>JAUMIR010000017.1:18400000-19000000 GCA_030847615.1 Gambelia wislizenii | reverse complement strand
TCTCCACAGACACGTCCCCCCACGGCGCCCCGAGTTTCAGCACCTGCCGCCGGCGAGAGCAAGGCTGTCCTCGTTGCTCAGCCCCGGCCAGGCGGCCCGACAACCGCCAGTCCCGGATTTCGAATAAGTACCGGGGGTAGTCCCGGATCCGCACTGTGAAGCAAAGAGGGGAGAAAGAACAGGTGATGGAGAGACAGAGAAAAAGTTGTCTGCGTACAGTATCCCTTCCTGGCTACTTCCGTTTAAGCTGGTGACCTGGTTATCATAAGAAATTGTTCCCCTCTTCCCTCCCCAGGAAAATCAAAAGGAAAAGAGCATGACCTCAGACTACAATGTGACTCAGAAAATACGCAGATGACACTTTGCACTGTGTACCATTATAAACATTATGAGTTTGGTACTTTCTTCCTTATTACATTATGTTCTGAGGTACGATCAGTCCTCAACTTTCGTGGGAGTTAGGGGTGCAGCAGCCCCACAAAAGTGGAAAAAACACAAATGTTGGCCCGCTACCTTTTCGTAAAAAACTTTTTTTAGCCTGAGAGAATACTTCTCTAGGCATTTTTAAGTCCTCCAGCGTACTTCTACGGTCAATTTCTGGCAGAAAAGTCATGCTGGGGGACCTACAAATGCTGAAATCTTTTTTTTTCAGCCACATATAGGGCAGCAGCAGAGGCCGTGGAAAAGTAATCCAGGAAAAATCGAATCTGAGAATGCTTTACCTGCCAACGTGGAGGGATAACTGGGCAGTATTTTGGTTTCCCTGCTATATATGTAATGTTACTTTCGGCAGTGTTCCACACCTGCTTTCCTTTGGGTTGCAAGTTGCGGTATTCTATTTAACTCTGTATTTTTATATTTTCACTCATTTGCTATCCGTGTCGGCTGCAAATAGCATTCTTGTTGATAACTGTCATGATATTCTATAACACCCTCTTGCTCCCAGTCTACACCCTGGTGGGCTCACCAAAGAAAGTCTGGACGCTCCCCTTGACCATGCGGCACCAGTGGGTGATGAGGTCCAGTCCCTCGGGCGGGAAGGGGCTGGTGGCGTCCAGCTCCCGGATCTGCTCTAGGACCTTCTCGGGGCCGTGGAAATCCTCGCTGGCCAGGGCCGCCAGCTCCAGGTTGGCCATGGTCCAGGTGATGAGAGCCTTCCGCATGGGAGTGTTGGCGTAGAGGCGGTGGGAGCGCTGGATGTAGATCTCGATGTTCTTCTTCTCCAGGGAGGCGTAGAGCTCCTCGATCTTGCGCGCTGGGAGGAGCTCCCCGTGCTGCTTCCGGAGGGCGGCCACCTTGGCGTCCAGCAGGTGCAGCCGCTTGGTGCTCTCTTTGCTCTCGTCCTTCATCAGCTCGTAGTTGTCGCGCAGCTTCACCTCGAAGACATCGTCCAGGAAGACCCAGGAGAAGTGCTGGACCTTGAGGAGGAGGTCCGGCGGCAGCGGGGCGGCCAGAGAGGGGTCCCCACGGTCAACAATACCACTGCCGCTGCCATGGAGGCCTTTCAGCCACTTCTGGACACCCAAGGCCTCGTCCAGGGTGGCCGAGAAGTCATACTGGTAGGGGAACTCCACCGCCACGCTGGCGCAAGAGAGGGCCCAGACGCGGTTGCGCAAGGTACCCAGCGAGGGGAAGGGTCCCCGGTGGAGGATCATCTCCTCCAGCTCGGGCAAGGCTTGCAGCTCCATCTCCTTGAAGACGAAGATGCTGTTGCCATCGAAACCGGCCGCCAAGTCCGGGCAGTAGGCGTGGAGGGAGGCCCCGTGCCGGTTGACCATCACCCGCTCGGCCACCAGGCTCAGGTAGCGGGTCTCCGAGACAAAGGCCATCACCTTGAGGGTGCTGAGTTCTAGCGTCAGCCCCAAGAGCTTCCTGGGAGGGGGAGACGCTTCGTCTGTGGGGGGCTGGCCCTCAGGTCTCTCATGGGCCGGGGTGGGAAGGGGCGGAGGTGGAGACAGCACGCTCTGCAGCGTCTCGAAACACTGCCGGGTGGCCAGGAGGTGCTGGAAGAGGTACATGTGGTTGGCGGGGCTCCACAGGACGCTCAGGCTTTCTCCGCACTGTACCTGGGGGCCGGGGGGGACACAACAAAGGCAGAGGAGGCTAAATAGAAAGGGACAAGCTATGAGTGCATTCCCCCCTTCCCTCAACCAGCCTCCCAAATCTGTGTTTGCTGTTCCACACATTTCCAAATGGTTCCCCCTGAGATGGCCTGAAATAAATAATTAAAGACACAGGCCTCTGAAACGAGGGAGGAATTTCCTCTACAGCAGCCATCCCGAGGTGCAGGAAACTCTGGACCCAGTAAAGACACCCAAACTGTGCAAACGGATGGAATCCTCCCTCCCTGGCTGTTTCTGCAGATTTTTAGCCCAAAACCAAAAGAGGGAAGTTGTTTCTCCCTTGAAATAGGTTTCAGGCCTCCCTCTGCACCGTCAACCTCAGAGCAGAAAGTGGTCTTCTCGGCCTTTTGGTTTCAGCCATTGGTTGTGGTTTTTGCAGGCTGTGTACAATTCCTCCACCCGCCACCCACTCCACTACATCACCCCTTGGGTCCTTGGACTTGGCACAGCTCCCCTCTCCCCTCCCCACAAAAAAGAAGGATGTGGGGAGGGAGACCCCCGCCGGGTACCTCCAAGGCGCAGATGCTGCTGCGGTAGGTGAGGGAGAGGGTGGAGAGGTCGGCCACGGGGCTGGGGATGGCGGGGGCTTTGCAGCAGGGCTGCATCTTCTCCGTGACGCTCTTGACCAAGGCCAGGGCGAGGCCTTGGATGCTGACGGTGGAGCTCTCCGCACTGCCCAGCATGGTCAGCGTGTCCACCCTCACCTCCGTGGCCCCTGGCGGGAGAGGAAGGAAACTATTTTGAGAGACAGACACACACACACACAGACCCCCCCCCCAAAAAAATAGTGTGGGTCTGGCCAAGCCAGGGAAGACCCCCCACAAAAGCCAGTGGAAACTCTGGAGGAAGGGACAAACAGGAATCCTGACCGGGTCGTCTCTTGTTCCAGTCCACGGCAGCCAAGCGGCACCATTTCCATGCTTCTTCGGGGAAAACCAGTTGGGAGGCAGGGGAGTGCCTCTGCTTTCGGTGTGGGAAGTACATTCGGGGAAACCTACCATTCTGTTGCAGGAATTTGGGGTATGTTTGGTTTCCGTGTGTGGGGGTGGTGGACAACAAGCCCCATAATCCACCAACCCATGTTGACTGGGGATATGTCTTAGGGACCTGAGCAGGTTTAGGTTGGAGAAGAGAAGAGTTCTGCTACTCCAGAGACTCTGATTCTATGATACTACGACTCCTTCTCCTACTGCTGCTGGTTTTGTTACGATCCTCATCATTCACCTGAGCCCCGCCCGAATGTTCACCTGCGAGAGCGGACAAGGTGAAGAGGTTGACGTCTTCCACCTTCAGGTCCACCTTCCAAAGAACGCCGAGCTCATCGCCCAGGGAAACTGGCGGCTCCTCCGTCGGACGCACCTGGGCCTGTGCGGGCCCTGGCCGTAAGAGCATCAAGACCCGGGACAGGCACTCCGCGCAGGTGTCCGAAGACTCCACCTGCAGGCCGCGGAGGGTGCAGTCCAGGAAGAGGGTGTCGGCGTGGGTGCCGGAGGTGCCCAGGGGCTGGTTGTAGCTGCCCTGTAGAAAGAAGAGGCAGGAAGATGGGTAAAACAGAAGCAGCAGGGGTCACCGAGGACGCGGGCTACAAATAAAGATGATGATGACCCCCACCCCATCCCACCCCAAACCTTCTCCCCACCCGTCACCGTATTCACTTGCAGATTGAAGGTGTCCAGGATGAAGGCCTCTCCCCACACATGCATGTTGGGCGGGTGTGGCGCCCGCTGAATGTGCGAGTCGGCCCCCACGCGCCAGCAGAGGTGGTCGATGGCCAGCACTGCCCGCTGGTGGACGCTCTGAGGACGGAGGTGCTGGTAATCTGGGGGGGAGAAGATTGAGAGGGGGGGAAATGCAGGGGGAGTGAGGCCAAACCTTCCTTTCAAGAGCAAGGGTGGGAATTGTCTGGATGTGGCTGGACTACAACTCTCATCACTCCTCACCCCTGCCTGTGCTGGCTGGAGACAGATGGGAGCTACAGTACAACCACAACCCCCTTGTTCCAAAAGGTAGGAGCTCAAACGTCCCTAGAGAAGCTTCTAGATCCTTCTAGAACAGAGGTTCTCAATCTTTGGTTCCCCCCCAATGTTTAGGACTTCAGCTCTGAGAATTCCTGAGCACTGGACATACTAGCCAGGGCTTCTGGGAGTTGAAGTCCAAAACAACAGGAGGACCAAAGACTGGGAGCCACCATTCAACAACATTCTGTGCCGATTTTTCCATTTTATACTGGCTGTGGAGCACCTCGCATCCCACTGTTGGGAGAAAAAATAAATAAATTAAATACAGGTCTCCCCGCCCGCATCCACAGTGGTTCAGTTCTCAGACCTACCATAGATAATAGTAAACCCGATTAAAATAAATGACTTCTGGTACAAACATACCATAGAGTTGCGTTGGAGGACCTAGCGATTCCTAGAGAGGACACCTCTCTAGACATTTTCCAGTGTGACTCTATAGTATGCGTCCCTATTTTTTCAGCTGTGGATAACTGAAACCATAGATATTGGGTGGTGGGGATGACCTGTAAAATGAAAAATTTATACCTTGCTTCCCCTTGTTCTAAAAAACAAAACAAAACCAGGAAACCCTAAGCGGCAGCTAATTTAAAGGCAAAACGATCCCTGTGAAGAATAATAAACGTTACGCTCAACACGGACAGGTGAAAAGATTGAAACCAAGGTGGGCAGACTTTATGACTTTTATGGGGCAGAAAGATGCACAGATACCACGGGACAGGCTTGCCCACAGATGCTTTCTTTGGCCATTCATCTGCTCCTGATTCTCCCCATTTTTTTAAAAAAAGGAAAGAATGCAAGGACAGCCATGTTGGGTCAGACCAAGCGCTCACCAATCCAACACTCAGTGCTCAGAGAAATCAGTGAATTTAACACACACACACACCATGCCACAACCGGTGGCGGCAGTACCTGCTACGGAAAGGGAGACCGGAGACTTACCGAGCGTGACGGAGTTGAAGCCCAGGGCAAAAGGCGGCGTGTCACCCAACTGCACCGAGACGCTGACGTTGGAAACTGAGGCACTGAGAATGACGGTGGCCAAGATTTGGGGCATTCTGCTTGAAAAACGGGGGAAGACAGAAGAGGGCAAAAATGGAAGCGGGCAACGAACGCACGGAGAGCCCGCATTCCCAATGGACTTGCAGCTCTGCTCGTGCGTTAAAACCTCCAAGGTTGGAAATGTTGCTCTTGTTATATTTATTGTATTCTGCATTTTGCGCAAAATTGGGGCTCGAAGGGGCTCACAATTTGAAAGAACAATTAAAAACATACAAAAAGGGGACATCAGAACAGAACTACATCATTAAACTATTCACGGTATTAGGAGCCAGCATGGCATAGTGGTTTGAGCATTAGGCTAGGACTCTGGAGACCTGTGTTCGAATCCTCACTCAGCCATGGAAACCCACTGGGTGGCTTTGGGTGAGTCACATTCTCTCAGCCTCAGAGGAAGGCAAAGGCAAAGGCCCTCGGAACAAATCTAGCCAAGGAAAAAACATGATAGGTTGTGAGTGAGACCCTCACCTCCCGTCCCTGTCCCGGGCGGCAACAACAGAGGAGGAGGCCGAGGCTCCGGCCGCTTGGTGGGCCGCGACCAGCATGCTGAGCCAGTGGGAGAACTCCTGGTGTCGGTAGTGGACGATGCAGGTGTTGAGCATGACCGCCACGGAGACGTCTATGGCCATGACCTGTGGGCGGCAGGAGAGGAGGTGCGGCAGGTGGAAGTGAGCCGGGGTGGCAAAAGGCGAGCCCACGGCCACAGCGGGGCACACTGGGGGAAAAGCAACCCACCCTCAGGGCCCCTCACCTGCAGGCTGGCCTTCAGCACGCTGAGGCACACGATCCGTTGGCGGCTTTGGGAGAGGAGCAGCCCATCTAGGATGGAAAGGGGGGCATCCTGAGAGTGACTTACACACAGCATCCCATTCTGCCCAACCCATTCGTACGTTTTAACCCTTTGCAAGGGAGGGCCGTGTTTGGGCATGGAAGCGTCCACTCCTGGAGTCTCCCAAGGGAGCAAACTGGTTTTTAAAGAATGAAGATAATTTGGTGGCAGCAGAGGGGGAGGTGGTGTCCCCCTACAGCCCATGGACCCCCCGTTGCCCACGGTCACTCTAGGGCTCCCAGCACGCTATTCTCTCTGCCCATTCCCTTCCCTCCGACACTCCGGCGCTGACCTTCCAGCACGAGTTCCACGCTCATCTGGGGCAGGTCGCAGGTGGGCGTGAAGCTGCGCAGGGGCATCTGGTCCACATCGGACTGATAGCCGAACTGGAGGAGCTTCAAGGTCCAGGTGAGGTGCCTGTGGCCCAAGTGGGAAGAGGGTGGAAAGGGGACAGAGAGAAAACAGACACCGAGGACTCAGGCGTGGGCAGAACACACCCATCTTTTAGCTCAGTGTGGTCTACCCTGTCCCTCATGGGGCCCCCCACGTTGGAAACCAGCCCCCTGATATCATTCCCTGGATATAGGGAGCATACAACACCCTCATTGCAGCAGTTGGGGACGCAAGGCAGGGCCTTTTGCTGGCATCCCCTAAGATTTGCAACTCCCTTCACAGGGAGGCTAGAATGGTGTCTTTTTAAAAATAAAGGGCTTTTAGGAGGGTCAAAATGCATTTTATTGTGTTAAGTGCATTGTTTTCTAGGCCCCAAACTGCCCCTGCCCACTCCAACTGCCCCAGCCTGCCCATGTTACCTCTTCTGGCTGTTCATGGACAGAACAAGGCTGGTGTTCTCCAGGGCCACCTTGACTCGGGAGGGCATGTATTTCAGGCTCTCGAGGCCCAGCAGAGGCCGGCGTGGCTCAACAGGCTTCACGAGATCTAGGAAGCGGAAAGGAATCCACGCGTGAAAAGAGGACGTAGACCGAAGGCGTCTCACATGGAAGCAATAAAGATCAGGTGGTCCTGGGAGACATGATTTCCCAAGGCCCCTGCCCGTACCATGTGCCACAACACATGAGTTGGCGACTCAAGCCAAGAGTTTTGGGAATGTTTTTGGACTTCCATGATGTCCTCGGATGCCCGGGAGTTGGAGATTCCCCGTGGTCCCTCCCCACACCATACGCCCCGGCTCCCCACCTGAGGCCTCAAAGCCAGAGTTTGGGGGAAAGTGCCCTTTATGGACTGTCTGGATATCCTGGGAGGCACGGTAGCTGTGGATTTCCCATGACCCCCTTTCATACCAAGCGCTACAACTCCTAGGCTGAAGCCTCCAAGACAGATCTTTGGGAGAGTGACTCGTTTGGACTTTCTTGGGACCCCTGGACATCGTGGGTGGCACGGTCATCGTGGGTTTCCCATGGCCCCCATCCACACCAAGAGCCACGACTCCCAGGTGGAGGTCCCAGAATCTGGGAGCCATCATCCAAAGAGGTCACCTTCCCCAGCTGCCGTTGCAGCAACCCAACTTTTCCCACCAGGTTGCTCGCCTTGGGGACGACGGGGGGGTTGCCCCAGGTGAGTGCGCCGTGTCACAGCTTTACAGAGGGGACGTGCCTCTTCCTTTTCCTTCCCCCCCTCCACCCACCAAATCCTCTGCTGCTCCCAGGAACCCAAAGGTCTCCTCCACCTGTTGTGTCTCCAGCCCCGCCTCCGACGCGCTTCAGGAGTTCGCTGTGGAAAAGCCCCTCGTGGAGCTCGGCGTGAAGACCCCAGACCCGCAGGCCCACGCTCTGCGGCTGCCGCTTGCTCAGGTTGATCTCCAGAGAAACAGTGAGGGCCAGGGACAACTCTGCCAGGCAGGCCTCTTCCTGGGAGAGGAAATGTCAGGGGACAATGTTAATATGATATCTGCCTGGAAGAGATTAATAATAATAATAATAATAATAATAATAATAAAAAAATTTATTTCTATCCCGCCCCTCTGCAACGCAATCAGGTGCCCATACACCCCACGATGTTCTAGAGCTGATTACAAGCAAAATCTTAACAAACAAACAAAAAAGGCAGCCTCATCTAATTCATAATTTCTGTCCTTTCTCAATCCATTCATAGAATCACAGAGCTGGAAGAGACCACCAAGGGCCATTTAGTCCAACCCCCTTCTGCCCTGCAAGAATACCAAATCCATGCATTCCCGATAACCGATGGCCATCCAGCCTCCGTTTAAAAACCTCCAAAGAGGGAGACTCCACCATACTCCGCAGGTGTAGTAGAGGCATTTCCTTATAGATGCAACAGAGCATGGGAAGTATTTTGGAAAGTGACCAGAGGGGTATTTGGAGGTCTCTCGTTTATGAGGTCAGCTTAAGTCAAAGTCAACTTTACAAAAAATAACAACAAAAATCTGGCCTGAAATCTCACTAGAACGGAGGCGGCCATACTTTGGAAAAAGACGATAATGCTCAGTAAAATGGAAGGCAGGAGAAAAAGGAGGAAGACCGTCCTGAAGGTGGATGGACTCCGTCGAGGAAGCCATGGCTGCTGCCCTGAGTTAGCCAGGCCCGAGCAGGGAGGGTCTGTTTGGAGGGTTGCGGCAGTGGGTAACAACAAAAGCAAGAGAAAACCAGGCCTAAACTCTCACTGCGAGCCAAAAGGACTGAACGGAGGCCGTCGTACTTTGGCTGGACCACGAGACGACGCAACGCGCTCTCACCTGCTGGCTGCTCTTGAGGACCTTGCTGTTGACTTGGCTGAACGACACTTCGCAGGCCGTGCTGGGAGAGGAAAGGAAAGAAGGCCAGTGGGAAATGGGTGCCGGAATCCATTCCATTTTATCCTGTTTAATATCCCACCCGTCTCCCAACGCACAGATTAAACTGAAAGGAAAACCATTCACAATAGCAAGAGCAATTAAAAACCTCTTTCTTTCTTTCTTTCTTTCTCTTTTTTTCTTTCAGATTCATGTTATCAATATCTTGCCTTTCTCCAAGAACCAATTAAATAAACCATCTTATTTAAAAATCACACCGATTTAAAATAACAAGGATTCGAACCCTGGTCTCTGGAGCTGTAGCCTAACACTCAAACCAGTACACCACACTGGTTCTCTAATTTTTTTAAAATAACTAATCGTAAAATCATGCACTTTGTTTTAATTCATGCTGTGAACCACTTTTGGGGTCCCATCTGCATATGATTTAAACTGATCACCAGTATGAGTCAACCCCTGTATCCACGGGGGATAACATTCCAAGACCCCCGCCCCCGTGGATACCTGAAACCGTGGATAATAGGGAAGCCTATTATTTTCAATGAGCTGAACGTTGGAAGTTGACCACAGAATCACATTGGAGGACCTAGAAAAGCCTAGAGAGGACATATTTTTTTCAGGCGTGGATAACTGAAACTGTGGATACCGAATCTGTGGATACGGGGGTGACCTATATAATAAATTTTTATATACACACATACACGGAAAACGGGGCTCACCTTCTGCCATCACAGTCCAGGAGGATCCCGACTCTGGAGACCTGGACGTGCCAGAGGGACTCGGAGGCCGCCACATGCAAGACCATGACGTTGACCGACTCCACGTGGACGGAGCAAAGCTGGGGAGGAGAAGAAACGCAGGGGGACCGGGATGAGCAGAAGAGGAGGGCAACACCGCCCCCCTCCTGGGCCCCGACCCCGACCCACCTTCCCCACCCGGCCCCTCCTCACCTGGCTGAGCAGCCGCAGGAGGGAGGGCCCCAAGGAGAGCGCCTTCCTTTGCCCCCCGTCACTCTTGGCGGGAACCTCGGGGCTTGGCGGCGGCAGCCCGGGGGCCTTTTGGAGGTCCACGCGGACGCGCACTTCCCCGAAACACAGGGCCAGGTAGCGCCTGGATGGGAACACCAGCCATCAACACCCCCTGGGTGGGGGGTAAGTATAGAAGACCCCTCCCCTTGCCACCCCTTCCCCTCCAACGTGCCCAAGAGGACAGTAGTGAAGTTGTGTGAGCGGATACCAAAGCCGTGGACACAGAGGGACAAGTGCATGTGTTTGTGTATAGATACACACACACACACACACATATATATATGCATATACATATACACATATATATAAGTATATACACATACACACACAGTGTGGAGACATTTTCTCTACATTTTTGCCCCCCGGGACAATTTAAGTCTAGATGAAGCCCCCCCCCTTTTTTTAAAACTTCTGCTTACTTCCTGTTGTTAAGGAAAAGGCCTCTCCTAAAGAAAAAATGGCCCATGTGGGAAATAAAAACATGTCTAAAATGCCCCCCACACCGCCTAGAGAGGATGTTTGGGGGCAGAAAATGTTTTTTGGGGGAAGGTGTCCCCCTCCAAGGTTTGCTGGGGGGCTAATGTGACCCCCCTCAAGCCTTCCACAGCTGCCTACTCCTCCCCGCATGGGAAAAGTGAGCCCCAAACTTTTCTGCAGCCCCTGACCACCCTCGCGGGACATCCTACCCACCCACCCAATTTAAACAGGATTTTGTGGGTGATTTTTCACCCTCCTCTAACAATTCAAAGCAACATGTGTCAGTTTTGCAACCCCAGAATGACCCTCAAACACTCCCCCCCTGCATCTGTGGGGAAATCTGTGGCTAAATCTTGGCTGAAAATGAAAGTGAAATGGGGTCACTTCCTTTTTTAAATTTTGGACCGGCAGCGTGGCCAGAGGGGGGTGGCCGAAGCCTTATGGGATTAGCTCGGCCTCAAGCGGAGAGGTCTAGTCCGGCCACGGCCACACATGCCCGCGTTATAGACCTCTCCTCTGGATTTACTCTTAATGCGCTCCACGTGGAGGAGCTGCCTGTGTGAAGACTTTCTGGAAACTTCCGCCGAGGTCAAGATAGACTCGTACGCGTCCTCCTAATTGCCTGAAGCCAAGATATATAGGGTTTTATTGGTCATAGTGACCGCCTTTGTCTTCGGTACCGTAAGGCTGAGGGAGCGTGAGCTCTACCTCCTTCAGCACCACCCGTGCGGTCAATACACTGTATGAGGAGATGAAGAACAGGGTCTTCTCAGCCGTGGCACCATAAATGTGGAACAGCCTTCCCTTGCAGGCCCAGTTGGCGCCACGTAAACAAAATGGCTGCAACAGGATGCAGACCCCCAACACACACGCTCGCTTTGTTGTACTTACGGCACATCGTGGCTCAAGAGTTTGCTGGAGACCCAGATGGTGTCAATTTCCTGTAACGGCAGCAAAAAAAGGAATCCAATGTCAATGGGGCTGATCCAGGGTCCGGGATGCCCCCTCGGTCTCTCTTCCGTCCTGTATCTCCTCTTTGCCCCCACAATTCAAGCGGCCACATCCACCGCCACCGCTCCAGATTCAACGAGAACGACCCAAGTACCAGAGCTCTGAGAAGTGACCTTTCAGACTACAACTCCCAGAATCCCCTAGTCAGAACAGATGGGGGAGACTGGGAGCAGTTTTCCCAAAATGTCACTTTTCTAGTGACACATGCTGGCTGAGACGACGCGGGCATTCTTGTCCCCCAAGAGTCACGTATTATTAATTATTATTATTTTATTCATATATATCCCACCTTTCTCCCACTAATGGGACCCAAGGCAGCTAACAACCTCTTTAAAACCATACAAGCTAAAAACACTACAGAGATAAAATTACATTATAAATATGCAATAAATAAATAAATAAAAACAATTCAACAATTCATAAGTGAAAAACATTACAGTAAAGATATTAAATAGTAAAAATATTAAAATGCCTTTTAATATGCAGGGAATGAGTGAAAATGCAGGGAATGAGTGAAAAACATTACAGTAAAAATATTAAATAGTAAAAATATTAAAATGCCTTTTCCAGTGACCATGTATGCAGGCTGGGGGGAATTGTGGGAGGCAAAGTCCAAAAAGTAACTTGTCCAGGCTCCGAAGTCCAGAAAAGTAACTTGCCCAAGCTCTGCAGAAAACACTCCGTAACCCACTAATTCTGATCAGATCTCTTCCAAATTTGCTTCCCTTTGCTGGTAGAGATCGCCTCCAGGCTATCCCAGACTCGCCACAGACCACCCAACCCACGTCCGTGGAAACTTCCCCGAATACCCACCACCGTCTGCTGCTCTTCCTGGAACTTAAGGCTGAGGTTCTGGATCCAGAAGAACCCGAACGAGCGGATCTTGAGCTCGGCCTGAAGGCAACGCCGACACCAGTTGGTGACGAGAACGTAAAGAAGCCACCTGCGGGGGGGGGGAGCGGAAAATGGCGTGAGAATTTAGGATGCGAATTCAGTTTGATGGAAACCGCCTTCCCCTCCTCTGCGCAAAATCTGGGCTGGATCAAGACCATCATCACCCGTCCTGCTGTGCTGATTCCAGGGTCCCGATTCACTCCGTTCCCGATCAAGGATCAATCAAAATGAGACAAAGATATAGGTGCATCAAAACAACGGTTTATTGATAACATGCAGAAATTAAATGGGACGCAGCAACAAAAGCTAAAGGGAAAAGCAACATTTGCTCACGTCCCTTCTGCTAATTGAAGCCGTCCTTCGTCACAGCTGCCGGTCGCCAATGATGAACTAGATGCCACCCCAACGGACCGGGTTTTTGGGTAAGACCATTATTGAAAATACTATACACCCTTCTCAGGATGAAATTGACAATCTGTTTTTTACTGGTCTTTAAAAATCCCTTCTCCCTTGGTCTGAAAAGTGGTGACACTTTCCTAGTAAACAGGGAGAGTCATAGAGTTGGAAGAGACCCAAAGGGCCATCTAGTCCAACCCCCTTCTGCCATGCAGGGACATACAATCCAAGCATTCCCAACCAATGGTCATCCAGCCTCTGTTTAAAAGAAGATTCCCCCATCTGAACAGAGGAACAGTTTCCCAGGCATTCCAAGATGGAAATATTCTTATCTATCTATGCAGCGTGAGATGACGGTGAACAACCTGCTAGAGAAACCGCGACTTCCGAAAGATGCAACCTTGCCGTTGTTGTTAGCTACAGTTAACTAATAAATGCCTGGTTAACTAATAAATACAGTCAGCCCTCCATATCTACGTTCCACGTTCCACCATCCAGGGCTTGAAAATATTCCCAAAATATATACAGTCAGACCCCTAATAATAAATTCCTAATTTCCAAATAAAATAAAATCCTCTCTCTCCTTGCTTTCAATGATGTCCCAGCGGCCATGAGGACTAGGACCTTTAATTTTGCAACAGCACCAAAATCCCGCATTTCTGCGGAGTGAATGCAGGAGCAAAAAGACCCAGAAATGCAGGATTTGGGTGCTTTGTTCTTCTCTCCATCAAATCATCTCAATCGCTAACATTTTGGGGGCAGCAAACTAGTTCATCGCTGACGTGATGCAATTATTAAAAATGCTCACTGACAAACATGTTTGTATTAAGCAGGGAAGGTGGCTACAGAAATAAAAAAAGAAAAATCGGTTGGAATTCGGTGCCTGTTTCTCCTAAATTTTAAAAAGCATCGCCATTTGTGTTTGCCTGGCTTTTTAAAGAAAAATTTTCAATATTTATTCCAATGAGTCACTTGGAAGACCCAGCCATAAATAACTAGGCTCCATCGCCCACAGGCTCAAGATTTCAATTTTTAAACAGCCACCCGGAAAAAAAAGGGGGGGGCAGGCTCAGATGGAGACAGATCACAAGCTGAGCATTTAAAACAATTTTATAGGGATTTTAATAATAATAATAATAATAAATACTAAGTCACCTATCAACTGATGGTGACCCCATGAATTTCCTAGGATTTTTTAAGGAATCCACAGAGGTGGTTTTCCCAGTTCCTTCCTCTGAAATAAATCCTCCAGCACCTGGTATTTGTTGGCGGTCCCCCATCTAAGTACTGACTAGGGCTAACCCTGCTTAGCTTCCAAGATCAGGTAGGATCAGATAATAATGAGAAAAAAGGAGGAAAAGGAGGAGGTGGTGGTGATTAATTTGCAAGTGCCACCTGTTATTCAGGTGGGCAATCCTGGGATATGGGAGGGCAGGTGGCATAAAGGTAAATATACAAATAACTGAGCAACAATAACAATAACAATAACAATAATAATAGCAGCAGCAGCAATCAGGTTGCAAATAGCTCCTTGCAGCAGTAACAAGGAGCAAAGCAGCAGCTACAAAAACAACAAGTCCCATTATTATTACCCCATGGGGGGCTGGCTATGCCAAGGCAGGGGCTGGCATGTCTTGGAAGAGGGTGGGATGGGGTGAAGCCCCTAAGTGTTGGGGTGCGGCCATGGCTCAGGGGATGGGTGGAGAGAGAGGGAGACCCTCCTGGCCAGCTATGGGCCCCCCTGGCAGGGCCTTGTTGGGGGTCCCCTTTTGCAGCAGGAAGCAAAATGCCTGTCTCCTGGCCCAAGGCCAGGAGACAGGCATTTTGCTTCCTGCTGCAAAAGGGGACCCCCAACAAGGCCCTGCCTGGGGGGCCCATAGCTGCCCCCCCAAGAGACCAGGTGGGTGGGCCATGCCAGGTGAATGTGGGGTGTGTGTGCCAGGGAGGGGCTTTGCCATCTGAGAGAGGGGGGGTGAGGATGAGCCAAGCTGGGGTTGGAAGGACAGGCCCCCAAATTGGGGAAGGGGTTTGGTGGAGGAGGCCTGGCACTGGGCTGGCATTGCCCACTCTCCCAGAAAGGATGCAAGGGATACAGAGAGGAAGGGGGCAGCCCCCTAAGTAGTTGCAACCCCTGACCCCAAAATAAGTGATGCACCTGTGTGTGTGTGTGTGCAGGTGAGGGGGATGTTGTCACCGGAGAGAGAAAAAAGAGGGGTGGGCATGAGAGAAGTTGGTGGGGGGGGGTTGGAAGGAGGGCCCCCCAATTGGGGAGGGGGTGAGGTGAAGGGGGCCTGGAAAGGGGAGGGATGCAAGGGAGAGGGTGGGGGAGTGGGGTAGCCCCCTAACTAGTTGCAGCCCCCCCCCACAAACAAGTGATGCATGTGTGTGTGTGTGTGTGCAGGTGAGGGGGAGTAAAAGAGGGGTGGGCATGAGAGAAGTTGGTGTGGGGGGGAGGGGTTGGAAGGAGGACCCCCAAATTGGGGAGGAGGAGGGGGGAGATGAAGGAGGCCTGGAAAGGGTGGAAGGGGAGGGATGCCAGGTGTTGGGTGGGGAAGGGGGCAGCCCCCTAACTAGCTGAGCCCCCCAAAGTGGGGGGGTGTGCATGCAGGTGAGGGGGTCTCACCTGAGAGACAAAGAGGGGTGGGCTTGAGAGAAGTTGGGGGGGGGGGTTGGAAGGAGGGCCCCCAAATTGGGGAGGGGGCGAGGTGGAGGAGAGGGATGATGCAAGGTGTCGTAGGGACCCCTAAATAGTTGCTGCACCCCCCCCAATAAATAAATAAGCGATGCCACCTGCCCCCCACCCCTCCACCCCCCGCCTTACCTCCCCAGGCAGAAGGCGCCCAGCAGGGCCAGCAGGGCCGCCAGCAGGGCCACCAGCAAGGGGGCGGCCATGGGTGGGGGGCGGCCGGGAGGGAGGGAGGGGGCCAAGCGAGGCCTGCCAACCGCCGCCGGCAGAGGAGGAGGGAGGAGGGAGGGAGGCCGCGGGAGCGCGCACGGAGGGAGGGAGGGAGGGGCCAAGCCGCCCAGGAAGCCACGCCCCTCCCGGGCAAGCCACGCCCCTCCCTCTCTTCTCCTCTCCCGGAAAGCTCGCCAGCCTCCGGGTGCCCACAGGGCTCTTCGGCAGAACAAGTATAATTTATATTAATAAAAATTTCTGGACATATATATATATATATATACACACACACACACAGATGCATTTTATGTATATATATATATATATATATACACACATATACATACACATATACACAGATGCATTATATATATATATATATATATGATGCATTTGTTTAAATATGGTTTCTCTCTTAGGGGCTGCCTATATTGCAGAAATACAGCCATTTGGCACCACTTTTTAACTGCCCAAGGTTCATTTCTGTACAAATCCTGGGATTTGTAGTTTGGCATTTTTAGCTCTCCAGAGCCTCGCCAAACTACAAATCCCAACATTCCACAGGAGAGAAGGGTTGTGCATAAAATAGGGTCCAATGGCTGTATTTCTGCAAAACAGACAAGCCCTGAAGTTGCAACAGCATCACCAGGGATTTGGTTTTGTGTTTTGGAGGAAAATAACCTCCCTCCCTTCCTTCCTGCTGCTCTTCCTCCTCTCCTGAGCATGCTGGGAAGTGTAGTCCTTAGGAGCACCAGCCTGATAGGAACCCTGAATGGACAAAATGAATGCAAAGGCAAAATAGGCAAAAATGTTTAGGTTTTCCTGTTTGCTCAACACTTTTTGCATGCAATATTTTTTTCCCCCACCAGCCGAGCAAATTGGCACCATTCTCCTAAAGCTAGGGTGAGAATGTCATTGGATTGTGGTTCCCAGCATGCCTCACCACTAGTTCCATGTTGCTGGGAGTTGCAATGCAGCAACCTCTGGAAGACTACACATGCCTTGGTCCTTGATCTGAACAGGGGAAAGGAAAAACACCTATCTGGGTACAAGCTGAACCAGTTCCTTATCTGGCCCTGAATGCACTAGATGTGGTGCCATATCTGGAGTGAGCGCACAGAGAAATGTGAAGGAACAAACTCATAGACTCAAGGTCATCATGAAAGGAGCTGGAGAGTTTGCTTTATTATTTTCAAAGTCACCTTGTATATATTCTTCTACTAGTCCGCTTACTTGGTAACTATTAGCCAGTGATTATAGCAATTACCTGAATCAACATTTGTATCAACTGTTGCAATTTAGTTCATTTAATTGCAATTTTGTTATATTTTTGAGAAGGTTTGTATCAATTGGTGCAATGTTGTGGTTCTTTTTACAGAATTGTTTAATTCTTTTGAAAAAATTGTATCAAATTGGTTTGGGCAGTACTTTGTTTTATAATCTGGTGTGAGCCTCCTTGGATCTTTTAACAGCTGAAAGTTGGGATAGATATATACAAAGGGAATTAAAAATCTTAAAAACAAATTAATGCAATATATGCTGGTGGTTTGGGTCCCTCCACTTTTCCCCCTGCCCACACCTGGAACATGGGCCAAGAGAACTTTCCTGAATTTTAACTTGTTCCCAGTAAGGCAGATGGGAGAGCCAGACGGGTGTCATGGTTTGAGTGCTGGACAGATACCAGTTACTTGTTGGAGGCATAATTGGCTCAAGCTCTTTGGCTGCTGCTAGAAAACACCAAGAGACACAGAGTGGGTGGCCAGGGTGTGGCCCTGGAACTGCATGGGCCCCAATATAAGGCTGTTTCAGTGACATTTGAGCCCTGAACTTTTTTTTAAAGTGTGTGTGTGTGTGTGTGTGTGTGTGAAATGCCTCTCCAGGCCCACAAAAGGAAGGTAGGGTGAAATACCTTCCCTGAAATCCTCAAAGAAGGAACACAACTAGCAAAGAACTACAAACAAACCCAACCATATGCCCAAAAACTTTCAGGGAAGACATTTTTGAAATTAAATGACCTTTTGGGCACTCCTGCATGTGATTTGCTTTCATTCAAGTCCTGTGTGAGCTTTCCTTTTAAAAAAAGAAGACACAACCACCGCCAACAGAGAATCTTGTTTTATGGATCTTATCTTAACACTGGCAATGGGTTCACATCCTCCAGGGTAGGGCCTATAGGAGCCGTGAAGCGGCATTCACAGCTCTCTAACGGAAGATAACACTCCGTGACTCAGAAGGAAGAGCTATGGGGTTGCCTCCGCTGCCTGAGCCGGTTTCCTCAGTCTGCCTAACAGTAGGGCTGGCCCAATATCTCTCCTGCCCACCCGCCATTTCTTGCCCTGGCTGGGGCTGTTCTTTCCATTGCAGCTGCTCTCTCTGTTCACCTCATGGTGCTCTTAAGTGTTAGATGGTGAAACTCCCCATTAAAAGCTGCCTCGGCTTTGAATACAAAGAAGGAACCCATTCCCACCCTCAGCAGACAGCAAAGAGGGACAAGAAGGTAGCCAAACACCCCACTGTGCATGGAAAATAACTTTATTTATGGCTGACCCCTAGGCACCCATGTGCTCGAATATCAGCAATAGAAGGTGTGCAGGGAAGGAGGGTGGAAACAAGGGAGAACACACTCGGACGGTGAACGCTGCGTCGCAGATGGCGGCCGTCTTCCCCCAAATCCCAACAGACAGGAGCGTCTTCAGTCATTGTCTAGTGAGGACAACCTGAGAGTCAGGCTCCCAAGGTCGGACGGCAGAATTGCCAGGCTGCTGCCTCTGCCGTCATAGCTCGGTGTGGTAGGCTTCTGGTTTCAGCAGCTCGGAGGGCTTCATGAAGATCCCTTCCATGGCCTTCCAGTAGCTGTCCTGGCTGGAGTACGACATGCCATGGACCTCCCTCTGGCCATGAATGGGCCGCCCGTACTGCTCACCGGTCACTGAGAGGAGAACTTCTGTGGAGGAGTGCTTGAACCGCACCTCGCTGTTCCGCTCCCAGTACTTGCCGCTGCACAGGATGGTCCAGTCGTCCAAGACATCTCCTTCGCCCTCCTCCCCAAAGGCACTGACCTCCTAGAACAGAGGGAGAAAGCATATTAACACATATTAACCCATGACAAGAGTTATTGGGATGTGCAAGCGAAGAGCCTCATGCGACAGTTTGGGAGAAAACAAAAGAGGAGAAAGATTTGAGGAAAGACTGTTTCTACATGCTGCAGAGTTATAGCAGTTTGATACCACTTTAACTGCCCTGGCTCCATTCTACAGAATCCTGGCATTTCCAGTTTGGAGAGGTACCAGAGCTCTGAATACTTCAGAAAACTACAAATCCCAGGATTCCCTAGCATGGAGCGATGCCTGTTAAAGCAGTGGCAAAGTGCTATACTTGTGGCAACCAACCAGCATAGCAGGGGATTAGGATTTTTTTTAATTGGAATTAAGACTATTCTACTGAAAAATACACCCGACCGCAAAAAGCCGTAACAATAATGCAATAATAATAATAATAGTTTTCCTCTTTGGCAGTCTAAAAAGAACCCTGCCAAAGCCCAGAAGCATCTTCTTTCACTGAAAAGCAGGAAAAGCTTCAGATTCTCTGCAATACTCTGCAATAATCCCCCTCCCCACAAGTCTTGCTGACGGACGGGCGGCCCTCCCCACAACCTCTCCAGCCTCACCTGGTTGCCAGAGAGGGGTGACGTGAAATGATGGCTGTGCAGGTTGCGACCGGTGTTGATGTGGGTGAGCCGGATGGACTGCCCACACTTCACAGGAGTCCCCCTTTCGCATACGGTGGACGTCTTGCCCCGAATGCGCCAGTAACTGTTGCTGTCATCGACAGCCGCGACTCCAGTCACTGACTGCTGCCCACTGCCTGGCCCAAAAAAAGGAATACAAAGGTTAATTTCATGTTGTCTGGTACCACACATCTACACACATACACACACACAATAGTATGATGGCAAAGAGTGTGGCGAGTTTCAACCACCTCCTGGAAACTTATTTTCATGAGCTCTCCCTAGATTTTAATACCCTTGACACTGTTTTGGGATAAACTGCTCACTATACTCCTGCCGCATCATGCATTTATTTTAATACTGAGTCTACAATATGTTGTGTATAAGGGCATAAAGGCCTTAAAGGCACGAGCTCCTTTCTGATCTTGGAAGCTAAGCCGGGTCAGCCTCGGTTAGTCCTTAAATGGGAGACCACCAACAAATAGCAGGTGCTGTAGGCTCTATTTCAGAGGAAGGAATTGGCAAAACCACCGCTGAGGATTTCTTGCCCAAGAAAAACCTATGAAATCCATGGGGTCACCATCAGTCGACAGGCGACTTAAAGGCTCAGAAACACACATACTTTAATGTCCATGTATACGATATACAAAGATTTGAGAAAACGCTCAGGGCATCTTACAATAAAACCAACTGTAAACAATAAAAAAATTACAAAAGGGTAAAGTATATTAAATAGTTGTTTAATATAAAAGCAACGATTAATGGCGGCGGGGGAGGGTGCCTCTGAGCATGGGCAGAGTGCGAGCCCGTCCCTCCCTTCCCTACCGGAGCCGTATCGGACGTCATGCGAGTGGAGGCGGACTCCGTGGCGAGGGTTGAGGAGCTTGACCACCGAGCCGCAGGTCACCGCTTCTCCGGCCGCCGCCAAGGAGCCGCTCAGCCCGAAGAGGAGAAGCAGCGATAGCCCCGCTTTCAGCCCCGCCGCTGCCGCCATTTTGTCTCTGCCCTCCGACCGGAAGCCCGCCTCACCAACCGGCCGCCATGATCCGAGGGAGGGCGGAGCGCCTACGCAACTTCCGGTCTCCCTGCTCCTTCAGCCGCCATTTGCTCGAAGAGGAGGTGGAGTTGTTTACGGCCTCGGGGGGGGGGCGCTGACGTCATCCCGGAAGGGAGCGAGAAAGAGAGCCATAGAGTAAAAAGAGCTAGAGCGTCTCTCTCAAAACCAACATAGAGGAACAGGAGAGAGAGAGAGAGAGCGTCTTTCTCAAAACCAAGAACAGACTTTATCACGCCACATGGTGATTATAGCGTGATTATTCCACTTTAACAGCTCTGGCTGCCCCTTGTAGACTCCTGGGATTTGGAATCCTGGGATTTGTAGTCCTAGGATTCCGGCCACCGGAAGTGGGCGGGGGAGGACCGGAAGCCGCTCTTTCCGCTGGCCCCGCTGCGCTCGTCTGCTCCTCCGCCCGCAGTCTGGCCGCGGCGGCTGACGGGGCCCGGCCTCCATTTTGCCTCCGAGGCGCCACGGAAGGAAGGGAGGACCGAAGGCCTCGTCGTCCCTCTCCGGCCGCCTTCCCCTCCCAGAGTCCCAGCGGGGCAGGTGAGGGAGAGGCCCCGGGGCGGACCTGTGTGTGTGGAGGGCCTCGTCTGGAGGGCCTCGAGGGGTCCCACTCCGGGAGGGGAGAGGCGGGGGGACGGGTGTTTCCTCCCCCTACCCAAATTCAGGACCTGGGAGGAGTCCCAGGCCTGGAAGTGAAGCGCCTCACCCCACCCACCTTTTTGGGAGGGGGTCCAAAATACGCCTCATGGGTCTTCGAGTGGCTCATATTGTTGGGCGCGGGGGGGAGAAGAGGACCTGAGGGGAGCCCCATGTGTTAGAAAAGCAATTGGGAGAGATTTGCAATTAGCTTTACACGACGACTATTATTATTATTATTATTATTTATCATCAGCAGCACCATTGTTTATTATTATTACACTATTGTTGTTGTTATTTCTGTTCTTTCCTTTCCTGATAATGTTTTAGTAGGGGGGGTCCTCCTCTCCCTACCCAATTTTAGGATGGGGGGGTGTCCAGGCTTGAAAGGGAAGCGTCTCCCCCTCCACCTTTTTAGGAAGGGTTCAAAATATGCCTCATGGGTCTTTGAGTAGCTCATATTGTTCGGCGGGGGGGGGGAAGAAGAGGACCTGAGGGGAGTCCCATGTGCTAGAAAAGCAATTGGGAGAGATTTGCAATTAGCTTTACACTACTATTAGTGTTGTTGTTATCAGCACCATCATTTATTGTTATTACACTATTGTTGTTGTTATTTGTATTCTTTCCTTTCCTGAGAAAATGTTTATTTTGGGGGGAGTGCCCTCCTCTCCCTACCCAAATTTAGGACCTGGGGAGGGGGGAGATCCAGACCTGCTTGGGGTGTGTGTGTCTAAAAATACACCTCATGGGTCTTCGGGTGTGTTCATATTGTTGGTGGGGTGGGGAGAGGACCCTTGTGCTAGAAAAGCAATTGGGGGGAAACTGCAATTATCTCTATATTATCATTATTTTTATAATCTTTTCTGAGTGGAGGAGGGGAGCAGGGTGGCTTTATATTGTGGAGAGATGGAAATGAAGAGGACCCTTTTGGGTGTGGGGGTCATAGTTGCAAGAGAAACTAGTTGGAGAGCAGGGGGGATTGGGTTGAAATTGGCTGGCTGTGGTTGTTATTCCTGTGATGCTTCCCTTCCATGCCTTTTCTCCTTGTGTGTTTGTGTGTTGTCTTTAAGTGACCTCTGACTTTCACATGATTTTTCTTAGGCGAAGAGGAGGTTTGCCATGGCCTTCCTCTGAATTCCTTCTTGTGCGTGTGTTTATGTGTAGCATTGTGTGTGTGTATGTGTGTAGCATTGTGTGTGAGAGGTGTTTCATAATTATTTACTAATTTATTAAAGCCTATCTATCCAGCCCCGTAGCATGAGGTTTCAGGCCAGTATGCAAGAGAAAGAATTTGAAGGAGATATAGGAATAATATAATGAAAAAAGCTTTACTGCAGGGGCTGCTAGTTACCAAGCAAGCTAGCTGCTTCATTGTGTTGTTGTTACTCTTATTTTGCTTTTCTCTTTTCCCTTCCTTAAGGGGCTTGTGGGGACACCGACCTTTACATTGGAGTGTGTGAGAAATGATATAGGTGCACAGTGTCAGGGAGTGGGGAGAGAATAGGTAGAATAGGATTTTATGCAGACATTCTGATTTCCAAGAAAAGAAATGAGAGTTAAAATGAGCTTCATGTTGTTGTCATTGTTGTTTACCTTTTCTTTTCCTGTTCCCCCATTATAACATTTTTTAAAATGTACCACTGCTTATGGAGCATCACACGGGTTCATAATGTGGGGAAGCAGAGAAATAATTTTAAAGAAATGAGTGTATGGAGATTTGGAGCAGGAATGCCCTATTTGCTAGGAAAGATGTTATAGGTGTGGATAGAATTTACAACCTGTTGTTTTTGGTGGTGCTGCTGTTCCATTTTTAACAGAACTTTCCTGAGAGATTGAAAAATGTGCTTCCACTTAGAGAAGGGAGGGGTCTGATTTGGTTTTATAATTCGGGTAGAATAGTCTTTAACAACAACAGCAACAGCACGCTTTGGGGCACAGACGTTCTAGTTGCCAGGGAAGGTGGTGTGGTAGGGGCTGAAATGTGCCCCATGTTATTTTGTTGTTAGTGTTACTATAATAATCTCTGCTGAATTCATCTACAGAGCCATCTGGGCTCAGTCAAAGGGAATAGTATGTTCCCTTGTTTGTCTCCTGGTTACAACTTTTGCCACAAAACCTTTGCTAGGCCAGGCTACAATTCTTCTTAAGTAAATACTAAATAATCCCAAGCATGTTTATTCCCCTCTTTTCGAGGATCTTGAACATGTGGGATGGTTATATGTAGACTTTCAGACAAGTCTTTCAGGTAGCTTTGATCAAAATATAGCAACTAGACTCAGTCCTGCCTAGTGAGGATTGTCACTAGCTAGTTTAGACCTGGATTTCTAGCTTCTACCAGTCTATATATTGTCCTAAATGTTCTAGTGAAAGATGGAGTACTCAAAATTTTACTCCTGATTAACTTTATTCATTTAGTTACACTGCCCTTTCCTCTGGGAAGTTCACTGTGCTCATTGTAGTACACAATCTTTGACTCTTTACTACTTACAGATGCTAAGATGCTGTAGATAACATCCCATGTGCAAAAGGGTTTTGGGGTTGTTGTTTTTTTGCTCCATGTGGTCTTAGCGTTGGACTAGGCCTGGGTTTAAAGCCCTGCCTGGTCCACAGGGCTGGACTGGGGAAGAGAGGGAAACAGGGTGGGCCAGTGGCTTCGCCCAGTCTGAAACTGCTGCCTTGTTTTCCAGTCTAAAGTGGCTCGAATCCTTTTTCTCTCCCTCCTCACTGCAATATGTACATCCAGAGATGCTTCATTCAGCAGAACAGCTCCACCCTCTGCAGAGAGGGTGCTGGGCTATTGGTTTTTAGAGAATTAAGTGATGGTACCCAATGGCCTCTTTATTCCTTTGTGCGTTGCTGTCACAGCTGTTGCTGAAGGCTGTTCCCTTGGCTAAGAAAGCTCAGATAGCTCTTCATGTGAACAGTACCCACCTTCCCATGTGCAAAGGAACTGTAAGTCCTGCTAGCGTTGACAGGAAAATAGAATTCATCGCATTCCCGTAGTGTCTTAACACAAGGTACCTGGAAGCTAGGCTCTCTGTCATAGTCTCCAGACTTCAAGAGTGTGATCATGACTTGTGTTGGCATGTCTGAATCCTGGTATTTTTTTAAAAAAAGAAACTGTAAACTATGAAAACCTGCCACCCTCGAACACTTGGCCACCACTCCCTCTCTGTCTCAGTGCGTTGTCTGCAAAATGGGAGTAGCAGCCTTGTTATGTCAGCCCTGGCAAACCGGCAAGACAGGGCATTGCTAAGGGCGAGTGTAATAATTCAGGAGTGTTTTGCAAATGGAAAGCACTCTATAAATAGTAGTGGCAGGTTCCTCTCGGCTGTGCCCCCCCCCCCCAATTGTTACCCTTGTAATTATCCTGCCTTTCTCTGCGCACGTGGTTCCAGGTAAGATTGTTTTGGCAGTTAGCCCTGCGCCTTGCTCTTCCCCATCCTCCTCTGTGATCCTTTCTCCTTCCCTTCCTGCTTTAAATCCTTTCTCCTTCTTGTCTTCTTTCTTCCAGGGTGGCTGTAGACGCAGAAAAGGAGACCCTTTGCTCCATCTCTTTGGCCCTTTCCGCCTCTCTCTTCCCAGGGCGGTTTTACTCATTAACCTGCAGCCATGTCCGACTTTGTGGAGAGCGAAGCCGAGGAATCAGAGGAAGAGTATGACGAGGACGGGGAAGTTGTTTCCAGGCCACCCAAGAAGTTTGTTGAGGATGAAGACGGTGTGTGTAATTTAGGTTTCACATTGCATGTATTTAATTTTGTGTCCTATTTTTCTCTCAATACGGGGCCCAAGGGGGTTTACAATATAAAATCAAAACAGAACGTAGTTAAAACAGTATGTGAAAAAATATTAAATACAAAATCATATTAAAATACTTTGAACATGTTAAAATAAATATGAAACATAAGATCTGACTGCCAATGAATCCTAGGTGTTGTAGGCCGTATTTCAGAGGAGGAAACGGGCAAAACCCCTTCTGAGGATTCCTTCCCTAAGAAAACCCTCTGAAATTCATGGGGTTGCCATTGGTTGACAGGAGACTTAAAGGCAGAGACATACACAAGATCTGACCTTGGTCCCTTTTCCCCAAGTACTGCAGGCTAGAACTTCCAGAGCCTGGGGAAAGGTGCCTTTTTTGTACTTCCACTCCCAGAATCCCCCAGACAGCTATGCTGACTGGGGGGTTCTGGGAGTGGTAGTCCAAAAAGAAGACCCTTCCCCAAGCCCAGAAGGCCTGCTAAGGAATCCCAGGTGCTGTAGGCTCTGGTTCCAAGGAAGGAGCTGGAAAACCTCCTCTGAGGATTCCTTGCCTAAGAAAACCCTCTGAAATTCATGAGCTCTCAATAAAGAGTTGTGGCCAGGGGGGCGGGAACAATCCTCCAGGTTTTCCATATTCTAGTAAATGGTGTGTTCTCCTAAACGTCTAAGGGACTGGAAGAGCGTAATTGGAACGTGGATAGGGTGAGGGAGGGGACTAGATCCATTTACACTGAACCTCTTGCCCAGAAGTAGGGCTTTTCAGGTATGCTTCAGGCTAACCAGCCCCCCAACCCTGTTGCTGCCAGGTGTGTTAGATTGATGTTCTGACTGTTGGAAAAAATCTCTTCCAGGAACTGGCATCCCTGCCATTCTCTGCCCTCCACCCTCGGGCGTCTCAATTTCTGTCTGTTCTTTTCTCTGCCCTTTTCAGAGGAGGAGGAAGAGGAGAACCTTGACGACCAGGATGAACAGGGGAACTTGAAAGGGTTCATAAACGACGATGATGATGAAGAAGAGGAGGAGGAGGAAGAGGGCAGCGATTCGGGAGACTCAGAGGACGACGTGGGCCGTAAAAAGAGGAAGCGCAGTAAGTGCCAGGGCTGGTGGGTTCCCAGTCGGGGAGGTCCCTTCATGCTGCTTTGTCTCTTCTCCTCTTCCCCTTCCCCCTCCAGTTTCTGCGCAGTGGCTTGACTTTGTACCTCTCTGCAGATTTTGATGACCGCCTTGAGGATGATGACTTCGACCTCATTGAAGAGAATCTGGGCGTCAAAGTTAAACGGGTGAGCAAAGTTTTGCGGACTGGTGGGCTCGTCTTGGGTTTGAAGAGGACACCGTGGCCTAATATAGTTACAGACACACACACACACACCCTGTATCCACTGCATAAGTGAAATCACGGATAATAGCTGAGAAATCTCTCTCAGGCAAGGTCTTATGAGCCAGAAAAGACTGTTCCAGGGAACAAGAAGATTGCCGAGGTCCCAGAGCAGCCTGGTTCTTAGCCCCTGAGATTATGCATGGCCACCATTGCATGCCGATTTTGCCCACTGCTGCTTCTTTGAAACTGATGTCTCAGTAGTGCATGCCAAGGAATTAAAGAGAAACCTTCCTGAGATAGCATCTTTTAAATCTCATGCCCATGGGGTCCACCTTGCCCTCCGGAAGTCCCAGTCCACCCTTCTAGGCTTCCTCAGTGACTGTATCCCTTCCCCGTGAGTGACTCCACTGTGCTCTCCCAGGCTTTGTGTGCTTTTTAAAACGGGTTCTTGAAAGCTTGAGATGCCTCTCTTAAGCCTCTTGTTATTGGCAGGAAGAGCTTTAAGCCCTAATATGCAGATGTTTCTGGCCCCACCCCCTTTTACCTTTAGCCCCACCCACCCCTGGAATGCATCCCTCTCTGAAACTGAATGTGGTCCTCAAACTAAAAGGCTCCCCATCCATGGTGGAGAAAAAAAGAAGGGTTCTCCTGCCAGCTCTGTGTCACCAGAAAATTTGTGGGGGTCTCAAGGCTTTGACACATCTCTTGGCAGCAAAAATTCAGGCGTGTGCGGAAGATGTCAGATGATGAGGACGACGAAGAGGAGGATCTTGGGAAGGAGGAGCATGAGAAGGAAGCCATTGCTGAAGAAATCTTCCAGGACGGGGAGGGCGAGGAGGGGGGCGAAGCCACAGAAGGCCCCATTGCTGCCCCAGACGAAGATGAGGAGGAGGAGGAAGATGAGTCTGGTAAGTATCATGGGATACGCAAGGAGAAGACATGGGGTGGAATTGTGGGCAGGAGGGTCCCCAGCTTTCTGTTTCCCCCTTGAAGGATTCAGTCTCCTGGTTTAGGGAAAGAGGTGTAGAGCCAGCACTCTAAAGGAGGAGCAAGAGAGCTGCTTTTGCAAACATTCAACCACTGTCAAAGAGCAGTGCTGCTGGAACAGCAGTGTGTGGCAAAGCTTTGAGAAGTTGCATTTTGGGGCCGTAGTGGAGCCAGGCAGGGAAGAGACAAATCCCTGTGCCTGTTTTCCTGGGAACCGATCAGTAACTAGCCACAGCTCAAGAACAGATTGTTAATACCTGTGCGAATAGAGAGAGACTATATAGTAGAGATGCATGAATGTTCAAAATAGATGAAAGTATCATTTATCCACCTTAGATAGAAATATGGAAGTCTTTTTTTAGCGTGTATGTACGTACGTGTATGTTATCTATACTTAGTTTAAGTGTGAACATAGTAGAGTTTAAGGTGCAACTAAGACGCAGAACAATGGACTCAAACTATAGGAAAAGAGATTTGACCTAAACATTAGGAAGAACTTCCTGACAGTAAGAGCTGTTAAGCAGTGGAATACATTGCCTGGGAGTGTGGTTTTGGTTATTTTCTTTATATGTATTTTATATTTTTATTAAGAATCTAATCAACAAAAAGTAACTAGCCACAGCTTGGGGTTTGCCACCATATAGGGAAGGAAAAGCCTGTAAGCCGCTGATCTCTCTCTCTGTCTTCCAGACATTGACGACTTCATTGTAGATGATGATGGGCAGCCCCTGAAGAAGCCAAAATGGAGGAAGAAGCTTCCTGGCTACACAGACGCGTAAGTCTGAGGTGCTTGTGAATCTCCCCAGGCAGGCAGCCTCTCACAAACTGATACAGTTTTTTCTTGGCAAGGCCATGAAAGTCTGGCTCTCCTTTAGGTGGCTGGTGCCCTCTTGTTCAAAAACTGCCCCTTTTAAGTAAGGCTGATCGGTCTGCCTTCACTCAACATGTACCCCTCTTCTTTGCGCTGTAACCGAGTGGCTTTGGTGACCCCGTTTGTTTTCTCCTTCAGTGCCTTGCAGGAAGCTCAGGAGATCTTTGGCGTTGACTTTGACTACGACGAGTTTGAGAAGTACAACGAGTATGACGAGGAGTTGGAGGATGAGTATGACTATGAGCCCGAAGAGACAGAAGGCGAGATCCGCGTCCGGCCCAAGAAGACCGCCAAGAAGCGAGTCAGCCGACGCAGCATTTTCGAGATGTATGAACCCAGCGAGCTGGAGAGCAGCCACCTGACGGATCAGGACAACGAGATCCGGGTGACCGACATGCCCGAAAGGTTCCAGGTGAGCCACGCTGCCTCTCTTTCCCTCGACTCTCCCCGAATTGATCTCTTCTCTCCTGGGTGCCCATCAAGCTTCTGGAATTTCCTGTGGCGTTTGTAGAATGTGGCTGATACTCCCTCAGCGTAACCAACATCCCTTCTCCTTCCAGTTGCGCTCTATCCCTGTGAAGAACGCCGAAGACGATGAGTTGGAAGAGGAAGCTGATTGGATCTACAGGAACGCTTTTGCCATGCCCACCATCTCCCTGCAGGTAAGCTTTGCGGTGCCACTTGCAGGTGAGAGAGGTTGCAGCTGCCCTAAGATAGCAGTATTTACAAGTAGGCAAAATGAATAGCAGCCAGCCTGCCCTTGAGGCAGACGTTGTGGGGTGCGGTTAAAAGGCAGCACAGCAGGAGACAGAAATCCATTGGGGGGGGTGCACACAGACTCTTCAGAAATTAGCATCAGTACTATGCTCTCTCTTGAGCCTCTCCCATTTTGATGCCGTGCCCACCCTGGCATGTGATGCCCTGTGTTAGTGAAGGGAAGATATTTTTTCTGCCCCAGGGACTCAAAACATCTTGGGCTGTCCCCGTTTCCCTTTAGGGATGGGAATCCACTGCCTGCCCCGTTCATATGCCAGTGACCCGGCCTGATTTTGTGGCTTCCTTTAGGTTTAGTGGCAGAATTTGCTCCTGCAGCTGCCGACTCCAGTTCTCCTTTTCTCATTCTTTCTCTGTTCCACCTCATTCCGGCAGGAGAATTCGGACTACCTGGACCGTGGCCAGGCCAGCAGCAGCTTCAGCCGAAAGGGCCCCAGCACCATCCAGAAGATCAAGGAGGCCCTGAACTTCATGAGGAACCAACACTTTGAGGTGAGAGTTGGGAGGGATGGCTGGAAGGTTGGGCAGCAGGGCTGTGTGTGTGTGTGGGAGCGGCAGCCAAGACCATGGAGTCAGTAGGCCAGACCTTGGGCTCCAGCTCCACAGTCTGTTTTTCTACTGTCCAGCTCCTTCATAAATGACAAATGTATATTAATCAGTAACAACAAACTTACTGTAATACAATGGTAGTCCAAGGTGTTTCACCACCACCATGAGAATCATCAGGCTACTTAGATTGCTAGAACGTAAAATACAGTCGGACACCCATATCTGCAGAACCAGTATCTGCGATTTCAGTTATCTGCGGGACACAGAATAGGGGACACATACCATGACCCCCAACTCCACAGGCCTGGTTCGGGCCCCTGCCGGAGGGCTCGCTGCAAACAGGGTCAGGGCTGTTTCATCTCCATTTCATACCCTCAGCGTTCTCCATGGCCCCCCCTCCATAACTTTGACTTCCTCCTTGCACTCAGCACCACTCTCTCTCCTCTTCTTTGGCTCAGGTTCCCTTCATCGCCTTCTACAGGAAGGAATATGTGGAGCCGGAGCTGCACATCAGTGACCTATGGCGAGTCTGGCAGTGGGATGAAAAGGTGAGGGGACAGTCCTAGAGATGTGGAGGCCTGGGGAGAAAACAACACCCTGGGCTGTTGGGTTTTTATTTTTAACAAAGCCTTTGTTTTTCATGGGAAAATTGCAGGTTGGGGGAGGATTATGGTATACAGGTTGAGTCTCCCTTATCCAGAAATCTAAAATCGTCCACATGAATGGCTGGGCTAGTGACATCTTTGCTTTTTGGTTGCTCAGTGTACACAAACTTGGTTTCGTGCACAAAATTATTAAAAATACTCTGTATAAAATTACTTTGAGGCTGTGTGTATAAGGTGTATATGAAGCACAAATGAATTTCATGCTTAGAATTTGGGCCCATCTCCAAGATATCTCATGTATATGCATATATTCTAAAATCTGAAAAAAAATTGAAACCCCAAACACTTCTGGCCTTGAGCATTTCAGATAAGGGAGTTTCGACTTTTATTATTTTTTAGAATGATGATGAATACAGTGCTTAAGGCAAGGTGTTTGCATATTTAGAGCCCTAAAATCATTTCCAAAAACCAGGTAAGAGAAAGACTTTTCTGTAAGACTGTGTATAGTATCAGATCCTTATGGTTCCTGGTCTACATCCCCTCCAGCCAGGTTATCTGTGGCTTTTTCTGCAGGGTGGGGATTAGAAGCGTTTAGATGTCCTTGTAGCACTTTGGTTCTGTTACTCAGCAGACACAGCCTGGCAGACTCTCTGCTTCCTTTTCTCTTCCAACTCATGTCACTGATCTGGCAGCCCTGTATCGTGGAAGTACATCTTCTAAATTGGTTTTGTTGTTTCCACCTCTTGCCCTTTTTTAACATTTTAAAAAGGGTTTGCCAAAAGTGTGAGTGGACTTCTCAGCCACTTCCCTCCCCCTCTCCTTTCCTCTTTTTGGAGCGTTTTTAGTTATCCCTCTCGCAGCCTTTCCAAAGGGAGAAATGTGGCCCTTGGACCTTCGCAGTTGCCTGCTCCTCTCCTGCTTCACAGTTTCCGTGCATCTTTAGCTATTAATCTGTATTGATATTTTAATTTTTGTAAGCCGCCTGATTGTTTTTAACAGAGGGGCGGGATAAAAATAATTTGTATTACTATTATTGTTATTATTATTATTAGCTATGGCCTTAAGGCAGGGAGTGCGCCTGGGTGGAGGCCCCAAGTCACTACTCCCCTCCTCCTCTGCTTCTTCCTTCCAGTGGACCCAGCTGAAGATCCGTAAGCAGAACCTGACCCGTCTTTTCGAGAAGATGCAGGCCTACCAGTACGAGCAGATCTCGGCTGATCCGGACAAGCCCCTGGCTGACGGAATAAGGGCCCTGGACACCACAGACATGGAGAGGTATGGTTTGCCTCCCTGTGTTCATCCAGCCAAAACTCTGCAGGGGGCCAGAGATCCCTCTCAAATGGCTAGAGAGAGAGGTTCAAGGCCTCCCTTCTTACTGGCCACTTCCATGGTTTAAGCGGAGGCCTTTCTGCTGTCGGAGGTGCAGCTGAATCCTCTCTCATGGCCCCCCAACTGCGCCTGTGAAGGTGGTGGGAGTGAAAGAAGGGCCTCCCCTGTGCATCGCAAGGGCTGGACAGGCTCATGCGGAGAGATGGGGCTCTGTCAGGCAGCCTGCTGTCGTTTTGCTCTCCCTCCACGCTGCCACCTCCTCTTCCTTCAGGCTGAAAGACGTTCAGTCCATGGACGAGCTCAAGGACGTCTACAACCACTTCCTCCTCTACTACGGCCGAGACATCCCCAAGATGCAGAATGCGGCGAAAGCCAACCGCAAGAAGCAGAAGCGAGTCCGGGAGGATGGCGAGGAAGAGGAAGGTCTGGCAGTCCGTAGTTTCTAAAGCCACCCTCCCTGCCCCGTGTACACTTTCTCTTTTGTCCATCTGAGAAGACTCAAAAGCTCTGCTTGTTCCCTCCAAGAACTAGGAGGCTGGCAGGCATCAGAGCTTCCCTTCGGCACCCTTAGATTGGCAGATGGTCATCCCAACGCTTCTCCCTTCCTCTCTCCTTGCCTTCCTTCTTAGGATCACACGAAGGAGGGGGAAGGGGTCACTAATACAAAGGGTCACTAATACAAATTAGCTGTTTCATGACACTGGACAGCTGTTAATATTTGGCCTTGTTGCTAACAGGGACTCCAAAACCCATCTGCCTCGTGACCGAGGCTCAGCTCACTGTAGTGTCTTTCAGTAACTCCCCTTTATCTCTCCCTCCTGGAGCATATTGTTCAGGTAGGCTGCATCTCTTGGTGCTTCTGCATGTTTGGCCAACTCTCTTCCTTCTTTCCTTCCGCAGCTGAGGGAGAAGATGCCGAAGATGAAGAGCAGAAAGGGCCGGAGTTGAAGCAGGCCTCCCGCCGGGACATGTACACCATCTGCCAGGCCGCTGGTCTAGGTGAGCCTGACCTCGGAGCTCCTTGGTGCCCCCATGCTTTCTCCCTCCCCTCCCACTGTGCTTTTCATCTGCTCCCCCTTGCTAATGGCTGTGCCCTCCCTCCCCTAGATGGCCTGGCGAAGAAGTTCGGGCTGACGCCGGAGCAGTTTGGTGAGAACTTGCGCGACAGTTACCAGCGCCACGAGACGGAGCAGTTCCCAGCAGAGCCCTTGGAACTGGCAAAGGATTATGTCTGCAGGTGGGAAGGGGGCCGCACTGGCATCCCCCCGCCCCGGGCAGGTTCCTTCAGTGCCCTTGTTTTGAGTTTCCTTTTGACAGCAATCAAAAGCATTTGCCACCTTTTGGGGGCTTTTCTTTTTTCAATTTTTATGTTTTTAATGTATTCCCCTCTTCCCCCTCCCCCATGTGTTTTAATCTCTCTTCATTTTGCTCTTGATTTAGTTTCTGTGTTGGTAGAGTTTGTAAACTGTTCTGTACCAGAGTTTCCAGAGCAACATCAAACGAATTGGAACAGCTGAATATAACACTTAAAATATAAACAACTACATTAGGGACACTGAATTTTCTCACTCAGAAAATCCTGGCCTAAAACCAATAATCATCAAAACAGGGCCAGAAACAAAATAACAGAGGTGTGCGCATTTTAGATCAGTGCTTTTCAAGCTCTCTGGCATGGTAGACCTAGGATTTTTTCTCCACTCACTGTGGCAGCGACCAATGCCATATTTGTGCCATTGTGTGCCACCTTTCCTGGAAACTCGCTGCAGACTGGCAGCCAAGGATTCGGAGAGGCGGTGGTCTGTAGACCACCCCTTTTGAGCACTGCTGGTATAGATTGCTGCCTTGCATTTAGAGATCTCTCTTTTACGTGAGCTTTTTAATGTGTGTTCGGTTGTAACTGTCCTGTTGTAGTGAAGTTACCCTGTCAACAGTAGGAAGTATAAACCGTGGTGTGGCAACGTTCCTTTTTTGAACCAGAACCTCCTAGAACTCTGCATCATGGTGGCTGCAAGGAGTCTAGGAGTTGTTCCCTAAAAGCTATCCCTCCCCTGCTCTGTAGTACGGTAACAGTGGGAGCCAGTGATGGAACGTTTTTGCTTCGATGTGTCCTGCAACGCCATCCTCACCCAGCTTTGCGCCTCTTCTCTTTGCAGCCAGTTCCCCACACCTGAGGCCGTCCTGGAAGGGGCCTGCTACATGGTCGCCCTGCAGATCGCCCGCGAGCCATTGGTCCGGCAGGTGCTGCGCCAGACCTTCCAGGAGCGGGCCAAGATCAACGTCTCCCCGACCAAGAAGGGCAAGAAGGTAGCTATCTGCCTCCTTGGGCTGAGCTCAGGGGATGGGAGCTGGGTGCCGCCTTGGCCTTGCTGTGAAGCAGGACTAAGAAACACATAGTCCTCTGGATAATGTCTGACTGCAGCTTCCATCATCCCTAGCCAGCTGAGGCAGTGCTGAGGGATGGTGGGTATATTTATTTATTTATTTATGCCCTGCTCTTCAGCCACAAGGCTATCAAAGCGGCTTACAAATTGTTTTAAGCAATAACTATTTACACATCTACACTGCATTAAACAGTTTCCAATGTGTGTTAGCTAATTGCCTCCACAAGCTGGGTACTGGGTATTAACATGCCAGCAACATCCAGCGGGTTACCGATTTCCTCATCCTTGTTGCAGAACTGAGCAGGTTAATTTTTCTGAAAGGGAGGCCACTGTACCGGTATTGCTGTCTTCTTCTCTCCTTCTCTCCACACTAGGATATCGATGAGGCCCATTATGCCTACTCCTTCAAGTACCTGAAGAACAAGCCGGTCAAGGAACTGCGGGATGACCAGTTCTTGAAGATTTGCCTGGCCAAAGATGAGGGCCTCCTCACCATCGACATCTGCATCGACATGAAAGGCGTCGAGGGGTTCGTTTCTTTGTTTACTTCATTTATACTCTGCCTTTCTCCCTGAGTGGGACCCAAGGCAGCTCACAAAAGAGAAGCAGCCTGAACCCTGGCAATAACATTTAAAACATAATTTTAAAAAATCATCACTTTAAAACCATAGCTATCAACAGTATGAAGTCACTCAAAAGCATACCAAAAAAAAAAAAAAACCCTGAAGGTCTGTCAGACTGATTCTGTTAACTGTAAAAGCTCTGTAAAGTTTTTTTTTAAAGCTTGAAACAACAGACTATAATCAATATTTGTAATATAAACCTGTATTGCTTTGCCCAGAAGATTTTCCAAGGAAGGAGCACCAGCGACTTGTGATATCAAGCTGTGGGCTGTGGGCGGCTATTAACTTTATGTATTCTCCCACCTTTTCTGCAGAACTGAAGTTGATTTACCTGCATCATACCTGCTTTCAGTTACCTTCTCTCACCCTGGCAAGAGGAGCATCTTGCCCCTCCTCTTATTTTATTTTATTATAGCATTTATACACTGCTTTTCAGCCCAAAAGGCTCCCGGAGTGACTTATAAATTGTTAATTTGACAGTTTCCTGCCCTCAGAAATAAGACAGGACATGCAAGGAAAGGGGGGGGGGTAACTCCAGCAGATGCTGGCGGCTCTTCTCTCCCTCTGAGGCCATAGCAGTAGCAATTGGAAAGGAGGGAGGGCCTCTCACCAGGCCCTGGGGCCAAGGCATGATGGAGCTGTGCCTGGCTGTTCTTCTCTCCCTCAAAGGCCACAGCTGGAAAGGAAGGGGGGCCTCTTATCAGCCACTAGGCCGAGACACGAGGTTCTGCCTCGGCCTCACCCCTTCTCCCTCTCTTCCCAGCTATGGCAGCGACCAGACCTATTTTGAAGAGATCAAGCAGTTCTACTACCGGGACGAATTCAGCCATCAAGTGCAGGAGTGGAACCGGCAGCGCACCTTGGCCATCGAGCGGGCCCTCAACCAGTTCCTCTACCCACAGATGGCCAAGGAGCTGAAGAACAAACTGTTGGTGGAAGCCAAGGAATTCGTCGTCAAGGTGAGTGCCCCCCCTGCTGAGGTGTGGGGGTCTCAGATTGGCCTAGCTGACCCTCTCCCAGCTGAGTGCCTTCAGCATGTGTTGGGAGTCAACCCTTCTTACCCCCCACACCATCCCAAATGTTGCCCCCTGCCACCAGGCAGATGGGTTCTAAAATTCCTATCACCATTGTGGCCAAATTTTAGCATCTGCCCCGTAGCACAAGGAGGGTCTCTTTGTGTTCACTGGGCCTTGCTTGATGCTTTAGCTTGCCCATTATCTCTGGCTGGCACAATAGCAGTCCTTTGGTCATCTCCCCTCTCCTCTCTTCTTTTCCACCAGGCTTGTGGCCGGAAGCTACACAACTGGCTCAAGGTGGCACCCTACCGCCCGGACCAGCAGGTGGAAGAGGATGACGACTTCATGGACGAAAACCAGGGGAAAGGCATCCGGGTGCTGGGCATCGCCTTCTCCTCAGCCAGGTAGGTGGGTCAGGAGGGCTTCAGCCCTGCCACCTTCGGATGGTCCTTCGACGTCTCTCCCGCCCTGACCGAGTGGGGTTTGTTCTCTTGCTTGTTTGCAGAGACCACCCTGTCTTTTGTGCACTGGTGAACGGAGAAGGGGAGGTGACGGATTTCCTGCGCCTGCCTTACTTCACCAAACGCAGGAATGCCTGGCGGGAGGATGAGCGGGAGAAGAAGGTGAGTTGGGGGAAGGACTCCAAGTTAACCTGTCGAATTCAGAGCCTGCACCCAGCTCTTACTCCCCAACCTCACATGGGCCCAGTTGAAGCACTTGAAACTTAACCAGGTCCTTCTCATCATGTCGACAGCGAGTTTTAGATCCATGTCCAAAAGGTGACGTGATGTTCAGCATCCAGGGTCCCTTTAAAGGAGGAGTTAGCCACAGCCTCTAAATGTCTCTATCAACGATGGTTGTTGTGTTGTGTGCCTCCAAGTCATTTCTGACTTAACCGTGATCCTAAGGTGAACCTATGGTGGGCTTTTCCTGGCAGAGTTTATTCAGAGGGGAGTGTAAGACTTGCCCAAAGTCAGCCACTGGGCTTTCACAGCTAAATATAGATTCAACTAGCCATACCCAGTGTAACATATGTGTTTAACGTTTTACATGTGGGTGGTGAGTGGCTAAGGGAGTGAGAGGAGGGAGGAGCCCTTGTGAAGCTGGGGGTGGAGTTGCAGATTGAGTGGCAGGAGTGGATTATGAGGTGGAGAGGGAATCTGCACGTGGGTGGTGATTGGCCAGTCCCCTCACTCCCTTAGCCAGTCAGCATTCTGGGAACAGGAACATACCCAATGGTTTGAAAGAGTATGACTTACCCAAGGTCACCCAGCAGAGACTTGAACCCTGGCTCTCATCCAGCAGTGGTTTCTGTTCCTAACAGCAGCATGAATCCCTCAAGGATCAGAGCCAGTCTACTGTGAAGTACCTGGCCGGTGTGTGTGTGTGTGTGTGTGAGCTGGGTGGGAGGAAGCTGTTGTCCCCGTGTTCCTTTTTGTAAGTTGCCGTTTGGGGGGGTAGTGTCTAGTTGACCTCTGGAAATCCCATGTGGGACTAGGTAGGCCTTGGGGGTGGTTGAGCCATTGCTGTCCCTGCACTCTTTACGAGCGGGGGTGGCCAAGGGAAAGATTTAAAAGTTCTGGCACTGAGAGGATGGGGTGGCACAGGAGAGGGCCACTGCCGCCCACATATTTCCTGCCTCTGTCGTGGCTGGGAGGACTTTCCTCTTCCTGCATGTCCTCCTCCTCCTCGCGGGTGTGGGTATCTGACGGCCCTTTCTCGGCTGCTTAGGCGCAGGATATCGAAACACTGAAGAAATTCCTGCTCAGCAAGAAACCCCACGTGGTGACGATTGCTGGAGAGAACAGGTGAGCCTGGAGGTGGGGTGTGTGTGTGTGTGTGTGTCTGGATTTACCGCTGAAGACCCCTGCCCTGCCCAGTAGGGTGCTTAATTCAAACTCAACCCACCCAATTAAGAGGGTCCCTGTTGTACATCCAATCCAATCCCCACTTTTTAGAATCTAAAATACCTGTCTTCCATTGTTGGAATGAAAAAAGACACACAAAGCAGATGGCAACATGTTTTCAGATAACATTTCCACCTGAAGCCCAGCCGCCTGAACTTGAATGGGGAAGGGTAGTTCCAAAATTTGTTGTCCAGAAAAAGAAACCTTTCCCAGCTCTGGGCCTTTTCCCTCTCTGGGGAAACGAATCAGCAGTACCAGGTCGCCCCAGAGCCCTTGCGTGTTAGCAGAATGGCTCCTGTTGCCTTGGCCACAAACGCCTTTGTGTTTCAGGAGGGGCAACTCACATTGGGGCCCTGTCAGTCCCTTCAGTGTCCCCATTTCCTTCTCTCTGCCATCTCCTCCTCTCAGGGATGCCCAGATGCTGATGGAGGACGTCAAGCGCATCGCCCACGAACTGGACCAAGGGCAGCAGCTCTCCTCCATCGGGGTGGAACTGGTGGACAACGAACTGGCCACGCTCTATATGAACAGCAAGAAATCCGAGGTGGGCCGGAAACCCCTTTTCCCGGTGAGGGACCCGGGTGGCCTTGGGGTTGATGCGGGTCCGCCATCTTGGCAGGAGGAATTTGCTACCCGCGACTCTTGCTCATTCCCTTGCCGGCTTTGCCTGTCCATCCTGCTGCGAACCTGACCCTTAAGAGAGAGCGGGAGGGATGCTATAGCCGAGAGGCAGAGCCTCGCTTTGCCATCCCTGGTTCAACTCCCAGGTATCCTGGTATCATCCCTTTCATGGCTTCTCCGGCTGCTCACCCTTCCGGACCCCTCCCTCTTTCTCTTACAGACTGAATTCCGGGACTACCCACCCGTCCTGCGCCAGGCCGTCTCCCTCGCCCGCCGCATACAGGACCCGCTCATTGAGTTCGCTCAGGTCTGCAGCTCGGATGAGGACATCCTGTGCCTCAAGCTTCACCCCTTGCAGGTAACCACAAACACCCCTTCCCAGGTATAAGCTGTACTTGTCCCTCGAGGCCCCTGGGAAACTTGGAAGCGGCTGGAGAGCTCAGTGTCTTGAAAGCCGCCTCCTTTCATTTGCCAGTTGCCTCTTTATTGTGCCTTCAAGCCAGTTCTGATTTATAGCGACCCTAAGGCGAAACTAGGGCCTGGATACCCAAAGGGTACCAGATCGCGCCTGACCTTGGAAGGTAAACGGGGTCAGGTCTGGTTAGTTCTTGGATTCCAACTCCCATCATTCCTGGCTGGCTGGAGCTGATGAGAGTTGAAGTCCAACGATATCCAGTGGGCAGAAGTTCCCCTGCTCTTGTGGACTTCTAGTCCAACACTCGAACCTTTATATCATGTTGGAAAAACCTTCAGCTTTTGGCATCTGTTGACTCCGTACATGCCTCAGCCTTCCCTCTCTCTGGGGTACTGTGTTGATGTCTCTAAGAGTTTCCCTGGGGGCCTTGTTGGCCTCTGAGGCGGGCCAGCTAGAGGCGGCTCTTGTAAGCTTTTCAGTTCACCTCCTCTGTCTCAGCCAGCACAACAAGGGTGTTGTCATTCTGTGTTTCCCCTCTGCTTGGCCAGGAGCACGTGGTGAAAGAAGAACTGCTCAGCGCCCTGTACTGCGAGTTCATCAACCGCGTGAATGAGGTGGGGGTGGATGTCAACCGGGCCATCGCCCACCCGCACAGCCAAGCCCTGCTGCAGTATGTCTGTGGGCTTGGGCCCCGCAAGGGCACCCACCTGCTCAAGGTAAGCACCTCCTGCTTCTCTCTTGCCGGGGGGGGGGGCGCACATAGTATGCAAATCAGTCCTTCAGAAGCCCTGGAACCTTCCCCAACAGACTTCACATGGCCTCTGGGCCGACGGGAACGATGGTGATGGGACAGAGAGAAGAGCCTCCCTGAAGGATCTTAAAATACACGCCTCCTTATATGGGAGAATACAGTCCATCAGGTGACCTGGACCGTATAGGACAGTGGTGCTTAACCTCTGGTCCTTGGATTCCAGGGGGCCGCAATGTCCTCATAGGTGGTCCACGAAGGTTTCTTAGCCCACGTGACAGGAGCCAAGGCAAAGGCTGGTTGGCTTGGCTTGCGCATTGCTTTTCAATCCACTCTAGCCAGGAGAAAAGTCTTCCCTCCCCTCCAGTGCCTCTGAGAGAAGAGTTAATGGATGGTGTAATTGTATTATTATTATTATTATTATTATTAGGTATTGTTGTTGTGTGGTTTTAAAATCTTGAGTGAAGTCTTGGGGGCCCACAGCAACAAAATATATTTAAGGGGGTCGCTGGTAAAGAAAAGGTTAAGAGCCATTGGTATAGAGCTTTATAAGGGTCTCCAACAGCACTTTGAATTATGCCCGGAAATGGTGGGCACCCAGCGGAGCTGTTGCAACAAGGGAATTGTGGGAGCCTTAATTAACATTCTAGTTAACAGGGCAGATGTGAGCCTAGGTTTCCTTTTCCTTATTTATGCTCGGGTCGGTGAGAGGAGGCATTTCCAATAATGAACTGATTCAGCAGTATAGAAGGTGCCACCATTTTCAAGTCCATGCCCTGCTTTTCTCTCTCAGATCCTGAAGCAGAACAACACGCGCCTGGAGAACCGGACCCAGCTGGTCACCATGTGCCACATGGGGCCCAAAGTCTTCATCAACTGCGCCGGGTTCATCAAGATAGACACGGCGTCGTTGGGCGACAGGTCAGTGGCTTGGTGGTGGTGGTGGGGGGAAAGCTGACCTTTGGGAAGCAGGTTGAGAAAGCTTTCTTCCTCCCTGCAGCAAAGGTTCATACTTGGCCATGGAAAGTTCGGCAAATAGCCACAAGCGCCATCTCTTTTGCGGGAAAGTTCTGTACCTTTTTGCAGTTAATCTCCTTTAATAAGGTACGATCGTAACTTTCGGTGGCCAGTTAGCAACTGGGCTTATTTGAATCTTTCTAGTGGCCAAAGAATATCAGTTGCTGTAGGCTACATTTCAGAGGAGAGGATTGGCCAAACCACCTCTGAGGAGTCTTTGCTTAAGAAAACCTTTTGAAATTCATGGGGTTACCTTAATTCAGCAGGTGACTTGAAGACACACACACACAGAGAGAGACGGTGCCCCACAGCAGGGGTGTGGTTTGCCTTCCAAAACGCAGTGGGCTCCAATTTTAACATTAATTTCTCAATACTCAGCACGGATTCCTACATCGAGGTCCTCGACGGATCGCGGGTCCACCCGGAGACCTACGAGTGGGCCAGGAAGATGGCTGTCGACGCCTTGGAGTACGACGAGTCGGCAGAAGACGCCAATCCGGCCGGCGCCCTGGAAGAGATCTTGGAAAACCCGGAGCGTCTGAAGGACCTAGACCTCGACGCCTTTGCTGAAGAACTGGAGAGACAGGTCAGAGCAACTGGAGCCCCGGGGGAGGTTCTGTCTGCATCTTTTCTTTCTCCCCTTTGCCTTATTTCACTGCTGCTTCCTTCCCTCGCAGGGCTACGGCGACAAACACATCACCCTGTACGACATCCGGGCCGAGCTGAGCTGCCGCTACAAGGACCTGCGGAATCCCTACCGCTCTCCCAACTCAGAAGAAGTCTTCAATATGCTGACCAAAGAAACGCCTGAGACCTTCTACATAGGTAGGCCCAAATCCCCTCTTTGCAAGAGGTGGGCGGAGGAGATGTTTTTGGGGGGCTTAAGGCTGGAAGAGGTGGAGAAACAGCAACATTTTGTAGAAATAGGCAACGAAAACTTGATGTTGCAAAACCTTGGGTCGCGGCAGCAGACCTTCCCTTCACATATGCAATATTTTAAAAACCCAAAACAACCGTCCTTCCTGTCCCATCTTTTTCCAGGCAAATTGATCATCTGCAACGTGACTGGAATAGCCCACCGGCGGCCGCAGGGGGAGAGTTACGACCAAGCTATCAGGAACGACGAGACGGGCTTGTGGCAGTGTCCTTTCTGCCAGCAAGACAACTTTCCTGAGCTGAGTGAGGTAACGGATTATATAGTAGCACGCCCCCCCCCCCCCACCTCCCCTAGATCTCTCAGCATTTGCTCTCGGGGTGTCTCCATTTATTCCAGTCAGCCAAGAATAGGCTGGCAATTCTCACTCTGAAATTTTTTTCTTCAGCCGCCCCCAGATTGTGGAATGACCTGCTAGAAGAGATTTGACCTCTGGAGATGCTGTCTTAGTTTAAAACAGCACTAAAGACCAGTCTGTTCTGGCAGGCCTCTGCAAATAGTTTATAAACTAGAAGTTTTAAAGTATGAATTGACTGTTTTTTTTAGAAATATGGATTGGTTTTATTTCCTTTTTTTTAACTGATGTTAGGTGTTTTTTAACGGGCATTGTGTGTCCAGTCTGTTGATACTTTTTAATCTGTTGCTGCCTGCCTCGATCCGTAGGGAGAGGCATGTAAGAAATTAATATTATTTGGAACACAGCGCAAGCCAGCGCTGTTGAAACATCCTGCTCCAGTTGAGCATTTCTCTTCGCCATCTGCTCTCCCATTTGTTGTTAGAGCAAATGTGCTTTAAGCAACATAATCCTTTCCTCTCTGCATCTTTGCATTTTACACTCTGTCAAGCTTTCATCTGAAGGAGAAAGATCTGAAAATGACCATAAGGCCAAAATGAAGTAGAGCCATGTTGACGAAAACAGTTTGCTTACGCATAGAAAATGTTCCCAAGTTCCTGGCAATTTCAGGTTAAGTGAAAGTGTCCAGAACATTCTGAGCTATGTTCCAAAACACGTTGACATGTTCTGCTAATAAGAAAGCAGCTAGAACAGCAGAATACGAGACAAAGGACAAGTATGACGTATATAGTGAATAGAAGTTGTCTCTCTGTGCCTCCCTCTGGCAGTGCCCTTCTGCTCTGCTTCTCCTCCAGGTCTGGAACCATTTTGACAGCGGCTCCTGCCCCGGCCAGGCCATTGGGGTGAAGACGCGCTTGGACAACGGGGTGACGGGGTTCATCCCCACCAAATTCCTCAGTGACAAAGTGGTCAAGCGGCCGGAGGAAAGGGTCAAGGTACACATCTCAGTCCTTAAAACGGTGTACAGGGGGGCCCCTCCCAATGTCTGATCTGCAATTTCAGGAATCCACAACTGGGGGGAAAAAGAGTCACATACTATAGAATCATGCTGGAAAATGCCTAAAGAGGTACCCTCTCTAGGAATTGCTAGGTCCTCCAATGAAACTCGATGGTATGTTTGGACCAAAAGTACTTTATATTAATAGGTATTGCTATTATCTGTGGTTTCACTTATAAGCAGTAAGTCCAGGCACGTATCCCCTGAAGATACAGGGGGTGATCTGTATATTGTTTAATATGTTTTCAGCATATTTAAGCTATGTTACTGTTTTTAGTTTGCTTTAACCTGTTTGAATGCTGTTGTAAGCCACCCTGAGATGTTTTGGTATAGGGTGGGATATAAATATTTTAATAAATTAATCATAGAGTTGGCACAGACCCCAAGGGCCGTCCAGTCCAGCCCCTTTCTGCCCTGCAGGAAGACACAACCAAAGCCCTTCTGACAGATGGTCATCCAGCCTCTGTTGAAAAACCTCCAAAGAAGGAGACTCCACCACACAATATAGCAATGATACTTATGGGCATGGGTGGGGTCATTTTTTTGAGGCTCCAGGGGCTACCAAATCAGCCTAAGGGCACACTTTCCTCACCCCTGGCTTTTATGGGTCACCCTGTCTCTGTGCAATCATTTTACACCTCAGTCCCGCCGACCACCCGTCCATCCTGTCCTTCCTTCACAGGTGGGGATGACCGTCCATTGCCGGATAATGAAGATCGACATCGAGAAGTTCAGTGCCGACCTGACCTGCCGGACATCGGACTTGATGGACAAGAGCAATGAGTGGAAGCTGCCGAAGGACACCTACTATGATTTTGATGCTGAGGCCGCCGACCACAAGCAGGAAGAAGAGCTGAAGAGGAAACAGCAGCGCACAAGTGAGTCAGTCCCAAAGGTCAGGAGAGACTAACCTTTCCTGAAATTTTGAAGCCATGGGGGAAGGAAAACCCTTTTTCCCAGAAAAAAATTGATTTTTTTTTTTTTTAAGCTTGGGAAAAAATGCAATGTTTAGCTTCCTTTAGAGATCAAAAGTCACTGTGTTGCTTTAGCAACCCAAAATGTGTTGCATATAACTTGGGCTGGTGTAAAAGTATCACATTTGATATATTAAAAATATGCCTTTTTTTTCAGGAAATGACTTACAAATGAGATCTACTTTTCTAAATTTTATTTTTCATTACAAATGGAGAGATGAGGTCCTGAATTATAAGGAATTTTGGCTCTTGTATTTTATGAGGAGATACTTTAAAAAAATCCCAATAAAAACCATCAACGTCAGCAAAACTGTTATTATGTCTCATAGATGATACGATATAGATGGCCCTCCATAGTGCCAGACGCAGAGAAAGCACTCATTCCCATAAAGAGAACTGAGAAAAGAAAACCCAAGACCCAGAATATCAGTGACATGAGATTCTATACTTAGTCTTACATAAAAACTGACCTGCTACTTTTTGTTGACTGCATCAAGTCACCTTCGACTTATGGCGACTCCGAGATTGACAGACCTCCCAAGAACCTCGGTTTTAATTGTTTTGGCTTCTAGGGAGAGTCCAGGCTTGGTTTGCTATCAGACCCATTTATTGGTTAATTTGACAGCTCTGTGATACCCGTGGGTCTCTCCTCCAGCACCACATTTCAAATACATGTCACCCCCCACTTGATATCTGTGTAACCAGTATCCACAGTTTCAGTTATCCACAGTTGAAATACTTGAGACACATACCATAGAGTCGTGCTGGAAAATGTCTAGAGAAGTGTCCTCTCTAGGAGTTGCTAGATCCTTCGACACAACTCTATGGGTTGTTGGTACCAGAAGTCCTTTGTTTAATGGGGTTTCTGTTATCCATGGTTTCACTTATAAACAGTAAGTCCAGGAGTGTATGCCTCGTGGATACAGGGGGCAACCTGTAGCTTTTTAAAATGACACAGGAGGAGAAAATATATGAACGTCCTGTCTTCAATACTCTCCTCTTGGTTCTGAAAGAATATTCTTAACCCGTTTTCCCCCATATTTTTGGTGGAAAAAAAGCTTCAGAAAAATATGTTTTTCCAAATGTTTCCCATTTTCCCCCTGAGCCTCCACATCTCTAGCGCCCTCCCTTCAAGCTTGGGGAAAGAGGTGGGAGAGATGAACGCATAGAGGGCAGTCAGTCTGAGAGCGACGCCTGACCAGACGCCTGCTGACCGACCCTTCTTCTCTGCAGCCTACATCAAGCGGGTGATTGCCCACCCGTCCTTCCACAACATCAACTTCAAGCAGGCCGAGAAGATGATGGAGACCATGGACCAAGGGGATGTCATCATCCGCCCCAGCAGCAAAGGGGAGAACCACCTGACAGTCACCTGGAAAGTCTGCGACAACATCTACCAGCACGTGGATGTGCGGGAGGAAGGCAAAGAAAACGCCTTCAGCCTGGGCTCCACTCTTTGGATCAATACGGAAGTGAGTCTGCCCACAGAGAGGGAGGGGAGGAATCCCTCTTGACCCACAGCTGGCTTCCTTGTGTGACCGCTCCCTGTTTGTTTGTTTTTTGCCTTCCAAGGAGTTTGAGGACCTGGACGAGATTGTCGCGCGCTATGTCCAGCCCATGGCGTCTTTTGCGAGAGATCTCCTCAGCCACAAGTACTACCAGGATTGCAATGGAGGAGATAGAAAGGTGAGCGGGAGAGGAGAACACCTGGGGAGCAGCCTTGGCACGTCTCCTTTTAAGGGGGGTGTGAGACGTGACCCCCTTCCCATCCCCCCCACCATGCGTGTGGACAGATTGGCAGCATGCCGGGAGAAACGCCAGTCTCTTGGGCAGATTTGCAACTCCTGGGGCACCCATACACTGCTTGGTTGTAGCCATCCATTACTGTGGTTCCCTCCTATGCAATGTTAGGGTCTTTTGTTTGGGAAGTGACTTGGAATTGTCTACCAGGAAGAGCTCTAACGCTGTAGTTCAGCACAAGAGAATTCAGGGCTCCTCCCCAAAATCCCCTAAGACAGAACCATGCCACCTAGAACTGGGTGGTGTGGATGCGTTCCCATTTTTGATCCCTGTATTTAAGGGACCATTCCAGTCTTCCAGCCACCAAAGAAGCACCCCACTTGCCAAACCTTGTAGGGCAGGGAGCCCTCTGTGCATGCTCTGTACCTGGCGACCAACCCCCTGGATGTCCTGGACTACAAACTCCCTCATTCTCAGCCGGCAGCAGCTGCATTGCTAGTTGGGGGTGATGGGAGCTGCAGTCTGATCCATCAGGGAGCAGTGGGAGGGAGCGCCTGCTCTGGGAATGCCACTCTCATTGTGGGGGGGGGGGGAAGTGGTCTGCCACGGTTTCCCTTCCAAGCCCACCGCCTGCTAGGAGGAGGTCGAGGAGCAGCAGTTGCAGTTGTGACAGTCTTCTTCCCGCTTCTTTTGTAGAAACTGGAGGAACTTTTGATCAAAACCAAGAAAGAGAAGCCCACCTTCATTCCCTATTTCATCTGTGCCTGCAAAGACCTTCCTGGCAAATTCCTCCTGGGCTACCAGCCCCGCGGCAAGCCAAGGTGGGTCTTGCCCCCTCGAGGGGCCAATTGCTGTAGGAACTGCAGAGAGACACAGGAAGTCTTCACCTGTGGGGTCCCCACCCTTCTCTTCTCCCCACCCCTCTCTTTGCTCCTGGATTCTTGTAGGACTCTGTTCCTTTGCTTTGGAAGTTGGCTTATGCCTGGTGGGGGGGTGGGGGCAACCTCAGGCACTTTACTGCAGCAAGGGGAACAGCTCTCTCCAAAATCAGGGTGTTTATTACCTAGGGCCAGCCAGGTTGTTTCGGCACCTGAGGCGGAATCTGCCACAAGCACCTCTCCCTGGCACTGGAAATGAAGCATCGAAGCACACTGATGGGCCATACTTTTAATGCTATAACAGTGAGCAGGTTTCTAGGTTCTCTGGACCTCTTCAGGAGGCCAGGTGGAGGAAGAAAACAGAAGGGGAGAAAAAGGTCCAAATCTTAGGCCAGGGTTGTTGTGGTCACGAGGTGTGCAAGTTAAACTCAGCCCCTTGTCAGACTGAATATTGATACCTCCTCCCCTCTGTTTCTGCCTCATTTTGGGCGACTGAGCGCTTCACTGTCACCAGCCAAAAGATACTTCCTGGTCGGTTTCCCATCTCCCTTCCACATTCCTCCCAGCAAAGAGACAGGACAAGACGGCAGCCATGGGCATCCCACGGTGCCTCCCCCTAGAATGACCAGCCCCTTAATGCCTGGGCCTCATCTTGCAGAGCAGTGCTGCACCATATGTGTGCCCACTGACGACAAATGTTTCCTTCTTTCCTGGAAATGCACCATGGACCAGATCAGCACCGGTCCACAAACCACTGCTTTCGAGTAGCCCTGTTTTAGAGGACTTGGGTGGCAGGGTTGAAGTCGACAGTAGTTTGTCAGACACCGGTGTTGTCTTTTCTTGCCGCAGGATTGAATACGTCACAGTGACTCCCGAAGGGTTCCGGTACCGGAACCACATCTTCCCCACGGTCAACGGGCTTTTCCGGTGGTTCAAAGATCATTACCAGGACCCTGTGCCAGGTAAGCTCTGCTCCCCAATGATTATGGAGTAACATCTGATGCCTGTAAAGAAAAGCTGTTCATGGTGAGGGAGAAACGTAGCTTCGTAGGAAAGACAAGACTGGGAAAGGAAGGAATATCCAAATAATATTGAACTGAACCCAAATGGGGTTTCATGTGGGCCAGTAGGGAATGGCACAGAGGGTTTGGGGGGATACCCTCCCTTTTCCTGCCTAAGAGCCCTGCGAGGTGGGTTAGGCTGAAAGAGTGGCTGCTCCATGGGCTTCAGTGATAAACTGGGATTTGACGCAAAGTCTCGCTTCTCCTGTTCACGCCCTACTTCCTTTCGGAGTTGTATTCTGGAAGTTGTCTTCCAGGACACCCAGAAGGAACCAGAGTGAAGGAGGCTGCTGTGTTAGCTACACCCCCCACCAGCTCTCAATCTGTCTTGCTCAGCACTCTAACCCACACTTTTTTCTTTCTTTTTTTTAAGTTTGGGGAAATTTTGCTCTCAAACCTAACACATGAAAACGCACAAAAATACCCTCATCCCATCCTAGAATGCTGTATCACTTCCAAATATTTCTGTTTTCCTCTGAAGACTTTCTCAAAATGGTGAGAAAGTTCCCGTCACCATTTTGAGCGAGACTGCAGAGGAAAGAAGAGCTGCCTGGGGACAATGGCCAAAGAAGAGTTTGGGTGGGGGGTTTGCCTGCCCCCCCCCACATTCACCCACCCCTGGTTTGGGTGTTTTGTAGATGGATGGTTGCGGTGCCAGTCTCATCCGGGATGGGGTTTTACTTAATGTGAGCGTCTTTTGCCCCACGCCAATTCTGTCCCAGGGGCTTATGGCATTTTTCCCTTTGGTTTCCCTTCGCCAGGGATCACGCCCAGCAGTAGCAGCAGGACCCGGACGCCTGCCTCGCTCAACGCAACTCCGGCTAACATCAACCTGGCAGGTGAGCATCTCTCTCTCCCATGTCCTCAACCGGTCTGCCTGTTCCTCTCATGCATGCGCTGTTTCCTATTCTCACGTCCCCCGATGCGCTCTCTCTTTCCCCTCCTGCAACCTTGCAGACCTGACCCGAGCCGTCAACGCCCTCCCGCAGAACATGACCTCCCAGATGTTCAGCGCCATCGCCGCAGTGACTGGCCAGGGGCAGAACGCCAACGCCACACCTGCCCAGTGGGCCTCCAGCCAGTACGGCTATGGGGGCAGTGGCGGCGGGAGCAGTGCTTACCACGTAGGTGTATGGGAGGGCATTCCGGGTGGGAGGGAGGGTTGAAGGGAGGGACCGGTGGCCAGATCCCCCAGCCTATCTGTAGTGCTGGATGGTGCTGAGTCCCCAACAGGAACCTTCACGGTGTTGGCTCCCCAGCTGGGCCGAGACCTGCCTCACCCGGTCAGCAGGGAGCACCATGGGCATCTCGAGCAGCCATGGAGTCGCCCACTGTCCTAGGGTGTGGGTGAGTGTGTTGTGTCTTTGGCACTAGCTGGGCACTAGCGTAGGATGGTGACAAACCTTTCAGCCACTTTCTGCTTCCTCAGAAAACCTTGTAGAAAAGCCGGGAGGGATTGATTTGCCTTCCACGTTTACTGGAAAAGACCGTATAACACTTGGTGAACGGGGGGCAGCGGTGGGCGAAGAGGAAGGCCACCTGGGCAAACTCCATCAGCGAAGTTGGGGCCCCGAGTGTGTAAGACCCGAGTAGAGTAACAGAGGGCTCTTCCACACTATGCAGTTATGGTGCTGTGATTCCACTTTGGCTGCCATGGCAACATCCTGTCACATTGTGGGGTTTGCACATAGTTGTTGTGGGCCTTTCAGTCTGGCAACCGTAAAGCAAACCTATCACAGGATTTTCTTGGCAAGATTTGTTCAGAGGCGGTTTGCCGTTGCCTTCCTCTGGGGCTGAGAGAATGTGACTTGCCCAAGGCCACCCAGTGGGTTTCCATGGCCAAGCGGGGCTTTGAACCCTGGTCTCCCGGAGCCCAGACGACTACATCACCCTGACTCCATTGCGGTGGTTTGTAGAATTCTCAGCCAGAGAGCTCTAGTTTCCCCCCCAAACCACACACTCCAGAATCCCACTGGGTGCAGCTATGGTCATTATGGTGGGATGATAGCAGTATAATTGCACAGTGTGGAAGAGGCCGGGGGTATCTTGCAGGTCTCTCTAAAGCCAGCACGACAGCACATATAACCCCCCCAGTGCCTTTTGATGTGAAAGCCCAGTTCTTAACTATATTCGTCTAAATCAGGATTGTCTTTTAATCATATCTCAGCTTTTAGTTTCTTCAGCCATCGGTGGCTGGAGGCGTCCCACCCTCTTCAGGGAATCAAACCCCCATCACTTGCCCCCTGCGTCCTTCCCAGTTCTCCCAGTTTTCCCTCCTTTGGTATTTGCAGGCTGCCAGCTTGACCAAGTTGGTGCCAACAGGCGATGCCAGTAAGAGAGGCTGGTCAGTCCATTTCCTCCCCTTCCGCCCCAAGAATGTGTTCAGGAGGCAGGCAGCACGGGGGAAAGGCGCAGCTAAGCCGCCAGTACGGGGGCTTAGCGAGGGAAGAATGTGCTGAGCCGACAAGGCAGGGCTTGGAGGAGATGAGCCTGCTAATCGCCTGTCGGGCGGGCAGGGGGGCAGAGCCCAGCGCTGTTTCTGCCACCTGAAGATGAAAGGTAGGCAGAGCAGCTTGGCAGAGTCTCTTTTGTGGACTGCAAGGATCTGATTCTGAGAGTTGGAGTCCAAAAAAAAGGAACTTTTCCAAACTCTGGCGAACTGTAAGGAAGCGCATCATCTCTCCTAGGGTCTGTCATCTTCCCAAAGCCTGCAAGCAGCTGTAGGGATGGGTTCTGTGCCAGTCTCTCCAAGTCTTTTTGGGACCAGATAACGACATGGTTTAGATCAGCTTTCACTGATGCTAAATGATCCACAGCAGAGATGCCTTCATAGAATCATAGAGTTGGGAGAGACCCAAAGGGCCATCTAGTCCAGCCCATTCTGCCCTGCAGAGATAAACAATCAAAGCCCTCTCGGCCGATGGCCATCCAGCCTCTGCTTAAAAACCTCCAAAGGAGGAGACGCCACCACACTCCCAGCCAGCCCACCATCCCCCTCTCACAGCCAGTGGGAGAATTGGGACCATAAACAACCAGTTCTACCCAGACTACCCCAGCTAGGTATCCAGTTCCCCACGGCTAGCTTATAGGAATCCTGGGCTCGGGTGAGGCTGATGGAAGGTGGACTCCCGAGGGCGATATAGCAGAGGAGCAAACGAAGAAGAGCGCACTGAGCAAGCGTGGCCCACCTCCCGCCTCATAACTGAGAACTGCAGGCAGGTTAGCCATCAGGGAAAATTCACTCCCCCAGTCTGTTCTCACCCTTAGGATCAAGCTGCCCAGCTCGTGCCAAAAGTGTTGTCTCACAAGGTCACTAACACAAATGGATGCTTCCTCTACCCTGGGTGTTTGGCCAGGATGCCAGCCAGGACTCCAAAGCCCATCTTCCAGCTCCCCACTTGGGATGTTGTCTCTGCACATGTGCTGACGGCTCCGGCGGCATCGGTGTTCCTTTCCCGACAACTTGACCCATGACGAGTATCTTGTCTCTCGAACTGCAGGTCTTCACGACTCCTGCCCAGCAGCCGGTGGCCACCCCCCTGTTGACTCCCAGTTACTCCTACACCACCCCCAGCCAGCCGATCACGACACCCCAGTACCACCAGCTACAGACCAACACCACGCCCCAGTCCACCCAGTCCCAACCTCAGTCCCAGCCTTCCTCCAGTTCTGGGCAAAGGCAGCAGCAGCCAAAGTGAGTATGGAAGGGGGCCCTTGGTGTGTGGGGGGGGGGGTAAAAGAACAAGGCATTTTTGGGGCAGGGGGAGGAAGGGGCTTAAGCGCCAATTGAACTGGTGAAAATAAATTTACAGCAAGCCCTTAACCAGATCTGCTGGTGGGAGCATCCATTTTAGGAGGAGGGGGGCAGGAGGGGGGGACCAAGACAGAGAACTTCCTAGAGCCTCATGCTAGAGACCCCCCCCCAAAAAAAACAATATGCATTTTCTTCTTCAGAGCTTGTGTTTCAACATACACAGTTTTGACCCTTGAGTCTAACTCTTCAGTGAGTTTTCAGTCTTCCCACCCAAGGCCTGTGGGAGTCTTTTGTCTTGCTTGGTTCAGTACCAGCGGGCACCAGGTGTGGGGGTGGCCAGGCACGGCAAGGGGAGAATTTTCGAGGGCAAAAATGCAAACGTGGGCAATAGGGACGGGGAGAATATTTGACACGTGGTTGTAAAAACAAGTTTGTCAAGTGTCGGGAAACCCTGATGAGGAAAATCCGTAGAAGGTGACCATCTTGGCAGTTCAGAACCTATTCTGTTCAGGAAACTTGTTTTCAGTGTAGAAAATGCCGTTTCCTGTGCAAAAAAGCCCCCACGTACGTACATACATACACATGTATGTATGTATGTATGTATGTAGATACATGGGGGCAGCAATTATTAACTCTAAAAGAAAGGAACCCCAAAGGCCATCTAGTCCAACCCCCCTTACAGACACAAACACACCCCTAGACAGATACAGATATTGGAGGGCAGAGGATAAGTCTTGAACTCAGCATAGCCTTCACAAACTGTGGGGTTGTTGTTGTTTTTCAATGACTTTCTCACAGCAAGGGGAAAAGTGGTCAAATTATCCCTACTCCTCGCCTGCAGGAATGAAATTTGGGGAGATGGGCACCCCCGGTGGGCACCTACACCAAGCCCAGGGGGTGTTTTTTCTGGCCTTCGCCCTTTCCCATCTTCTCTCTCTCTCTCTCTGCCCAGATCCAGCAGCACCCACACTGCCATCGACTGGGGCAAGATGGCCGAACAGTGGCTGCAAGAGAAAGAGGCCGAGCGCCGGAAACAGAAGCAGCGGCTGACCCCTCGCCCCTCTCCCAGCCCCATGATCGAGAGCACCCCTATGTCCATGGCCGGAGATGCCACCCCGCTGCTGGATGAGATGGACCGGTAGTCCTCCTTCCCTACAGAGACCAGCTTGCTCTCTCGCCCGGGAGCCGCCTCGTTCCATCTTCCTTCGTTTTGCTTTGTTTCCCCCTTGAACTGACTTGAGGAGGGACGCTGGGTAGTGCCCTCTGGGTGCCAAGGAGACCCGAGGCCCTGTGTAGCTTGATGTCTCGGCTGCCGGGCGGGGCCACCTATGGAGTGGCCCCTCTTTTGGCTCAAGGCTTAGAGCTTTGCTCTCAGTGGGTGTCCACTGGCCACCTCTCCCCTGTTTTGGAGCAGCGTTCTCTTTTAAGCCTGAGTTATGGCCTTTCCACTGGGCAGGACTGAAAATTTGGGGTTGACCGAGGGGGAAACGGGAGAGGATTTTGCCGGCGACGGGCGTCTTCTCTGTGAGTGTGCAGAGCTCTCTTTGTGTGTCTTCTCTCAATTTCTCTCACTACTCTTTGCTCAGTGGCTGCATTGTATGTATAAAGGGCTTTTTGCGGGCACCCCTCCAGGAGCAGCCTGGCTGGGACAGAAAGCAGCGGCTGCCATCGGCTCCATTTCTCTGGCACTCTCCGAGACAATATTTATTCAGTTGTATTCCTTTAAAACAAAGAAAGAGAAGCCGAAGTAGAAGACGAAGAAAAGGCTGCAAAGCTGAACTCCGGGACAACGGCAGCTTTTGTGAGCGAGCTCTGAAGTGCTGTCGAGTGCGCGGCGGCTTGAATGCCAAGTAGGACCCTCCCCCTCCCCTCCCCCCCCCACCGCCTCCCCACTTCGGCCCACTTATAACAGCAGCCGAGGGAATAAATAGTGTTTCTACTGAGCCCGCTTCCAGCCTTCCTCTTTCCCCTGCCAACCTGGAGCCTGGCGGGCATCCATGGCTCAAAACACAGATCCCTTCGGGGTCAATCGGTGATCCCCTTGTGAAAGGAGGGAGGGAGGGAGGGATACGTTGGGATTTGGGTCGGAGGAACAGGGTTCTGGACCAGAATGGGAAAAGATTTGAAAAGTGGCCTTTTTAAAAGCAGAAGGATTTGACTGTGGATGCTGGAGAAGGGTGTGGATTTATACCTTCTGCAATGGTGGAAAGATCCGGGGGGTGGGAGGCATGGTGAGCAAGTTTTCTCTTTTCTTGCAAGTAACGTCTCCAGAGCACCACAGGTCTGCTCTGTCTCCCGGCTTCACAGGTAGGCTGAAATTCCTCTTGTTTGGACCTCGGCTAAGTCTCCCTGACCGGATGGGTCTTCTCCAGATGTGTTGGACCTCAGCTCCCAGAATCCCCATAGCCAGCAGAGCTGGAGTCCCAACACATCTGGAGAAGACCCATCCGGCCAGGGAGAGCTAAGCAAAGTCCAAATAGCAGAGCTGGCTGTGGGGATTATGGGAGCTGGCGTCCAACACATCTGAAGACCCATCTGTCCCCAGGAAGGCTGGGCCCCAAGTCTGATCTGGGTGAAAGAAAAGGAATGACATCCTTTGGTTTTGCTCTCTCCGCTCCACCTGGCCTTTCTTCATCGATAGTTGAGCTGGGCCCCATGTCCATGACGGCATTGAGGATGTGGGGCACCATTGTTGTTCAGCCCCCCTCCCCAAGGCTGGTGGTGATGGTAATAAGCATGCAGACCGAGCACAAAATTAGGAATGAGAAACCAAAGCTCAGCTTTCCTTACAAAGTCAATTGGTTTCCCCATTACATTGGTGGAGAAGCACAGGGGGTTCACCCAACCGGCTGAGAAGTACCCGTTTTTGAATCACGAAATGGGGCATTTGACTATCCTAAGTTGGGGGCAGCAACTTCTCTGTATGTTGGAGCAACTGGGATGTTTCATCTCTCCCTGTGAACTAGCGGCCTGTTGGCTGCCTGTAGGAGCTGCGTTGCCTCTTTGGGAGGAATGCCTGTCCAGTAACCAGATAGGCCAAGGCATAGTTTCGGCTTGCTCAGACGAAATGCGACTCCCTTCAGCATTCCCAAAGAGCGAGAGCTAGGTGGCATTTAGACGCTTGTCAAGGCACCGGATCCTGCCTGATCTTGGAAGTTAAGCAGGGTCAGCCCTGGTTAGGACTTGGATAGGAGACCGCCAAGGAATCCCAGGTGCTGGAGGCTCTATTTTGAGGAAGGAACTGGCCAAACCACCTCTGAGGATCCCTGGCCTAAGAAAACCCTCTTCGCTTCCCAAATTTGTAGCATGGCAGTGACTTAAAAGTTGGGCGTTTAGAAGAGTGTTTCGGCATCCAAAGAAAAGGCAAGCTGCGTAACCAAGGGACACAGCAAATTGGAATTGCAGGTGTGAATCATTTCCGGTGTCTCTGCAATGCTACAGATTTGGGCACTGAAGGAAAAGGTCCTTGGGAGGCAGCATTCTTATTCGGGGACTCCTGGCTTCATTTTGCTCCCCCCCCCAAAAAAACCCCAACATCTTAATTATTGTGATAAGGCAGTTGCCATTTCCCTATGGAAAGCCAGTGATTTTACCCACGCCTCAGCTATTCCAGGGAACAGGCCTGGTCTTCCCATCTTACCATAGAATCTTGGCCTTGGAAGGGGTTCCCAGAGGCCATCCATTCCAACCCTCCACTCCATGCAGGATCTCCAGCTAAATCCCCTCTTAAAAGACTGTGATCATGTCACCCTTGTCTTCAGTTCATGAAGCTGAACGTGCCCAACTCCCTGAACTTTTCCAAATACATTTAGTTCTCCATACCTCATAGCATCCTTGTTGCCCTTCTCTGAACCCACGCCAGCTTCTCCATAACCTCCTTCAAATGAGGCGCCCAGAACCGAATGCAGGACTCCAGGTGAGACCCGACTAGGATAGTTGTGTAGGGTGTGTGATGCTTACATCTTAAATTCCCAGGCCTGGAAAGTTCTCCTTGTAATGTTCCCCTTGACCCAAAATGCCTGATGAATAGGCTGCCCCGCCACCCACCCATTTACACATATGCGCACAATGTTTTTTGGGTTGAGTGCTTGCTGCAAGTAAAAGTCTCCCATTAAGGTTTGTCTTGGGTGCCTTTGCTCAGCTGGGATGAATTCCTTCGCTGCTCCACAGTTGGGACTTCCTCCCGCCCCTAGCTTTTGCCTTTGAAGATGTTGGCAAACCTGCCAGTTCGTTGGCAGCCATGAAAAACAGAATCTGCCTATCTGGGAGGGTGCAAAACCTTTTTTAAAAAATTGGAACGGAAGACTTGCATGTATTGGAACCATTTTGATCAGGAGACAGAACCAGATCACATTGGATTTAACAAGGAAAGAAGCTGAGAAGCTGCAGGAAATATATTTTGCAAGTCTTCTAAGGCTACGAATCTTGGGCTACGCCTCTTATTTTATTCTTAAAAAGAACAGGGGGTAACCCCTGCAAGTGAAGAGGAAGGCCAGGGTTCAGAAATGGACACGGAGTGAAGGCCAAGCCAAGCAGAGCCGGAGATAAAGCCTGGCTGCCGAGAAGGAGACAGAAGTGTGGCAGGATATTTATTTTTAAAACATCCGAAGTGTTATCGCTGGCGGAGGGAAGCCCAGAAAGGCCAGAAGAAGCAGGTTGTGGGGCCAGCTTTAGAGGCAACAGAGGTGCAGCTATGGGGGTGAAATGAGGGCATTGGTTCCCCCCAACGAAGAATTTGTGTTTGCTTTCCTTGGGTTTGCTTTGCCTGACCCTTTGGTTTGGACACCGAAACTCTATTTCTAAATGCTGAGGCTTTAAAGTTACTGCTCTGGGGGTTGAAGAGGGTTGCGAGAGTCTCACCTGCAAACCACAACATCAGAGCAAAGAAATGCCAGTGTAGCCTTAAACTATGGCAACCAGGAAAGACTAGACGGCCACATTAACACCTCGGAGGTCCCGCCACCACGTCCTCTCGGCAAAATGGCCCCAAATGCCCTCTGGGGGGAAGGGGGCATTTTCAGCAACCCTAATGTGGTCCATGGGCTGCAGTTCCCACCGTGCCTTAGGGGAAGAACATTGTTGGCTCCATTTGTAAGCAGAAGTAAATGCCACACACACATCCCGGTACATACACGGGGCTGCTGATAGTTGCAGGTTGATGGATGGACCATTATTTTGAACTTGATGCACTTTGCTAATTTATTACCCAGCCCCGATCCCTCCCCCAAATTGGATCCCACCCCCAAGTCTCAGCTTGGCGCTGAATGCAGTGGCGGCGGCGGTGTCTCCTTCTTCATCCCTGGGGGGCGTCTTCGCTCTTTCCGCTTCTTCCTAGAAGGAGGCCGCGTGGTGGAGGAAGCCCCCGGGACAGGACTGGATGGGACGGGCTCTTTCCTTTCTACCCTTGCCCCATCTGGGCCAAACTGCAGGCCGGCTCCTCCTCCTGGGTCATCACCAAGGATCGCATTGAACGGATCGCCCTCTCCCAGATCCGGGCTTTGCAAACCCATCTTCCCCAGTTCTTGGACCGCCAGCCGCTTGGGAGAGACCGTGGCCAAATCTCCGAGGGGGACGGGGGCCCCCTTAGCCTTTGCCTCCATTTTCTTCTTCTTTTTCAGTCCTTTCCCCTTCTTGCCTTTCCGCTTTCTCCCTTTGCCCTCTCGGTGCTTCTTTCCAGAGCTGCCTGGCCTACCTGGCAAGGCAGGAGGATCGGTGATGGCCACAACAGGCTTGTCCGAGCTGGCTGGTAGGTGACCGTGGCCACCAGGTGCAGCAGTGACCGAGGGCCGGTGGACGGAGGGCCCATCTATAACTTCCCCGCCATATTCGTACAGCACCGGTTCCTGGGCCACGGCGACGACCACAGTGCTGTAATTTTTGCACCTTGGAAAAGGAAAACAGAGGAATAAACTTATGGGGAATCCCTGAGAGGACAGAAAGCCTTGCCGGTTGCAAGACCCAGATTCAATTTCCTGTGTCTTTTATACAAAAAAGTAAAAATAAAAGTAAAATTAAATTAAATAAAAAGTTAAAATAACTTGCTAGCCATTGTGAATCAATGCAGGGGGTGATGCTTATTGTCACCTCCAAAGCCAGAGATTTCCCAATGGGTGGAGAATGGGACATAGAATCATAGAGTTGGAAGAGACCCTAAGGGTCATCCAGTCCAACCCCATTCTGCTGTGCAGGAATGCACAATCAAAGCACTCCCAATGGATGGCCATCCAGCCTCTGGAAAGAAAGGAGGAAAGCAATTATTGTTATTTTTGCATTATTGTTATGGCCTTTTGCGGTCGGGTGTATTTTTCAGTAGAATGGACTTATTCCAATAAAAAAAATCCTAAAAAATTCCAAATTCCAAAGAAGGAGACTCCACTAAGAAGTTCTTCCTAATGTTTAGGTACAATCTCTTTTCCTGTAGTATGAGTCCATTGCTCCGTGTCCTAGTCTCCGGAGCAGCAGAAAGCACTACAACTCCCATCGGAGCCATGTTGCCTGTGGATGCTGGGAGCTGCCGCTTTTAAAAAAAGGAGTGACCAATTCCCCCATCTCTGTGCTGGCTTTAAGGGGGAGTTTGGCCTCCGAAGAAGGTGAGGGAGGGACTTACCAGACGTAGAGGTAAGGCTCCACGCACTGCTCCTTGTACGTAAACTGGAAGCAAGGCACTTGGATGACGTTGAAGAAGGCCTGGCCCACCACCCGCGAGGCCGTGTCGTTCACCGCCCTCAAGCACGCTTTCAGTCTGCAAGGACAAGATGGACAGGTATTTAAAATATATAAATATAAATATAATTTTTAATACATTGTTCTTTATTATCTGACTGCGTAGCTTTTTGCATGGAGTGGGAAGATGGGGGTGTGGTAAACCTCTGTATTTGTGGCCAGTTTTGGGTGGTTGAAAATCACTTTGAAAACCAATGTGATTTTTTAAAAAAATAATTTTGGGGTATCTGGGGATTTCTGTGTGTCTTCAGAAGTCACATTTTGGGGGCTCAAAATCCACATGTAGGCTGGTATCAAGCAGCTTACTTACAGTGAGTGAGTCCCAACCAGGAGAAAGCCAGGAAATAAATCAAATAAATAAATAAATAAGCATTTGGTTTGAAACTTTGAAACATTTTCCTCCCAAATGAGAGCTGACAATTTAAGTTAAAACAAAATAGCAACAACTATTAGGGTTAGAAAGCACTAAACTGTCAATCCGGTTGAAACATTGGTTTAAAAACACATTTAAAGCCTATTACATCTGTTACAACCAAGTCTCCAGTGGGACAGAGTTCCACAGGCACCAAGAAAGCAAAAACTGGTATCAATGGAGTGAAAAACAGGCGACCCGGGGGCCATCCTGATACATTTAGCTGCCTGAGGCAAGGGACTCGCTAGATTGTACTTCTCTTTCTTATGCTATTTTTAAAGGTTTTCCTTTTTTACAATCTGTATTGGTTTTAATTTTTGTAAGCTGCCAGTTTTAGCAAGTCATGCTATAAAAGATCTGTCCTTTAATTCAATTTTAATTCAATGAGTTCAGGTTAAATGAATCCCTCATGCCTTATTGGATTTTCCCCCCCACCAAATCCTTCCTTAATGTTATCATTTTTAAAAGAGTTGCATTTCTTTGCAATTAAATTCCCATTAAAAGACCGCTCACCGGTTGTCGCAGTCGCAGTGGCTGATGGTGTGCCAGCGTAAATTGCGGTACCCGTACTTGTAGGTGAAGGGATGGATGACGTGCGGGCAGTGGTCGTGCTCCCGGCAACACCGGTCCGTCTCGCGGTGCTCACCTGGTTTTGGGGGGGGGGGACGAGGAGGAAGAGGAGAAAGATGAAGAACCCGGGGGTGAATCTGGGGATGATGGGACTGGTGGGGTGCTTCAAAGGGATGTAGAAAGGCCAAAATATTTGCCCATTTTGCCTAAAGTTTGGGGAAATTCTCTTTTGGGGGGACTACAACTCCCAAAATCCCACCAACCAGGGAGATGTAGTCCTCCCCAAAAGTGAATATTCCCCCCAAACTCTTGGGTAGAGGGATAGGGGATACTAGGACTCACAGTGCCCCCCTCCCAAAAAAACAAAGTTCTCAAGATCTAGGAAAGAAATTGCTGGGGGATACTGGGAGTTTAGTCCCTTCCCCAAAAGAGAGTGTTCCCAAGTACAAGGTTAAATGCTTGGGTGATATTGGGAGATGTAGTTCTCCCCCCCCAAAAAAAGAGAATATTCCCAAGCTGTAGGCTGAGGGATTCTGGGAGTTACAGTCCCTCCCCCAAAAGAGAGTGTTCCCAAGCACAAGACTCAATGCTTGGGGGATAATGGGAGATGTAGTTCTCCCCCAGAACAGAACATTCCCAAGCTATTGGTTGGGGGATTCTGGGAGTTACAGTCCCTCCCAAAAAAAGAAGGCATTCCCCAGTTGTAGGCAAAATGGCTAAGGGGATTCTGGGTGTTGAAGTCATCTCCTAAAAGAGAACATTCCCAAGGTTTGACCCAGGCTATTTCTCCATCTTGCCCCATCCCATCAGCCCTCCGCGTGGGTTTCTTTTCTAACTCCAACTCCCACTATCCCCAGTATATTCACTCCTGGGGGAATATCTGCCTTCAAGAGCCAGCTCTGCTGAGTTTCCTAAACCAGAATAGCTCCAGATAGATTGGTGGCCTCATGTTCTGCCTGGGGGCCCTTTCATGGCGACTCTAGCACCCAGCATCCCCAGGCTAAAGGCAAAAAACCAAGAGACCCTCTGGGCCTGCCTAGCCTGGGAAGAGAAGGTTAGGGGGGAACATGATGGCCATATTTAACTATTGGAAGGGAGGTCCGACTAAGGATGGAGCAAGCTTTTTTGGCTGCTCCGGAGTCTAGGAGACGGAGCCATGGGTTCAAATGATAGGAAAGGAGGTTCCGGCTCAAGCGGACTGGGGGGCGCTTCCTCCCTCTGCCTGCCCTGTCCTACCTGTCCGGGCTGTCGTGAGGAGAAAGTAGGGCCCCTTACCCAGCTCCTGGTAGCCCCCGGCGATGTTCCCCGCCCCGCACCAGAGGGTCCCCGGGTAGGTGAAGCCCCTCCTGGCCCGCGTAGCCCGGGGCGGCTCCCTCTCGGCCCACGCCGGCCCGTCCAGGCAGGCCGCTCGGGCTTCGTCCAGGCTGCGGAAGGGGCCCGGGACCCCCGGGTGGTCTCCTCGCAGGAGGGCCCGGCATCGGCGCAGGAAGGCGGCGCCCTCGGGGAGCGTCAGGGGCGTCAGGCGGCACCCGAGCAACGCCCGCCCGGCAGGGGAGGCGCGCAGCAGATGCGCCCCATCCGAAGCCTCGAAGGAGGAGGACGAAGGGGAGGAGGCGGAGAGGGCGCAGAAGCCCCCCAGGGACCCCGCGGCCGAGAGCAGGCAGCCCAGCAAGGCGGCCCAGGAGGAGGAGGAGGAGGAAGGCGCCCGCCCCGAGCCGAGCATCCTCCGCGCCCCTTCCGCACCCGCGCCCCAGGCAGCCACCCCGCCTTTGCCTTGGCCTCTTAAAGCCCCGCCGCGAGGGAGGGAGGGAGGGAGGGACCCACAGGCAGACCCCTCCTCCCCCCAGGCCCCCTCCCTCCCTCCCCAAGACGGGGGCAGCCCGGGGGGAGCCGGGGGGGGACTCCGGAGAGCGTTGGGGAGGAAGGGACCCCCAGCGGACATCTAGTCCAACCCCCTTCGGCCCTGCAGGAACGCACGATCCAGGCACTCTCCACAGATGGCCATCCAGCCTCTGTTGAAAGACCTCCAAGGAAGGAGACCCCGCCACACTCCCAGGCAGCACGTCCTAGTTGGAAGGGACCCCCAGGAGACATCTAGTCCAACCCCCTTCTGCCCTGCAGGAACGCACGATCCAGGCACTCTCCACAGATGGCCATCCAGCCTCTGTTGAAAGATCTCTAAGGAAGGAGACTCCGCCACACTCCCTGGCAGCACGTCCTAGTTGGAAGGGACCCCCAGGGGACATCTAGTCCAACCCCCTTCGGCCCTGCAGGGATACGCATGATAGAGTCCTAGAGTTGGAAGGGACCCCCAGGGGACATCTAGTCCAACCCCCTTAGGCCCTGCAGGAACGCACGATCCAAGCACTCCCAATGACAGATGGCCATCCAGCCTCTGTTGAAAAACTTTCGAAGAAGGAGACTCCACCACGCTATGAGCCAGCAGCCTATTCCACTCTCTTACCATCAGGAATTTACCACAACACTACGAGGCAGCACATTCTATAGAACCATAGAGTTGGAAGGGATGCCCAAGGGCCATCTAGTCCAACCCTCTTCTACCATGCAGGAAGACACAATCCAAGCATTCCCCATGACAGGTGGCCACCCAGCCCCTTTTTTAAAAACCTCCAAGGAAGGAGACTCCACCACACTCCCAGGCAGTGTGTTCCATAGTATCCTAGAGCAGGAAGGGACCCCAAGGGCCATCTAGTCCAACCCCTTCTGCCCTGCAGGAATACCCAGTCAAAAGCACGCCTGACACATGGCCATCCATCCAGCCTCTGTTTAAAAACCTCCAAAGAAGGAGACTCCGCCACACTTCCAAGCAGCATATTCCACTTCCAAACAGCTCTTACCCTCAGGAAGTTGTTCCTAATGTTTAGGTGGAATCTCTTTTCCTGTAGTTTGAACCCATGGCTCTGTGTTCCAGTCTCAGGAGCAGCAATAAACAAGCTTGCTCCATCCTCAGTATGACATCCCTTCAAATATTTAAACATGGCTCTCATGTCCCCTCTTCACCTTCGCTTCTCCAGACTAAACACTTAAAATCACTCTCCAAAGGAACTTTTCCAAACTTTGATTTTGCTGGGGAGATTCTGCATTTTCACTTTTAACTATGTGGGTGGGGATTCTGGATGCGGTAGTCCCCCCACCTGGAAATTTAACTATGCTGTCTGGGGGATTTGGGGGCATGGTAGTCCCTCCGAAACAGGAACCTTTCCAAATTCTGATGGTGGTGGATTGTGGGTGTTGTAGTCCACACACACAAAAAAGGAACCTTCTCACATTATGCTGGCAAAAAGGAGGTTCTGGGTGTGTTAGTTCCTTCCCTCTATGGAAATTTAACTGTGCTAGATGGGAGATTTCCTCTCAAAAAAGGAACTTTCCTAAACTCTGGCCCAGCAGCCTCTGGCTTCAAAAAAGAGGTTGCAAAAAGTCTTGCAAAAAGAGGTTCAACAAGGGAGAGTCCTCACTCCTTGGCTGCTACTAGTTCCTGTATATAAGGGAGCCTCCAGATTCCGCTGCAGTTTAGCTTTACAATTATATTGCAGCTCAGAGGCAAGCGGCCCTCTTTTCCTAGCCTCCAAAATTTCTCACAGTTGAGGGTCTTTGGGGGGACACATGAAATCCAAACATGGCTTCCACCCTGAAGCATCCGCCTCGTGCAGCAGGTGGTGAGGCCAGCGAGGGGGGCGGATAGAAGGGAACATGACCCAAACTGACCTCTACCTCCCTTCCTTTTTGGAGACCGCCAAGGACTCCCAGCTCTTTAAAAGCTGCAAGAAGACCATCTCTTCTGTATGCAGAACAGGCTGGGAGGCCATCTTATCCTTTGCCTCAGGCGGCAGGAAGTTTGGAGACGGTTTTGCCGGCACTGAACTCAGAAATGGGGTAGTGCCTCCCCTGGCCACAATTCAGGTGCTTGTGGAACAATTAATGGGTCACCCCACACCAGATCTTATTAAAAATTGCTGCAAGTAAAGAATTGCAAGCATTTGATCTAAACCCCCACCAAAAAAAGCATCCAAATCCCAACTACATTCTGGCTGCCAAGCCTCCAACCTCACACTTCCAAATTTAAGTGTTTTGTCTCATCAGCACCCCTTGATTTATTTGTGGGGAATGGGACCCAGGAACAAAAGAAATACAACAAAAAGACATGTAGTCCCTTAAAATTTAACAAGTTTTATTGGGTGTAAACTGAGTTTACAGCCAACAAATGCTGTCTGACTAACACACATTGGAAACTGCTTAATGCAGTGTAGATGTGTAAATTGTTATTGCTTAAAACAATTTATAAGCCGCTCTGATAGCCTTGTGGCTAAAGAGTGGGGTATAAATAACTAAAATAAATAAATAAATATAATTTTTTGTGGCAATGAGCTATTGGAGCTGTTTCCCCCACACACATACACTAAAAAAATAAACATTTCTACAATAAAATTGGACATTTCCGAACCTGTCTGTTGGGAGTGACTCAATGGTTATCCAAAGCAACCCTTACAAAATATCATCCTGGTAATGTTATACAGACAATCTGCTCATATCATATCCGAAGCTCTGTTGCATGTCAGATCCTGAGCACTGTTACAGGTCAGCAGTCTGTTGGATCAATGAGTTTCCATTGCCCTAATTGCCTAATGTTAAAGTTGGATATGGAGTCCTTGGGTAGAGGTTTTGGAAATATATATATTTTTAAAAGGCAACCAAGTTGCCAGAGTATATTCTGTCTCAGCCCTGTGAAATCCCCCAAGAATGAAGAGAGCCCATTTTCCCTTTCAGGCTGGTGCATGAGAAAGGGGGACCCCCTCTGGCATTTCTTGGGGTGCAAGGCCTCAGCGGAGGAGACCTTCCCGCACCGTCGCCACCCCAATCCGAACAGGAAAGAATAAGCTCCTAAGCGCCTTTTCTTCTTTGCTTCTTTCTAGGCCTGACCCAAAGTTACCTCGCAAGCCCCCCTTCCCACCCACAAACACACACACACACACCGAGTTTTGAATTCATGACTGGCTTCCAAGAGGGTGGGCCGAGGCCCGTCTCTGTGGCAACCGAGATGGGGTGATGTGGCCGGACCCATCGGACAGCGAGGCCTGGCCGTGGGATTTTCTTCCTCCGCCACACACACAAACACACACACACACACCATCCCTTTCATGCCCTCTCTGGGGGCCAAGCTCTTTGTGTGTGTGTGTGTATCCCCCCCACTCCCAAGCCCACCATATTGCCACCCTGGGGGTCAAAGGGGTGACCCTCTTCTGGCCCTGTGGCGGGAAGCCGTCCAAGCCAGCCTCTTTGGCCATAGAGCATTTCTCCATGCAGATTTTTGAATTTTGGACAAGAGAAGCAAAAGGGGAGCGGATTATGGGGGAGAATTACACAACCCGGGGCTTTTTTTCCAGCCAGGGTTGCCAGAGCGAAAACTGGAGAGGGCTTCCATCCCTTTAACGGTTGCATCTGGGTTGCAACGACAAATCAATCTTTGCAAATTGTAGCAAGCTAATGCTCTCCTGGGAGATTTGCAGCCAGAGTTTACCGCCTAAAAGTGAAGTGCTTGCACCCTCCTCTTACCACCTGGAGATGACCCATCGAAACTGGACCCATTGAAACTGGTGGTTCAGGACCAAGTCTGGAGAATTGGCAACCTTCCTCTTGACTCAAGAGACCCAGTTCCATGAGGATGTCTTTCTAGACTCGAGTCCCTTCCTTGGCCATTTTGATTTCTCTCCAAGGGCTAATCCACACCACACGAATAATCCAGTTTCAGACTGGGTCACTTGCCATGGCTCCTGCCTATGGAACCCTGGGATTTGTAGTGGTACAAGGCATTTAGCCTTCCCTGCCAAAGTGTGCTGGTGCCTCACCAAACTACAAATCCCAGAAGGAAGGAACCATGGCAAATGATCCAGGTTCAAACTGGATTATTTGTGCAGTGTGGACAACCTCCTTCAAACACAGGAACCCAAAACTGGGGTACCATTTCAAAAGCATTTTCTACCCACATTCGGCTTCCCTGGTCAGCCATTTGCTGAAGGGGTGCAATGTTTTTAAAAAATGGATTTCTATGACCCAGGCTCTGTAATAAACCAAAATGGAGAGACTGCCATCCAGAAACCAGAAGAAAACACAAAGAGCAGCTATGAAGGAACTAGAAAAAATCCTCCTCAAGGGCCAAGATATAGTTCATTAATAAAGCCAGAATCATTCACATCACAGTATTTCCCATTTCTGTGTACGGTTGTGAAAGCAAAACAATGACCAAAAGGGGCGGGACCCAAAATGGCAAAAACTCCGCAAGAAAAGGCTTTGCAGCTTTTCCCGGAGTTTTCAAAAAACAGCAAGGGCAATGCGTATTCCTGCTCATTGGAACAAGCAATTTGATATGAATCACTTCCCCATACAAGAGAAAGCACAAACCTGATTGGCCGGATGAGCGTGGTGGGCCTTGCTAACAAGGCAAGCGCATGGAGCCGCCATGTTGGTTTTTTGCCTTAGCGAATGAGCGAATGAGAAAATAGGATGTTGTTGTTGTTTTTCTTGTAACAGCGATATATCGCTCCAGCGCGCTTGGGAAATATTGCGTTTTTTTAAAGTTCCGCAGCAGCAAATTAAAGTCTGTAAAAAGTGGGGGGAATCACTCGCTGCCGCCATCTTGACTGATGGACATGTGAAGCTTTGGGTTTGAATTTAAAAAAACATTAAGACAAATTGCAGCTGCTGCAATTTGACATTACAGTGGAGCAATCCATTATTTTTCTCCCCTCGTATAGACGGGGCACAAGACATCACTGCGTTATTCTGGAATATCAGGATGCAAAAGGGTCTTGTCGCAGCTTTGAGACTAATGGAGAGAAAGAAGCCGCGCGTGAGCTTTCGTAGACGTGGCCGACTTCCTCCGATGCTGAGGCTGTCATACTTGGGACATACATGAGAAGACATGACTTTGTCGGAAAAGACGATGGCGCTTGTTGAAGCGTTAAAGTCAGGAGGAAAAGAGGACGGATTCTTTACAGGTGGACGGACTCCATCAAGGAAGCCACGACGGTTGGCGTGATTTTTGCAAGACTGCGCAGGCCTATGGATGATGCTCTTGGAGGTGTTGCATCTGTATAGTCACCAAAAGTCGAAGCTGACTTGGCAGCCAAAAAGAGCAAGAAAGGATGTCTTTTCAAGCTGGAAGCAAAATTGCTTTTCCTGTTTCCTTACTTAGAACAAAACAATCATTCTGACCCGACCTTTTTTTGGATCCTGTTGTGTTATCTATTTCACTGGCCTGAAAATAAGGAGTTTTCCTATAAGTTCGTTTTAGGTCAGCCTCAAATTCCCCATAAAAACCCTCCCCGCTCTTTTTTTTCATAGCTGCAAATGTCCGGACAACCCACACCCTGAAAATGAGATAACTATGGGATGCTACTTCGTAAACTGTGGGTCACGAAAAAATTGGCAACAGTAAAATGCTTATTATTTATTATCTGTAAATCTTTGGTTTGTATACGTATTTTATATACCTGGGGTTGCGTGTGAAAAAGGTTTAAAAAGCCGTGGACTAGATGACCCTTGGAGTGATCTAGTGGTTGTCTTGGGGAGGGATTCTGGGAGTTGTAGTCCAAAAAACAATTTTTCTTGTGCTTTGCTTGGGATGTATTGACCTCAAGGGAACAAACCTCACTGGTGTTGTGACCGGGTCTCCCAGTTTGGCCCAGTTCTGGCACGGATGTTATGGAACATCGGGGCAAAGAGGAGACACCCCCCACGGCCCCCTGTTATCGGCTGGAAGGACGGCCGGATCCTGGAGCCATTTCCTGCCTTCGGGGAGACCTTGGCTGGTCTTATCTCTCATGGCTCCCAGACAACAACTTTGGCTGCACTGTTCTTTATTTGTAAGAAAAAAGGCTTAAAAAGCAGAGCCAGCTGCATAAAATGGGAACACACATGTTATTTATATAATCCTATGAGTGATACAATCTCCTGCTCACGCGCTTTATTCTCACAACAGCCCTGCCAGGTAGGCAAGGCAGAGACTGAGAGAGGGAGCGACTGGATTTTCAGATCGCGCGGTGAGTTACGTAGTTCAGCGTTGGAGCTCTCCAGTCCAACACTGTAATCCAGAAGTGGAAATCATCTGGACTTTCAGATGTTATTATATAATTATATATTCTATATTGTAATACACAGAATAACCATTATAAACAATATGTATAGTATTATACTCCACTCCTCATAGGGCATCATGGCTTCCAGACCTCCCACCATTTTGGTCGCCATCCTCTGGACACGTTCCAGCTTCTCAGTATCCTTCCTAAATTGTGGTGCCAGAATTGGACACAATATTCCAAGTGAGGTCTGACCAAAGCAGAATACAGTGGCGCTATGACTTCCCTTGATCTAACACTATACTCCTATTAATACATATATTTTTATGGACTGGCCTTGGTTTTACGTTGGTGAAACTGCTATTTGCCACTTAGCTGACATGTGGCCATTTTTCAGCCCACAAATTCTGAGCATCCACTCATCACTTTTGCTGCAAAGCCTTTTTTTGCACAACTCAGCTCAAGGAATAATGCAATAGCACCACCAGGTGTTCATGTTTTTATTATTCATCCGTTCATATAAGCTTTCCTCTCTTTCTCACTCTTCTTCCTCAATGCCTTCTGCAATCACAGCAGGCAGAAATTCAGCAGGTAATGCATAAAGCCAGCCCAATTTTCCTCATCTCTATCCAAATCCTTCCTCCTCGCCTCATGCTTGCTTGCTGTCTCCATTGCAACAGGGAAATATTTATTTTTTAAAAGTTCATGGGGAGGGGATCAGAGTTCTTATTTGGAGGGGCAATGCCCCCATTTTGCCCCCCTCCCATAGCTACACCCTGGAAGCAGGAATGGCGACCAAAATGGTGGGAAGTCTGGAAGTCATTATGCCCTATGAGGAATGTGGACATGTTTAGCCTGGAGAAGAGAAGGTGAAGAGGGGGCATAACAGCCATGTTTAAATACTTGCAAGGATGTCATTTTGAAAAGGGCGCAAGCTTGTTTTCTATTGCTCCAGAGACTAGGAGACGGAGCAATGGGTTCAAACTCCAGGAAAAGAGATTTTGCCTAAACTTTAGGAAGAACTTCTTAAAGTTCTTAAAGAGTTGGCAGTGGAACGCTCTGCCTGGGAGTGTAGTGGAGTCTCCTTGTTTGGAGGTTTTTAAAGCAGAGGCTGGATGGACATCTGTCATCGGGAATGATTTGATGGTGTCTTCCTGCATGCCGAATGGGGTTGGGCTAGATGGCCCTTGGGGTACCCTCCAACTCTGGTTCTTTGATCCTCTGACTTTTGCACTTTGAACACAGTGTGCAGCAACTGGAGTCAGCTAAGGATTAAGGGGGGGATTTGGGAGAAGGAGAGAGAAACCAGGACGTTTTCCAAGCAGGGGAGAAACTGGAAGGGCAGAGGGCTAATGGGGCGGTTGGAGGGTGGACAGACGCAGCCTCTGCCCCACTGCTGGACCCCACAGGGAAGCCTCTGCCAACGGTCAACCCAAAGCCATCTCTCCTGCTTTCCCCACTTTTTCATGAATTTAATGAAAAACTCAAGAGCGTCACTTGCCATTTTCAATTCTTTTCTTTATGTGTGTTTTGGGGTGGCGTGGGCACATTCATGCCCCCTACTCCTCCCCCTCCAAGGACCCCCACAGGGGAGAAGCCCTATAGATGCATGGGATGTGGAAGAGCTTCATTCCCAAGCAAGGACCCACACAGGCAGAAGAGCGGTGCACTGCAGTCCCTTTAAAGGACTCACACAGGGGAAGAAGCCATTTAAATGCATGGGATGTGGAAAAAGCAATGGGGTCAAATTGGAGCAATGGGTTCAACCTGCAGGAAAAGACAGTCCACCTAAATGTTATTAGGAAGAACTTCCTGACAGTCAGAGCTGTTTGGTAGTGGAATCCGCTGCTGCCTCGGAGCCTCCCTCTTTGGAGGTTTTTAAGCAGAGGCTGGATGGCCATCTGTCATTGGGAATGTGTATTACTGCAGGTCAGAATGGGGTTGGACTGGATGACCCTTAGAGGTGCCTTCCAAGTCTACAATTCTATGATCTATGGTGGAGTCTCCTTTGGAGGTTTTTAAAGAGAGGCTAGATGGTCATCTGTCATTGGGAGTGCTTTGATTGTGGGTTCCTGCATGGCAGGATGGGGTTGGACTGGATGGCCCTTGGGGGTCTCTTCCAACTCTATGATTCTCTGATTGTAGAGGAAACAGAATCTAGCATCCAGCAGAAGTAAACCACAGAATTTACACCATTGAAAACATCCGTATTTGTTATCTCAAAGATGGAGATATTGCTGTCAGAGCAATGACTTCAAGGTCCTGTACCAGAGAAATATCGTACTGTTGATGTGGTGCGTTCCGGATGATATCTGTTGCAGAATCTGCCTCCGCCTTTAGCTAGTGGGTTGCTTTTGCAAGCAAGGCACGGCGGTGGTATCTCCTTCCGAAAATATCTCCCAGAAATTTCATAACAAGGCCAAGAGAACTCTGCATTGGTGCATCCTTAGCAAAGCTTTTTTTTTTTTTAAGTAATAATTGGTGCATCCAGACAGACACCCAGTCCTGGCTTTTGTGCACCCAGTGGAGACAAAGGGACCCAGAACAATTTAATCAGTGAACTGCAGGGTGATTCCCACCCTGTTTTAGTGCCTTCTACAAGTTACTTGCAAACTGAAAGGGCCTGTCCTAGAAAAAGCTTGAAACACTGCTACTCCTATAAAAAAATATGTTTATCTCAGGTCAGTGTAACCTAACTCAACCTAAGCTTTTCACAGTACAGGATATTCAGATGATTATTAATAATGTTTTTGCAGGAGGTGGGTTACTACTATGGGGGGCCCCCACAATGATGGGCCCCCCTGCAGATGCTGACGCCGCCGGTGCCTTAAACGGGCCCTGCTATTTTGGAAACCCTTTTTTGCATCATCTCCAGCTCCGCTGTGCTCTTGGCTATATAACTCTGCAAGCAAACGGTAGGAAAGGCTCCTTTCTCTCTGCTGGACAAACCATGCCGCCCAGTTTTAAGGTCTTCACATGATGGCCAGCAAGCAACTCTCAGCTGATTTTCTCTTTTTTCTCCTCCTGCTTGCTGGTGGGTGAATGAATTGTGAATAGCTTCCCTTCAGCTGCCCGGGGACGGCGGCGTTTGGGCTTCCTCCAAAGAAAGGATGGACCGCCCCAGCTGTTACTGTCCGTGGCCAAAAAACCGTCCCCGCCACCCACCCCATAGCTTGGCTCCGTTGGCACTCCAGCCTTTCCAAAGATCATTTTCGGGTGGCGTCTTGAAGAGGCCTGGGAAAGGGGTGCTGCGGCAAATTCGGGGGTCCAGCCTGCAGCCCTTGCATTCTTCCTTTGAGTCCAGGTACCGGACACGGCACACGAGGGGAAATGGGTGCCCATAAGAGGCCAGGGGTCTCCTGGACCCCAAAAGAAGAGAGTAGCAAGAGACCCTTTTTATTTTTTGCCATGCATGGGATTGCTTTCTTTGCAATTCCTTCTTTAAGGAACTTTTGGAAACAGGGATTTTGGAGAGGAGAGAAGCCTGCAAGAGTCCCTGCATTGCCAAACCCAGCAGGCTTGCTTGCATGGGGTCTGGAACCGTTGACGCAGGTTTATTCCAAAATAGGCGTGAAATCGAGACCCGCTCTTTGGGCCAATGTTAACCTTTAGGACAGGCGGTTCCCGCCCTGTGAATTGATCCCTGTCCTGTGGGGATTGCATAGGGAACAGGGAGGGGGACTTCTCTGCAACTCCTGCGGCTGGGGGAAGTTACTTGACTTGGACTACGACTCCCATAATCCCCTCCCCAGCTAGCATGAGAATTGCAGGCAGCATGGGAGTAGCAGTTTTTCGGGGACAGGCCCTTTCAGATATGATGCGGTGGGGAAGGTGGGATGCAGGAGGCATGGAAATTTGGGTGTGTATGTGTGTGTGCAAGCACGTGGGCACTTGCACGTGGGCAAGAGAAACCTATCCTTTCCACACTAGAAGAATTGCAGGTTTGGTTAAAAATGATGAAGGAGCAAGAGTTGAGATTCTTGTCCTCATTACTTAGAAACAGAGCTTGGGGGAAGACCTTTTTGGACGACAACTCCCAGAATCCCCCAGCCAGCACAGCTTTTTTCTTTTCTAAGTTATTACAATTTTCTTTTCTAAGTTATGCTTTATTTGCATTTATCTCCGCCTCCTAGCAATTCATATTTTGCTTTCTGCCGCCATGCCCATCGACTTGAAATGCGTCCCTGACTCACGAGAGCGGGGCTGGTATCTGACCCTGATGGCCCCCAACGTTAAGGGCCCGAAATACGCCTGGCTGGACCCTTCCCGCCTCTACTGTCACCACCAGGTAAGATAGACTGGGGGGGATGAATGGAGTCCATGAGAGCGCCCCCTACTGAGGACCAAGGGCTTATTTTAAAATAATAAGCGTATGCTTATTATTATTGGAATAATAATAATAATGTATTAATAATAATAATAAATATTATTATTATTATTATTGGAATGCACTTATTTTAAAATCAGCTTTTGTGTCTCTTGGCTGCGTGCGTCCTTCGCCTCTTTCGCGCCATAAATTGGACGCAATTTGAAGGCACACAAAGACAAACAAAGGAGGATGTCAATGAGTATAATTAGTCATTGGTATTATTTACAAATAGCCTGGATTCTATTACTAATCCTACTGAAGTAGACCCATTGAACCAATGCGATTTGCCTATGTGTTGACGTACAATTCCTTGAATATTGTAGTTGAGATTAACAAACAGGATCCCAGCCAACACTTCTAATAGTAATTAGTATTATTTCTTAGACTCCCCTTTTTTTCTAAAAAAAGAAGACCATGATTGTTTTGAGCACAGGGGTGGGATATAAATAAATTTTATTATTATTATATTATGATGACTACTCAGGGCTTTAATCGTCCAATAACAATTAAATTCTACAAAAGTCAAAATAATAAAAATAAGATCGGCTATAAGAGTACACTCACCCAAGTACCCGCTGCCCGAAATAATAGACTACAAGGGTCACTAATTGGGACCATGTAGATATTTAAAAACCACTTTCTAGAGAAACTTGACTTTTAAAAAGTTTTATTATAAATATATAGTTATAGATAAAATTAGAAGGACATTAAAAAAAAAAGGAACGGGGATTTTTTTTTTAACATTATCAATTAAAACAAACTCCAGTTGAGAAGGAAGAACACAGGAAGGTGATAAATGTAATTTTGTAATCAGAAGATGGGTTATGGGTATAGATTATATATGTTACAGCCAGACAAATGGAATGAGAGTCTTTTGTTTTATAAATGTAAAATGTCAAATTGTATTTTCTATACTTGTTGTATAATAATAATAATAATAGTAATAATATTTTTATTTTTAACCCGCCCCTCTGCTCGGCAACCAGGGCGGTGTACAACAAAATTAAAACAACAGCAAGTTAAAACAATCCTTCCCAATCCTAACCCTCTCACCCCTTACTTGTTAATTTTTCTGGTTTGAAATCTAATAAAAATATAATTAAAACAAACAAACAAACAAAACCCCAGTTGATTGCATCCATGGGCTAACCTATCAGGGAAATGCTGTGGTTTCCATGCTGGGCTCCCTGATTGGTTTTTCTCTCTTTTCACCAGGCTTTGCACGACTGCGTGGAAGACCTGATCCAGCCCTTTCGGAGCGACACCATCGACCAAGTGGCCGGCATCGACGCCATGGGCTTCATCCTCGGTTAGCATTTTATGCAGTTGATGGAGCTAGTAGGGGTAGAGTATATCCTTTTGGACTGCAACTCCCAACATCCCCCCAACCGGCACCTATCTTGGTGGAGTGGTGAATCTATTCTGGGTTTTAGTCTGAACCTGTAAAGTTCACTCTTTCTCCCAAGCTTTGTGAGCTATTTAAGCTTCTCTGTCAGAGAGCTCTAGTGCCACAACAAACTACAAATCCCAGGACCCCTTAGCGAGGAGCCATGGCAGTTAAAGCGGTGCCAAACTAGATGCAGCCTAAGTGGTTTTTTTAAAGCCAGTTCCCTTTCCCTCAGCTGAAGCTACCTTGCAGGGTTGTTGTGAAGGTAAACAGGAAGGAAGGGAAACGTGAACTGGGAAAACTGGACCCTCACTCCCAGTCCTTCGCCTCTTGCCCCCTCCGCCAGGTGCGGCCATCGCCAACGCGCTCCAGAAGGGCTTCGTGGCCATCCGGAAAATGGGCCACCTCTGCGTGGAGACCCTCACCCAGCCTTACCGCGACTATTCCGGCATGGACAAGGTGTTGGAAATGCGGACGGACGCCATCACGCCGGGTGAGTCCTCCCTGCAACCATCATTCGTTTATCCCTTTACTACTGGGTAAAGCCCCAAGAAGGTACCCAAGACCCCTTGGTCTAATCCTGATATCTTCCATAGGGTGTCAGTGCTGAATCCGCTCCAGGTTTTAGTCCGTACTTTAAGGGAGATGTCCAGAAATCCCTCCCTTACCCTCAAAATAGTTTCAGCATCTTGGAAAGGTCATTGAAAGTTTGGATTAAAACCCGGAGCAGGCTCTCTGCGCCATTAAAACACACGCAAGCTATCTGAAACGTGTGTATTGTTATTTAAAAATAATAAATTTATAATAAAAATAAATTTATAATAATTTTAAAATTATTAATTATTATTTATTTTATTATTTATTTATTTTTAGTTTTTTTAAAAAATTAAAAATAAAATAAAACATTAATTAATTAATTAATAATAGCAATACATTCACTTTCTTCCTTAAAATCCCCACTGCCATTTCTATGCTGAGACTTCCACACCTCCCATATAAATCTCACGTGACTCATTTCCCCAGCCAATACTCTATTCCAATAATCAATAAATCGAGACCATGTTTTTCCTATGGGGTGTAATGCCTGTACATCGGACTTCCTTCCCGTAACAATTTATAGCTTCCTATTTAATGCACCAACCTCACGCTCCACATAGGGTTGCCAGATCTCAGGGCCTAGCCTTGAAGTCTCCCATTTTCATGGGTCATGCTGAGGCAGGAGGGGTGTGTGTGCGAATTCTGCAGTTTTGGGGGATTCAGCTTTGGGCAAGAGGTGCAAATCTCCCACTTAGCTAGGTTGCTCACGGATGGGTTGCTGCAACTTCCAAAGACTCTTCAAAGGGCACCTATGGGTTTAACTTCCTCCTTCCCTCCCAGTTGTTGTGCTTCCAGGACTCACCCTCCACTCTGCTTTGCATTAACTTTCTGGCTAGAAGCCTGTAGGCTAGATTAAAGGTTCCTCATGTCATCTCCCTAAGTAACTGAGAAGGAATAATTCTCTCACTTTGTTTTGCTTTGGCTTAGGTAGGATTTATGTCTTAATTTCCAAACTGGAAAATATGTTCTGTGTTTTATGTTAGTGCTGGCTGGGGGATTTTGGGAGCTGTAGTCCAAAAAAGCAATTTTTCCTAAACTCTCTTTTCCATTTTTCCTTGCTGAGGGTGGAGGTGGGGAACCCCAACACATCCCTTGATTTCCCCCCTTTCCTGTCTCTTTCTTGCCCCCATCCCAGGCCTTCGAGTCTTGCTGGTGGACCAGTGGGTCGAAACGGGAGGAACCATGCAGGCTGCCATCCAACTGGTAGAGCGGCAAGGAGGCATAGTGGCAGGTAGGCAAGTGAAGGAGTCCTCTGAATTCCCGGGGTGTGTGTGTGTTAATGTAGATCCTCCAGTGTCCAGGGCAGTCTACCTTCAAAGGCCACATCCTGAAACCAGGGGAGAAGTATTGCTTGGGCAGCTGATTGGTAGGGACCTTTGGATCGAAACTGCTCAGATCTGACAGGTTGATTTTGATGTTTGAATTGATCCATTACTGTGAGAAATGAAACCTCCATGTTCCATAATACTCTATCTTAGGACATTAGGCTCTGAGGATTAATAACAAGAGAGGTGGTTTTGTCACTATGATATCCCAGCTAGACCCACCATTCCAGAATAACAGAACTGTAGAATTAGAAGGGGACCCCCAAGGGTCATCTAGTCCAACCCCTGCCATGAAAATATCCGCAGTATCTAAAGTATCCCTGGGAGGCGGGCTATCTGTTTAAAATCCTCCAAAGAAGAAAAACCTCCATCCCTCTGAAGCAATCCATTCCACTGTCGAAAAGCTCATCTTGTCAGGTAATACTACCTAAAATTTGGTGGGAATGTCCTTTCCTGTAATTTCTGGCATGGTCAACCATTGTGCATGAATCAAAACACTTGGGCTGGCCCTATCCTTTGGCTGGTGGTAGGGACTCTTTGGCCCTCCAGGTAGTTTGGACTACACTCTCCATAATCCTTTCTGGGTGGAGTTGATGGGAGCTGGAGTCCAAAGAACCATCCAGAGGAGAAGAGGTACCCACCTTCTCCTAATTAGGCCATAAGAGGGAAAAATCTCAGGTAGATTTTGGATATCAGAAAAAGGCAATTGCTGCTGCTGTTTTTAATAACAACATTGTTTGTATTACTAATTTTAATAACAACTATTGTTATTTTTTTACCATGAGGGAGAAGTAGAGGGGTGCTTTTGAACTTTCGGGTGTCAAAATGACTTGGGCGACCTTAGGCACTGCGTATCATGATTCGGGATGGTTTGTCCTGCCTCAGGCAGCGAAATGCCTTGGGACGACCCAACTCGATGGGACATTTGGACCCGATCCATCTGGGTTGTTCTGGTCCTCTCACCTTGTTCTCCACCGCCAGCTTCTTTGTACCCGGCGCTCACCTGCCTTTTCCCATCCCACTAGGCATCGCTGCCATCTGCATCGAAGACAGCGAGGGAGGCCAGTGGCTGAAAGACCACTACAAATGGACCCACTGCGTCCCGCCAGAGCTGATGACCCAGTTCAACGCCCACTGCCTTGACTTTTTCGGGAACGCAGAGTCCAAACAAGGCTTGGAGTAACTCGAACTTGACACGCTCCATGGCTGGGGTGGAGGAAAAACCCCTGACCTATAGCCTCCGTTCCTCTGAAAAAGATGCCAGGATTGGGAGAGTTTAAAAAAGAGAAAGCTATCTTAGTCTGCTAAAGCATAAAAAATCTAGAGTCGGGAGGAATCTAGCAGAACAAATTTATTTTATGCTAAAAACTAACCAACAAATTGATTTTATGCATCTGATGCAAGTAGACTTAAGTCTGCAAAAGTGTATGCTCCCACATTCTTTCTCTCCGTTCATCTCAAAAGGTGCTTCAAGATCCCTTTGCATACTGATATTCTGGACTAACACGGTGATGCCTTTTGATTTATTTTAGCAAAAGTGTTTGTGGATTTCAGTCTATTTCTGCAAATGCATTGACAGAATACAGTACAGGTCTCCCTTGCTGAGCAAAGCAGTTGTATTTCCCCCCCACAACCAATCCCCAGCAGATACCGGGATCCTACTGTAGTCCCCAAAATCCAAGAGTTGTAATCCCTGGATTATGATGTCCAGTTTGGAGCAGGAGCCAAACCGGTGGACAAGTGGCATATAATATGTGTTTGTGCATGTGTCCTTCCATCCAACCATCTGTTCCCTCCTTGGTTCACACACACACCAGTTCCTGACAAAATGTGCTTTTCCAGGCACGCCACAAAGCAACACTCAAGGCCAATGTTAGGAAAAAGCCGAAATTCCAACTTTATTATTGCAACAAGACCCTCAGCTGGACATTTCCACACCTACTCCTGCTAACATCCCCAGAGATGGGCAACCAGGGTGGGACAACTTAGTTTTGGACTCTTAATATCAGGCAGAACCGGGACATCCTTTTTTGCTCAGAGCCATACAGGGAAAAAGTAGCCAACGGGTCATCTTTAGGGTATAACCCGCAAGGAGATTTGCAGGAAGCTGCCACGAGCTTGGTGAAAATACTCCTTGTAGACTTAGCAGAGAATATGATCTGTCCAAATGTGATTTGGAGGGAGAGGGGCTAAAAATTCTGCAAACCATGTAAGGAAAGGATTTGTGGTTTCCCCCAAAACTTTCTAGAAAATGTGCATAGATGTATGTACATTTTTGGATATGTGGCTGTCCAAATTTGCATCAATGTGCATTTTCACTCAACTGCCCTTTATCAGAGCACATGCCCACTCAATGCGAATAGGTGCAAAAATGTGAAGACAAATCAACTTTGCTGAGAATGAGCAAAAACGTGCACCCACTTGCAGGAAACTGTTGCGTCTAGACAAGCCGCTGCAAGGAGTGTATTCCGGAGTTTGGAGAAAAATGGGGAGCATCTCCTCCCCCATAATCTTCAGGAATTATCAGAAATGTACTAAATCAAAGCTTTTTAAACTGGTTTGCAACCCCGTACAGGGTCACGTAACTGAATGTGGGGGTTGCGAAAAATTTGGCAACAGTAAATTTGATTTGTATACCTATTTTATATACCTATATACCTGAGATCATGTAAAAAATTCTCAGGCAAAAAGCGGTTGTGAGTGTAAAATAGCCATGAATTCTGCCATTTGCCATATTTCTAGTATTGCAGTAGCTTAAAACGTAAGTGGAGCATTCAGGAACAGAGTTTCGGCCTCCAAAGGAAAGAGGGAAGGCCAGGACAGCAAAGAGAAGACAAGTTCCCCGTGTGAACAATCCCAATGTCTCACTCTTTGCAATGCTAGAAATTTGGGGGGACAGAAGGAAAATTACCTTGGGGAGGAGGAAGGGGAGCATTTGTATTTGAGGATCAACCCCTCCATTTTGGCTGGGACTTGCTTTGTACTGAAGGGCACAAAGCTAAGACAATGGTCAGAGTGGGGCTTATCCAAGTATGGACCCCAGGATGTGGGGGGAAGGAGGGGACTCAAGTCCCCCCAAACAAGACTAGGCAACTGGAGCCCCTCTCCGAAAAGATTTGGCAAAATTGGACCATCAAGACCTCTATGGAGTTCAGCCTCTTCAGGAATTATCCCAAGTTTACTGAATGAACAAGCGCTAAGAAACACGAAGAAAGCAATTGTCATGGGCTCCCCCAGGAATGATAAACGCTGCCGGCAATCGAGCCTACGAGCACTTATTTGGGACGAGGCGCCATTGAACACGTGGCGGGAAATTCCACGTATACATTGTGCTTGTGAGTCTTCATTTTTAAGGATGTTGGAACAGTAATGGGAGGGGGAAATAATTTGCAACCTCCTACTGCAAGGAGGCAAAATGCAAAACAAAACTGCCTGGTAATTGAAGATCATTAAAACAGTCCCTGTATCTGATCCAAAACTCAACCGGACTTCCAGACCCGAGCTTGGGTAGACGTCCGCCTTCGCCGCCTTCAGCAAGAAAGGATGCTCCACGAGGAAGGAAGTCTTTGGACCGTTGGAGGAAAATGCAGCAAGGATGTCCTTCCCCTCCCGTTCCAACATCGGTCAAGCACCAACATGCAGGTCTGCCTGTAAGGGGTGTTGTTGGTTTTTTTGTTTTTAAATGGTGTGCCTCTCCTTTGGTATCGAAAATAGAAGTTCAGTGCAAATGTACAAGCGGGCAAAGCCGCTATGCCAAAACCGTAACCCTCACTGGCAGCAATTGCTCTTCCGCCGCTTCTCCGTCAGGTACAAGTCCCGCTCGTTGCTGTGGATCCCTGGAAGAAAGAAGACCAACCATGGTCACCCTCAGCAAGGCCCCGGTCCACTCCTCCCCTCTGCTAGGAATACGTAGTGCCATGTGTGGGCAGCGGCAGGTGAGGGATCTTTCGGCAGCCTGAACATCTCTGCATTGGGGGTTTTATTTTTTCATTTTTTAAGGGGCAGGTTTCTCATGATCCCAAACCTGTGGCTAATGCCCGGGCAACCCCCAGAGGCCAAACAGGCACTAAATAGGAAGAATTTCCAGCAAAAGATAAATTTGCAGTGGAATCCGCTGCTGCTGCCTTGGAGTGTGGTGGAGTCTCCTTATTTGGAGGTTTTTAAACAGAAGCTGGATGGTCATCTATATTCCTGCATGGCAGAATGGGGTTGGACTGGATGGCTCTTGGGGGTCCCTTCCAACTCTATGGTTCTATGAGTTCTCCATGGTGCTAAAATTGTTTAGAACTAGAGGGTGGATGGACATCTGTTGGGAATGCTTTGATTGGGTATTCCTGCGTGGCAGAATGGGGTTGGACTGGATGACCCTTAGGGTCTCTTCCAACTCTATGACTCTATGAGTTCTCCATGGTGCTGAAATTATGTAGGACTAGAGGTTGGATGGCCATTTTATTGTGTCTTCCCCTGGGTTCAAAACTCTCTCTGAGAAGGCTCCTGTTGTTATATGCACAGTGGCGAGGACGCTTGCATTAATATCTGTAGCGTGCCGCGAAGCCATTGTCTTTGTTCGCACCTCTGGATTGCAGTGGTGCGTGTGTGTTGGTTTTTTAGAATTTCTTGTGTTGGCTCTTTGCAACTGCTGACTTTCTGTGGTGGTCAGTTTAGCTGGATCTCCCCATGGTGCAAAATATATATATATATATTTAATTGGTAGGACTGTGTGTGGTTGCACGCAACATCCCCAAAATACACAACTGCCCTTGTGCGACAGTATAAAGTGTCCACTGATTTTCCAAGGAAAGCATTTCATTTTTCAGGGCAAAGGGCTTGAAGTCCAGAAAACACACACACACACACACAGAGCTCTGCCTGCCCCCCTTCCCGCCACGCTATGGAGCCGGTGGGTTCTCCTACAGCGTAAAGACTTACGGACGATGTCCCCGATCCGCCGCGCATTGCTCCGCTCCAGCTCCGCCATGACGCTGCTCTCAAAAGTCAAGGCTGCAACTCGGAAGAAAAACTCCCTGACGCCTTCGCCTGCAAAGAAAAGGATAGAATAATAGAATTGGAAGGGATGCTGGAGGTCTTCTAGCTCATCCCCCACCATTGAAGAAAAGCCAGTTAAAACACCCCTGGCAGGTGGGACACCCATTAAAACCTCCCAACGAAGGAGATGCCACCCCCTTTCCGAGGCAGTCTGACCCTCTCTCAAATAGTTCTTGTGTGCCTTCAAGTCATTTGCCTCAGGCAAAGCTATTGCAGGGCTTGCTTGGCAAGATCTGTTCAGAGGCCTTCCTCTGAGGCTGAGAGAGTGTGACTCGACCATGGCCACCCAGTAGGTTTTCATGGCTGAGTGGGGATTTGAACCCAGGCCTCCCAGAAGAGTTCTAGTCCAATGCTCAAAGCACAGCACCATGCTGGTTCTAAAAAACAAGATTTATCCCGAGCAGGGTTGCTGACAGAACGTGACTTGGCCAAGGCCACCCAGTGGGGCTTGCATAGTTGAGCAGGGATTCGAACCCGGATCTCTCGGAGTCCTAGTCCAACACTCAAACCACAACACCATACTGTCTCTTAAAGGGATTGCCTTTGCTCTCCTCTGAGGACGAGGGAGTGGGACGTGCCAAAATCACCCTATGGATGTCCTGGGCCGAGCCAGGATTCGAACCCTTGTCTTCCAATACTCAAACCATGACAACCACGCCGGCTCCTACCAGCTCTTACCCTCTGGAAATTCTTCCTAATGTTTCCTCAAATGTTTATTTGTCAGTGACCTTTTCTTATGGAGACAGAAGGAAGAGGTCCTCCTAATAGACTTGAAAGGGACCCCTCAAGGACATCTAGACTCACCCGCTGGAGGATATTCACAGCTAAAGCACCTCTGAAAGATGGCCATCCAAGCTCCGTTTTGAATAGGAAAGATGGACGGAGGAAACCTCGGGGACTTACCTGTGAGCGACGAGACAGCCCAGAACTCTGCTTGCATCTCTTTAGCCACCTTGAGGGCGTCGCGCTCTACAAGGGCGTACTGCGCAGGAGACTGGAAGGCAGGAGAAGAGAGGGGCGTAAGGAAGAATTGGCACCACTATAGGTGAGAGTAGATGCCCCGCTTCAAGCAGAGTTCAGAAAAGTAACTTTTTGGACTACAACTCCCAGAATCCCCCAGCCAGCCAATTCTGGGAGTTGTAGTCCAAAAGGTGATGTTCAAAAGTGGGTTTAAGTGAGCAAGGGAGCCTCATCAGATGCTGCTGGACTTCAATTCCCATTATCCCTCACCAGCATCGCGTGTTGCAAAGGACAATGGGAGTTGCAGTCCAACATTATTAGTGAGGAGATGTGGGGTACAAAGATCAGTCTGATTCCATTTCCCATTTAGCTTAGCCTACCTCGCAGGGTTGTTGTGAAGACAAAGAGGGGAGGAGAGCCACATACAGCAGTTGAGGAATGGCAGGGTAGATATATAGTTAAATAAAATAGGGAAAGTCCACTATCTTTCCCTCTTCCAGAATATTCTTTTCCTGCTTAGACTGTAAGCTCCTTGCGGACGGAGGACTTGGCCTTTCATTCCAGCCTGACAGCCTCCTAATTTTTCCTCTGGACTACAAGTCCCATCATCCATAACCACTGGCCACGCTGATGGGGACAGATGGAAGTTTGAAATATTCAGAGGGCATCAATTCTTATCAAAACATCCTGATTTACTCCCTTTATATGATAAATAAACTCTTAATTTTGTTGCAAATAAGAAGTTATTTATTTTTTTAATGTTCATCAAACCAGGGAGAAGACTGATTGGGGAATATGTGGCCATAGAGATGTTTCTGGACTACAACTCCCATCAGCCCCTGGCCAGCAGAGCCCTTGGGGAGGGATGATGGAGGAGTGGTATCTAAACTCTCCTTATTTGTGGTGGGTTGGCTGGGTCGGTTCTGGGTTTTAGCCGAACTTTAACTGAGCTATCCAAAGCACTGAACATGTTTTGGATAGTGGGGGAAGATGGGATTCAGCACCCTGGATTCCTCCTATAAAGTTCGGACAAAAAGCAGGAACGGGTTCACATGCTAAACCTAATAGGATAGGATTTGGTGGCTGTGGACACCCCAAATAGAGGGGTCTTTTGGGGGGTCTATTTCGGAGAGGGGGGTTAATCTGCCCTCTCAATCCCCCCGTCTGCCACGCTACTCACACAGAGATCTTTCTTGGTCCCGACTAAGAAGAGGATGACGCTGGAAGGGTCGTTTTCCTTCAAGGCATCTGATAGCCACTGCCTGAAAAGTCGGGAGAATTATTTCATCAGAGGGGTTAAAACGTTTCCCCCACTTTTTAAAGCATTTGTAGTTCTTGGCTTCCTCTCAAATCTGCAAGCCGCCGGGGCCACACAAGTAGTTAAGTCACGAGTATCGGAAACCAGTCACTCATTTGATAAAGAATTTGGCCAAGTGATGACGGATGCTGGACCGGAGCTGGGGAAGGCGACTCCTTGGGACTACAACTCCCACAATCCCTGACCCTCAGCCACACCAGGCACGTGGAACTGATGGGAACTATAGGCCAAAAAGATCCGGGCGGCCGAAACTTGGCACCAGGTGGATTTCCAGGTATCCCGGTCACTCACCTCGTGTGGTCCAACGATGCAACATCACTCACGTCAAAGACTATGATGATGGCTGTGGAGACAGGAAGAATTTCTGGGGTGAGTGGGCTGAAATTAGGGACAGGGGTTTCAGACTAGAAGTCCCATCATCCCTTACTGAGGGCCACGCTGGCTCTAAGAATAAGAATAATTGAGAATAATTTTCCCAAACACGTTGGGATGTGTGAATACACCCAAAACTCTGTGTTTTGCTTCCCAATCCTGAGTGTGAGCAACCCCTATTTTTGGCTGGGAAATGGATTAAGAGCAAATATTCCTCCTTTTTCCACTGGAGAGGTAGAACCATAGAATATCATGGTGATGGATGGGTCTCCTAGAGGCTATCAAGTCTAACCCTCCACTCAATGAAGGATCTCCAGCTAAAGAATTGCCAACAGGTGGTTGTCCAGCTTTTTTCTGATGACATCCAGAGAAAGAAACCTCGCCACCAGCTCTCTAGGCAATGGGTATATTAATAATAATATATAATATTTATTATATATTATATTATAAATATTATTATATTTGAAATATAAATATTGGATGCAAACTTTACTCCGGTTTCCCCAAACCTCACATTGCCCTCACCTTGAGCGCCGCGGTAGTAAGTGGAAGCAATGCACTTGAAGCGTTCCTGGCCGGCAGTGTCCCAGCTGAGCAACAAAGGGGGAAAATATTATTATTATTATTATTATTATTATTATTATTATTACATTCATTTATACCCAATTTCCCCCCAAAATATTGAGATTCCAGGAAGCTTACAGAACATTAATACCAGACCAGATTTTAAAACATACAAAACGTTTTCCTCTTGATGTAGAATCATAGAATTGTAGAGCTGGAAGAGACCACAAGGGCCATCCAGTCCAACCTCCTGCCATGTATATTTTAAAGTTCTGCTTGTTAATAGCTTCAATAAATATATATAGTTGTCCCTTCACATTTGCTGGGGTTTGGTTCCAGGACCCCCCGTGGATACCAAAACCCGTGAATACTCCAAAACTAGACTTCCCGGCTCAGGGTTGAGTCCAGGAGCAAACACCCCAAAACTGCAAACCTAGGTCTTCAGGGGGAGTGTGAGCCCACCCAGCACTGGCAGAACGGAAGCTGCCTGCGGGGAGATTCGAACGGGGACCCAAGGAAACAACGGCAGATTGGGCCGTGGGTACCGGTACTCACAGTTGCAAGCTGAACGGCACCCCCAGCACCTCAAAGCGCTCCATTTCAAAGTCCACCCCGATGGTGGCTTTATAGTTCTTGTCAAAGGTGTCTTTGCAAAACCTGGCAGGACAGCAAAAAAGGTGGCAGTGAGCATTTGCTAACCCTCAGACCCCAACATGGGGGGAGAGGATCGTGTGTTTTTTTTAACCGCAACTCCCAGAGTCCCCAGTACCCAGGGGATGATGAGAGTTATAGTCCAATAAAGCAACATCCCCATGCTTAGGTGCAGAGCAGCTGGGTTGTTTTTTTTTACCTTGCTCTTCCCCTTCCCAAAACCCTCTAACCCCAACCAAGCAAGTTTCTAATCCCTTTTTAAAAATTAATTCAGAAAGTATTTAGGGATTTGAGGGTTTTCTTTTTTGAAAGCATTACAGGCATCCCTCGGTTATCAAAGCTGCTGGCAAAGAAGCTCCTCTTTGCAACATCGTTTTATTTTTATTAATTATTTTTAATAAAATTAATTGAAAAATTAATAATTAAGAAGCTCCTTTTTGCAACATTGTTTTATGCCTGCCCAGCCCTCTTCCTCCTCATCCTCTGTGTAGGTGGAAGGTTTTTTAGCAGCAGCAACATTTGGAAAAATCCAGTCCTCCTTTCCTGCCAGAATTACCCCATAGTTACCGGTTGATCAAGCAAGTCTTCCCCACCGACAGATCGCCCACCACAATGATCTTGGAAATTTTAAACCTGCCGGGGGAGAAACGGGTTGGTTTAAGCACCAAATACTCCGGAGAGCTAAAATAATTTCCCTGCCAGGTAGGGCTATAATATTTGAAAAAAGGGAGAGGAAAAGAGAAGGAAATCAGGGTCCCTATCCATCCCTCAGCACCATCAGAATTGGCCTCTTTTTTACTGAGTAGAGGAACTCCACCATATTCATCACCTGCGCCCCAATTTTCTTGTTTTCCTCTGCCCTCCTCATCTACCCTTCCTTTTGTTTTTGAGATCATAAACCCAATATATAAGCTATTTTGAATAGTGTTCCAGCTGCAGAGCAGAGTCTAAATGTTATAAACAATCAAGAAATTACCGGAGTTAAATGCATGACAGCTGGGATTCAGCCTAAGGCGGCTTCCTCTGTTCCTAATCTTGTCTAATTTCAGCAGCAAAAAAAAAAAAAAAAAAGGCAGAGGGGGGGGGGTCAATCTCTAGACAGCAGCCTGTCAGAGCTGAAAACATGGATTAGATGCACACCAATGATCTGGTTCGGTAAAAGGGCAGCTTCCCATGTTCCTACGCATTAAGTCCCAGGTTCGAATTCCACCACCATCCCCAATTAGGTCCAGGGAAAGAACCATGCCTGCGTTCTAAGCAAGGCATAGCTGATAGTCAATACGGGGCCAGGGAAGTGCCAGAAACATTTCCAATGTTCCTTTGCTCCCTCGGGATCAAATCCCCTGCTGTTGGCTCAGGGCCGGTTTAAGGAATTTTGGGGGGCAATGCTTTATTGGGGGGGGTATATGTTTATCTCAGGTCAATGTAACCTAACCTACCCTAACCTATTCACAGTACAGGATATTCAGATTATTACTAATAATGTTTTTGCAGAAGGAGGGTTACTATGGGGCCCCCAACAATGATGGGGCCCCCTGCAATGCTTTATTTTGGGGGTCCCATATGTTTATCTCAGGTTAGTGCAACCTAACTCAACCTAAGCTATTCACAGTACAGGATATTCAGATTATTACTAATAATGTTTTTGCAGAAGGAGGGTTACTATGCCCCCCCCCAACAATGATGGGGCCCCCTGCGACTGCAGGTGCTGCGGGGCCCTTGAACCGGCCCCGTGTTGGCTGCACTTTCCTTGCCAGCTTGCATTTGGCCTCCCACCCTGTCTCCCAGACATGTTCCAACTACATTCCGACACGGTGACAAACTCGACTCCCAAGAGCAGGGCCGGTTTAAGGCACCGGCGGCGTCAGCATCCTCAGGGGAGCCCATCATTGTGCCCCCCCCCCGTAGTAACCCTCCTCCTGCAAAAACATTATGAGTAATAATCTGGATATCCTGTACTATGATTCGCTTAGGTTGAGTTAGGGGACATTGACCAGAGATAAACATATGGGGCCCCCAAAATAAAGCATTGCAGGGCCCCCCAAAATTCCTTAAACCGGTCCTGCCCAAGAGGAGACTTCATGCTTGAATGGAGGTAGAGGGAGAGAAAAAGCAAAACAGACCTGGCTTTTTGAACAACTTTGGGGTGTTCTTTTCACACCTCTCCCCTTCCTCTCCAACTCCCCCCCTGTGTTCCCCCATTTTGTCCCCCAACGTGGGTTCCCCCCTCCACGACTCACCCCACAGTCCCCGTCCGTTGCGCTTGGCACATCCCAGACACTTTAGGGTGGAAAGCGGATCGGGAATGCAGGGCGGCCTCTTTGGTGAAGCACTGGGGGGAAAGCAAAACCCCACCCAAGAAAAAAAAGACCAGAAATGTAGTGAGCTACCATTTTTATTTGGCAATGGCAATCTTTCAGGGGAGGGATTTTTTTTTTAATAAGCCACGTAACACCCAGGTTTTTAGGAAGCCACTTTGCATGGTCTTGGAAAGGCGGGATACAAACGGGACGAACCAAGAAATAAAAAGTAAATACAAGTTGAGTATCCCTTATCCCCAAATCCAAAATACAGTTGTCCCTTCACATTCGCTGGGGTTTGGTTCCAGGACCCCCTTTCATGAATACCCAAATCCGTGAATATTCCAGTCCCATGATATGCAATGGCATAGCAAAATGGTGTCCCTTATATCAGATGGCAAAATCATGGTTTGCTTTTTAGATTATCATTTTTTAAAGAATATTTTCAAGCCGTGAATACTTAAAACCGTGAATGCCAAATCCGTGAATGTGGAGGGACAACTGTATTAAAACATTTAAATAATTGTATAAAATTACCTTCAGGCTATGTGTACAAGGTGTATAGGAAGCGAATTAATTTCATGTTTAGACTTGGGTTCTGTCACCAAGAGATCTCGTTATTATAAATATTCCAAAATTCAAAATAATCCAAAATCCCAAACACTTCGGGTCCAAAGCATTTTGGATAAGGGAGACTCAACCTGTATTAAGATCCTGGAAATCCTACCCGCCCCCCCCCCAATAAGCATCAGGACAGATTGGGGGGGCAGCCAAGACCCTTAGGGGTCCCTGGATGAAAACCCCCCGATTCCCACACCCCACCATCCAAGTTTGAGACTCTCTTCTCTCCCTTACTTGTGGCAGTTCGGCAACAACCCGGTCCCTTCGCACAGGGGCCAGCACGTTCATAATTGGAACTCAAGACCGGCAGTCGAACCTCGGCATCCACACCTAGAAGCCAAAGAAAAATACAGCTTTTGATCTGTCCTATTTCATGGTAGCTCCCTCCATCTTTCTCTCACCTCTGGACCCAGTTCCTCCAGAGGTTTGGATTGTAACACCCCTGGGGCAGAGCCCTTTCAATCTAATAAAATCAGATTTTTTCCAAATCCCTCAGCAAAATCTGCTTTTCCAAAGTGGGCTCCGTCCCGCAGAAAGAGAGAGGGGCATCTCTTCCTTCTCTGTTCATTTTGGATGAGGCTGGGACTCAGAGCTTGGCCAAGTTCCTTTTTTGGGGGGGGGACAACCACTCCCCAAATCCCCCATATAGCAAAGCCAAGTTACTTTTCCAAAGAGAGGAGCATCTATGCATCCTCTGTTCATTTTGGATGAGGTTGGGACTCAGAGCTTGGCCAAGTTCCTTTTTTGGGGGACAACCACTCCCAAATCCCCCAGCCAGCAAAGCTAAGTTACTTTTCCAAAGAGAGGAGCATCTATGCATTCTTTGTTCATTTTGGATGAGGTTGAGATTCAGAGCTTGGCCAAGTTCCTTTTTTGGGACAACAACTCCCAAAATCCCCCAGCCAGCAAAGCTGGCTGGGGGATTTTGGGAATTGTTGTCCAAAAAAAGACTTTCTCCAAAGTTAGGGATGGAGTGTCTTCAGGAAAAGGAAGAGGGGGTATTCAATTCAAGGATGGGTCCCCAATCCAAGGCATCAGTCCCTGGGGTGACACCCCCAAACTCACCATCCAAGGAGCCCCCTTTTCCCACGATGGATCCCAGGCTTTCTCTCCCACCCGAGGCCTCTGGAAATGGGGGGGAAAGAGGAGGAGGAGGAGGAGGAGGAGGAGGGTTGGAAATCTGATCCCCGGAAATTCCTGAGCAGAAGCCGGGGAGGAGGAGGAGGAGGAGAAAAAGAGGCAGCTGGGAAAACCAAGGGAGAAAAAGCAAAATTCTCCTGGATCAGAAATTGCTGTTTTTGCTTTCTTGGCACTCTGCACATCCTCAGAGGCACCCTATCCCGCTGCCCAACCTTGGAGGAAGCAAAAGGTGATGGAGGGGGAAAAAGGGAGAAAATAAATCACTGGTTTTTTCATTTTGGTTTTCTTGGCTTCTCCAAAGCTCGCCCTCTGGACATCCTCAGAGGCCCCCTTGCCTCTCTCCAAAATGCGCACAACACCAGCAGCAAGGATCAGGGCCATGGACAAGGTGAGAAAAGGGGGAAAGATCCAGTGGAGAGCAAGCCACCCCTAGCACAGGAGAGAAGGGGGGATTTTGGGAGTTGCAATCCAAGGAACAACAACCAACAGATAGATAGATAGATAGATAGACACACACACACACACACACACACACACACACTTATTTTGCACACTGTACTTCGGTAGAGAGCAGGGGAGGGGGGATTTTGGGAGTTGCAACCCAAGGAACAACAACCAACAGATAGATAGATAGATAGATAGACACACACACACATATTTATTTTGCACACTATACTTCGGTAGAGAGCAGGCTATCCCTAGCATGGGGAGAGGGGGATTTTGGGAGTTGCAATCCAAGGAACAACAACCAACAGACAGATAGATAGATACATACATATACAGTACTTATTTTGCAGACTGTTCTTCGGTAGAGAGCAGGCCATCCCTAGCACGAGGAGGGGGGATTCTGGGAGTTGCAATCCAAGTAACAGCAACCAACAGATAAGATAGATAGATACACACACAAACACCCATATACTTCTCTTGCACACTATACTTCGGTGGAGAACAGGGCAACCCTAGCATGGAGAGGGGGGATTTTGGGAGTTGCAATCCAAGCAACAACAACTACATATATCATAGAATCATACAGTTGGAAGAGACCACCAGGGTCGTCCAATCCAGTCCAACCCCATTCTGCCTGCAGGAATACACAATCAAAGCATGGCCATCTGGGAAGGGGGATTTTGAGAGTTGCAATCCAAGCAAGGTACACACACACCTTTTGCACCGAGATCGGGGTCGGTGGGGGATCGGGGCCGGGCTAGGGTCTCCCTCCCCTTTGCATTAAGCCAACACCCACCCACCCCAAATTTACCTTCTGCCAGCGCTGCTCCTCCGCCAGACAGACGGGCGAGGCTCCGGAGGCATCTGCTCCCAATTAGTGACTCACTGGGGGCGGGATGGATGAGCCCAAGGGGGGCCGGGGAGGGGAGGGGAGGGTCCAGCCCTCCCTCCCTCCGGAGCCCCCGCACCTAGTAGTGGCTCAGCCCCAGGGATTTGCCTGCCTGGGGTTTGCCCTTGCAGAGGACTGGAAACTTTGGCTGGAGGCACTCTGCACACGCTCAGAGGCTCTGGTTGCAACCTCTCCACCGGTCCCCATTGAGTTCATAGTGCCTCCCCCACTTTTAAAATTACCTCTGCCTCCATTCTCCCTCTCCACTGATTGCAACCTCCTCGGGGCAGCGCTCTCTATCTCCTCCTCCTCTTTCTTGAGGAATCCACACTACACAAATAATCCAGTTTGAAACTGGATTATTTGCCATGGCTCCTTCCTGTGGAATCCTGGGATTTGTAGATTTACAAGGTCTTTATCCTTCTCTCTACCCAAGAGTGCTGGTACTTCACCAAACTACAAATCCCAGGATTCCATAGGAAGGAGCCAAGGCAAATAATAATCCAGTTCCAAATTGGATTGTTTGTGTAGTGTGAATTCCCCCTGAGAGTGATGGTTTCACTTGTAAGTCCATTGGGGCACAGACCTGGCTTCTCATTCTTTGTAAAGCATCATGCATGCTGATGGGACATAGAGTCACAATCACCTTTCCTCTCTGCAATACAGGCACCATATATGATTCCTTCCCCTTCAAAATATTTGGGGGGCAGTGTAGCATGGATTCAACATTTACAGAATTCTGAAAATAATAAGACCTTTTCCCAAAAAAATTACTTTTTTTTTTAACTACAGCTCCCAGACTCCCTCCAAAGTTTGGGGACTCTGGCAGCTGTAATCCCCCCAAAAAAGTAATCCCCCCCAAATGTTTTATTTTTGCTATGAAGAGCTGTTGGCTACTAGGAAAAGTCTCCAGGAACTTGAAGGCAATGGTGAGAAAGAGCCGGATCCAACGGTGGGTGGAGCCACATCCACGAGTAGGAGGAGCCAGATGCCAAAATGGGCGGAGCTTGAAGCACTATATAATTCAAGGAATCCATTACCTTCTGGATGTTAAACTTCAAGGTTGAGTGGAATACATTTTGAAAATTAAAATTCAACCGAAACCAGAACTCTTTCAGTTGGGGGGTATGCTAGATCAGGGTTTCGTAAACTTTCCCCACTCGTGACCCCTTTTCGCACGAGAAATTTTCACGTGACCCCAGGTACATAGGTATATAAAATAGGCATACAAATCAAATTTACTGTTGCCAAATTTTTTGCAACCCCCACATTCAGTTATGCAACCCCATATGGGGTTGCAGCCCACAGTTTAAGAAGCTTTGTGCTAGATAAGCATTTTGAAAGGAAATTTGGAAGAAATCTACAATACACGGTGACAGTGGACAGACTTTTATATGCGCAGAAATTGAAAGACTCTTCGACACCAACAAAGGAAAGCTGGTTCATGAAACTACAGTTTTCCCTTCATATTCACTGGGGTTTGGTTCCAGGGGCCCCTATCATGGATACCAAAATCTGTGAATACTCAACTCCCATGATATGCAATGGCATAGCAAAATGGTGTCCCTTATAGCAGATGGCAAAATCAAGGCTTGCTTTTTGGATTATTATTTTTTAAAGAATATTTTCAAGCCATGAATACAGTTGTCCCTTCATATTTGCTGGGGTTTGGTTCCAGGACCCCCTTTCGTGGATACCAAAATCCGTGCATACTCAAATCCCATGATATGCAATGGCATAGCAAAATGGCATCCTTTATATAAGATGGCAAAATCAACGTTTGCTTTTTGGATTATTATTTTTTAAAGAATATTTTCAAGCCGTGAATGCGTAAATGGGTGGATACCAAATCCGTGGATACTCAGGTCCCACAATATGCAATGGCATAGCAAAATGGCGTCCCTTATATAAGATGGCAAAATCAAGGTTCGCTCTTTGGATTATTATTTTTTAAAGAATATTTTCAAGCCATGAATACGTAAATGGGTGGATACCAAATCCATGAATACTCAAGTCCCATGATATGCACTGGCATTGCAAAATGGTGTCCCTTATATAAAATGGCAAAATCAGGGTTTGCCTTTTGGAATATTATTTCTTTAAGAATATTTTCAAGCCGTGAATACTTAATCCGTGGATATGGAGGGACAACTGTATATGATCTTGGAGAAATGGACAAATCAACGACTCTAATAAAAGATGGAGCCATCTCAAACATCAAGAAAGACTGGGATGTTGTAACAACTTCTGTAGTACAAAAGTGTGGGAAATTTAGTAAGATTAGGTTTCGAGAATTAGGAGCACTTCACTTAATAGCAGAACAAGGAAAGAAACTAATGCATAAGAGAAAGTTAGACCAATTAACAAGTGTAACCAACAACTGAGAGATAGGAAGCCAACAAGTTGTTACAGTATATGTAGCTTTGGATTAGGAAATTGTTATAATGTAGTGTTTTGCTTGCAATTTGTATTATGTTTCATTTTATGTTTTTGTAGGTGTGTAATGTGTGTGTGTGTGTGTGTGTGTGTGTAATAAAAAAAATAAGCAAACTGAGCTCAAAGTGCAAAAGGAGTTCCCACTCAATAATTAAGGACAAAGAGAAGAGAGGCAGAATTTCGCCCTTCCCAGTAGACTCTGGCAAAAGCAAACTGCGGCACCCTCTCCTAGCTTGTCTATTCTTAATTCTTAATTTTTCCCCATCTGGACCACACTTTGATGTTGCTTTGCCCCATTTGTCCTGGTGTGTTATCCATCTGTGAAATTTTGGTACTACGTAATTTAAAAACAAAAACTGGAGTTCTTGAACCCGGGACCCTTCTGGATGCAAAGCCAATTCTTGAACCCAGGACCCTTCTGGATGCAAAGCAGAGAGATATAAGCTCCATATAATGAGGCTTATAGCAATAACTACAATTAAGCTCAAACCCAGCAATTAATAATGCCAATTATAAGGTAGGGTTGTCTGTAAGTCTAAAATAACAATAAAAAGTATTCTGGAATTACATAACTAGACAAATTCTGAATTCCCATTCAGAACTGGGGATTCTGGGAGCTGTAATCCAAAAAATGTATTTTGCCAAATTTATAGAAACTTATTTCAAGTTGTGCTTGTAAAAACTAGAGAAATTCTTGCTCTGGAGACCATATTGGTGGGGAGACATCATATGCCCATATAAAAGGAGTTTGTTTGCCAGTGTGACCTCAATTGATTTGCGATTCTGTTTAAATTGTGTTTTCCTGTCTTCCGTGGTTCAAATTGATTTTACTGAGATCCCATGATACAGGGCAGGGAGCAAATATTTTCCTAAATAAATAAACAGTTTGTTCCCAGTAGAATGAACCCATTGATTCCATGGGTGGGCAGGAAAGTCAACACTTGAGTAAATCCCATTGGTTCAATGAGTCTCCTCTAGTTTGCGTTTTTATTGTTTTATTCTTTTAACTTTTATATGTTTTACATGTAATTTTAAATTGCAATAGCTTTAATTGTGTTTAACTTTGTCATATTTTTTAAATTGCTTTTTATGGGTCCCATTCTGTGAGAAAGGCAGCATATATATCAAATAAATTAATAATAAAATAATAATAGTTTGGACTAACAGCAAAGGCATGCAGCTGATTTATTGGCTAGCTTGGGAGGAAAATCATAAAAATAAAGGAATACTATTAATTGGTCTGCTTTTAAGATTTTTATCTGTAAACAAACCAATCACAAATAACATTGCTTCCTATTAGAGAAGGGCTGAGGCCTAATTGGTTTAAACATTTTAAAAACTACAATTCCCATAATGCACTGCGAAATACCCCTCCATCATCCTTATGCGCATGCTCCAACTCAGAATCAAGGAGGCGTGCGGCTTGTGGGCGTGGCCACAGGGCGAGAGCCAATTAAAACCTTCCTTTGCTTAAAAAAAATATAATTCCCGGCATGCCTGCCTCCTGGCTGATCTCGCGTGGCAAGGACGCCTCGCGAGACTTGGCTCTATAAGCCCCTGCGAGGCTCACGCGGCGGCCTCTTTCGCTTCTCAAGATGGCGCCGAAAGTTAAGAAGGAGGGTGAGGCTGGGAACGGGGGGAGGGGACTGGAGTTTTTGGGGACCCCCAGAAAATATTGAGAGAGGGGAGGGGAAAAGTGGTGGGGAGGGGGGTTCAGGAGAGGGAGGGGGAGGTTTCCCCCAAATAAAATTGGGGAGGGGGGCATTTGGCTAAAATGGGACCCCCCCAAAAAAATAGGGGGTGGAGGGGGGCAATTGTTTGAAAAGCTATTAAGAAGGAGGGCTTTTTGGGGGGTGAGTGTCCTATTTCTCAATTTTTCCCCAAATATCTCCCCCTTTCCTCCTCCCAAGTGGGAAAATGGCTAAAATTCTCCTAGTCTCCCCTTCTCCACTTTTTTGGGGGGGTTCAAAAATAACTGGGAGCCAAAAATGGGGGTCAGAATAGAGTGGGGAAGGAGGGAGGGAATTGGGGTCCCCAGATAAGTCTCCTCCTTTCCCTCCACATGGACACATCCTGTTAAAATAGGGGTTCCCTTTTCTATTGACACCCCCCCAAAAAAAGGGGGGTTAAAATGGGGAAGGGGGGTTGTCTGAGGAGAGGGAAAGCGAGGTGCCCCCCCAAGATTTTTTAAATCTTGTGTATATTTGTTTTTAATGTGATTTTAGTTAGATGGTTTTAATTTTATATTGTTTAATGTCTTTTTATGGGGGAGGGTGGGGTGGGTGGTGCTTTTAGTTATTACAATGTTTTAATTGTTGGAAGCTGCCCCGATTGTTTTTAGCAGAGGGGTGGGGTATAAATAATTTTTATTATTATTATAAGAAAATTGAGGAGGGGGCTTTTGCAGGGTGAAGTTGGAAGGGGGCATTGTCTGAAAGGCTATTAGGAAGGGGTTTTTTGGGGGTAGAGGCCTTGTTTCTCTCCCTTTCCCTCCAAATATCTCCCCCTCCCACGTGGGAAGATGGTAAAACTTTGATTTTCCACACAAACACACTTTGGGGGATCAAAAATAACTGGGAGCCAAAAATGGAGGTCACAATGGCGTGTGTGGGAAAGAATTGGGGTCTCCAGATAAGTCCCCTCTTTTTCCTCCACATGGACACATCCTCTTATAGGGCTTCTTTTTTTCTATTAACACCCCCCATCAAAAAGTGGGGGGTTAAAATGGGAAGGGGATTTTCTCTTTTCACGGGTGGAGTTGGTTATATAAAGCCTTTTCTCTCTCATTTCCAAGGAAGGATTTGTCTCCCAACAACCTCCACCCTTCTTTCTTCTCCAACTTTCTGATATGTAAATCAAGCTAGAATATTATTAGTCTTAAAAGAAATGAGATCTACAATAAAATGTTGCAGTTCTTTATCATGTACAAATCCCCCCCTCCCACCAACAGTTGGAATAAGCCAAAACAACCATAGCCTTCTAGGATATGTCATTTCCTTGTACGTGTTCATTTTCTGTCTAATGTTTGATATTCAAATGTGAGTGGGGATCGTCGCCATTATTGTACATGTATATTTCTGAGGGGGGGACCCTTGTTTCACAGTGGCTCACTTTTTTTGTTAACGTTCACCACCTGTGTTCACTGTCAAAGGGAGCACTAAGAGTTGTTAGTATTGCTACTGCACCACCTTGGTCCATGTGCCAGAAGGCCATAGAAGCAGCCCCAGTAGTGTTGCAATCTAGGGAGAGTGCAGGAAAGACTAGAGAAGGAAGAGAAAGGCATGGAAGAATATATTTGTTTTAGTGATGAACACATAGAATGGGGAAAGCAGTGTTTGTCGGGTAGGAGCCCCTAGTTCAGTGGCTGAGAGCATGAGCTTTGCACACAGATTTCCTGCCTAGCATCCCGTTTCCAAAAGGGCCAAGTTGGAGGTAATGGTCAAGAACTTTCTTTCACTCTCTCCTGGGAATCCTAAAGAGCTGCTGCCAGTCGCTTGCTGGCCTAGATGGACCAAGATGCTCACTTGGTACAGGGAAGCTTGTTTTCCTTCTGTATGGAACAACTAGTAAGCTCAGTGGCAGAGCATGTAATGTGTGTCCAGGAGGCCCCAGGATCAATTGTCAGATTTTTTTTCTCCTTCACCAATTGATGAGAAAGACCTGGAGAGCATCTACCTGTCAGAGGAGATGTTATTTGGCCTGATATAAGGCCAAAGGTGTCATAGATAACCTGGGATTTGAGGAGCCATTTGAAGAAAGTTGGGTGTGATTGCACAAAAGAGATTTTGAAGCAAAGGTGTGTCAACCGAAGAAATGATGTCAGTGAAGAGGGTTGTTGTAAGTTGTGAGGCTTGTGTTTACAACCTTTATTTGTGAGCTCAACAGTAGAGAGTAAAATTGTCCAGGTTCTATTTTTTTCTGTCTCTAATGCCTTTATTGGTACTCAAAGGCCCTCAAGGAGTTCATGAAAAGATCTCCTACTTTAAAAACTAGTACAGGAGCATAAATAACCTAGCCTGTTGCTTTCTTGCTCCATTCAAGTTGTTGTTTCTACCCAACCTTTGGTCAAGCTGTGAGGTGCCCTGACCTACCAGCTGAAGGCTAGCGTTGGGACAAAACCTAAATCCTTCCCTCTTCTCTCTAAGCAGTACTTCAGTCGCCAAAGGCATGCAAGTTGCTGTTTTTTAAATTGAGAGCACTGGAAGGAAGAGTGACATTGAGATAGGGGGGCAGGAGGTAGCCTTGTTTATCCTGCTTGTGATGTGTGCAGGCCTTTCCCAGGGTATGCCTCTCAACCTTGCCTTTTTTGTTTTGCAGCTGTCCCGGCCAAGACCGAGGCGAAATCCAAAGCGCTTAAAGCCAAGAAGGCAGTCTTGAAAGGAGTCCATAGTCACAAGAAGAAGAAGATCCGTACGTCCCCTACTTTCCGGAGGCCAAAAACCCTGCGGTTACGGAGGCAGCCCAAATACCCCCGGAAGAGTGCGCCAAGGAGGAACAAGTAAGTTAGCCCAAGAGCAGGGCCAAAGGAAAAGTGCTGTCTCCAGCACCAGGGTCCTGAACCCTTGCAGTGGCTGGGAAGCTGGGAGTGGGGTGGCAGCAGGGCGGTGAGTGACTAGAGCAGTCGGGGGTGGGAAGCATAAGGCTGCCCAGATGCTGTTGGACTGCAAACCCCAGCATCCCTCACCATTGGCCAGCAAGGCAGGTCATATCTGCTGACATGAGCCCTACTGTGGAAACGTCTGCCTTCATGGGTGGTAGAATCGAAGGTGCGCATGATGATGACTTAGCGACCAAAGCCTGACTGGTTGTGATTACAACTAGTAGTGACTGATGCACTCCGATCCTGGGCAGAGGCCTCTCCATGCGTACATTTTAAGACCACCACCACCCCTAGCCTCTGATGCCAATAACTGGTGGAGGGTACCTGTTTCCCCCTCTCTCTGATTCCCAGATTGGACCATTATGCCATCATCAAGTTCCCACTGACCACCGAGTCGGCCATGAAGAAGATTGAAGATAACAACACCCTGGTCTTCATTGTGGACGTGAAAGCCAACAAACACCAGATCAAACAGGCCGTCAAGAAGCTATACGACATCGACGTGGCGAAGGTCAACACGCTGATCAGGTGAGGCACCAGCAGCCAGAAAAGGGGACGGAGGGTGCAGTGAGTGGAGGTTTCTTTGTGCAGATGATGGAAACAATTTCAAACTGAGCCAAGTGATGGTTTCAAAGGAACCACTGATGCACCAAGATTCTTCCATAAAGGGGTAGGAAAATGGCATTTCTGGAAATCTTGGGTTTGGTGAGGAGCAGGAGAGAGGAGATTCGGGTGGCGGGGAGTCGAAATGTGTATAAACTTAGTTTTAAACCTGGTTTACCACTTTATAAAAGCAGAATGCGGTTTTTTATACGGAGTTTATTTTTATGCAGCCTAGACATTTCAAATGCACCCAGTGCCTGGGGAGATGGGCATCTGACATTTCTGTGCCCCTTCGCAATTAGAAAAAAGAAGCTTATTAGCATTGTAAATGCAAAGGAAGGTCATGTTATTTGAGTTTATACTGGGGGAAGGTTTAAGTCTTTGCTTCAGCTGCTGCCCATGGTCAGTTCTGAACTGGAGATGCTGGGAATTGAACTTGGGACCTGATGCATATAAAGCCGGACCTCCCCCAGTGAGCCATGGCAATCCTCTTATTTCATGAAATAAGCTCTTTCTTAAGTGTGGCCTTTTTTTGTTTTGGTATTGCATAGGGAAAAGAGAATAGTGATACATTCCAAAATTTATGGTTTTGTTTTTTTAATCTAGCCCCTCAAAAATGTTTTAAATCTGGGGAAGGTCTAGTTTAAATTTAGTGTTGGAGCTCATCTCTCCTTTGTCCCATTTCAGGCCCGATGGCGAGAAAAAGGCGTACGTACGTCTTGCTCCAGATTATGATGCGCTAGATGTAGCCAACAAGGTAAAAAAAACCCCCATCCCTTCAGGAACGTCTTCTTCTAGCCAGCGGTTTCTCTGCTTGTGAAAAGTTGAAAATGTTGGCAAATAGTTGTGCGGCCAGCTGGTTCACTGGCTGTTTGAAGATGCCCTAGTGTGTTTGTTGGGAGGCCTCAAGATTCTTGAAATTTGGGTTTGAAGGAAAATGTCCTTAGGGGGCAAAATTGGTATTTGGGGTACAGTGTCCTCATTTTGCCCCATCCCCCTAGCTAGCTAGCTAGCAAGCAACACCCAGGTCCAGCCCTCAATAACAGCCCTGAAAGCATTGCAGTGACAGCCTGGGTCTGGAATCCCTTCTCAGCTTTGTGAGTGTGCTGATTTGAAGCCACTGTTTTGTATAGCTTGTTAATCCGTGCTGTCTCTTTCTCCCTGGTCATTTACGCAGACCCCCAGGACAGTCATTGAACATCTTTTGATTCCTGTAGGTGTTGTAAAATTCCCCTTTAGTGAGCTCTGTGTGGAGTTAACAATTCTGACACACTCCAAGGTTCCAGAGATTTCCATGAGCAGTTGATAGAATAGAGAAAAGCTTCAGAAGCAGACCTTGGATGCATGGATGCCTTGAGCTTTATGGGATTTGCGTCCGTGACAGATATGGATGAGGCTGGCCCTGGTTTTTTCTGCTGGAATAGAGATAGCTCGTGCAGTTGTGGGGTGGAGGAGTTGTGTGCATTCAAGGCCTGAATTGCCAGGGTGGGCTGAAGAGGCAGCGAAAACTGAGCCCACCCCTCCCTTCTTCATTTCTCTTTTCAGATTGGCATCATCTAAGCAACACATCGCCAGAACTGTACAGAACTCCTCAGTAGCAGTTGTACAAAGGGACCCGCAAAGTTGTACAAATGTTCGTACATGGTTTTGACTATTAAACCCACCTTTGACACCACGGTGATTCAAGGCGTGTTTTCCAGCGAAAAGAAATGCTGAAATCTGTGCATGGGGTGTTGAGGGGGAGAGTTTTCCTTGCTTCATACACTTCTGGAAGTAACATGTGGTCTGCATGCAGGGCCCCCTTGGGCCATTTATGCAGCTCTCAAAGGAAATATGTACGGTTCCAAAGTGCCCCCTGTAAGGGAGTACTTTTTGCTCTATTTGTCCTTCCCTGGGCCGTTTTAGGGCCAAGAAAGGCCTTTGGGTTTTTTTAAACCACCAGGAGGTAACCAACAAGCCCCTGTTATTAAAAAGGCCTCCCCCAGGCTTAAAATGGCCCAGAGCCCCCCCGCAAAAACACATGATGAATATGCCCCCCAGGGTATTATGGCAAAATAACAATTTTTATAAAGGGGTTACAGCCCTGCAAAATCTCCTGTGGAGCTCATTGGCCCCACCGTCTCCCACAGTTGTCCAACCCCAGCATAGAACAAGGAAGGGTCAGGGCTACCTCTGTTCTCCAGCGCTCCTGGTGCTAAAACATGCACAATACCTATAATATGATCCCTCCGCCCCCTGCGAACAAGTGATTGGGCTTAATAGTAAAAAGTTGGTGCTCCTTAACTACATCTGTGCAGCTTGTGTTTATTGGATCACACAAGGGTTCAGCCCAAGAAGTATAGCTCTCTTCCTCAGTCACACTGTCACCTAAACAAATATGATTGGCTATACTGGGGTGTCACTTTCATGCTGGGATCCCTGATTGGCTGGGATCTATCAAGAATTCAGCTTCTGCCCTCTTGTGGACAGATGAAGTTCTTCTGTTGGAATAATTGTGGAAGAAGTCAAACTGTTCAGTTCTTTAAAAAGCAATAGGAAATGTATTAATTTAAGTAATGTGAAAATAAGACTTGAAAAAAGCCTCCTCAAAGGCGGGGGGCATCATTTTTATCTGTTGCCTCTTTGCTGTCCTTTGTGCTCAGAATGGAAGCACCAAAGTGAATCAGCTTCCTGATTTTTTTTTCCCTTTGGCAATCCAAACCAGTTCAAGGACCAGGGGCACCTCTTAAGGATAATTTGCTCAGTGCTTCTTCCCCAGAAAGACTCCTGTTGATTTTGGTCTGGTGCCCAGGTTACATGTTGGCTCTTCTTTTTAGCGGCTAAAGAAGAGTGGAAGGTACGAAGAGCACCGCCAGATTTCAAAGCCACTTGAGTTCAAACAGCCTGTGTTTGAGTGGGGAGTAAACTCATATCCTCAATGAGAACCGGTGTCTTAGATCTGGTCACGTGATTGTTTGATCAGCCCCAGTATTGTCCTCTGACTAGCACCAGTTCTCCAGGCTCTCAGACAAAGAAAAGTATTTCCCATCACGTTAGCCTGATCCTTTTCAAAAATCAAAAGCACTAGGACTTGAACTCAGGACGTTATGCATGCAAATCATGTGCCTCTACCACTGAGCTGCACTTTCTCACCCCATTGTGTTCTGTGGCTTAGGGGTGTGTGAAGGCTGGGAAGATGATGTCTTTAGAGAATACCTCTGATAGCTAGAGGTGAACTATACCTCTCCTGACTTATAGCCAGATTTTAAAAATAATACCCAAAAAATAGTAACGCCAATAATAATGGCAGCCATTACTGTATCTTGTGGCAGTGAGTTCCCCAGTTGCACTTGCTCAGTGTGCAAGTCCATCCTTTTATCAGCTTGATGTTCAGCTTTGGTGGATGGCCCTCTGATTCTAGAACTATGCATGAGGGAAGCAACAATATGGATATGAAGTTAGGAATCCTGCTACTGGGGATTCTGGACCTTTCAGTTCCCAAAAAGGAATTTTTCTGAGCTCTGGCTTTCAACCCAACTCTCAGGCCTCTCCTTAAAGTACTTGGGACAAGCTGGGGCTCTTAAGTAGTTGGGCAAATATGCTGAACTCTCTGCCAAATCTCTCTTCCCCTTCTCAGCAACATAAGGACATTCCAAATGGGGCTGAAAACCGTGTCAATTCCAAGGGCAGGGTTTCTTTGTTAAAAATTAAAAATGGCCAGCAGCAGCGTTGTAGGGAGAGGCTGCATAGTGTGAAAATGAAGCAACTGAGCAAGCAAATGGGTTGTCTAAAGGCTGATAGAAATGAGTGCTGAAATAATTTCAGTTCTTTTGGGAATGCAGGAAGATAAATACCAGACTCTTTGTCCATACAAGCTAGCATTACCTGCTCTGGTTGGCAGTGGCTCTCTGGTGTTTCGACCAGAGGGAGGCTCTTTCCCATCACCTGCAACCATGTCCTTTTATCTAGAGATGCTGAGGAGTGAATCCATGCATGCATTCAACCATCTTCACCCTCACAAAAGGCCTTGGGGTTCTGGGAGTGGCAGTCCAAAAAGAACCTTCCCCAAGCCCAGAAGGACTGCGGAGGAATCCCAGGCAATATTTCAGAGGAAAGAACTGGCAAAACCACCTGAGGATTCCTGGTCTAAGAAAATCCTCTGAAAAATTCACTGTAAGTCGACATGACTGTGGCCCAACTCTGTTCCTCCAGAGGTTCTTCTGGGGTCTCTTGAGAGGCCAGGATGGGGACACAGCAGTCACCAGACTCCCCGAGACAAGAAGCCCCTGAACTCAAGCGGTCATGCGCTTCCCTTGGTATTTGAAGGTTGTGTAAGGGCTGAAGCTTGTAGAGAAAACACTTTTGGTTGTGAATCAGCCATGGGGACACCCACAGGCCTTACGATGTAGGTTGAAACAGAATAGTTGAAATAATACATGATACAAAAGTTTAAAAGGCATTAATCAGACTTCTGGTATCGGATCAGAGCAGGCAAAGGATGCTAGATCGGAGCACTGGCTCCTAAAATCTAAGGCAGCTTTTGGGGGCAAATAGATAGTTTAAAACCCCACTGGTCGAGTCCCCAAGATTAAATTGCCTGTACCCAAGATTGTTTGGAGGAAGCTTGCCAAAGACCACCCCATGGGGTTCTATACCTGAGCAGGAACTCGAACCTTGAACTTTTGGGAGTCCTAGCCCAGCACTTAAACCATTGCACCGGGCTGTCGCCAAAAAAAAGAATTTTCTCAGAAGAGGGTGAGTGTGACTTGACTGAGGTCCCCCAGTGGGTTTCTGTGACCAAGTGGGGATTCGAACCCTGATCTCCCAGACTCCTGGCCAAACACTCAAGCCACTACATCACGCTGACTCTCGGGCAAAGTAAGTAGCAGACCCCAAAGGTCATCTAGTCCAACTCCCTGCCAGAGCAGGAATCCCACAGTTACACCATCACTGACCAGGTATGCAGATAACTTCTGCTTTAAAAAACTCCTGCGAAGGAGAGTCCCCCGCCTTGCTGTCTTAGTGTGTTAGGTTTTCTGTGGGAAATTTCTCTGTGCAAAACACAAACAACCTCCCCTTGCATTAGCAGTCCCAGCATGCATGCACCAAAAAGGAGAACGAAGCCACTGCAGCCAAACTTCCACAGCCAGCCACAGGGGGAGAATAATAATTCTAAAAGTCTTTTTTTTCCTCCCAAATCTTGTTTCTGGTGCCTTTTGTGCCTGAGCTGGATTTCCTAAAGGCACCAATTAAACCCGGTGCCAGGCTTTAAAGAGAAAACCAGTATGCCTGATAAAACGATGCTCTCTTCATTTTGGAAGCTCCAACCCCTCCTTGCTGTATATGGCCTCTCTCCAACCTCTCACTAGCAAGGCTGTTTCCCTCTGGGCCAAACTGGCACCAGCGTGGGGAGGCAGTGTCCCAACCTCCCCGCCACACTGGCACCACCGGCTGGCTTTTTCCCTCTCTTCCGAGGCAAGGCTGCCAGCTTTTCCACGCCAGGGATTGGATCAGATGCTCAGGTGAGGAGGCTGCTAGCCAAGCAGTTTCTACTACGGCAGCTCCCCAGGGAGTTGGTTCTCAAGGCAACGAGCATCACTGTGAAACCATAGCTCCCTGCAGGGATCAGGAGAGAAAAACCCGATTCAATGTGATGGTGCTCTTACCAAACCCTTCTTCCATCTCCGTCTGCCCTCAAAGGGAGCCATCTAAAATCCTATTTTTTTAAAAAAATAAAAATATAGGCCTGTTTTAGTAAAGGAGTCATAGAACCTTCGGACATTATCAGACTAGTATCTAAAAATGCTGTAATCCCAAGAACAAAGGTAGCAGCATTGTAACACCGTACGTAGCTGTCGTCCTGTGAAACGCCACGGAATTATTGCATGACGACCACTAGCACTGGGAGTTTACTTCCACGATTTGGCATGGGCGAGATTTTGGTGGTTCACGCAAGCGTGCTTAAAACTCCAAAAAACCCTTAATTAACAAAGTAAATTTAGGAAAGTGTCCTTACTCAGGAATTTTTAATCAAATGAATAAATATATTTCCTGTTCTATCGATAGACGCCGAATTGATCTCACGAGGTAATAAGTAAACGCCTTGTCCTACCAAACCAGTGTGGTGTAGTAGTTTGAGCATTGGACTGCGACTCTGGAAACAGGGTTCGAATCCCTGTGGGGACATGAAAACCCAAGGGTGACCTTGGGTGCGTCACACACTCTCAGCCTCAGAGGAAGGCAAAAACAAACCCCTTCTGAACCAATCTAGCTAAGAAAATCCTGTGAGAGGGTCAATGTAAATCAGAAATGACCTGAAGGCACACAGCAACAATAACCACCCTTTTAGTGTGCAGTACCATTATACTGCAGTAATTTTTTTCTAATTAATATACATTTGCCATTTACGAAAGAATCAGTGACCTTTCTTTTCCAAGCAAGCTTTTGGAAACTGATTTTAGCAAAAACGGCTTTGTGATGTTCTGCAGTTTTTAATCAGTTTTAAAGCAAGATTTTAATTGGCTTTAACTTCATGTTGTTATTTTATACTGTTTTAATCATATGTGTTTTATTGTATTCCGTCTTCGTAAACAGCCTTGAGTCTCAGCTTGGGAGAAAGGCAGGATATAAAAATAAAAGGAATGTGGCCCTCAAGACTCGAGGACGTTCCCTGACCTGTTAAAAAGCCCCCCAAAGCCCCAGGGGTCCATGATGTTCTCACAAGGGGTCTGTGAAGGCTCGAAAGTTGCTTGGTCCACCTCCTCCCTGCAGTGGAGTGGCCACATGAACCAAGGCAATGGCAGGCTGGCTTGGTCTGCACATTGCCATTCAATCTGTTCCAGCCACAAACTTGCAGGAAGAAGCAGGAGAAACGTCTTCCCTCCCCCTCCAGTGCCTCTGAGGGAAGGTTTCATGGATGGTGTAATTGTGTTGTTTTTATTATTATTATTATTATTAGGTGTTATTATTAGGTGTTATTATTAGGGTTTTAAATCTGGAGTTAAGTCTTGGAGGTCCTCAGCAACAAAAGATATTTAAAGGGGGTCCCTGGTAAAGATGTAGATTTTTCTCTAAGAGAAGGTTCTCTGTTCCTCTCCAGAATGCGCACTTTTCGTCGTATCTGATCTCCTTGTTTTTCACGTGTATCCCACAGTATTCCGAAAAGAGCACCTCTGATAAGTAAGCTGAGGTTGTGAACAGATTTTAATGCACGAAAACAACCTTTCCCCCCTCACACACACCCCGCATCTCTCCCTGCCAACAAATCTGCTTCCAAACTCCCGAAAACAAACATAGGAGGCAAATTCCATCCCACTCCTCAAATCCTCCACTCGACGCTCATCTTCCTTTTGCTTCCTGTTGGGCTCAGAGCGGGCTGTCCTGTTTGGCTTTTTTTTTTCTGGGATGAAGGTTTGGACTGGCCATCCGCTGGCCTCGTGGTGGTGGGTCCCCCCCCCCCAGTGCCTTGATTTGGCCGCAAATAAGGAAAGAAACAGCTTTTTAAGGAATGACGCCGTGACGCGGAGTCCTCGGCAGTTAAGGCACACAGGTGGCGGTGGAACCGGACAACGGCTCTTGGTTAAGACACTTGCGACAAACGGCCCTCTTCTCTTCCTCCCTCCGGCTTAGTCATTAAGGAATTTCTTCTCGCTCTCGGGCCCCTGCTGCCGTGCGTCCGGGCAGAAGTCCGAGCGCAGGAGGCGGGAGAAGTAGACAAGGATCATGCCGTCAAGGAGCACCAGGTTGACCATCAGGAAGGCGCCCTGGCCTCGCATCTCCACAAAACGGACAAAGTACCAGGTCAGGTAGGCTTGCGGGAAGAGGCGGAAGAGGAAATACATCACCAGGTTGATGTATTTGTTGACCTCGTAGAACGTGTGGAAGGGCAGCCGGCCCAAGCGCATCATCATCCGGATGGTCAGGAAGATGTTGCTCACCTCCACAAAGAGCGACACCAGGCCGGCCGCAACAAAGCGGTTCAGGTAGATCCCGGAGAGCAAGCCCGTCACGGCCTGGGAGGGAAAAGAAAGACATGGTGGGCTGTTGTGGGGTTTTGTGTTGTTGTTTTTTGTAATTAATGACAGCAATAGCTTCGTTGTGGTTATATACTTTCAAGTCATTTCTACTTTATTGCAAGCCTATCACGGGGTTTTCTTGGCAAGATTTGCTTAGCCTTCACCTTCCCCTGAGGCTGAGAGAATGTAACTTGCCCAAGGTCACCCAGGGAGTTTCCATAGCTGAGCAGAAATTCAAACCCCGGTCTCTAGTCATAGTCCAACGCTCAAACAACCACACCACACTGAATTTCTACCTTGAGGCCATCTAGTCAACCCCCCCGATCACTACATTTGTCTTAGCAATAGCAGCCACAAGGTGACAGACCAGCTTCTGTTTAAATCAGGGGTTTAAATCTTGAGGCCATTTCTGTGCTCCCTCAGACAACGGTGGGATGCGTGCCCCCCAAAAGAATGTCCAGGGTGATCATTCCTATGTAGGGCTAAAGGGCTGTGGACAATCCGGGTTCAAGGCCCCATTCAGTCAAGAAACGTGACTTGAACCTGCCTTACCTGGCAGGGTTGTTGTGAGGATGAAGCAGAGAGGTGGAAGAGAACCATCCATGTTGTCTTGAGGGGAGCTGGCAAAAAAATGTAACTTAAAAATGTAACTTCCAGTTACTCTGACAGCTGTTTTTTCACAGTGTCCTTATGGGGGGGGGGAACCAAGGGCCACCAAAGAGGGTCCGCTTTCCCCCCTCCCTTCCTTACCCCACGTCAATCAGTCCTTTTAGCACAACAATGGCGGTGCAAAACTCCCCATATAGGTGCATCTACATTGTAGAAATAATGCAGTTTTGATACCACTTTAATTGCCACGGCTCCATCCTACAGAATCCTGGGACTTGTAGTTTAGTGAGGCACCAGCGCTCTTTGGCAGAGAAGGCTCAAGAGCTTGTGAAACTACAAATCCCAGGGTCCCATCGGGTGAAGCCGGGGCACTTAAAAGTGGTGTCAAACTCCATTTATTTCTACAGTATAGCGGAAGGTGGTTCAAGAATGGATCTTCAAGAGCGTGCTGCAATGTTTGACTTGTACGTGTTTTCAGCTATGTGTTTCAACCTTTTTTTTAAGTGTTGCAAAAAGAGATGAATTCCATTTTGTACACTTTTAACGATGTGATGCTTATTGGAATGGATAAGCCCCTTTGAATCCCGGTTTGTAGGAACAGGAGGGGGCAGAAGTAAAGTTAATTGCGAATAAGGGGAACGCATCTGTCCAAAATGCGTACGTGACCTGGCTTGGACTTGGACAGGTTCCTCTTAGCTGAGACTTACCATGGCGTGGTGGACCAGGTACTCCCAAGAGGCACGGGATTGGTGGCATACTATAATATCCAGCGAGTCGTGGATGAAATAACCTTAACAGGGAACAGAAGCAGGCTGAATGTTACGGTCAATTATTATTACTGTTACAAAATCCCAGCTATTATTGTCAACAACAATAATCGAAGAAATTGGGCAGCATCCCCCCCCCAAATGTACGAGCAGCCCTGCTACAACAATAATAATAGAAGAAATTGGGCAGCATTCCCCCAAATGTACGAGCAGCCCTTCAAGTTGTGGCAACCTGTGGCTCTCCCATGCTGAGAAAAATGATAACACAGACCCTACTTTTCATAGAAATCATGCAATTCTTTTCACAGAAACATAGTGGGTACGACTCTGGGATCCTAAGTCTCCCAAGCTGGTGGCCAGATTTGCCCCAGTGGGAAACTCACAACCAAGAGGTGAATGCAATTGTGTTATTCAATGTGCCTTCCCCAGCATTTGTTCAAAGAATCCCAGTTGGAAGGGACCCCAAGGGCCATCTAGTCCAACCCCCTGCCATGCAGGAAGACGCAACTACAGCATGGCGGAAAGATGCCCATCCGACCTCTGCTTGAAGACAGTGAGTCCTTCATCCTCCAAGTCAGTCAATTCGACTATTGGAAAGCTCTACGTTTCCCTACGTTTAGGTAAAATCCCTTTTTGTGCAATTTGCATCCATTGGTTCACATTTCCCTACATTTAGGTAAAATCCCTTTTTGTGCAATTTGTATCCATTGGTTCACATTTCCCTACATTTAGGTAAAATCCCTTTTTGTGCAATTTGCGTTTATTGGTTCATGTCCTAGTCTCTGCAGAAAACAAACCGCTCCATCTTCCACATGACATCCTTTCCGATACAGTATTTTAAGGTGGCTCTCCTTTTGGTTTTCTCTTTTTCCAAGCTAAACCTGCTCAGCCCCCTAAGCCGTTCCTTGTCAGGTTTGGTTTCCAGAGCTTTGATGGTCACCCATCTCTGGACACCATCCAGCTTATCAATATTATTTTTGGACAGGGGTGCCCAAAACTGGACAACCTGACCGCTCACATTTTCCCTTTTCCCAGCAAGACACCTTAATGCTCGCTGGCTGCAAAAGCTCTGCTGCATCTCCCTGTGCCGTCATGCACTGGTGAGCAGGAGGAAATCCGGAGATCTGTGTGACAGATGGGTAGAAACACAGACACAAAACCACACACACACCCCCCACTTGCTTTGCTGTGCCACCTGCAAATATCTCACAATCTCACTGGAAACCCAAGAAATCGCTTCCTCCCACAAGGCCATTTTGCAAGCATCCTGTTGCAGAGATATACGACAGTTTAAATCCATGTTGTGGAATCAATTTTGCAGGTCTCCCCAAGTGTGCTGCCTTCTCGACGGGCTGGCTATGGATCCCATCATCCCCAGCCAGCCTCTGGCTGGCTGGGGATGATGGGATCCATAGCCAGCCCGTCGAGAAGGCAGCAGTTTTCAGACCAAAAGACCTAAAAGACAAGCAATGCTGGATGGGTCACAATTACCCCCTTACCTGCTGAAACACATAGCAGCAAGTGCCCCGAAGGAGAGGTGGCGTGCACCAGATCGGCGAAGATTCCTCCAGGTATTCGCCACACCCTGGATTAGGGGAAACCGGGTGGGAGAAGGAAGCAAAGAGAGTCAACCCCTGCTTATGGGTATTTACTGTTCCCCATTCCCCCCCAAAATCACATATTTGTGCATATGTATATATTCCAAAAGTCCTTCTTGAATCTTCATTTGCGAAGAAAAGCCAGAAATATATATATATATATTATTCCAAAAATATCATGTCATCCAGGGGTTGGGTAACTTAGGTTTCGGCCAGCTGTTCTTGGACTGCGACAAATCCCATTATCCCTCGCCACTGACAGAGCTTGGGGATGATGGGAGCTGGAATGTAGCAAGAGCAGGGAGTGTACAGTTGTCCATATTCAATGGGACCACCCATGGATACCAGAATCCATGAATATTCCAGTCCCATGATATGCAATGGCATTGCAAAATGGTGTCCCTGATATAATAAGATGGCAAAATCAAGGTTTGCTTTTTGGATTATTATTTTTTAAGGAATATTTTCAAGCCGTGAATACTTAAATCCGTGGATACGGAGGAACAACTGTACATTTCCCTCCAACCTTGCTCTGGTCCACTTCTCCTGCCCAGTCAACCCTCAAAATCCATTTATGGGTCATGCCCTAGAAGCATGGGGTTGAGTGTGTTGCTATAAGGGGCATCCCTAGCAAAAAAGGTGGCTCAAGTAAGCAAGCCAAGCTAGAAAAAAAGAAGCCCAAGTGTTGGCTGATCAGGAAAGGAAGGAGCTGGGGGGGGGGGCGGAGATATTTTCTGTCTCCAATACAAGGCAATTTGCAAAATTCTTAAATTCAAAATAACCACTCCATCTCTGATCCCCCCTGTGTCTGTCTCAATGAAGGGTGTTTTCAAATTCAGTCAGAAGACACTCTGGGGATTTTCCAAAAAAACCCAGATAAGAACATTTTTATGGTTTTCCTTCTAATTCTTCTTCAAACTCCTGGCTCAAAAGGTAAAGAGCGGTCTTTTCATAACAAAGGGGGGGGGAATAATAATTAGTAGCAACAAGAGTAGAGTTACAGCATCATAGAGCTGGAAGAGACCCCAAAGGCCATCTAGTCCAACCCCCTCCTTACCATGCAGAAAACCCCACCAAGGTCAAGAGGAGGCCTTGCCTTTACCTGCAGAAAACCCTTCACAGGATGGGGCAGGTGCCCTTTGCCTATGCTCAGAGGCACTCTTGGTTGCAGGGGAACAGGGGACCTGATCCCACCCACCAAGGCACAGGAGGAAAAGGGGGGCAAGGGTACCAACAACTGATTCCCATTTAAAGAAATCCATCATTGAAGGCCCCCCACACCTGTACCCCTAACCTAAGGCCTGGTCCAGGTTCTTGGGGCCCTTCCACAGCCTGCTCTCCTTGTACCCCCAAACCCAGGACCCCCAAATCTGTATCCTCCTACTGTCAAGATTTTGGAGGGGGTTAAACTGGGAGGATTAAGGGGACCGAAGCAAGGAGGGGTGTCCTCTCCAAGAACTGGCTTTTGCTTCTTGAGAAGAAGACAGACCGGTTTTTTCCCCTTTGCAAAAACACTTTCACAGCCAGAAATAGGAACAGGTGGGGGGGGACCCACACAGACAAGAAAAAGCGCTTTCTGGGGGTATTTTTAAGAGAAAAAAAAGTTAATTTGGGGTGGGGTGGGCTGGCAGAAAGAATATAGTTCTCCCACCCCCCTGCCTCACATGGTAAAATATATTGGGACCCCTACAGCCAGCGCCCCCGGGCCCCACTCCCAGCTTTGTTTAAATGGGGCAGCACCCTCTGGGTATGCTCAGAGGCACTCTTGGTTACAGGGGGGGGGAAAGGAGACCTGATGCCACCCACCAAGGCACAGGAGGATGGGAAGATGGATGGAGGCGCTCTGTGCGTGCTCTGTGACCCCCCACCCAGGCCCGGCTTTCCTAATGAGTAGAATTATAGCATCACCGAGTTGGAAGAGACCGCAAAGGCCATCTAGTCCATTCCCTTCTGCCCTGCAGGACACCCCACCAAGGTCACCCACTACAGCTCCCAGAATCCCTGCTCAGAGGTGCTCTTGGTTGCAGGGGGGGGGGGACACGGGTCCTGGTCCCACTCACCAAGATGCAGGAGGAGGGAAAGGATGAGGATGGGAAGGTGGGGAGATGGCTGGAGGTGCTCTGTGCATGCCCCAAGGAAGAGACCCCCAAGGGCCATCTAGTCCAACCCCCTCCTGCCATGCAAGAAACCCCACCAAGGTCAAGGGGAGGCCTTGCCTCTCCTCACAGAAAGCCTTTGGCAGGGTGGGTCTGGAGCCCTCTGGGTATGCTCAGAGGCACTCTTGGTTGCAGGGGGACAGGGGCCCTGATCCCACCCACCAAGGCACAGGAGGAGAGGGAAGAGAAGGTCGGGGCGACGGATGGAGGCGCTCTGTGCGTGCTCTGTGCCCGCTCCCCACCCAGGCCCGGCTTTCTTCAAGAGTAGAATTATAGCATCGCAGAGTTGGAAGAGGCCCCCAAGGGCCATCTAGTCCAACCCCCTTCTGCAGAAAGCCCTTGGCAGGCGGGTCTGGAGCCCTCTGCGTATGCTCAGAGGCACTCTCGGTTGCAGGGGGGACAGGGGCCCTGATCCCACCCAGCAAGGGGCAGGGGGCTGGGAAGGGGCCCCCAGGGGCCATCTAGTCCACCCCTCCGCTCGGCGGGGCGCTCACCCGGCGACGGCCCAGATGCCGGCCACGACGGAGTGGACGAAGGAGACGAGGAGGTTCCTCCAGCGCCAGGTGCGGGTGGGCTCCCGGCGCACGTGGGCCGGCAAGGGGCAGCGGCGCAGCGCCCAGCGGAGGCCCCCGAAGGCCAGCACCGAGCCGCCCACCAGCCCCGCCGAGCGCAGCCACCGGCCCATCCGACCGCCTCCGCCTCCCGGGCGCCTCGGCCTCTCCCTCCGCCCGGCTGGGCGCCGCCGAGATCAGCTGGACTGGGCAGGGCTCCGACGCCTCGCCTCGCCTTCCCTCCCGCCCTCCGGGCCACGTGCGCGGCGGAGGCCCCGCCCAAGGGGAGGGGCCTGGGCACTCGGGCCCCGCCCACGCCCCGCCCACGCGTGACGTCACCCCTGCAACATCTGCAGGGGTCACAATGATGGACCCGGGGTGATGATGATGCCCTGATGGTGACGGTGATGGTGATGATGCTCTGGCCCTTGCTAGTGGCTACGACCAGGGCAGGCAACTCCAGCATCCCCCTTTTTCAGCCCGACCGGTGGGCCCTCTGAGGGGTTTTGGACTGCAGCTCCCAGCATCCCTGGCCCTTGGCTCGGGCTTCTGGGAGCTGGAGTCCAAAACACCTGGAGGGGGTCACAGGTTGGACTCCACTGAAATTTTAAGCCTCGCACTGGTGTCCAAACTATGGACCTTCGAGGTGTTTTGGACTCGAGCTCCCAGCATCCCTGGCCCTTGGACCTGCTGGCTCATGCTTCTGGGAGTTGGAGTCCAAAACACATGGAGGGGCCACAGCTTGGACACCACTGAAATTTTAAGTGTGGTGTCCAACTTGTGGACTCTCAAGGTGATTTGGACTGCAGCTCCCAGCATCCCTGGCCCTTGGACCTGCTGGCTAGTGCTTCTGGGAGTTGGAGTCCAAAACACTTGGAGGGATCACAGCTTGGACACCACTGAAATTGTAAGGCTTCTGATATATTAACATTGGGACTTAAATAACCTGAACAGGCGAGATCCTGTCTGGTCTTGGATGCTAAGCAGGGTCAGCCCCAGTTAGGACTTGGGTGGGAGACCGTCAACAATATTTCAGAGACAGGAACTGGCCAAACCACCTGGCCTGAGAAAACCCTCCGAAATCCATGGGGTGGCCATAGGTCAACCGGCATCTATGCACCCATGCTGGGGAAAGGGAGCTCTGGATGTGGATGATGTGTCTTTCCATGACACTTGGGGGCAGCATCGGCACATATTGTGCATGAGGAGGGAGGGATGAGCTTTGCAGATTGGATCCTGCCTTTGTGTTGGGCTGGGAACGGTCAAAAGTCCACCCAGGGCTCCCTGGCCTGGCTATTTAACTAGCTTTGCCCTTGCTGGACATCTCTCCCATGGGTGTCCTGAAGCCAGTGGCCTCCCAGGGTTATAGTCCCAATACTGGGCCATACTGCCTCTGGTAGGATTTTCTTCATGAGATTCTTGTGGGGTGGGGTGGGGTGTGCCATTGCCTTCCTTTGAAGCTGAGAGAGTGTGACTTCAAAGAGAGACGGTCAACCCCCAAAATCCATTTAAGGGTCGTGCCCTAGAAGCACAGGGCTGTGTGTGTTGCTGGAAGGAGCATCCCCAGCAAAAAAAGGTGGCTCAAGTAAGCAAGCCAAGCTAGAAAAAGCCCAACTACTGGCCAATCAGGAAGGGAAAGAGCTGGGTGCCAGGACATCTTTCCTGTCTCCCATACAAGGCTCCCCAAATAACCGTGCTCTTTTCTATATTTTTCCACATCCCCGAGTCTCTTTCTTCACTGTCTGCTGAAGAGACCTGTTTATCCCTGAAGCTTGCATGCTGGCTGGGAGATTCTGGGAACTGCAGTCCAAGAAAGAACAGCCTAAATCCATATTGTGCCATTTTCTCTGTTTGAAAAGGCTGTTCCTTACCCCCAAAGTCTAATAGGCATCTTTTAAAGCCAAATTTCCCTTCATTAACTCTTTCCCTGCCTATATTTTCAGAGTTCCCTCCATTAAGAGAAAGGGCTTAGCACCGCGAATGACCAATCCATTTTGGCCTTCGCCGGCCGCCGTAGCCCTTCCCGGAAGTGTCTCCATGGCAACGGGAGAGCCGAGGACTGCGGCCTAGTGGAGAAGAGAGAAGCCTGATGGAGAAATACGAGCGGATTCGGGTGGTCGGGAGGGGGGCCTTCGGGTAAGAAGCGGGAGGGGACGACCACTTGGGGTCCCCCCAAAGCCCGAACTCGCCGGGTTGCCATGGTGATAGAAAGGGGGCGTGACCTCGTCCCAGCCAATCAGGAACTTTGGGGTGCCAAGACACCCAATAATTAGAGGAAGGGGTTTCAGATCCAAGTCGGAGCCCCCCAATTTCCCTGCGTCTCCCCACCCCAGTTAAGTCCTAACTGCCGAGTTAAAAGGGTTTATTTTAAAAAATTAGCATATGCATTTTTAATTTGCATATGCTAATTATGTATCTTGCATAAAAAATAAGTCCAAATGCAGTATAGTTTTATTGTATTTTAAAATTTTTAAATGTTTTGACAATTTTCTAAATTGTTTAATTTGTTTTTTTTTAAAGGAGGGACGTAATAGTGATATTAATAATGTTAATGGTGATGATAATGTTGTTTTTAGTGATTTTAGCAAGCAACTTGAGTGCTTCCCCCCCCCATAGAAGGCAGGATGAAAATTCAATTAAAATACCAAGTAAATTGGGTTAAAACGTGAGTTGCATTGACTCCCCGGGGGTCTCAACAACCCACCCCCTGTCCTCCTCTGCAGGATCGTCCACCTTTGCCTGCGCAAAATGGACCAGAAATTGGTCATCCTGAAGCAAATCCCGGTGGACCAGATGACCAAGGACGAGCGCTTGGCCGCCCAGAACGAGTGCCAGGTGCTAAAGCTGCTCCACCATCCGCACGTCATCGAGTACTACGAGAACTTCCTGGAAGACAAGGCCCTCATGATCGCCATGGAGTACGCCCCAGGTGAGGCGCAAGAGCTGGCGTCAAGAGCGATCAGTAGCGGAATAGTGACACTATAACAGCGTTGTCTGAAAATCTCCACACTGGAGGACCTAGAGAGCACCTCTCTAGGCATTTTCAGGCCCTCCAGCATGACTCTATGGTCAGTTTAGGGGGCAATTAGCTAACACACCTTGGAAACTGATGAATGCAGTGTAAGCCGCTCTGATAGCCTTGTGGCTGAAGAGCGGGGTATAAATAAGTAAATAAAATAAAATAAATAAAATACGAGCAGAAGCATACCACCGAAGGACTTAGAAAATGCCTAGAAAGAATATCTCAAGAATCCCTCATATCTATGAGACTGGTACCTTACATGTGTCTGAAAAAATATATTCTTTCTAGGCATTTTCTAAGTCCTTCGGTGGTATGCTTCTGCTAGTATTTTATTTATTTTATTTATTTTATTTACTTTATTTACTTATTTATACCCCCCTTTTCAGCCACAAGGCTATCAGAGCGGCTTACAAATTGTTTTAAGCAATAGCAATTTACACATCTACACTGCATTAATCAGTTTCCAATTTGTGTTAGCTAATTGCCCCCTAAGTTGACCATAGAGTCATGCTGGAGGACCTGAAAATGCCTAGAGAGGTGCTCTCTAGGTCCTCCAGTGTGGAGATTTTCAGACAACGCTGTTATAGTGTCACTATTCCACTTTATTTGCTATGGCTGCCTCCTCTTGAATCCTGGGATTTGCAGTTTAGGGAGGGGTATTTACAACTCTCAGCCAGAGAGATCTTAGGCCTCACTAAACTACAAACCCCAGAATTCCACAGGAGGAAACCAGAGCAGTTAAAGTGGAATAGGAACACTATAACAGTGTAGTCTGAAAATCTCCAAAGACTCTATGATATGCTTTCACCACAAGTTGTTTATTTCAGTAGGGGTTGCTATTATCCATGGTTTTGTGTTTCCATAAGAAGTCCAGGAGCGTGTGTTCCCCGCCCCCATAGATATGGGGGGGGTCATACTGTATTTGTAGTCTTTCTTCCAAGGAGCTAGCGCTGTGTGACTTGTAGGCACACCGCAACAGTAAGGGGGGTTGGACTAGATGGCCGCTAAGGGTCCTTTCCAGCTCTAAGATTCTATGCTTTTATGAAGTCCAAAGCCTTTTAGGAGCTGGTGTTGGGGGGGAAAGCCAAGCCATTACCCCCCTCAACTACACCCCACCCTAATTGCAAAGGAAGGCCTGGGGTGCCTCCTAGCAACACCTGGCTCTCTTGGGCTGGAAGGAATGCAAAGAGCTCCATTGTTCGCTAGGCCTTCTCGCCCTCTTCCTCCTCCTCCTCCTTCATCTCAGTGGCCTTCAGCATGGGATGGGCCTTGGCAGCCCCTGGTTTCTTTTCCACCCTGGCTTATAGTAGCAAAAGGGGGGTTTCAGATTTCAAAATCTGGCAGGGGTGGAGGCACTCCACCCAGCTTGCAAGACTGTTGGATGGATTCGAAATGAGAGCACAAGCAGTTGTTGTTGGGTTCTGCGTTTTTTACGGTGTGTTTCAGAAGCCTAAATATCTTAAGAGCACCAGATCCTATCTGATCATGAAAGCTAAGCAGGCTCAGCCCTGGTTAGAACTTGGATGGGAGACCGTCAAGGAATCCCAGGTGCTGGAGGCTCTATTTCAGAGGAAGGAACTGGCCAAACCACCTCTGAGGATTCCTAGCCTAAGAAAACCCTCCAAAATTCATGGGGTCACCATAAGTTGACAGGTGACTTGAAGGCAGGCACACACACACAAAGTCTGACCTTGGTCCCTTTCCCCCAAATGCTGCAGGCTAGAACTTCCAGAATATGGGGAAAGGTGCCTTTTTGGACTGTCACTCCCAGCTATGATGTTTGGGGGATTCTGGGAGTGGCAGTCCAAAAAGAAGAACCTTCCCCAAGCTCAGAAGGACTGCCAAGGAATCCCAGTTGCTGTGGGGCATATTTCAGAGGAAGGAACTGGCCAAACCACCTCTGAGGATTCCTTGCCTAAGAAAACCTAAAGACATTAATGAGGTTGCCATAAGTCAGACTGGTGACTTGAAGGCGCATGTGTGTGCGCCCACCCACACAAACACACACACACACCTATATGTGCGCATAGGCCCAGAGGTGACTCCACAGACCAGCACAGCTTGGAGAGACTCCCCATTCCTGGGCAAAACAGGTCCAACTTGTTCTGCTCTTGAAAAAGGCCTGCCTCCCTTTCTGCCCCCACCAGCTCCAACATTGGTAGCAACTGTGGGGTTTAACCCCTTTGTGGACACCTTGTTTTCCTACTCTTCCTCCTTGAGCAAGAGAGTTGAAGCTAGGTTTCTCCTAGACGCCCAATCAATCGATTGCAGATCAGTTGGTCAAGGTGAGAAGGAAGTCTCTCTCCATAGTGACCCCCAAACATGGCTCCCAGTTTTTATTTTCTTTGAACAGAAAAAAAAAATCCTCTTGTGCCCTCTAAGTGGCAGAGGGGCCATTTTACCTGGTTTTTTTACCCCCTCCCTGAGCACATAACTCCCCTTCCAACAGTTTCACTGGCTACCTGTCTGTTCCCAAGCACAATTTAAAACGCTCTTCTACGCACTGGGCCCAGGCGCTCTGAAGGACGGTATTCTCCGATACAAAGCCGCCCCTGTCCTAAGTAAGATCTTTGGCCGCGTCCCTTATCTCTGTCCCGCCACCCTTGGGCATGCTTCTGCTGGGGTTGTGATAGAGGACCTTCCCGGTGGCTGCTCCCCTGCTGATTAGTCTGCTCCTTCTTGTTCAACGGAATGAGACTTTTTATTTGGTTGGGTGGGCTTTAGCAACGGCTTGCTAAGAATGGAATGGAAGGGACCCCAATGCTCCCTTGAGGTGCGTGGGGGCTTCAAACATGCACATTTTGTGGAATGAAATCCTCATGTAAGTGTCTGCTAATGACCACCTTGTTTAAGAGGAGTGAGGAATAGAATCATAGAATCCTAGAGTTGGAGGGTTCCCCAGAGGTCATCAAGTCCAACCTGCTGTGCAGTGTAGGATCTCCTAGAGCATCCCTAGCAGGTAGCTATCCAGCCTCTTTTAAGGATGTCACAAGAAAGAGACCCCACCACCTTTTCAGGTCATGGATTCCATTGCTCTGACCGTCAAGTAGTTCCTTCTAATGTTTAATCAAAATCTACCCTCCTGTACCTTCAAACCATGAGACCTGGTCCTCTCCTCTGGGGCAGCAGAGAACAAACCTGCCCCTTCCTCTCTGTGACACCCCTTGAGGAATTTAAAAAGGATCATTGTCTCACCCCTCCATCTTCTCTTTGCTAGGCTGAACAACTCAATCTTCACTCATAGTTTTTTTTCCCCTTCCATACCTCTTTTCATCTTTATTGCCCTTCTCTGAACCCACTCCCACCTTGTCTATATCCTTCTTAGAATGAAGCCCCAGAACTGAATGCAGGACTCCAGGTGAGGCCTGACCAGCGCAGAATAGAATAGGACTATGACTTCCCTTGACTTGGAAACTAGTTCTACTAATGCAGACTAAAATAATGTTTGCCTTATTTGCTGCAGCATCACACCACTGGCTCATGTTCACCTTATGATCAACAATACTCCTTGAGTCCTGATCTCCCAACCCTTCCTTTTTCTGTCTCCACCCTCTGAACCATCCCATAGGTGGCACCTTGGCAGAGTTCATCCATAAACGTGGCAACTCCCTTCTGGACGAGGAGACCATTCTCCACTTCTTTGTCCAGATCCTGCTGGCCCTGCACCACGTCCACACCAAACAGATCCTCCACCGGGACCTCAAGACCCAAAACATCCTCCTGGACAAGCACCACATGATTGTCAAGATCGGAGATTTCGGGATCTCCAAGATCCTCAGCAGCAAAAGCAAAGCTTACACGGTGGGTGCAGTCAGGAGTGGTGAAGCTTCCAACTGGGAGATGATAGCTCAGGTAGCAAAACTCTCCAGGTGCAGAAGGGGAGGGGTTGGGGAGGAGAGGAGCCAGTAACATTGGCTTTTGCAATTGGATGGCAGTGTGGAGCATCCCAGGGCCTAAAAGCACCAGATCTCGTCTGATCTTGGAAGCTAAGTAGAGCCAGCCCTGGTTAGTACTTGGATGGGAGACCGTCAAGGAATCCCAGGTGCTGGAGGCTTTATTTCAGAGGAAGGAACTGGCCAAACCTCCTCTGAGGGTTCCTGGCCTAAGAAAACCCTCTGAAATTCATGGGCTCACCATAAGTCGACAGACAACTTGAAGGCACATAAACACGCAAGATCCGACCTTGGTCCCTTCCCCCCAAATGCTGCAGACTAGAACTTCCAGAACATGGGGAAAGGTGCCTTTTTGGACTGCTGCTGCCAGAATCCTCCAGCCAGCGCTCTTCTTCCTGTGCAGTGGTAGAAGTCCTGCTCATGAATGTTGCATTATGGGGTGGGTCTTGATCCTGGTTTCTGAATATCTGGCTCTAAATTTGTCCTGGGTCCTAGAACCATAGACTCCTAGTTGGAAGGGATCCCTAAGGGAACATCTAGCCCAACCCCCTGCCATGCAACTAAAGAAAGTTGCCCATCCAACCTCTGTTCAACGTCTTCCAGAGAAGGAGACTCCGCCACCCTCCGGGGCAGGCAGTCATTCCATTGTCACACAGCTCTTATAGTCAGGAAGTTCTTCATCATGATTAGGCGGAATCTCCTTTCTTGTCATTTGAACCCATTACATTGACATGAAACGCCTCTCCCCCTAGGTGGTGGGCACTCCGTGTTACATTTCCCCCGAGCTCTGCGAAGGCAAACCCTACAACCAGAAGAGCGATATTTGGGCCCTGGGCTGCGTCCTCTATGAGCTCGCTAGCCTGAAGAGGGCATTCGAGGCGGCGGTAAGGAACCAAGGGGGACATGGGGTGAGGTTGGCCTTACTGTGCCAAGTGTCCTGTGGGAAGCTCTCAGGCAGGGCCAGGGCAGTAGCGTGTTGGGAGATGGGATGGCAGAGGCATTTCCCTCTCTTGGAGAAGCCAGCTGGCATTCAACTGTCGGCCCATTTAGGCTTCTGTGCACAGGATGGGAGTTGGATAAGTGGCTCAGAGGCACCTTCCTCAGCCTGCCCAAGCGTTAAGATCCTCAGAGAGGGCTCTTTCTCAGTCCCACCAATGCCACAGGCACGTTTGGTGAGGACACAGGACCTTCTCGGTGGCTGCTTCCAGACTGTGGAACTCCCTCCCACAGGAAAATTGGTTTATTTCTTTAAATAAAAAGCATGTTTTTAAAATGGGCTTTTTAACCCACATTTATTATAATAATTTTGATTTGTAAGCTGATTTGAGTCCCAGTCTTGGGGAAAAGATGGGATATAAATAAAGGGATGGACAGATGGATGGAGGGTGTTCTTCTGAGCCCCCTGCCATTTTGCATTCTTTCCTCCCTCTTGTCCCTCCACCACCACCACCATGCCCCTGATCTTGCACAGAACCTCCCAGCCTTAGTGCTGAAGATCATGAGCGGGACCTTCGCCCCCATCTCGGACCGCTACAGCTCCGAGCTGCGCCAGCTCATCCTCAGCCTCCTCAACTTGGACCCCTCCAAGAGGCCCCAGCTGAACGAGATCATGGCCGAAGCCATCTGCGTCCGCCCTCTGCTCAACCTCTACACTGACGTGGGCAGCGTCAGGATGAGAAGGCAAGTGGCCGGACCCTGCCGGACGGACGGACGGGGCCCTGATGCCAAGCAGGCAGACAAAAAAGGATGGAGAACAACTTCTACACAACCACCAACCCTCCTCCTTTCTGTTCCTCCTCTTCCTCCTCTGTCTTCCTCCTCATGTTTCTCCTCTTTCTCCTCTTTCTAGCTATTTTGTTTTAACTTACACTGTGAGTCATTTGGGTCCTATATCATAAGAAAGGCAGAATAGAAATCAAATAAATAAGTAAGTAAATTCTTCTGCTGTTCCTCCTCTTCCTCCTTCACCTTCTTCTTTCTCTTCTTCTTCTTGTATGGTAGACCCGAGAAACCATTAGCCACAGTTCCACCGGTGACCCATAGCAGGACTGGAGCAGGAGCGGCCCTTGCTCGAGCCCGTGGTAAGGTTGGAGGTATTTGGGGTGGGTGGGTGGGGTGGGTTCCATCTTTCTTCTGAAAATAGCTGCCTGGGTCTCCTTCCTTGATAGTCTAGTGGGTTCCCAGTGCAAAAGTGGGGAACCTTTTCTTGCTCAGGGGGTGCATCCAATTTCTGAGAAGATCTCAAGGGCCACATGCCGGGAGTGGGTGGAGGCCAAGGCCAAAGTGGGGAGGCCCAAAATACCGGCTTATATTTTAGCTTCAGTGCTCTTGCTGGCTATAAACTGAACCTTAGAAGAGGCGTTGGAAAAACATTTCCGAAGACTGGGAAACCAGGCAAGGGACATGGCCATCGAGGGAAGACCCAAGAGGGTTGGATTGGGCCCAGGTTCCCATGACTGTCCTTGTGAAATGCATCTCTTCTCCCTTCTTCTGAGATGAGGGGAATCCAGCATTTTTGGGCCCCACAGGCACCCTGCTAACTGGTCTTTTTCTTGAGCTCAGGCTCCCGAGCTGGCTCCGCCCGCCCCAGCCTCCCGCCCACCCTGTCGTCCATCTACACCTGGGGGGGCGGCATCACCACCCCACTCCGTCTGCCCATGCTCAACACAGAGGTGGTGCAGGTCTCCACCGGCAGGACCCAGAAGGCGGGGGTCACCAAATCCGGGCGCCTGATCATGTGGGAGGTGAGAAAGCAAGGCAGTGGAGGGAGGGATGGGTAGCCTGCCCTTAGAGCTGCTCCTATTCTATTACCTTTTTACTGACCAGTTGCATTTCTGTCCTGCTTTTATTCTGCTTCTCTTCCAAAGCTGTGTACGTGGTTCTCCTCCCCATTTTTATCCTAACAACCCTGTGAGGTAGGTCAGGCTGAGATAACTGCTGTCCCTTTGAGTGTTGTGTTTTGTGCTGGGGACTCCCCCCTTTTGATCTATTCTTTGGTCATTCATTGTTTCGTAAGCAGATATGTAAGCTTTGGAGAGGATTCTTTTTTTAAAAAAACCCTTTTATTTATTTCCACATGAAAGCCAAATGTTTACCTGGGATACCTTGTAGAGGTGTGATGCCAGAGGTGCAGGGAGTTCCCTCCAACTGGGGCAGATCACAACTATTTCACATTGTTGTTGGGGCCAATAAGCTCCAGCCCTCAAGACATCTTTTGCACCAGGCTCCTCCGGTTGGTGGTGGGTTTGGGGTTTCTGAATACAAGGGAGATCTTTGCGTCAAACCTGAACTCTCCCCATCTGTATAGTATAATGTATAAATTCCCATTCTTCTTAAGGGCAAATTTAGGTGATTGAGTGTCAACGGGGTCATAGCCAAAACCACTGAGAAACTGGAGGAGCCGGAAAGGTTGAAATCCTTGGTGGTTGCAACAATGCAACATGAAAAACTGGCCACATTGCAGAGATGTGCCTTCACTTCTTTCCTTAAAGACCATGCAGGTGGGAACAGACTGCTAGGCCTGCTGTGCTAAGGCACTCTGCCCATGCTCACAGGCAGACTTTTCCTGGTTCCTCCAGAGGTCCCTTCATTGAACTTCAACACTGATTCCCAGTTTTGTTCCACGTGAGCCCTGTTTGCTCTGCTCAAGCCAGGTGTGTCTTTCCTTTTCAATGCCTCAGTCCTGACATGGTCATTTTTTCCCTTCTTCTGCCAGCCGCCCCCAGTTGGCCTGACGGGGGGCATGTCCCTCCCGGGGGCCACTGAGCAGCTGCAGCCCCAGTTCGTGTGCAGGTTTCTGGAGGGCCAGTCCGGGGTGACCATCAAGCACGTGGCCTGTGGGGACCTCTTCACCACATGCTTGACAGGTACCACATGGGAGGGGGGCCAGGTGGTGTGTCGTGGGAGGGAAGGAGGGAGGGAGGCTCACACGCAGCTGCTGCCCAGCCTGTTCCCCTCACCCTCTTCCCCCAGGGGTTTCTGGTGGGTGACATGAGAGCCATGTTTAAATATTGGAAGGGATGGCATACTGAGGATGGAGCAAGCTTGCTTTCTGCTGCTCCAGAGACTGGGACATGGAGCAGTGGGTTCAATCTACAGGAAAAGAGATTCCACCTAAACATTAGGAAGAACTTCCTGACAGTAAGAGCTGTTCAACGGTGGAACATGGTGCCTGGGAGTGTGGCGGAGTCTCCTTCTTTGGAGGTTTTAAACAGAGTCTGGATGGCCATCTGTTGAGAATGCTTGATTGTGCCTTCCTGCATGGCAGAATGCGGTTGGACTAGATGGCCCTTGGGATCTCTTCCAACGCTATGATTCTATGATCCTAACATAACGCTGCACCATGGTATCCGTGCCAGCCTGCCTGTTTTCCCAACCTGATGTCCTTCTCTCCGCCAAGCCTGCTGCCCTTCTCAAGTGGTCACCCAGAGTTTCTTGTTGCGTCTCATGGGCTGCAGCCTCGTGGGAAGAGATTGGCACCAGGCTGCGCATCTAGGAGCGTGTGCAGAGGGACCAGCAGTTGGCAGTTCCTGGCCAGCTATGGACTCACTTTGTGGCTTTCCTTTGCCTCTGCAGACAGAGGGATCATCTTGACTTTCGGCAGCGGCAGCAGCGGTTGTTTAGGGCACGAGACGTTGGTGGACGTGAGCCAGGTGTGTAGGTCTCTTGAAGCCTCCTAGAGGTGGCTTCGAATGGCCTTCCTCTACCTGGTGGCTGTGGGGTTTGGGGTGTTGTTGTCCATCACATTTGAAGGCCATTGCTAGGTTGACTGGGAGGGTCCTGACGTCTCACTGTGACCTTGGTCCCCTACGTCAAATGATAGTGGCCCCAGGAAGGGGTGGCAGGGAGCAGAGCCTTGGGGGGGAGGGCCCATGGTGCAAGAGCAGAGACTCTGAGCCCGTCCGTCCCACGTGGCTCTGCTCTTCCCAGGGCACGGATGTCTTACAGAGGGTTCAGGGGCCACTCTGGGGTGGCTCTTGATTCTCTCACGGACGTGGCTTTGGTTCTGCCTCATCCACCAGGTCAGCCTTCCTGTCCTCCCAGCTCCTCTCGCCCTCCTCTGAGCTTCCTCTTTCTCTCCACAGCCCAAGATTGTGGAGGCCTTGCTGGGCTACGAGATCATGCAGGTGGCCTGCGGCGCTTCGCACGTCCTGGCCGTTTCCAACGAAGGGGAAGTCTTTGCCTGGGGCAGAGGGGATAACGGTGAGCGAGGGGGCTGCAGGGGTGAGGGTGAGTGGCCCCACATTCTCCCCCCACAAGTATTCCTTGATTTCTTCCCCACAGCCTATCCTGTGTCCTTGGCTCTGTCTGAGGTCTCTGTAGCATCCTCTGCATGCAAGAAATGGAAACACTCCCTTTGCAGGCCCGGGTTATCTCTTTCCTCCTCTCTGTCAGGGCGCCTCGGTTTGGGGACGCAGGACTCCCATGGCTCCCCCCAGCAAGTGCCGATCCCCTCCGACCAGGAGCCCCAGAAGGTCCTCTGCGGCATCGATGCCTCCATGATCCTGACAGCCAAGAACCAGGTCCTTGCCTGTGGGAGCAACAGGTAGGGTGCTGAGATCGCGCCGCTGCATCCCAGGGTGTGGCTCTCGTTGGGTGGCGGCCGCGGCCTCCTTCGCCACATCCAGACACCGCCCGTGAGGAACTGTAGCTGACCCAAGGCAACGAGGCCCTTGGGAAGAGAAAGGAGGGTTAGGCCGAGGTGGATTGGGGCCTGGTGATGGCCTGGAAAAAAACCCAATTTTTTTTTTAAAGTCCCCCCCGTTTTCTTCTTGAAGCCTTTTTGTGTCTTTTTCCAAAAAAAAAATTGAAAAAAGGAAGAAAATCAATTACAGAATATTTTATTTTAGCATGTTGGATAAAATCTCTAAGACAATGAAATCTTTAATATATCAATTGTGATAATTTTATGCCACATCAAATTGTACCTAGTCATACTTTATGTTCCTAAAGTAACAGAGTGACTTTCAATCTGTAAAAAGCACTAATGTTGCATTTCTTCAATTTTTCCAAAAAATTCTATTTTTTTTCTGAAAAAAACAGGGCTGGGGGAGGAATTAATTTTTCCCATGGCTTCAATATTTCTGGAAATTTTATATCTCTAGATAGGCACCTGACCCTTCCTGGCAGACTAGAGTCAAGCAAGGCTTGTAGGATGCTGGCTGGGGAATTCTGGGATTTGTAGTCCAGAGAGGGACTTTTTCCAAGTTTTGCTCCCAGCCTCTCTCTTTTTAGCAAGAGTTGTGGCTAATCCTCCTGGCTTGTCTTCCCCCTCTGCCAGGTATAACAAGCTGGGTCTGGACCGGATCTCATCCCAGGGGGAGTCTCTCCCCGCGGACCAGGTGGAGGAAGCGCTCTTTTTCAGCCCCGCCCGCTCAGCCCCCCTGAGCCAAGAGGACATCGTGTGGGCGGACATTGGGACGGCCCATTCTGCGGTGGTCACAGGTGAGCATCCAGTTTGGAGCTACTTCTCTTGGATGGGGAAGGGTGGAATGGCTGATGGAGGTGTTCTAGGAAAGGGTGCCTCTGAGAATGTGCAAAGAGTCTTCCACTCTCTCACGGCAGCCTCCAAGTATGCACTCATACTCAGAATATTAACCATAAACAGGAAATGTGCATTATTATCAGAGGGCTATTAGCATATCAAAAAACCCCACCAAAACAAATTGTCCCGGTCAAAATACATCCTGCACCCCAACTGCCGGCTTCACCCCAACAGTAAGAAGCGAGGCCTTATGACTATGTTTTGACACCACTTAGAATTTTTGATTAATCCACCTTTCAGCAGATTAATCAATTAACCAGACATTGTGGGTGCAGAAAAGGAGGCGGAGACGGGAAGAGACGAACAGCATTCCAGTCAACATGGGCCTGCATCTGACTAAAACATCAGGCAGGTGTTTGCCTCATCAAAAGAAGTGTTGGGAAACTCCTGGTATAATGAACGTAAAAGGGAAAACCTCTCTTTCAGAGTTCGCGGCCATTCCCTGGTGCAGAAACACACCAGGAACAAAATGGCCTCCGGATGCCTGGTTGCAGTTCTCCCCTGGACGGGACTGCTCATCCTCTTTAAACCTATAAAATTGTGCAGCCTGACATACGATGCTTCTGAAAGGGGCCCAGACTCAAATTTGGGGGCCCTAAAGGGTGAGGATTTCCCAACTGTGGGGCAGTGTCTTAGGCGTTGTCTGGAGCTGACACGCCGAGCGTGCTGTTAATGAGATGCTCTTTGCAAAGGCTGACCTGTTTTGTTGGCACTTTAAATCATAGAGTTGGAAGGGACCCCAAGGGCCATCCAGTCCAACCCCTTGCCCTGCAGGAATACACAATCTGAGCATGTTGGACAGATGTCCATCCAGCCCCTGTTTAAAAACCTCCAAAGAAGGAGACTCCACCACACACCGAGGCAGTGCATTCCACTGTCATAGAATCATAGAATCATAGAGTTGGAAGGTACCCCCAAGGACCATCTAGTCCAACCCCATTCTGCCCTACAGAAATACACAGTCAAAGCATTTCTGACAGATGGCCATTCAGCCATCTTTAGAAACCTCCAAAGAAGGAGACTCCACCACACTCTGAGACAGCAGCGGATTCCACTGCCAAACAGCTCTTACTGTCAGGAAGTTCTTCCCAATAATGTTTAGGTGGAATCTCATTTTCTGTAGCTTGAACCCATTGCTCCGTGTCCTAGTCTCTGGAGCTGCAGAAAAGAAGCTTGCTCCATCCTCAGTGCGACATCCCTTCACATTAGGTGGCATCCACATGGCAACCGAGAATCCCTGATTCCTGGGCAGTTGTGCTATAACATACTTCTCTCCTCCTTTTCTGTCGGCAGCCTCAGGCCAGTGCTACACCATTGGAAGCAACCAGCACGGCCAGTTGGGCCCCATCCCCTGCCGCGCCAGCCGGGCCCCCTACCTGGTGGAGGGGCTCCAGGCTGTCAGAGTCACCATGGTGGGCTGCGGTGACGCCTTCACTGTCGTGGTGGGAGCAGGTGAGGCAACGGCCAGGTGAGGTTTGCCCTGTTTGCTGTGGCCGGAGGTGGGGATCCTTGAATCCAGAGTTTGGAGAGGGACATTTTTGGGACAAGTACACCCGGAATAAGAGAGCCAATGTAGTGTCATACTCTGAGCATTGGACTATGGCCCCAGAGATCAGGGTTCGAATTCCCAATTGGCCATGGAGCCCCCCTGGGTGGCCTTGGGCAAGTCACATTCTCTCAGCCTCAGAGGAAGGCCATGGTGAATCCCCTCTGGAGAAATCTTGCCTAGAAAACCCCGTGATAGGTTCTCCTAAGGATCAGCCTAAGTCGGGAATGGCTTGAAGTCACACAACAACAGCAGCAACAACAAATGTCTAGAATAATTTCGGGCATTTGTTGTTATTAATTGCCATCAGGTCAATTTATAATGACCCTGTGAAGAAGAGACCTCCAAGTCTCCCTCTCCTGAACAGCCCTGCTCAGGTCTTGCAGACTCAGGGCAGCAGCCATCGTGGCTTCCTTGATGGAGTCCATCCGCCTGTAATGTGGTCTTCCTCTTTTCCAACTGCCTTCTGCCTTCCCAAGCATTTTTTCTAGCGTTATATGTCTTTTCATGATATGGCCAAAGTACGGTGGTCTCAGTTTAGCCATCTTGGCTTCTAGGGAGAGTTCAGGCTTGGTTTGCTCTCAGAGCGACCCATTGAATGGCCTTTTTGGCAGTCTATGGTATCCGTAGAACTCTCCAGCACCACACTTCAAATGAGTTAATTCTCTTGCTATCAGCTTTCTTCACAGTCCAGCTTTCACAACCATACATAGAAATGGGAAATACAATTTTACAGAGAATCCTAACTTTAGTATTCATCGATATATCTCTTTGCACTTGAGCTCTTAGCTATTTCCTTTGTGGATGCTTCTCCCAGTCTTAGTCTTCCAATTTCTTGACTACTGTTTCCATTTTTGATATACAGTTGAGCCAAGGTGTAGAAAATCTCTACCTATTTCAACTTGTGGGCATACTTGTCCCCCAAATGTCACTCTTCCGAGCTCAGTTTGGCTCTCCCCTCGCGACTCACAACATCCTGTACCAGTTACTCTCCTCTTCCCAGATGGCGAAGTTTGCACTTGGGGTAAAAGCGCCCGGGGCCGCCTGGGAAGGAAGGACGAAGAGACGCGCAGCCCTCGCCCCGTGCAGCTGGAAGAAACGCACCCCGTCCTGGTGGCCTCCGTCTCCTGTTGCCACGGAAGCACCCTGCTGGCTGTGAAACGTACGTGGTCTGTGGATGTCGGGGCGGCATTTTAGGCACAGTGATGCCAACGGCGGTGGGTGGGAGACACCTCATATTTGCTCATGGCGTTGCCCTCTCACCAGCTGGCACAGTTGAGTCAGAGGGATGGATGACATCTCTTCCTCCTCCGGTACCTGCCGCCCTCCTGCCCACGTGCCGTGGCAAAGCCGGCTGCAGCGAAGCTGGCAGGGATGAGATTCAGAAGTGGGAGAGGGGCAGAGTCTCCTCTCCCACAGCGTCTGTTCCTGGGAGGCAGATTTTCCAGGAAAGCTTCGAAGGTCCTCCTGTCTGAAAAACGTTGCAAATTGGCAGAGGCCTCGTGGTTAAAAAGCAGTTGCCGGTAACACAGAGGTGGGGCCCGTTCGTTCGCAGTACCCAGGACTCCTCAGCCCGCCGGAGGCCAGCTCCCTCTTGCAAAACAACCCCCTGGGTTCCCAGCTTAAGGCGAGCAAATTTGGTTTGCAATGGAAAATCTCATTTTAACTTGCAGCAGCCTGGCCGCTCTTATGCTGCCATCCTACACGTATCTATTCAGAAACAAGTGTGTGGCGGGGGGGGCAGCCATTTCCTAACCAACCGGGTGTAGGTTTGGGGCCTTACTCCCCCCTGGCTCCTGGACTGCGTTCAGGGAAGAGGAGTTTGAATTTAGAGGACCAGATGGATAATGGCCTCTGGAATCAGGCGCCAGGCTATTTCTTAGCGCACCCCGCCAAAGCAGCCATTGCGATTCTTCTTGCAGCTCCATGCTTTTCATCACTGCTCTCTCACCCTGTGTGTAAACGGCCTCTTTTCCCAAATCACCTGCAAGTGTCCAAGTTAAGCCTCAATCCAGCTGCAGGTCTGCTGTGAAAGCCAGTTTTCTGATTTAGCCAAGGAAAGGCCCGGGGTGGGAGCATGAACGATACAGCGAGAAGGCTGGGAGCCTGTTCAGAAAACTGGGTGCTAGTGATGTGTGTGTGTATGTGTGTGAGAGAGAGAGAGATTAAAATGAATGGGGAAAGAGGAAGCCCCTCCATCAAAGAACCATTTAGGTTCCAACCCAGAGACAAAGCTGCTCTGTTTCTGATCCCACAGGCTCGTGCCAACCACTGTGACCGTGCCAACCTCGTTTGCAATGCCCCGGATGCTGCATGAGCATTAGGAAAAAGGCAGGGAGGGCTGGCAGCCAACGCTGCCACCTCCCTGCCTGCCAAGATGACTCCCCTTCACCTTCCCAATGACTCCGGGTTTGTGTGTCTTTTTGTGCTTCCAGCTGCAGTCGAGGAGCCCAGTCCGCAGTGAGGGAATCCGCAAATTGGGCCAAGGAAGACGAGGCAACGCCATTTGGGATCTTCTGCATCGAGCACCCAGTGTCTGGGGGGACAAATCCAGGCCAAGAACTGGGCAGGAACCCTCTGGCCACAGCCCCGATCGGTCTCCTTTGGTGAGGACGGCCCCTTGGCGTTCCCTCCTCTGGGGACGAAGCACGTGGAGCCATTCTGGTTTGTTTCTGAGGAGGGAGGCAGTGGCCTGGCTTTGCCTGCTGGGCAGCCATTTTCCCTGGGGTGAGAAAGCAGGGCATGCTGGGAAGAGGCTTCCTCATGCAGCAGCACAAGGGTGTTTTGTGTGTGTGTGTGTGTAAACACAGAGGCTTCTCTCCCCTTGAGTGTGGCTTTGGAGGGGGGCAGCAGCGTGGGTTTATTTTTACCTTCTTCTAGCTGACTCAGACTGATCCGCCGCGTGGGCTTTCACAGGGCCCGCCGGAGGGAGGCGAACGCCTCATGTTTCCAACCACCCCCCTCGTGCAACCCGGAGTGATTCAGTGGAAACCTTTTCACAGGCACAGAAAGACTCTTTCCCCCTTCTTTCCTTCTTGGATACAGTCTTAATTCCCAAAGATTTTCCTCTGTTGAATTTTCCCGCCCCAGGGTGCTCTTGCTTCTGCCCTCTTGGCAGGGATGTGAGGCGGGGGGACCACCATTGAACCCCCCCCCAGTGGGTCCCTCCCAGGGGTAGATTTTGAAATTCTGCCCCAAATTTTCATGCCAGGAGTGGCGATCTGCACTTAGCCCCTGCATGATGGAGGAGGAAAAATTTTGTTTTGGACAACACCTCTCAGAATCCCCCAGCCAGCACAGCTGGCTGGGGGATTCTGGGAGCTGTTGTCCAAAAAATTTTTTTAAAAAAATCTGTAAGCACTGAACATTCCAGATCTCAGGAGGAGCAAAGGCCAGGATTCGGCAAAAGTTCCAAAGTTCGGTGCCTTTTAAAAGCACGTTGATGTCTGCTCCCCTGTTTTTATCAAAGCCACTATCTACCTGCGGATAATCTCCCGCATTTTATTTTATTAAACTAAAAGAATGTACCTGCGTTTGGCCTGCAGACTTTGATCGGAGAGCTTCCCTTCCTCCCCACCCTCCCACCCCGTGACGTTTCCTAATGGCTGCTCCTCAGCCCCGTTGGACATATTGGTGCAGGGAAAACTGAGAGACGCTTGGTCCTACCTCTGTCCAGGATCGAGTCCTTGGGCTGGCATTGTGGAGTGTGGGAGAACCAGTACCTCTGGGTTTTTCTTGGGCAGAACAAACCAAGGAACTGGTAGGGCTCCTGGAGTGGAATATTTTTGGGATTATTATTTTTTAGCAAAAAAATTAAAATAAATACATGGTCTCAAATACCCTCAAGGGGCTATGGTGCATTTTTGCCATGTTCCCCACTACCACCATTTTAGGCCCAAGGGAGGCCTTTTTTGTAAAACTGGAAATGACTTGCTATGCTGAGTGGTGGGGGATTTAATACGGATCTCCAGCGGGCGGAAGGCAGTTGATGAAGAGGGAAACCTCTTTCTCCAAAAGGGATTTTTCAAAAGAGAGAGAAAGAAAGATGAAAGAAAGAGTTTACAATTAAACCAAGCCAAGGGGATTGAGATCAAGCAAACATAACATGAGTTAATGAACAGTCAAGGCCTCGAGGGTCGCCTCCAAGCCACAAACATGAGCAAGGCTTTATCATATCGGTCATCAGCGGTCGAAACAAAGATCAGATTGGCCCATAAACAAACCAGGAGCTACTGAAACTAAGGAAATCCCATAGAACAACTCAAGAGGATCCTCTCTTTCCGTGAGACTCTGGCAAGTCCCCCCATACAACTCAGGAATGGGGACCTGTTGGCCTTCCAGATGTTAGACTCCAACTCCCAGCAGACCTAGGTGGCAAGGGATGATGGGGTTTATTAGTGGGATATCGCCTGGAGGGCCACATGACCTCCATCCCTGTTGTGATAGAAGGCAACTTTGGTGTTTGTTGTCATCAGGTGCCGGCGATATTGATGCAAGACGTTCCTTTCAATATATCTTTAGCGTTGGTGTTTTTAATACCTGGGTAGCCTGCCTGGGTGCTCCGTAAAAGTGGGAAGAGAGAGGGTGTCATTCCTTTAAATAAAGCAGATGAATTTGAGCACATGGGCTCAAATTTCAAGTTACTCAGCCACAGCCACTGTCCCAATGGTGGAGTGTTTTTGCTGTTTGTTTTTAGAAGCAAGCAGGAAGGGGAGCATTTACTCTTTGGATCTTTTGGCTTTCGTTTGGCATCCTGTGCCACCTTTAAAACCACACTCTGTTCAAACTCAGAATCCAAGGAAGGGTGTGGGAGCGTTTTTGCAGATGAAAACAAGGCCCTGTGAGGCCAAAGGACATTGGAGTGCCTGAGTGAGGGACAATGGCCCCCGCTGATGCCATTAAGTCTGGTGGCGCATGAAGTACCAAACACAGTCGCTCACAGCTTGCCATTCAAATACACTCAGAGAGAGAAAGCATAATTTTCAGTTTGGAAATCAAGAGAAATTGTATCTAAGGGGGCTGTCCCCACGTCACGGTGAAACGAGGGGATTATTCCTTCTCACCTGATTAGGAAGATGGAAGGAGGAACGTTTGAGTTAGCCAACTTGCCTCTAGGAGCACCTGCTTGGTGTAGTGGTATAAGCTTTGGACTATAGAATCATAGAGTTGGAAGAGACCCCAAGGGCCATCTAGTCCAACCCCATTCTGCCATGCAGGAACACGCAATCCAAGCACTCCAGAGAGATGGCCATCCAGCCTCTGTTTTAAAACCTCCAAAGAAGGAGACTCCACCACACTCCCTGGCAGCGCATTCCACTGCCAAACAGACTATGAGTCTGGAGACAAGGGTTTGAATCTCCCTCTGCTTGGCCATGGAAACCCACTGGGTGACCTTGGACAGGTCACACTTTCTCAGCTTCGGAAGAAGGCAAAGGCAAAAAAACCCCTCCGAATAAGAAATCTTGCCAAGAAAACCCCATGAGAGGTTCGCCTTAGGGTTGCCATAAGTCAGAAATGACTTGAAGGCACACAGCAACAACAGCTTGCTTCTAGCCAGAAGATGGAGGCAAAGCAGAGCAGAGGGTTAGCTCTGGCACAATACTAGCTCAAACCCAGCAGAATGATAAGTAAAATAAAACTTGATTTTGCTGTAACGATTAAGCAGTCACAGATTTCTTTCCCCCAACCGTTGTTCTCTTTGCATGTTTCCTTGGGCAAAAATACATGTCCCTAGGCACGCACCCTTCCCTTGTCGCTTTCAGAAACAGTATCGGTCAAGATTCCAGAGTGACTTTCAACAACATCACCGTTGCGGCAATCTAATCAAGGATCTCGATCTTCCATCGAGATATGACCGTTATTTGTCCCTCTCCGTGGAGACAGCATTGGGTTTTTTTGGAGTCACAAAGGAGCTTTTGATCCAGCCAGGTGGGTCCCAGTGGAAAAACCTGCTCCAAAGAAGCCGCCTTGAAGAGACGTGCTCGAGGCCCTTGAAACGCCCGACTTGGCTAAGCCAATATTTGGCATCCGGTCTTGCGCTGGTCTTTATTAAACAAATCAGACTCCGACCAGCCACTAAGCTGCTAACCACTTGGCTGGTAGATGTAGAGGGTGATGCTAAACTTCCATTCTTTTGGAGCTTAATGAAGAATTTCGCTGCCTTCCGATTTGGCAGGTTCCATGGGCTGCAAGGGTAGGATTGCTTGACCTCTGGTGTTTCCGTAACAAAAGCCCAGAGAGGATTGTTCCTCAATCAATGCTCTTTCACGGAGTAATGCATGGGCCTCATTTTCAGGTTGAGCATACTGAACCCATCTATCGTCCCAGGTAGCAGATGTAGGTGTTATCTAGATGGTTTAAAATATCCTCTCCATATGCAAGGGGAATACCTTTTGTACAGATGCGCTCCTGCAGGGATTCGCCATATTCAAAATTGTGGGGGAGGGGGACCAAAACTCCCAAGTACTTTGCGATAACAGCCTTTGCTGTTTCTCATGAAGTGTTGTCTTTTTTTTTTTAAAAGAAAAATACACAGAAATGCTCATTCCAACCCGTTTGGACAACCGATTCAGTTTGGAGCACCATCCAGAAGTCAAAATGTGGTTGGCTGGAGGTGTGCAGGGGCGGGCTTGCCAGTGACGAAGTGGCCAGGGCCACCATTTTTGATTTCCATGTAACCGATCATGCGCTATTTTCGAGCGGCAGAGCAAAAAAAAAAAAAATTATTTTAAAGTAGAAGATTGCTCTTCCACATCTCTGATTTAACAAGGGGAGGCAAGCTGTGGTTAGATCCTAGAAGGGAAACAGACCCCTCTTGGAGTCAAATCTGTCTACCTTCTCGCCCCCGTTGCAAATGCCACCTCTGTCTCACTGCTCTAGGAATATGGCCGCCCTCTCCGCAGGTTTCTGGGACAAGATGGAGGCCTGGAGAGGAGAGACCACCTTTGAACGGCTATTGCTGTGGGACGGATTCCCCTCGGAGTGCCTGGTTTCTGCCTCCCGGGTTAGCCTCTATGGCCAGGATGTCTGTGTGAACGCCCTACCTGGCAGCGGCGGCGGTGTCTTAGCCGCACACCTGAGGCAGAGTGTATTATGTCTGGGTTTCCCTGGTAGCCGAGAGGAAGAATTTGGCCCGCCAGACAAGGCGCGGGTAGGGCTGTTCTTTGCCCCAGGCGCCGAGGATGTGTCCGGACTCGCAGATCAAACAACTCTCCCAGATGACAAGGCTCTTTGTGGAATCCCCGGCTGTCTTTGGAGGTTGCTGGGCTATGGGATCACAACAGAGCTTTTGTCCCTCAAATCTCCGTTTTGGAGGACACAAGAATGTCCCTGCTGGGCCAGAGGCCAAAGGTCATTCTCCAACTGCAGCCAGGTTAGGGCGAGATAGGGAGAGACCCCTGCTCTGGTGTGTGGCGTCCGGCACCTGCTGCTCAGAGGTAAACTGCCTTGAAACAGGGAAGCTCCACTTCGGACTAGTGTAGTCCAGGCCTGCCTTGACCCTTCCCTCATCCCCTCTTCCTGTTAGTTTTTCTGCAAAAAGCACCAAAGGGTACAGACGGCTGAAAGCTGAAATCGATATATTAAAACAATTGTTTGAAACTATCTAAGAGAAAGAAAGAATAATTTGAAGAGGGGACGAGAGAGCCACCAGCGTGTTATTAGCCATCAAGTTGGTTTCAGTGCCACCATGGTGGAGTAGTTTGAGCCTTGGACTACTACTCTGGAGACCCGAGTTCGAATCCCTGCTCAGCCATGGAAACTCACTCGGTGACTTTGGGCCAGTCACACACTCTCAGCCCCAGAAGAAGGCAAAAGCAAGCCCCCCTTGAACAAATTCTGCCAAGAAAGCCCCGTGATAGGTCCGCCCGAGGGTTGTCATGAGTCAGAATCATAAGCACACAGCAACAAGAGCATTGGTATCTTTCATGTCTTTGATTTCCAGAGGATTTTTTTGGGCGGGGGATTCCCGAGTGACAATTCTAAGTGGGGCTGGTGAAAGGAGGTACGTGTGGGCCCACACATAGCACAGGGATTCTCCTGCCCCATTGCAACCAACCGCAGCTGGAGACGTGCGGCTCAGTTCTTGGTCTGCTCTGGGGCCCCCGAGAATAGGCCCACGCAGCTGCAGGGACCCACCTGCAAAAACAACCCCAGTGCAGAGAGAAGCCAAGCCCTCCACGCCCCAGACCCCTTTGAGAAGTTGTGGGGCTGCAGTGGGGAGTGGCTGGCTTCTCCCCCAGACAGGAGCCCTCCAGAGATGTGGGGTTGTGGGAAGGAGCAGCGAATGGACTGTTTCCCTCCAAGGTCTGTTTCTGGGAGGTCTTTTACACCAAGACAGAAAGCAGGAGCTACGAAAGTGTCCCATCAGATCAGCCAAGATAACACAGGAGGCAAAGCATGGCTATCTGGCCTAGTAGGCTTTCTCCCCCAATGTGTGTCCGCTCTGCTTCTAAAGCTGTCCAAGGTGGCAACCGTCACCCCACCTTGTGGCAGGGAGTCCCACAGTTTGGTGATGAGCCAAATGAAGAAGGATGGCCTTTCTTGTATTCGATTACCCTGTTATTGTGATGCAACTCTCGTATACCCTTCCATTGTGTTTTGACTAAGCTAAGGAAATGTTTTAACCTCTCCAAAGAGAGTTGCGCTGGCCCCATGATCTTTTTGGCGACCTTTTGGGGCACCTTTTCTAGGTGGTGGGGGAGAAATCTGGGAACCACCACCCCCAAAAAGGAATTTTCTGAAGTTCTGCTTTAAAGCATCTTGGTTTCTATGTTTTTTGGATGGCAAACCCTCTCTCCCCATCTTTGAAATGTATTTATTATTTTAGACCAGCCCTCCTCGGCTCCTTCTCCCTTGGCTTGGGTGAAGGAGCCCCTGGGCCCCCCAAAACCCCATTAGGACAGCAGTGGAAGGCGGGGAGGAGGCGGAGAGGCCAACCTTATGAGCCAATGGTTTCCAACCTTTGGTCCTGGGGGTGTTTTGGACTTCAGCTCCCAGAATCTCTGACCCTTGGGACAAGCTGGCTGGGGCTTCTCTGGGGTCCAAAACCCCTGGAAAAGGGGGTTTCATTGGAAAAGGAAAAAAAGAGCGATGATAGGATGGTGTGTTTAGATTAAGAGGGGAAATGCACTGGTGTTAGGAGAGAGAGTTTTATTTTTGCATTAGTAAGAAAAGAGGAAAACCATGTATTTGGGTTATTGTGAGGGGCTTTTGTGGTGGGGTGCATTTTTCAGTAGAATGGTCTTATTAAAAAAAATTATTTTTAAAATTCCTGATCCCCCCTCCCCAAACGAATCCCTGGAGGTGGGCCCCCTTGGCTTGGCCCAGAGGGTCCGGGCGAGGCGCAGGGGGGAGCCGGGCAGTTGGCAACCCGGGGGGGAGGGAGAGGGGTGGGGGCGGGGGCGTGGCTTGGGAGGCCCCGCCCCCAGAAGGGGAGGAGGGCGCGCTAGGACCCGGGGCGGTCGGGCGGTCGGGGGCGCAGCCGGGCTGGGCGGCGGAGGCGCGGCGAGGCCGGTGGTGGAGCGCGGCTGCCGGGCAGGGCAGGGCAGGGGCGGCCGGCCGGGGCGCTGCGGGGAGGATGCCGGGCTTCGACTACAAGTTCCTGGAGAAGCCGAAGCGCCGGCTGCTGTGCCCGCTGTGCGCCAAGGCCATGCGGGAGCCCGTGCGCGTCTCCACCTGCGGCCACCGCTTCTGCGACACCTGCCTCCAGGAGTTCCTCAGGTAGGAGGCGGGAGGGAGGAGGAGGGGGTCCCCACCCAGGCCCCCCCGGCGCCGACGACGCCCTCCCGAGCGGGGGTCCCCCCGACCTCTCCAAAGCGCGCCTGGGGAGGAGGAGGGGAGAGGGGAGCCCCGGGCGCCTCGCCCGCCTGCCGCGCCTTTGTTCCCCCGGCCTTCCCTTCCCTTCCCCGGCCTTCAGAGCCTTTCGCCCTTCTCCTCCTCCTCCTGGGAAGAGCTCAGGCTTCAAAGTCCCCCGGGGCTGGCTCCTCTGGCCATGTGCAGAGTGCCCCCCGCGGCGAGGCCTGGGACCAGGGCCTCCCACCCCCCCTCTGGATGCGGGAAAGGCAGCCGGAGGGGCGGGTGGAAGGGTCTCCCCTTTGGGGTGGGGGCGTCTTGGAGGCTGGAAGGCCTCTGTCTCTCCGGGGGTCCCTCCTCAGCCCCCCTGTTCGGGGGCAGCCTCCGTCCCCCAAGCCCCCAAACCCCGGCGGCTGGAGCCCCCTTGCCCCTGGGCTCGGCTGGGCTGGCTGCTCTTGGGAACCAGCCTGTGGGACTGGGGGGCAGCTGGGATTTGGGGGGTTGGGGGCTTTTTTGGAGGAGGGGAAGGAAAACAGGGACCTCTCCTCCCAACACAAGCTCTGCTTCATTGTCTGTCCCCCGCACCTTTCAGGCAAGTTGCCCCTTTGGGCTACGACTCCCAGCATCCCAGCCATGCTGACTTTTTGGGGGGGTCTCTGGGAGTTGTAGTCCCCCCCAAGGGACTCCCTCAAACTCTGGTTCTCTGGTTGAGCAGTCACTGTCCTAAAACAGGGCTGGGGAGTGTTTGGGAACAGCTGGGGTTGCCAGCTCTAACTTGGTAGAAGACCCCCTTCCCAAAAGCAGTGTTTTCTTTAGAAGGATGAGGTCTGGAGTCTTGCTTTGTCCCAGTAAAACACGGGATTTATAGGCAGACAGTCCCAGGGCAGTTCCCTTGGATCTTTGGCCGTTTTTACTCATTTTATTACTTTATACCCCACCTTTGTGGGTGGGAGACAGAAGGCACTTGTGAGATCTAGTGATACTGAAATGTGGAATTAGAAGCAAGGACTTTGACTGAAGCAAGCCACCCAATAAAGCCTTAAAACGAACAGTTAAAGACCCCTTCAGCAATGGACCAGTTCCTGCCAAAATTCAAAAGGCCTTTTCCTGCTGGTTGTGTAGGGCAACAGTGAGGAAGCCAAGTGGCGTGGAGTTCCTCAGCTTTGTGCCAGCCACCCAGAAGGCTACATGGGGCAGCAAAGGAGCGTTTGGTCCCAAACACTGAGCATCTGTTGCCAGGCAGCGCAGAGGATACTCAAATAAATGAACAGATTGGCTGGATGTCCAACTGTCCCTCCAGTCTCCAAACCAGTTTCCTTCCTCCTCCACCACCATCTCTTCCCAGTCTGCATGGTTTTCATGCCTAATATTTTGGACCCAACAATCTGCGCGGCTCCTTCTGGTCTTGGGTGCCCTCTGGTCACACCTCTTATGGTAAGGGTGTGACTCTATGTGTGCATTTGCAGGCAGATGTCAGGGATAAAACCTTGATGCTTTCTGCATGCCAAACATTTGCAATTTACTGTTTATGACTCTGGTCTTCTTGGCTCTGAACCCAAGTTTGCAAGGATAAAAAGCCATACAATTTGGGTGCCTCCTGGGTGTGTTTGTGCCTTCAAGTTCTTTCTGACTTATGGCAACCCTAAAGCAAACCTAGCACTGGGTTTGCTTTGCAAGATTTGTTCAGAGGGTTTTCTGCTTTTGCCGTTCTCTGAGGCTGAGAGGGTGTGACTTGCCCAAGACTACCCAATGCGTTTCCATGGCTGAACGGGGGATTTGAATTCTGGTCTCTAGAGTTCAAGCCACTACACTACGCAACCTCTTTGCCTGGTAGATACTGAAGGTCATTATGAGAGCGGAGCAATTGAGGAGGGACTGCTAGGGCTTGCTTTTCACCCCCTCCCCCCCCCGCCTCAGTTACTTACCATCTCTTGTAATAAGATCTGTGTAGCCAACAGACATTATAAATATTACTTTGCTAAGTTTGTTTTCCTGGCGTGTGAGGATGTGAAAGGGAGGATATTATTCTCAGTGAGTGGCTTGCAGGGGAGCTTCAATGGGGCTTACAGTGGGACTGAATCCCTTGTGTGGCTGGAAGGGAAGGGAGCCAGTAAGTAAGTGAACCCAGTAAGTTAGCGCAGCCAGTAAGTGAACCCAGTAAGTTGGTGCAGCCAGTCAGTGAAGCCAGTAAGTTAATGCAGCCATTAAGTTACTAGGATCCCTGGTTTGTAAGCAAGTCAGGTTTATATTTAATTTTGGAGTTTATTTTCCCTAGCATCTAAGTGATTTCTTTTTTAAAAAGCTTTTTTTTAGCTGTTTTGCATTTGACAGACAGGAGGGGAACTAGGTGGCATGTTATTCTCTTCGCAGCCTCTGAGTGTCGCCCAGTTTTAGGTCCCACTGAAATAGATATGGGGAGGGAAGGAGACCCCCTGCATTCCTGTGGTGCTTATTGCATTAATAGTTCCCTGAGACATCTGGCCTTAACAAAGGATTGGAGGAAGGCGGAGGGCGCAGAGATTGCTGAGGATTGTGCCCCCCCCCCACAGCCTGTTCATTGCTTTTGGTGTGTGTATGTGTGATACTTTGTTTGCTGCCTGGACTTGTCTAGTGGTTGTGAAAACAAGGAAAGGTATGCAGAATAGAGGATTCTGGGATTTGCAATCCAAAAAAAGGAACTTTTCTAAGCTTGGGTATAAAGTAATGCATGCATTAGGATCCACCTTGTTGAGGTTTGGGAAAGCACAGGAAGAATTTGGTTGGGTTCAGACCAAAAGCTCGCATAGACTTCTTTTGTGTTCCCCGGAGTGGTTGATAGGGTGCCCCCCCAAAATCCCACAATGGGTGTCATCTTGATAGCTGCACTTCTATAAAATGTGCTCTCTTTTACAAGTGAAATATTTTCTTCTGGTTAGTTGGTTCCTGTTGAGCAGGCTTGGAATTATAGAGTTGGAAGGGACCCCCAATGGCATCTAGTCCAACCCCATTCTGCCATGCAAGAATCCACAATTACAGCACTCCCCAAAAGATGCCCATCCAACCTCTGTTAAAAATCCTTCAAAGAAGATGAGTCCACTGTCCTCTAGATAATCCATTCCAACGTTGAACAGCTCTTACAGTCAGGAAGTTCTTCCAAATATTTAGGTGGAAATCCCTTTTCTTGTAACTGGAATTCCTGTGTTTCGTGTCCTACTCTCTGGAGCAGCATCAAACAAGCCGGCTCCCTCTTCTGCAAGATGTCTCTTCGGGTATTTAAAGATGGCTATCCTGCAACCTCTCAGCTTTCTCTTCTCCAAGCTTGGCAGGCCTCTGAGTGCCACAGCACTCCTGGTCAGCTGGAAAGGAGAGGTAACCGTATCTCAGAAAAGGAGCATTTCTCTGACAATGAGTCACCTGAGTCCAAAGCATGATGCGTGGGGTTGCCCTTCCTTCTTCAGTTCAAGAATGCTGTGTGTGTGTGAAGGTGGGCGGCGGGATATGCAAAAGAGTGAATCTCTTTTGTGGCAAAACCAGAGCCTTGTAGCCCTGCAAATGTCAAAGAGGGTGGAATTACTTAGCAGTACCAACTCAATCATCCTCATCATCCATCCTCATCTGTATTATATCCCCACCTTTTCTCCAAGACTTAAGGTGGCTTGCCTGTTAAATTGATTATCACTGAAAACATATAAACATATAACACATTAAAACTGGCTTGAGCAACTCTACCTGTGAAGGTGGAGAGGACCTTTTACCTCCATGGGATCTGTGTGTGGAGGTAACAGCCTCTGTTCATCTGCTAGAAAAGGTTTTGCTTTTTAAAATGCATGGAATGCAGAAGGAACTTTCTCCAACGGCGCCTTCCTCCATTCCACGCACCTCAGAGAGAGCGGATAAAAGGAGCCGGGTGCGAAGTGTGTGTGCCTTGGCTCCCCAGCAGCCTGAATAACTTTCCCAACAGCCGCAAGAAGCTCGATTCTTAATCCTGGGATCTTCAGAAGTGGCAGCATAGTGCCTCTGTGCACATGCAGAGTTCTTTTCCTGCTTGTGCAAGCCACCAAAAACACAAAGGGGAAGAGAAACCCTTTTTTGGGGACTGTACTTCCCAGAATCTCCTGTGGCCTGTAGCCATGTTGGCTTGGGTGCAGGGGTTCTGGGAGGTGCAGTCCTCCCAAAAAGGGAGAGTTGCTATTGCAGCCAGTGTTTGTGCAGGTTGGGGGGGGGGATAGTGGGAGATGCGGTCCAAAAAGAGGGAGGATTGCATTTGCAGCCTGTGGCCATGTTGACTGGGGATGCTGAGAGCTGCAATCCAAAATGAGGGAGAATTGCATTTGCAGGCTGTGGCCATGTTGGCTGGGGATGCTGAGAGCTGCAATCCAAAAGGAGGGAGAGATTGCATTTGCTGGGGATTCTGGGAGTTGCAATCCAAAGAGAGGGGAAGTTTTGCCAAGGCCTCTCCAGGCCTTAATCCGGCGTTTCCTCCTCTCCCTCCCTCCGCCTCTGCTGCTGCCTCAGCACATTCCCTGCCCAGCCAAGCGTGAGCAACCCAGCAGGGCTTTGGTGGGGATTAATCGTTCCCTGTCCCCCCACCTTGGGAATTCGCAGCCCCCCTTGCTTTCACCCTTCTTCCCCATCCCCAGGCGTTGCCTCCCTCTGGCCCTCCAACAGAAGCCCCCTCCCCATGAGGAATTCTTAAACAGCCCCATATCTTGGAGGTGGGGGTGGAATGTGGCCCTCCAAGCGCTTTGCTGAATGCAAAGGAAGGGAGGGCAGAGGTATAAGTCTCGGAGAGGACAGCTGGGTTCTTGATGCTGGTGAGCAAAGTAACTTTTCCAAGCTCTGCTGTTAATGCAGAGAGAGGGCTTGGGAGGAGGAAGAGAAAGCCTGCAGTGTGTGTCTCTTTGGAGTGGGGGGGGGGATACTTCATTTCCTGACAAATCTGGCACACAGACCCCATTGACGTGCTTTGAAGACAACAGCATCTCCCCTCACCCACGTTCTTCCCTTTGGAGGAAAAGGAGGCAGCTGTTGGGGGGCAGAGAAAGAGAGACCCCTGCCTTGTCAAAGTGGGGTGGGATGGTCTTCTCACACTGACCAGCTGAAATCCCCTCTTGCATGGAGGCCGGGTTGTTCTGCAAATCAACCCCCCCCAATTCAAGGGAGAATAAATTTTGCAAGGCTGGGGGGAGACACGGTGCCCCCCAGGTGAGTGAGTGGGCCAGAGCATAGCCCTGCCTGCGTGGCGCATGTATGTGCCTCTTTTTCCGGACGTGCGTCCTCCAGGGTCATGCTGGGCCCGCGCATGCCGGGGCACCGCCGCAGCGTTTCCCTTGCCAAGGATCATACCCTGCCTGGCACGGGATGTTGGAACCGGGGGGGGGGGTCTGGGGAGCGCTGCCAAGGGGCAAGGCCTGGCTGGGGACCGAAAACCTTTGCCTTGGCATGGAGAAATGGGCACCAGTGGTGGCGGCAGAGGGGGCTGAGGAGTGACCCCGACGACTCACCCCAGAAAATAAGCTCCCCGCAAGCCCCATGGGGCAGGCCTGCTGGCAAAGCCAAGAAGAGGCCGATGTATAAGGAGTGAGTGGGCGAGCAGCGAAACTGTGGGCACACGGGCGAGGATGATTGGCGCTGCCACGCAGGGCAGGGAGCTGACTCACGGCTCGCCATGGCGTGCTCAGCCCCAGGGTGGAAACCAGAGAGTGACCTTTGGCCGGCCGGTGCTCTGTTTATCACCATGGGTGGAAAGTGCCACGTGGTTTAGCGATTGTGGTTGGCAAAGGTGTGTTTATGTGGGCACGAGAGAGATTTGGCCCTTGAGTTATTCATATTACCGTTGTCCCTTCATATTCGCTGGGGTTTGGTTGCAGGACCCCCTTTCGTGGATACTCAAATCCGTGAATACTCAAGTCCCTTTATATGCAATGGCATTGCAAAACGGTGGCCCTGATATAAAGTGGCAAAATCAAGGTTTGCTTTTTGGATGATTATTTTTTAAAGAATATTTTCAAGCCGTGGATACATAAATCCATGGATACGAAAATCCGTGAATACTCAAGTCCCATTATATGCAATGGCAGAGCAAAATGGTGTCCCTTATAGCAGATGGCAAAATCAAGGTTGGCTTTTTGGATTATTATTTTTTTAAGAATATTTTCAAGCCGTGAATACTTAAATCTGTGGAAACGGAGGATCAACTGTAGTTTGATTCCTTCAGTGTGCTCAAAACATCTAATGGGGAACCCCCACCCCCTCCAAAAAAAAAAAATCCAGCCATGTATAGGGTTCATAGAATCATAGTGTTGGAAGAAACCACAAGGGTCATCTAGTCCAACCCTCTGCCATACAGGAAAATACAAATCAATTCAGGATTGCCCCAGGCTCTTACTGAAGGACAACAGCCCCCTGGTTGTGTCATTGAGGGAAATGCATTGACAGAGAATATATTTTCCTGTTTGGAAATCCCTCACCGCTAGACTTGTTGAGGGCCACTAAGTTAACTTTAAAGAAGCTGGCAGAAGAGAAGTTGATTGCGGTGGCGACTGGATAGAGCCTCACGCTTCAGGAGTAGTCTACCTTTGAATACTGTCCATTAAAGCCATGGGGCGGATGCAGTTGTGCTTTCTTGTTCTGGGCTTCTTGGTTTTGCAAACAAAGTAGTGAATTAGATCTCAGGGAAGTAACTTTTTGGACTACAGCTTCCAGAATCCCCAAGCCAGCTGTGCTGGCTGGGGGATTCTGGGAACTGTAGTCCAAAAAAGCCAACCTTTCTCCAAGCATTATCCCTTTGGTTTCTTGGGAGCCTAGCTTTTGCAATCTGTTGCCTCCACATCTCTCTCGTAGGGGTTTGGCGCTCGGTTGGCAAACTCCCGCCGGATCCAACAGACTAGCAGCTGCCCGATGGTGCCAACCTGTTGCTAGAGAGCAGATGTTTCTGGTTTCAGATTTCCTGGAGCCAAGAAAGTGATTTTTTCCCCCCGTCTGACGGCTCAGCTTTTTGTTTGCAAAACACACAGACACACAAATGCTTAGTGGAGCCGTCCGATTATGGAACCGAGTGGGTTGGATTGGGGTCTTTGCTGCTGGCTGGCTCCACAGCCATTAAAGTACTAGACTACATGCCAATAAATAAATAAAATGATATGGCAATCTTATTTAACGTGATTTCTCAAATTGCTTCAGGAACAAATAAACGGACTGGCTGGGATCAATGAAATGCAACCATTTTGAAAAGACCTCTACCTTGTAATAAATGCATTGATTGCTTCCATCCCCTGGAAAAAAATTGGATGATAAAATCTCCTTGGATTTGGAACCAGATCCAACCTCTAAAAAGGTGCAAGCAACCAAAGCTCAGAAAAGAGCCATTTAAAAGACTGCAACTCCCAGAATCCCCTGGTTATTTTCACCCCATTTCCCTGGATTTTGAAATGTGTTAAAGCATTTGTGTTAGAATTTGGACAGTTTCTTTTCCCCCCTCCCTTGACCTTCCCAAACTTGGGTCCTCCAGATATTTTGGACTTCAACTCCCAGAATTCCTGATGGTTCGGGATTCTGGGAGATGAAATCCAAAACATCTGGAGGGCCAATGTTTGGGAAATCACTGCTATGGACCAAAACGCCCACAATCTACCAGCCAGCATGGTAGAAACCGAAAAAGAAATGGTTTCCAGCTCTTGGGTTATACAGTGGGCCCTCAGCATGTTAATTTTACAGAGAAATACATATTTGTCTTACCTGCAATCAATACAGTGGGCCCTCGGTATCCACTGGGGTTTGGTTCCAGGACCCTCCGTGGATACCAAAATCCATGGACACTCAAGTCCTGTTATATACAATGGCGCTGTAAAATGGCGTCCCTTGTATAAAATTGCAAAATCAAGGTTTGCCTCTTGGAATTTATTCTTTGGGGAATATTTTCAAGCCCTGGATGGTGGGATCCGTGGATGCAGAACCCAGGGGTATGTAGTCTGAAAAAATTATTATCGTTATCATATTTCTTTCCCGCCTTTCTCCCAAAATTGTGGTACAGGCTGGTTTACAATTTTAGAAAGCTAAAAACCTACAAAAGGTGTAGGAATTAAACTATTCACAGGATTAAAATGATTTAAACCTATGCTTGAAAAGACAAAATACCCGGCTTGTGGGGGCGATTAGCTAACACACATTGGAAGCTGCTTCTTGCAGTGTAGATGTGTAAATAGCTATTGCTTAAAACAATTTGTAAGCTGCTCTGATAGACAGCCTTGTGGCTGAAGAGTGGGGTATAAATAACTAAATAAAATAAAATAAAGATTTTAAACAAAGCAATTCAAAGCAGATCTGCTGACAAGAATGCAACACCCCATCATAATTCATAATACTATATTAATAGTAATTTTCATTTATGAAAAGGAACTTTCCCAAACTCTGGGTACAAGCAGCCATCCAAAGAACGAGAGACCCCGTTTTATCCCCACAAAAGCCCCCTGCTTCCACTCAGTACTGCATCCGAAGAAGTGGGTTTTTATCCTCGAAAGCTCACATGAAAATAAAAATAAAATAAAATAAAAATCGGGTAGTCTTAAAGGTGCTGCTACATTTCTTTTCTCCTTCCCACCCTCATTTTCTCTTTTTTATGTTGCAAGAGACTTCTTGGAAAAGGGCTTCCCCCCCTTTTTCGGTCTGGGGTCTCCCTCTTGCCGCCTTCCTCCCTCCAGCTTGCTCTCTTGGGCCACAACTAGCCCAGTCTGGCCACCTTTCCGTGGCCCAAACCCAATCCTGGAGGGTCCTCAGCCCCAAGCGAGAGGGGAAGAGGCCTGCTTGGCAGCTGTGGCGTTGTTGGGATGGGAAGGGCTTGCGCATTGCTCCTGCCTCCGTGGGTTTGCGTGCCATCCGGACTCAGCAGGCGGTTCTGGGGCCAGCTGTAATGCCCCCCATGGAGGGAGGGTTTGGACAGATGGAGGGGATTAGAGGAGGGTCTTCGCCCCCTCCAGTCGCCAGCCAGGTGGAGAAAGAAAGGCAGCGAGAGCCTCTCTGGGTCCCAAGTTTTCCTAGGAGAACCATCCAGTGGGTACAGCTTTTTGTGGGTTTTCCTCCCCATTTAGCCGTGCAAAACTCTTGGGATTTCATAGAGACCAGCCTCTCTTTTTTCCCCCTCCACTCTCCCTCTTTCCTACCCAGCCTGGTCTACCTCAACAGGTTGTCGTTCCCCTTCACGGTTCCCTTCCAACCTCCAAATTTCTGCAGCACTGAGAATGCTAAGCCAGCATGCATCCGGCCAGTAAAACACACACATTTATTTATCTATCATCTCTTTGCTTCTTTGTGATTTATCAATCAATATGCGTGAAAATATTTATATAACCAGAAATACAGTCGTCCCTCCACATTCATGGATTTGGCATTCACGGATTTAAGTATTCACAGCTTGAAAATATTCTTTAAAAAATAATAATCCAAAAAGCAAACCTTGATTTTGCAAACTTATATATGGGACACCATTTTCCTATGCCATTGCATATAATGGGACTTGAGTATTCATGGATTTAAGTATTCACGGCTTGAAAATATTCTTTAAAAAATAATAATCCAAAAAGCAAACCTTGATTTTACAATCTTATATATGGGACACCATTTTGCTATGCCATTGCATATAATGGGACTTGAGTATTCGTGGATTTTGGTATCCATGAAAGGGGGTCCTGGAACCAAACCCCAGCGAATATGAAGGGAGAACTGTAAACCCCTGTAGCATGATACAAAAAGATTGGTCAGCATTAATAAAATATTGGGAAAATATAGAGGGAACACACACTTACATTAATTCGTGATCTGTGCCTGATCTATGGTGTTAAGGGTGTAAAACAATGAAACAATATATGTTGGGTTTTATGATTGAAACGGTGATCGATATTAAGGATGTGGAACAAAACTGTGAATTAGAAGGGAATAGAAAAATATCATATAAATATATGGAGTAGTAGTTAGTTAAAGAAAGAGATGTATATATCTTTTACTGTATTGTACTTGTTTTTTAATTATGTTATAATGGAATACAGTTTATGTGTTATGTTGTAAAGCAGAAATTTTGCCTAAGGGTACATTAAATGAAGTCTTGGAACAGATTATGTAAATATATACCATGCGAGAAAGAGAATGCAACAACAAAGTTGTTTTTTAAAATCAATAAAAATTAAAGTTAAAAAAAAATCTTTATATAACCCACTTTGTCACTAAAGATCTCGGGGTGGTGTTCAAGAAAATCAACTGGAACAATTTAAAACCACAAACATCTGCGGATTTTTAAAATAAAAACAGGCCCCAGAGGTTTCAATTAAAACAGCCGTGTTTTAACTTGGCAACAGGTTCTTCATTTGAATTTTTAAAAATGTATTAAGTGCACTTTCTACATTACTGTACACGTCCCCTGGGAAATTAGAAAACTTTGCTGCATTCACCCATCTTTTTTCCCTTCTTTCTGCAGTGAAGGGGTCTTCAAGTGCCCAGAAGATCAATTGCCCCTGGACTATGCCAAGGTGAGATGCCCCCCAATTTCCTCCCTATTTCCTTATTTGCTGGTTGAAAATTTGCACAATGGAATAATGGTAAATTTTGCAGCAATCCCGAGCAGAGCTGGGAAGTGTTGCCCTTTTTGGACTACAACTCTCAGAATCCCCACCAACACAGTGTTGTCTTCCCAGCACCTCTTCATCGAACCTTAGGGTTGAGAAGGGACCCCTAAGGGCCATCTAGTCCAACCCCTGACATGTAGGAGTACGCACTGAAGCACTCCTGAAAGATTCCCAGCCAACCCCTGCTCAAAGACCCCCCAAAAAGGGAGACCCCACCACCCTCCAAGGCAGACCATACTCCATTGTCAAAGAGCCCTTACAGCCAAGAGGTTCTTCCTAATGCTTAGGTGGAATCTCTTTCCTTGCAATTTGAATCCATTGCTTCATGCTCTAGTCTCCGGAGCAACAGAAAACAAGCCGGCTCCCTCTTCTACAAGACAGCTTTTCCAAGTATTTAAAGATGGTGGTCATGTCACCTCTCTGTCGTCTCCAAGCTAAATACAGTATACTTGGCTCCTTAAGTTATTCCACATAAGGCTTGATTTCCAGACCTTTGATCTGGAACTGGATACAAGATTCCTCCAGGTGAGAATCTGACCAAAGCGGACTAGAGCACCACTATTTCCCTCAGTCTGGACACTAGACTCCTGTTGATGCAAGCCGGAATTGCATTGGCTTTTTTTGCTGCTGTATCACATTCTTGGCTCATGTTAAGCTTGTGGTCCCTTAAGACTCCCCCTTGATCTCTTTCACATGTATGGCTTTCAAGCCATGTGTCCCCCATCCAATGTCTGTGCATTTCGTTGTTCGTGCAGCAGTTCTTCAGGGCAGCTTTGATGATCTCAAGTCTCACATTTCTCCTTCTGCAGATCTATCCGGATCCGGAACTGGAGGCTCAGGTCCTCAGCCTGACGATCCGGTGTATTCACAGCGAAGAGGGCTGCCGCTGGAGTGGAACCATCCGGCATTTACAGGTAGGGGCTTGTTGTTGTGTGCCCTGAAGTCGTTTCCAACTTACAGCAACCCTATCACGGGGTTTTCTTGGCAAGATGTGTTCAGAGGGGGTTTGCCTTTGCCTTCCTCTGAGGCTGAGAGTGTGACTTGCCCAGGGTCACCCAGTAGGTTTCCATGGCTGAGTGAGGATTCAAACCTTGGTCTCCGGGTTGGTAGTCCGATGCTCAAACCACTAGGCCATGCTGTCTCTAGCTCTTCTTCATAACCTTGCCTGTGTCCCATGGGGCCAGAAGGAAGGGACTTTTTGCCACATGTGGTGGCTTTGTGCTAGAGCAGTGGTTCTCAGCCTTTGGTCTTCCAGGTGTTTTGGACTTCAGCTCCCAGCATTCCTCAGCATTGGCCATACTGAGACTTCTGGGAGTTGAAGTCCAAAACATTTGAAGGACCAAAGGTTGAGAACCACTGCGCTAGCGGAAATAACAGCAGCAATAATGATAAATGATTTTGGCCCATGCTCTTGGGACTCCGGTTTTAGCCGCAAGAGGAGAAGGCATGGTTGAGCCAGGCGGTAATCCTCTCCTTTTCTCCCCATCTTTTTTGGGGGGTTCCTCCCAGGCCCACCTGGGCACCTGCAGCTACAACGTGGTGCCCTGTCCGAACCGCTGTGGGACCAAGCTCAGCCGCCGCGACCTGCCACCCCACCTCCAACACGACTGTCCCCAGCGCCACCTCAAGTGCGAGTTTTGCGGAGCCGACTTCACTGGGGAGGCCTTTGAGGTGAGGGCGGGGCTTGGGGAAATGGGGCAGAGCTATGAGGAAAGGGGTGGAGCCTGGGAAGTCGGGAAAACCCAGACCTTTTTGCAGAGAGGGGTCGTCATTTGAGTCTTTAAATTTAGAAATCCAAATATTGCCATATTTTATCCTTGCATGGAACGAGAGAAGCATTTCAAAACATTTTCTCCATTCTGGGTGAATTTAGAAGAGGTTTTGGGCATTTCGAAGCATTTTATGCCTCTACCAATATGTGATTTTTAAATGCATTTATCAGTATTTTTAGGCAGAGGAGTTTTTTTATTAAAGCAAAGCAAAATAGTATTTGAAATTGTGGGCTTTTTCTGTGTGTGTGCAAAAACCTTCTAACTGTTTCTGCAGGCAATAATGCATCTTGCAGAAAATACACAGTTTTCTCAGCAAAATGTGGCAGGCAAGGTTATACAGTCTCCTCCCCTCCGCCCCCCAAAAAAAGGCCTGAAATGAAGAAGTCTTGCAGGACTGGCCATTTTTTTTGTCAATGATGAGGGAAAATTGAGTTTTCTTTGCACCCTTGGGTCTGGTTCTGTGAAGGAGTCTAGGATAATGGGTGCTGTAGTCCATTGCGTTTGGAGGGTACCAGACTGGGGGAGGCAGCACCTCATCCCATGCCCCAGGATTTAAGTTTTGGGGACCCCTTAAAGTCTCTCCTTTAGGGATGAAAGTCTTTGCTTGCTTGCTTCTCGCTTGCAAGAACGAATCATTTCAAAAGTGTCCCCCCCCCCCCGTGGGTAAAATTACATGAATTTCAGTGCATTTTTAAAATGCAGACACATTTTATGCAAATGTCTCTCAACGTTTTTGGGACCTGGGCTTCCTGTTTCCTCAGAACCACCAAGGCCTCTGTCCCCAGGAGAGCGTATACTGTGAGAACAAGTGTGGGGCGCGCATGATGCGCCGGCTGCTCTCCCAACACATGCTGGCCGAGTGCCCGAAACGCACCCAGCCCTGTACTTACTGCGCCAAGGAGTTCCTCTACGACACCATCCAGGTGAGTCTTGCAGGTGGGCAGCATGATCTAGTCAGAGAATAAAGATTGCTCCCTTCCAAGTTCAGACTAAAACCCGGGACGGGTGTGCCATTCCATTCCCCATCCCCCTTAAAGCCACCTCCCTTGAACTCTGGGCCGTTCCAAACCCAGCCACTGAAATCTTGCTGAAGTCGCCTTTGCCGCAAATCGAGTGGATTTTAAGCGTGCGTCCTCTAGTCTTCTTCCTGCCGGTTGGCTGTGCCTCTAATGCTGCTCCTCGAAAGGACTCATGGCGTCTTCCTCTCCTCCCGCAGAGCCATGAGTATCAGTGTCCCCGCTACCCCGTGCCTTGTCCTAACCAGTGCGGGGTGCCCAGCATCGCCAGGGAAGATCTGAGCGGCCACCTGAAGGAGACCTGCACCACGGCCCTGGCGCTCTGCCCCTTCAAGGAAGCAGGCTGCAAACACCGCGTAAGTCGGCGCCGTCCCTTGCCGCCATCCCTCCCTCCCTCCGCAATTTCACAAGGGCTCCATCTCTGGGTGTCCCTCAGTCAAACCTCTCCGCACGTCGTTGCGCAGTTTTGTGCCATCGCTGGTTTTTCTTCCATGGCTTGCCATCGGTTGGTGCCCTCTTCTGCTTGCCATGTTTATGGTGGGCAATGACAAGGTGCGGATCGGACCACCGCCCGAGCAAAGGGTGGGGAACCTCTTGCAGTCTGAGGGCTGGATGTAGTTTCAGAGAAGCGGCCGCATTCCAGCAGTGGGTGGAGGCAAAAATACCAGTCTCTATTTTAGCTTAAAAGAAGAACACCTTTTAAAAAGCTGAGCATTTGTTAAATCCGTAAGAGAACTCCCGGTTTTGGAGGCAAGCAGCCCTGGGCAGGTAAAAAGTTCAGGTATCATAGTGGAGGTGAACCTGTGGCCCTCCAGGGTTTGTGGGACTCCAGTTCCCATCAGCCTTAACCATTCTGGCCTGTGTGATGTGAGCAATAGCCCATGGGATGGCCGTCTGTTGGGAGTGCTTTGATTGTGTATTCCCGCATGGCAGAATGGGGTTGGACTAGATGGCCCTTGGGGTCTCCTCCATGGTTCTATGATACCCGGAGGGCCAACGTTTCCCCATTTATGAGGTTGCTGGGGATGGGAAAGACCCTCCTCTTCCCCTGAGACCAATGGTGGCGGACCTCTATCAACCGGAGGGCTGCATTGAGTTCTAGAGACGCTCTTGACAGCCACATTCCAGAAGTGGGTGGGGCCAAAGGCAAGTGGGCGTGGCCAATGTTCTAGACATTCTTGGTGGCCGCATTCCAGAAGTGGGTGGGGCCAAAGGCAAAAGGGGTGGAGCCCCAAAACCCGCATATCTTTGAGCTTCCCACTGCTAATGCCAGTAAATCGGGGTTGACAAAATCACATTTTCATAGATTTCTATGCTGCCTTTCTCCCAGATTAGGTCCCAAGGCGGCTCACAACACTTCCCTGGTGCATTAAATAATCCTCAGTTGAGGCAGCTCAGCCTTTTAGAATAATTGTTCCCTCGTCCTCGTCTCTTTTCCCGCAGTGCCCCAAACTGTCCATGGCTCGCCACCTGGACGAAAACACCAAGCTGCACTTGGGCATGATGTGCGCCCTGGTGGCGCGGCAGCGGCAGGAGCTGGCGGAGCTGCGCCGCGAGGTGGAGGAGCTGGCGCTGGGCAGCGAGGGGGTGCTGATCTGGAAGATCACGGACTACGCCCGGAAGCTGCAGGAGGCCAAGGCCCGGAGCAACTACGAGTCCTTCAGCCCGCCGTTCTACACTCACCGGTACGGCTACAAGCTCCAGGTGTCGGCTTTCCTCAACGGCAACGGGAGCGGCGAAGGGAGCCACCTCTCGGTTTACATCCGGGTCCTGCCGGGGCAGTACGACAACCTCTTGGAGTGGCCCTTCACCTACCGGGTCACCTTCTCGCTCCTGGACCAGAGCGACCCTTCCCTCTCGAAGCCGCAACACATCACGGAGACCTTCCTTCCCGACCCCAACTGGAAGAACTTCCAGAAGCCTGGATCGGGTCGCACCTCCCTGGACGAGAGCCTGCTGGGGTTCGGCTACCCCAAGTTCATCTCCCACGAGGACATCAAGAAGCGGAATTACGTGCGAGACAACGCGGTCTTCATCAAGGCCTCGGTGGAGATCCCCCAGAAAATCATGGCCTGAGCCCCTCCGTCGCTTGGACGCATCGGTCCTTTTTTGGAACGGCAGTGAACGTGATAGACTTTGTGTCTCCTCAGCCCCCCACATACCCCCTTCCTGGAACATGGGGGCATTTCAAAGAGAACTAATCGGGTTATGGGTTCAAATTCTCGCTAGGAAAAGAATCTGTTCTCTTTCGTAGGTTGTTTCCTCTCCCCACAGATGGTGCTAACGTCTACGTACAGGTCAGGGAAGAAAGGCCACCCTTGTTTCGGGACCTTCTCTGCCTCCCCCAAGGCAGCTGGACTGTCTCCTCACCCCAAATTTCTCCACCTTTTCCATGTCCCCACACCACCCCAAATTTCCCATCCCCAGCCTTGGACCAGGCTGGAGATTGGGGAGTAGAAAGAAGAAACCTCTCTTGGCAGGCTGGAATGGCTTCACACAGAGACGAAATTCCCCATTCACGGCTGTCTTGATGGCGTCGGGGTGCAGCGGAGGGTGGATCTAGGCCGCCGTCGCAGTGATGACTTGGGGGTTGGGTGGGAGATTTAAATCCTGGATCCCTTTTTAAATGTTTCTTCCAAATATAAGCCAGCATTTCTGCCCTCCATCCCAAGAAGTGAGGATCTTGGAATAGCTCTTGGACCAAGGCTTGGGAAAGTTAACTTTTTTGTGGACTACATTTCCCAGAATCCCCCAGCCAGGATTCCACCTCCCTGCCTTCCAACCCAGTAGACCCATTGCCTCTAAAATTTGGACAGCTGCTCCTGAAACTTCCCCCCTGGTGCCTAACCTATTTTGAAGCGAAATATTTCAAGCCCTTTTCTTGCCCTTTGCCCCACACTCTCCTGGATCGACTTGAAGTTCACGTGAATGGGGTGGGCTACGCCAGGGGTCCGGGAGCACCGGCCTGTCTTTTGTCCAAAGAGCCATATTTTGTACATTGTAATCCCACCCTTTCCCCAGAGCCTTTGTGTGGGGCTGGTGCTCCTCCATCTTCTGCCCCAGAGGGGAACCCTACAGTCCCCCGGTTTGTCTCTCGCCTGGAAAGATACATCGAGAGCAGCGTGATTTCTGCTCCCATCTTTCTTCGTTTGTCTGTGTTGGTTGTTTTCTTCTTCATCTTCTTTCTTTTTTTAATTAAATAAACAATTTCTTGTATTTATTAACCGGATTTGATTCCTGGTGAGGGTCCTGGCTTGGTCCCTGACTCTATTCTAGACTGAACTGAGCTGAGCATGAGTGAACAGTGTGATGCAGCAGCTAAAAAAGCCAATGCGATTCTAGGCTGCATTAACAGGAGTATAGTGTCTAGATCAAGGGAAGTAATGGTGCCGCTCTATTCTGCTTTGGTCAGACCTCACCAGGAATCCTGTGTCTGTTTCTGGGCACCACAATTCAGGAAGGATATGGAGAAGCTGGAACGTGTCCAGGGGAGGGTTACCAAAATGGTGGGAGGTCTGGAAGCCATGATGCCCTATGAGGAGCAGCTTAGGGAGCTGGGGATGTTTAGCCTGGAAAAAAGACAGTTAAGGGGCAATATGATAGCCCTGTTTAAGTATTTGAAGGGGTGTCATACTGAAGATGGAGCAAGCTTGTTTTCTGCTGCTCCAGAGACTAGGACATGGAGCAATGGGTTCAAACTACAGGAAAAGAGATTCCACCTAAACATTAGGAAGAACTTCCTGACAGTAAGAGCTTTTGGACTACCTTGGAGGGCAGCAGAACTAGGGTTCAGAACTGCTTTAGTTGTATATTCCTGCATGGCAGAAGGGGTTGGACTAGATGGCCCTTGGGATCCCCTCCAGTTTCCATGGACCACTCTTGTGCGAAAATCTCTTGCTGGGAGAGACTTTCTTAATACAGTTTGTCTGCAACCTCTGCCTCCTTCCCATTTTCTCTGCTGTGAAGAGAAAATGGGGGCTTCATTTGGGGGCCTTTGCTGGCCAACTCTGTCTCAGCCGCACGTTGCCGACCAGAGCCTCTGTTTTGCTTCTCTGAGGTTTGGCCCTGGCTGGGATGTTTGCTCTCTCACCCTCCAGTTCTTTTAAAATAACTCATGCCAAACATCTCAAGACTTGTAATTTCTCCCCTCTGTGGCCTTGGCAAAGCGGCAGCGCCCATGCCGAGCTGTCGTAGCTGCCGTCTGGGCCTTTGATTTTCTATTCTCAGTTCTAGAAATTACTCATCTCCCATTCCAAATATATCAGATTTAAGAAGTGTGGTTTCTCTGCCTTGGATCTGTGTAGTGTGGGTTTCTAGTCCTGTGGAGGAGGGACAGTTTTAGCTTTCTTTTTCTGTGCATCTTTTTTGAGAACCTGTTTCTTTTAAAGAGCTAATGATCGGTTTGTCTTGCCTTCAAGCTATTTAACCATAGGTTTAAAAGTGGGATAGCAGAGAATTAACCAAGACTGTCTCTGCCAAATCGGGGCACTTGAGACTACTGGGGTCAGTGGTAGGACCCAGATTTTATTCCTGGCACCCCAAGTTACAAAAGCACCAGGTAGTTGTTGGAGAAAGGGGAAAGGGTCCTTCTTTTCCAGGGTCCTGATCTGACCCAGTCCTGATTTAAATCGAACCTTTAGGTCTAAAAACGGGCTTTAGCATAGCTTGGGAAAGGCGCATCTGGCTTGAGCGAGTCTCACTTTCTGCCCCGGGATCGCCGCTTAAAACAGGACCAGCCGGTGATGGGAAGGGCTCCTTCCTCGGCCGGAAGGGCAACGGTCAGCAAAGGTGGCCTTCAGCTAGGTGGATGAAGAGCTTCAACTGGGATAAACGACACTTCCGGAATGACTCTGCGGCCGTCATCCATTCCTCGCTGGAGGAGGAAAGGAGTCCGGTGTCACAAGTCTTTGGTATCTGCATCAGGCCAACTATGTCCCCGAGCTGGTTTTGCGTGTTGTTCGGTTATTGATCCTAACCAACCCGTCCCTCTTGACCCCTGGGCTCTCCTTAGCCAGGGTGTTGTGGGAGGTTGCCATGGTCTCTCCGCTGGGCCACCTGCCAGGTGATTATTGGACCGTTGCGCATAGCATAGCGCATGCTTAACCTGTGAGTCAGCCAGGAGCGGCCTTGGGGCCTGTTTGACAAGTAAATGGTGTATCTTAGGAAGGGCTGGGCCCCAGCTGACTCCCTTGTCTCTGGTTTTCTCAGCTGGCCTTTCAAAACAAAACATGAGCCGGCAGCTTGTTACGGCAAAATCACCTTTTATTTTACATACTTATTATTTTTGCTGGGTTTTGGCGAGTACAGTATTGCCAGATCTCAGGGCCTGGCCCCGAGTCGACAGTTTTCACGGCTCATCTCCAGGCAGGAGAGGGGGAAAGGAACTAATTCTCCACCTTTCATAGGCTCGACTCCAGGCAAGAGGAAAGATCCGGGTGCAAAATGGATGGCCTTTGTGGTCTCTTCCAACTCTATGATTCTATGAAATCTCCAGTGCAGCTAGGAGAGAAGCAGCTCGCTACAATCAATCATTGATTTCTGGTTGCAATTCAGTTTTGAAAGACTCCCCAGAGGGTCTGTGTATTCATTTACTTAGCTTCCTCCTTCTCTTCCAGTCCTTGTGGTGCCAGGGCTCACCCTCTGCTCTGCTTTACCTCCATCTTCTGGCTAGAAGCAAGCTGTTGTTGCTGTGTGCCTTCAAGTCATTTTTGACTTATGGCAACCCTAAGGCGAACCTCTCGTGGGGTTTTCTTGGCAAGATTTCTTTGTTCAGAGAGGGTTTAGCCTTGGCCTTCCTCCTATCATAAACAGAGAAATTAAACTTTAGGAGAGTCACTTACACTTTTTTTATAATGGGGAGAAAAGGGAACCCGTGTGAAAGCTGGGAATGTACGAAATGATATGGTTTTTTAAAACATGCTGGATAGCCATCTGTCAGGAATGCTTTGATTAGGTATTCCTGCATGGCAGAATGGGGTTGGACTGGATGACCCTTGGGATCCCTTCCAACTCTACAATACTATGATGTTGCGGGGAAGGGGTGTGGGCTTTAGGAGGGCCAGATCTGGCCCCAGGGCTTCCCTGCCCTTGCTATAAACTAAACAAAGGGCCTGATTCAATCAACATGAAACATTTTTCAGACTGGGTGCTTCCCAGGGGAAGGTGTTAAGCTTGTGTCTTAACAGTTCTGGTGGTCAAGTGATGGAAATTTAAAATTCCCTTTTATCTAGATAGTGCCAGATAAGAATCCCACCAGGTTGTAGGGCGGTGGGGGGAGAGGAAGGGGGTAGATTGGTGTAAAATGCGATTGTCTATGGCCCCCCTCCTCCTTGTCCTTTCCGGCCTCCCCAGACGGGAACTGGGGCACAAGGCTGTGATTTAATAGCTGACCCACATTATGGGCCTAGACAGGGGCTTAGCGGAGGAGCCGGTGGCTAATTCAATCATAGCAGAAAGGAGGCTGGTGGGGAAATGCTTTTTGGAGCTTTGAAGAAGCATTCAGATTGAAAAGGCTGCCTGGGGTGGGTAGGGAGCAATTGAATCCAGCACTTGATGGATGAAATCTGGGATATACAGTATCGTCCAAGGTGCATTGGTGGCTTTCTCATTCTGGACCACAGTGACGATGCATGCTTTCAAGACATTTCCCTTTGTATGGCAACCCTAAGGCAAACCTATCATATTATATGATTTATTTTATATTTTATTTAGTTATTTATACCCCACTCTTCAGCCACAAGGCTATCAGAGCGGCTTACAAATTGTTTTAAGCAATAGCAATTTAATGTGAAGGCGAAGGCTTTCACGGCCGGCATCTATAGATTTTCCTTGTTTTTTTTCCAGGTTGTGAGGCCGTGTTCTGGAAGAGTTTCTTTCGATTCTATTCCAGAACACGGCCTCACAGCCCGGAAAAAAACCCCAAGGAAAATTAATAGCAATTTACACATCTACTCTGCAAAAAGCAGCTTCCAATATGTGTTAGCTAATTTTCGTGGGATTTTCTTGGCAAAATTTCTTTGCCGCTATGGCCTCCCTCTGAGGCTGAGAGAGTGTGACCTGGCCAAGGTCACCCCAGTGGGTTTCCATGGCTGAATGGGGGATTCAAACCCTGGTTTCCAGAGCTGTAGTCCAACACTGATGTGACTTATGTGGAATTTATAAAAGAGGTAGAATTTATAGTAGGTGATGTAGTAGACGAGTCTCTCAGCCTCAGAGGAAAGCCATGGCACCAAACCTCTGGCCAAGAAAACCTTTACGAGGGAATGCATTTGAAGCTGCTGGGAGCCAGCCATCATGGTTTGATTATTAGATTAGGATTCTGAGAGACTAGGGTTCGAATCCTTGTTTGGCCATGGAAGCCCAGTGGGTACAATCCTGGGCAAGTCACACTCTCTCAGCCTAAATAGAAAGCGGTAGCAAATCCCCTCAGCACATACCTTTGGTGTCACAGTTTGAATGTTGGACAAGGACTCAGCAGTCCTGGAGTCGAATCCCAGCACGACCATGGAAAAGTAGCTTTGGGTGAGTTACGCTATCTCAGCCACAGAGGAAGGCAGTAGCAAAACCTCCTCCAAATAGACCTAGTAAGAAAATCCTAGGAGGAGAAGGCACATAAAAACAAGATCCAATTTCTTCCAATTCCCCCCACCAGGTCCTGTTTTTTTGCACCCTGGGCGGCTCTTCACTCCTGAGCAGCTGTGCTCCAAAACCTGACACCTCATTAGCCTTCTCTGTAATTAAGGTGCACTTTGCATATGGCCGGGGTGCTAATTTGCAGCAGATGGAGGTGTGGAAAAAGCTGGAAGGAAGGAAATTACTGTGGGAAGGGCAGACGGGGCAGGGGGGGTTGAGATTGGATGGGGGCTTGTTTTTCCAGCACAGTTTGGCTCAATTACACCCCTGTGTGGGTTTGTTTTTGAGGGAGGGGTGGCATTACAGTATTAGCAATCTGCAGCCAGCCCCCATCCCTCCTCACTAGCCAGATGCCAAGGGGGCAGAAGATGGGCTTCCCCTCCTGATATGGGGTCACCTCCTGTTTCTTGCATCCAATCTCCCCCCAACCTCTTCCATTAAACAGAAATCTTCTCCCCCCCCAACACCCAAATCTGTCTGAGCACCTCAGCTTTGCCTCTCGCTAATCTATTCCCAATTCCATTACACTTAGACCGATGACCCCTTCGTCCTAGGAGCAAGTCCTGTCTGGCCCTTGGCTCCTAATTTTTTAAAAACTTTCTTTTATAGGACTAACAACAACAACCCAGAAGTCGCTGTGTAGTCTACAACAACAAAGTAGAACTTTTCTGAGGGCCAACCTAAGCGCCACAAAACTGTGCAAGGTTTTGGGTCCTCCAGAGTTCTTCAGCATGATGAAGAGTCCTGACAAACTCAAAAGCTTGCACAGTTTTTGGTTTGGAGGATTCTGGGCAAAGCTGGCTGGGGTGTTTCTGGGAATTGCAATCTCCCTTTTCCAAGCTCCGGTTGAAATTTTGTTTTTTGTGCAACTTGTACAGATAGCAAAATTAAGATTGGGGGATTCTGGGAGTGATAGTCCAAAAAGGCACTTCCCCCCTTTGCTCTGGAAATTCTAGCTTGCAGCATTTGGGGAAAAGGGACCAAGGTCAGAGCTTGTGTGTTTCTGTGTCTTCAAGTCGCCCGCCGACTTATGGAGACCTCATGAATTTAAGGGTTTTCTTAGGCTGGGAATCCTCAGAGGAGGTTTTGCCAGTTCCTTCCTCTGAAATAAAGCCTCCAGCACCTGGTATTCATTGGTGGTCTCCCATCCAAATCCTAACTAGGGCTGACTCTGCTTAGCTTCCAAGATCAGACTGAATCTGGTGCCTTGAGGGTATTGAATGTACCTTCAATCCAGCCTACTTGTTTTTAGCCAGATGGTGGGTACAGGGAAGAGCAGAGGGTGAGTCCTGGCACCACAATGACCGGGAAGGATGGAAGAAGTTCACTGAGTGAATGCATAGACCTCCTGGCTCTACCAGCTGAGCTGGAGATTTTTATCCAGCCCTCCCGGAATTGAGCCTACCAAAAGGGTGGAACATTTGCACCCTTGGCTCTCACCTGGAGAGGAGACATGAAAACTGGAGGCTCAGGGCCAGGCCTTGAGATCTGGCAACCCATGGTGCTGTGCAAACACACCCTGAGACCCTGGAGTCGAGAGGAGCTTTTGCACGCCTTTTGCAACCCAAGTCTTTTGCATGCTGGCGAATCCAGCCCTTCGTAACTCTTAAATGCTCAGCGCATTCTCTCTGGCCTGGAAACTCACGCCATGACGCCGCCGGAAACCTAGCGGCAGCTCTCAAACCCAGGCTGAGCTCAAGCCTGATTAGCATCATCCAATCAGGGGCCTATTTTTAGCGCCACTAAATAGGCAGCGCCCGGGGTGGAGGGTTCACAAAGCAGGCCTTCTCCGGGCAAATCCAACCGCAGCAGCCGTGAACTTGTTTTGCTGGACTACGTTTCTAAGGGCTTTGGAGGACTCTGGGAAGAAAAGCAGGGAAAATTTAAAGATGACAATTTTATTGGTCCCCCCCCCACTTTTTTTGGAAAAAGAAATATTCAGGACAGGAGGGTGCCAACTTCTTTTTGTCACTGGCCAATCTAGGGAAGGTTTAATTTTGCTCTTGTTTTTCTCTTACACACAGCACCCAGAGTCATAGGTAAAAAAGTGGTTAACATGGTCCAGAGCATGCAAAGGTCTCTCCCTCTTTTTTGGACTACAACTCCCAGAATCCCCCCGTCAGCTATGTCCCCAGCTAGCAGATAAGTGAATCAGTGCATTAGGAGTCTATCTAGGCCTAGTGTTGTCAGATCTGACTTGCAGTAGCACACTCCCGTTGTTGTTGTGTGACTTCAAGTCGTTTCCAATTTGTGGCGACCCTAACGAACATATCACGGGGTTTTCTTGGCAAGATTTGTTCAGAGGGGTTTTTCCCTTCCTCCTATTATAAGCAGAGAAACCCTGGGGTCTGCTCTTTTCTCCCTCCTGCTGAGTGTAAACTATTTTTACAACCACTGTTTGCAATTGGGACAGTGGGCTGCAATTTCCATCAGCCAGTAGTGCAGCAAGCTGGGAGTTGCAGTCCAACCTCATTTAGAGGGCTATGGGATTCTCACTCCTGGGCCCTGACTCTGTGGCTCAGCCATGGGAGCACAGACCTTGCATGACAAAAAGGAGCCCAAATTTAGCCATTTTGGTGCCTCCAGTGGAAAGGATCAGGTTGGAAAAAAAAACCTTTCATGCGTGAGAATCAGCACAGCCACAGTGAATCGGTGCGCGTGGGTGTGCGTGAGAGATGACGTCCATGCAAATTTGGGATAATTCTGCAACTGCGTCTGCCCTTGTGTATAATTTATTCTGGTTTCAGTGGTGGGGAGAGGAAAGGAGACTGAAACCCCCATGGCCTTTTTGGCAAGCTGGTTGGCCGCCTCGGATGTTGGTTTATTTGTGGAAGGAAAGGTGGAACATTCAAGAAGCTGCTCCGATGAAATTGTGACTGATACACAGACATTATGAGACAAGATGACTTTTTGGAAAAGATGATAACGCTCGATAAAGTGGAAAGCCAGAATTCTTCTCCTCAAATACCCTTTTAAGTTTAACCCGTTGAACGTAAGCGGCTGAGGCAGCAGAGTCAGGCACACAAAAGTGGCAAGCTGTTTCCATTTTATTTTATTTTTTCCTGGGGTTGATTTTATTAAGCCGGTAAGAGCCAGCTTTGTGTTGTGGTTTCGATGCTGGACTAGGACTCTGTGGGACCAGGGTTTGAATCCACACACCGCCATATAAACCCCTTGGGTGACCCGGGGCAAGTCTCGCTCTCTCAGCCTCAGAGGAAGGCACATGGCAAACCTTCGCTAGAGAAAGCTGGCCAAAAAAACCCCCACCCTGCAATAAGTTAGAGTTGACCTGAAGCCAGGTGATGGCCACAACTGGCACTGGACCCAGAAGTGAACACAGAGATGGCCTGCATTATGTTTTACCTGCATTTTCTGTCCCTGGTGGGCAGCCGTTCATCCGAAAAAGAGATTGCTAACCCCAGGTCGAAGCCTGAGTGCATCTGAAGCCATACAGAAAAAACAGGAACTCTCCCTCAAGGGTTCAAGTATAATGCGCAAGCTTTGGAAACACACAGCACTCTTCAACACCAAAGAGAGAATACCACTGTGACATAGGGTTTGTGGGCTGGTGTTTACTTAGGCGGTGAGGAAAATGTGGGCTGTGGGTGGCCTTCAGGACCCACCTACCCCAATTCCTTCAGGCTTCGGTCTGTCCACAGCTCAAACCTACTTTCTTTTTCTGGAAACTGACCTCCTAAGAGGAGTTCTGCATAACTCAAAAAGTTTGTGCATTTTAAATAAAAGTCAGCATGCATCCTCTCCCTGGAATCAGAAGGAGCAAAAAACAGCAAGGGACCTTAAATGATCTTGCTGTTCTGAGTGTTCATTCCTGCAATCTCAAGATGTCAGCTGTGTATGTGGGGGGGTATGTGTTTGCTGCCTGGGGGAGCCCACGTGGTTTTTATTTTTGGCCTCGGCTCCAGCGGGTTTCCAAACTCCCACAGGCAGCCAGGCGGACACCCCCACGCCTCCTGCAGAATTCGGCAAAGCAGGAGGCCTGCAAAACCCACAAGCATCTCACCGCCTAGCTAACCCTTGTTTTAGACTCCACCGAGTGGTACAATTCGCCTTTGGTAGAGCAAGCGAGAAAGGCCAGAGAACGAAGCCACCCGCGCAATGCCACCCCACTGCAGAGAAGCACACTGTGAGCATGTGCTAGAAACAGGGTCTTGCTTGCTCTTTCCACTAGAAGGGGCTCCTGATGGAAGCTGGAGTCCAGCAGGCTGGGGATGATGGGAGCTGGAGTCCAGCCAGTTAGGAGGCCACCTCCCCCACCCTTGCAAGAAAGACTGCCAGATATATTTGTAGGTGTGCATGAAGCAAAAAATAACAGACCCTCTGTGTTTGCTCTCCAGGGACTGGACGAGAAAAACATGCCACCAAGCTGCCCCCTGGTGTGTGAGCCTGGAACTGCAGCACACATGCACCACCTGCGCGCATGACTTTTCCTCCTTCTCCTCTAAGTCTCTTGCACATACACACCCTGTAAAACATAACCCTTTGGGGGGCCCCATTTGTGGATCCAACCCTAACCCTAACCCTTTCCTCCCTTGCCAAATGAATGGTGAAATTAATTAAGCAGCATGGTGGAAATTTAAATGCACTCTGCCAAAGGTCCTTCATTCTTATAGGGAGAAGATTTGGAGATTTGAGCTACAACTTCTTGCTCTGTCTCAAAGGTGCTACAGGATCTCCTGGCTTACTGATATTTTTAGACTAACACAGCAAGGTCTTTGAATTCTGCAGTATAGGATGGCAGCCATAATTTGCACACGTGCGTGCCAAAACACACACACATATATATCTGTGTATTTCGGCACAAAGAAATTTCCCAAAACACTTCAGGATGCATGAACACCAAGCAATTCTGCACAGAAATATTTATTTTCTCCTTTGGTGGGGAGAAAAATGTGGAAACGGAAGATAAAATAATCAAAGATGTCCACCTCTGTTCCCAAGGACACCCACTTTATCCCATGAAGATTGGGCCACCCTTCTTCCAGCTTCCCCCTCCGCAAACTCCCACCACTGGCCGGGGATGATGGGACACTCCCCCCAGTCTAGCCCCTCATTGGTGGGGCAAACCCTCCTCCTTTGTGTTGAATGGGAAGAGAAAGAGGTGAGTGGAAGATCAGGGAGGGAGCACACAAGTGCCAAGACCAGGTTTAAGGTTTTGGGTCACGTTTTGGCTTCATTTTTTTTTTTATTTTTCTGTTCCTGCAGTAAAAAAAAAAAAAATCCAAAAAACTGAAACAAAAACAAAAGGAGAAAGGGCGAGAAAAGATCTAGTTTGGATACCCGTAGCACAGCAGCAGCAGCTTATTATTATTGTTAATAATAATAACAATGATCACAACCAATGAGTGTTCTTTTCTGTCTTTTAAGGGAAATACAGCAGCAGGTCAACAGACTCCCCCCACCCGCCCCCCAAATTCCTCTCCCGCTGTTCTTTTGAGGGGGGGGGCATGGACACTCAAGAGGGGATGTGGGGGTCACGGCTTGTTTGGGGGGGGGATCTGAGGGATCCCCAAAATTATCTTTGAAGAGAAGCAGGGTACCATCCTTTCAAAGACAGATTCGGGGTGCTCTGATCTGGTGCAGGGGTGACAAGAATAAAGGTGGCACTTGGAAGCTGATAAATGGGAGTCATCATCTATAGACACCCCCACTTTCACATTCAAAGTGGGGTTCTCCATGCATGTTAGCACAAGAAAAGATGTGGGGGGGGGACTGTGAGGGTGTATGTACCCCCCAATCCACCCAAAAGCAGCTGAACCAGACAAGAGGGTGGTGGTCCCCATGGGGTGCGTAAGCTATGTCCTCCCAGAAGTTGCACAAAGAGTTTCCAAAGTAACAATCCTGCCAAGCAGGTACAGAAAAAAAGGTCCGTTTGGGATTTCGGGTGAGGAGCGGGAATAGGGGGAGCCCAGAGAAGAGTTTCAAAGTGTTGTGGGGTTTTTTTGGGGGGGGGGTACAGATGGGAAAACCTTTCAACTCTACACCTGAGCCCAACCAGGAGGTAGGGATGTAATTCTTCACACTAATTTTCTTCTCCATGGAAGCAACGAGCCACTTCTTCTCAAAAGGAAGTTTGCAGTTCTAGACTTATTCGGCACAACATTCACACATGGTTGCTTTGCACAGAAAACAGTATTTTCTGCATGGGAAATAATACTCATGCACGGAAATATTATTCTCTGTGCAGAAAATGCTGGCCGAGATCCTGCATCAGACAATTATGGGCTGACCCCTGTATCCGCCTTGGATACTTGAAACCGTGGACAATAGGGAACGCTATTATTTTCAATGAGATGAACGCCAGACATTGACTGCAGAATTGCATTGGAGGATCTAGGAATGCCTAGAGAGAGCATACTTTTTTGGATGTGGATAAGTGAAACCATGGATACCAAAACCGTGAATATGGGAGTCGACCTGTATGTAATTCTTGCACATGGCAGTATTTTGAGGTGGGGTCTACCCCTACATCCATGGAAAATACGTTCCAAGACACCCTCCCCCTCCGTGGATGCCCAAAACTGTGAACAGGGAGCCTTATTTTTTTCAATGAGACGGACAACAGAAGCTGACCACAGAATCACATCAGAAGACCTAGAAATGCCTACAGAGAACATATATTTTTGGATGTGGATAAGTGAACCCGTGGATACTGAATCCAGCGTGATTTTAAGGTCGGTTTTTGGGGGTGTTTATGATTGTGGCAAGGGCATCACGACTGTAAATGTAAGTAGGAAAACAGTTACCAGATCATAACTAATGGGATGTCAGCTGCTGTTTCCTGCTCAGAAAATACTGGGGATTTTTCTGCGCAAAACAACCATGTGTGAATTTTGTACAGACTAAGTCCTGAACTGCAAAATTTCTTATCGGACCAGGATTCCTCTCGGCACTCAAGAAACATGTTTTTTGGACCATTTTTGAATATTCTTCACATCTCTACCAGAGAGTATGTGGGCATTGGGAGGGCAGAACGCAAAGAGGAATGAAACATCAGAGCACAGAGAAGTACAATAGTTCCTTATGCGGAGGGGGATTACAAACCCCAGAATCCTCCATCCAGCAGAGTGGGCTGTGGGGATTCTGGGGGTCGCAGTCCCCCGCAAAGGAGAATTCTTCCCCATTCTGCAAAATACCCAAATATTCCAGAACGTGCCACAAAATGGAGAGGGGCTTACCCCCCAAGCTTTAACAGCCTAGCTTAGCAGGTGAAACAGACTAAGGACAGGCAGGACAGCAACGGTTTTATCACTTGGCTGACATTGCTGGGCATTGGACATCTTATGGAAAACTTAGGAGGGCAGTTTCTTTTCGTTTCCTAAAAGTTCACTGCCCTGGGGGAGGGTATTTTTGGGGAGGAGATTACTAGTCTTGCATGGGGAATGTATTGCAGAAAAAGCCATCCGAGGCGGAGGGGTGGGGAGACAACCAAAGAGCGCAGGCCTGCCTTCCCTCAGCCCACCTTGGTCCCCCAACCACCAGCCCAAGACTTCTGGAGAAACAATTCTATAACAGTAAATCAGGAGTCCGGCTTGGCGTTAACAGAGTGGGTGTCTGAGATTAATCTGGAGGGATTCTTTAGAGGTCCTAAAGTCCAGAACTACATGCCTAAACCCAAAGATATACAGCTTCCAAATTGTTTCTACAATTCCCCACCCCTGATGGGGGAAAAAAAAAATCATTAAAAACCTTTAGCCAACCTAGGATGTCACGTTAACGCTTGCAGATCTGCCTTTCAAAAAAAATTTATTATTATTATTATTAATAATCATTATTATTTACTCTTTTTTCCGTCTGATAGCTTTGTAGAGTTTAACCCATGCTTGTTAAGGAGAAGAGAAGGAGGAACGTCTTAAGGCATTAGTTGTTAAAAAAAACAACAGAAAAACCACAAACCCACATGGCTGTGGGGAGGCGAATGGGAAATGGGGGGGAGTGAAAGGGAAGGAGGAGGACAGTGGGTTCACCCCCATAGTGCTACTCAGACCCCCACGCTACCAGGTAACATTCACACAGAAATATTACATGTCCGAGTTTACAGTGTACAGCAATCGTTTCAGCCAGTGTACAGAGAAATATTTTCTTTTTTAAAAAATAAAAGGCAGCTGTCATTTAATTTTTCTTTTTAAATTCCAAACTTGACAGTGATCATTATTGTGTTCAAGTTCTCTCTCTTTTTTTTTTTTTGGTGATGGTGGGTGGGAAGGTTTGGAGTAAAAAAAGTGTTCTTTGATGGCATAACTCACCCTGGGAAGGACCAAAATTTGGGCAACTGTGAATTCGTGATAGGACTGAGACGAACGGTTCAAAAACCCCTCTTGGCTCAAAACAGGGGCAGCCAATTCTTTGGAGTTGCTTTTGCACAGAAACTGGAGAGGAGACCATCCTATCGACTGAGAATCTGAAATCCATTTGGTTGGGAAAACTGAAGATCACGCACACGGAGGAGAAAAGCCTCTTATGATAACACCACTGGTGTGCAAGGGAATGGTGGTTTCAGCCTACTGTTTCCCATCATCCCAAGCGAACACGGGAAACTGCGAGTGACCATGGGAGTTGTAGCATTCAACACTAGGAGTATGAAGTGTCCTCCATTTTACTTGGGCTGATTCACAGACACTCCCACAAAAAAGAATTGTTCACAGAAATAACAAGAATCACTCAGAGCAAGGGTAAACCCATTCTTGTTTATTTCCTCAGTAAGAGGGTAAACCTATGGGCTCGGAGTGAGGGTAAGCCACTGTTTCTGTTTATTTGCTCAGAGCGAGAGTAAATCAGTTCCCGGTTATTTGTTTGGAGGAAGGAGAAATCCATTCCTATTTATTTGCTCGGAGGAAGGATAAATCCATTCCTGTCTATTTGCTCATCTTCCTTCCAGAGAGGGGGATTGTTGGAGAGTCAGGGATGCATTGTGGGTGGGAGTCTAGGACTAAACGCTGGGAAATGTGTGGACACGCTAGGCTGCTTTCACAGGACTATGGAAGAAGCAGGTGAGCAGCAAGGTAGCCGGACTCACCCTTTGCTTCACACACACGCACACATTTCGCTTCACAAAAATAAGTTGGCTAGGAGCAAGAGGCGCACAGGATAAGGCAGCATTCTAAAGTGCAGCTCCATGGGGTATCCGACTGAGGCTTGGGTTTCTTCTGACAAGGAGCCATCTTGGAAAGAGGGCAAAAGACTTCACAAGAGGTCTGCAAAGCTGTGAAAATTTGTTGGGGAATCCTGGGAGTTGATGTCCAAAAAGGGGGGGATTTTTTCGTTATTCCACTCACAATTATTCTGTAGGGAACTCAAAAGGGAAGGGGGGAATCCTTCTCAGCTCTCTGTTCCAAAGAGGTACCAGAGTAGAAAATATTAAACTTTTACTATCCAGCAAAAACCCAACACATCTGAAACAAAACTGAGGGAGTCACAATCGAGAGCGGCGTGGTACGGATACAGCTTTGGGGTCTGACTAGAACTGGGGGTGAGGGGAACACCCTGTTGGGTCTATTACAAGGAGACAGAAGCGTTGTGGGAAAGCCCCGATTGAGAGAGAAAGAGAGAAAAGGTTGATGCCACGTAACCACATGGGATTATTTCTATTTCCATAGATCCACAGCGTGTTCATTGCCGGGGAAAGTCATGTTTCTGTGCACCCTCAGCAGGTAACAATAATGATCACAGAAGTTTGCAACTTAAAAAAAAAAGGGAGAAAGATAAATTAAAAAAAAAAACCCACAGCCACGCACTTTGCTTATTAATTCAAATTAAGTCTAACCCTACATCACTTTTTTTTCTCCTGTGTGTGTGTGTGTGTGTGTGTGTGTGTCAATGAAAGTGGCTTGCTGCCTTTATCTATACCCTGGGTGCTGAATATGAAGGCTTCGACTATCGGCGGGCTCAGCGGGCGCTCGGTTCATGGCGGAGCGAGCCGCTTTGCTCAACACCAGCCCGCCTGGCTGTTCCCGGAGGCAGGAATGCTGGAAGTCCCCGCTCAGGTACTCCATGGCCTGCATCACGCCGCTCTGGCCAGGCGGCACTCCACCGCTGCCAGCGCCGCCACTGCCGGAGGCAGCTCTGTAGTGAGGTCCAGCCGGGCACTCCAGGGTGGGGCCCATGGGTTGTGGCCCCGCTGCGCCGTGGAAGGGCATGGCCAGGTCCTGGGAGCCTGAGCTGTCGCTGTTGGGGGTGGGCAGAATGTTATTCCACAGGGGCTGGAAGTAATGCCCGTTGGCGTAGGGGAGGGGGCCTGGGAGGCCGTTGACGGGAGGCGAGGGGGTGGGCTTCTCCAGCGGAGGCTTCACATTGAATGGCTGGCCCATGCACAGTTCCAGGGCGTAGCCAGAGGCTTTGCCGGCAGTGAAGCCCTGCCCAGAGGGGAGCTCCCGGGGGCCAGGGCCAGGGGGTTTCCCCATCAACCCCAAGGGCCCCATGACGGTCTCGCCACACATCTGCTGCAGGTGTGCAAGCTGGTGCTGGTTCCAGGCCGCCGCCGCTGCCGCCTGCTTCATTTCACTTTGGTATGCGGAAGGAGGACCCCCTCTGCTGATGCCTCCCCCTCCTCCTCCTCCCCCCAGGGAGAGGCCCATGCCGGTCGGGGGCGGGACGGCGGGGTGGTCGCCAGGGTTGACCACGCAGGAAGGCAGGGGGGTGGGGACGTTGTGAGCGGAGACCCGGGTGCTTGCGCTGATCAGGAGGTTGCGGCTGATGGGGCTGGGGTTGGCGATCTGTCCCTCGCAGACTGAGGTAGCGCTGGTGCCTGCCCGGGCCTGGCAGAACTGGTTGATCTGGTGGACGATGCTGCTCAGGTCCGGGGGCTGGTTCTGCTGCAGCGTGGCAGCCATGGAGAGGGGGATGGTCGAGGTAGAGACAGTCACATTCGGGGGGGCGTCGGCGTCTGCCATCTTCCGCCCCCCATGCAAGGCCGCGGAGGGCAGGGGCGGCTGCGGGAGCAAGTGGTTGGCCGGGTGTTGTTGTGGTGGATGCTGTTGCGGAGGGGGGGGCGGAGGTTGATGCTGCTGCTGCAAAGCCGCGTGAGCCATGGTCTGGGCGTGCGGAGGAGGCGGCTGCAAGGCCGGTGGGACCCCCTGAGGGTGCGGCCCCAAGCCTGGGAGGTGCTGCAGAGGCTGCTGGCGAGCCAAGGCCGCCTGTTGCGGGTGGTGGCTTAAAGTGCTGGATGTCGCGTAAGGGGGATTCATCATGGCTTCCGACGGGGGCAGCAGGCGGGAGGAGCTCCGCGTACCGTCAAAGTCCTTGACGATCCCTTTGGCCGAGGGCCGGACAATGGCCAGGAGTCCCGTTTTCGTGGCGGCCTGCGACGACGACGGCGGGTAAGGGCTGTACCGCTGCCCCGAGGTGTCCAGCCCGTTGACGGTGCGGCGGACGTGTTTCCGCTGGGGGACTTTGACGCTGTTGGGGAAAATTTTGATAGTCAGAGGTTGGTTGGCCACCTTCTTAGCATACGCGTCCAACTCGGCTGGAGTAGGGTGCTGTGCAGCTCTCATTTTCTGTGTAGTGTCCCCTGGTTTTGGGGAGGGGGAGGGCAAGAGGGAGGAAGAGAAGGTGGGGAAGGGAAGAAGAAAAAGTCAGAGAGACAGAGGGAGAGAGCGCAGAAGAAGAGAAGGAGAAAGAGAGAAGCCATCAACACTGACTCGATAAACAGCCAGTGCTGTACTGTAAGAACATTTAAGGATCCCACCTCACACACACGCAGACTGGATGGGATTTAATAAAAGGAAGAAAAACCCCAAAACCCCAACAATAGCTTAGAGGCGGCTGCTTCTGGAACGGTCACTGACAGGGGTGTGGATGGCAGCCATCTTACCTCACAACGGATTTTTCCTCAGAACCTATATAGCAAGGTAGAGTGCACAGGGATATGGAGGTGACATTTAACTACACGGTCTGTCTTCCGCAACCTGTCTGACCTCCGGATGGATTGGACTGCAATTGCCATTACCTTCCCTAGCCAGTAAATAGAAGTTGCACTCCAACCCATCCGGAGGTCAGCCAGGTTGGAGGATGGGAATTTAAGGCCCTCCCAATATTCTTGGACTGGAGCAACCCCCTACCCTGCACAACTAGATAGTCAAGAATGCTGGGAGATGAAATCCTGCAGCAGTCACAAGATTCTCACCCTGTGTTGACTTTTGTGCAGCTCAACCTCACAAACGTCACACACAGAGTAGGGCATATGCAAGATCTACAGCCAGGGAAAGGAACTTGTGATCCTCCAGAAGTTTTGGACTACAATTCCAACCAGTGCTGGGCACCAGCTGGGGCTGATGGGCACTCAAAGTCCCAAACATCCAGGAGGGTCCCTGGTGCCTATATCCTCAACCCAGCCAGTTTAAGATAGAAAAGGAAGAACTGGGACTCAGAATTAAAAAACACAGTCATTTTCATTATTGGTTGCTATCTTTTTGGTAAAATTATTTCAAGGATCTTTGAACTGGACGAAGACAGGGGGAATCGGTGTGGGAAGAGCTCAGGTCAACAGGCAGCCCCCACCCACCCCAACAGCCAGCAAGCCAGCTTTGTGACTTACATTGTGAATATTATTCTGGTCAAGGCTGAAACCCCCCCCCCCATAGATGGCAGACAAAAAACTATGTGATTGGAAAAAGCCAAGACCAGAGAGGCATACAGGGAGGCAGCAAACAGCCTCCTCTCAAATGTCCAAGGGGAACAGGGTCAGCAGCACTTTGGGCTCACAGGAGCGATTAATGTCTTTTCTGGCGTTACCTCAACCTGAATCACGATGGGTTCAGGACAAGTTATAAACCAAAATGAAACACATCTCAAAAAGTCAGCAAAGTCAGTGTAGTTGCTAGAATGTGTCTAGAGTGCTGAAAACACTCGGAAAGAATCCCCGCGAAAAAATTAAAAATAACCAACACGTTCCACACTCTATGTCAGATTTTGGGGAGGTTCTTTTTTGGACTACAATTCCCAGATTCCCCCACCCAGCATGGGGGATTCTGGAAACCATATTGCAAAAGGTACCCACTTTTCCAAACTCTGGTTCAGAGTTTGCTAACTCAAGAAAGAAAGAAAAAACAGGATTGGGGAGATTTTGGGATGATGCTCCAACTGTGGAGAGGATATGGAAGACGAGAGCGAGACCCCCAAGAATGTCTCTCTGAGTGTTACGATCAAAGGCCATTTTTAGGCCAGGACTCTGGTGATGTAGCTGAGTGGTAGAGCAAAGTCATCTCTAGGGAGCACTGATGGGAAACACCTCTTCTTGAGACCCTGGCGATGGGCTGGATTGAAGGGGGGGGGGGAGATTTTCCAAAGCTCTGTGGAAGAACCCTTGCCAGAAGGTTATGCGTTCAATTCCCAATATCTCCAGGTAGGGCTGGGAAGGAAATACACACATCCATTCTTCCAATCTGAGACCAGTCAGTGCAGATAACTCTAAACTAGATGGATACTGACTCGGTCTAATGTCGCTTCTTACATTCTTGTTTAAATCAAGTCTTTCCCTTGAATCATGAGGACTAGCCTCTGACTTTGCCATAATTTCCTACATTTCTGTAGCCGTCCATTTCAGGTGATAGCTAATTCCCCAAAGCACATCTGTGGACGCTCCTATGTTGCCACCCCATGGCTTGCTTGGCGTCCCACCTCCCCTGTCGCCCGCACTTTCCCCCTCAGGTGACATGCTTGCCCCCAAGCCATCAGAATCCAAAGGGCAACTCACATTTCTGAAGTCCAGTGTTCATCTGAGGGTACGAAAGCAGCAGTAAGGAGAGGTCGCCTGGTCCCGGCAGGCAGGCCAGCATGACAGGCAGGTGCTAGCAGGTGGGGGCTTCCGTCCTCTGCGCACTGTAAGGAGACAAACACCTGCCAGGTTAGAATCCAGCCCATGGGACCCCTTGAGGACATCCAGAACGCCCTCTGCTAACTGTGGTAACTGGGAAGCACTCATACGGTGAAAGAGTCCTCTTCTTTCAGTGATCCACTCTATCTATTTTTCACTTGGTCAGCCAGGGACATTTACAAATATATGCAGGCATACACACACACATACACACACACACACACACTGTACACACATTTAACAAAACATGTTGTTTTTTTAAGTCCCACAAGCCAAACTGACAAGCTTGGAGAATTTGAAGATTGACCCATCACTAGTTTGCACTGGAAATTTCTGGCTCTCCCCCACCAAAAAAATGATTATCCAAAAAAAAAAAAAAACAGCCCCTCACCCCATCTCTGCATTTGCTGAGTTGCAGCCCTGTCGCTTTTAATCACAGCATGGATTTTCCGCACACCTCCTGAATCAACCACAGGAAGGATGGTGTGTGTGTCTCTCCGGTTATTAAAGCCCATAAACGGCCTCCTCTCAGGCTCTGAGACAACCGCAGCCAAAGAGGAGGAAAAGGGGTGACTTGCGAGTCATTAGGAGAGCGGCTGGCGGTAAAAAGTTAATTGGACTTAATTGAAGTGATGAGAGACTGGCAGGGAGCCCTCTCTGTACCAGAAAAGCTGCTCAAAAGGACAAGCGAGCAGACTCTTAAAAAGGGCCGCAGTCAATCATGAGCTGAAAATGAGCCAAGCAGTGTGACCAGGCAGCAAAAGAGGCCAAGGCGATTTTAGGGTGCATTAGCCGAATTACTGGTTCTGAGTCATGGGAAGCAATTGGGCTACTTTCCTCTTTGCTAGTGAGATTTGGGTCTCTCTCACTCACAATGGTGGTGCTCTGATTCTGCTTCACTTCAACTGCTATGGCTGCATCCTACGGAATCTTGGGATTTGTAGTATTAAGATTTTCCTGCCAGAGAGGTCACCAAACTATCAATCCCAGGATTTCTCAGGATGCAAGCATGACAGTTAAAAGTGGGATCATAGCGGCACAGTTGTGAAGATTTCCTGGTCTTAGAAGTTTGGTTCTAGCTGCTTCAGGGGCATATAAATCAATGTTTTCCTGTCTTTTTTGAGGGTGGAGTGGATACAACAAGAGAGGGAAAAAGGGATATGGGGAAGAAACAGGGAATGTGTAAGCCAGTGCTATTCAAAGTACTGGTCCATGAGCTATCGGCTGCCAGTCCAGGAAAGAAAGAAACAGTTTCCACCAATGGTACCGGTCCCTAAGAAACTGGGGGGCTGGGTGGTTGAGGAATAATTGGTAGCCCCCCACATCAGATGGCGTGAGAGGTACCGGTGCAGGACTGGGGTAGAATTCAAAGGCTTAGTGGAAAAAATGGATCTTAAAGAGGCCATCTAGTCCAACCCCATTCTGCCATGCAGGAATACACAATGAAAGCACCCCTGAAAGATGCAGGTCCAACCTCTATCTAAAGATTTCCAAAGAAGGCGAGTCCGCCACCTTTCGAGGCTGCAGATTTCACTATTGAATAGCTCTTAATCTCTTTTCTTGTAATTTGAACCCACTGGTCCGTGTTCGAGTCTCTGCAGCAGCATAAAACAAGCTCACGCTATAAGAAAACCTTGTTGCCCATTCCCATTACAGAGTTATAGTGCTATCATTCCACTTTAACTGCTGCAGTTGCATCTTATGTATTCCTGGGGTTTCTGGTTCAGGGAGGGGCATTTTGAATTCTCAGCCAGAGCACTCCATGGCCTTGCCAAACTACAAATCCCACAGGATGGAATCATGGCAATTAAAGCGGAACCACAGTGCTATAATGAGGTAGCCTGAATGGCCTCCTTTGGTACAAATTCTCATGCAACATTTCTGCAGGCGACTTGGAAGGAGATGTCCTTCACCTCATTCTTGCAAATGGCTGACCCACCTGCACATTTCATTTTTGTTAACAAATGGGACAGAGAGCATTTTTCTTCCTCCATGGCCCCCTTGCTCATTTGCATTTGAAACCCAGCACTTAATTATTAATCATTAACATCTCTCTGTTCTTTTCCAGACAAAGGTCCCAGGCAAAAAAAAAAAAAAGTTTCCAAGCACTTTCAGCAAGTGGGAATAGGCCTTGGATTGTTTTAACAGAGGGGCGGGGTATAAATAAATTTTATTATTTATTATTACTATTACTGGAGCCATTCTGGGGGTGGGGGGGTACATGAAGGGGGTAGCCCTCCAATGGTTGGAGGGCTGTGCCATTGGTCCTGCTTTTCAGCCTCAAGGGAGGTCTTAGAGTGGGCCCATGAACCCCTAACTGGATCCCTTCTCCATCTTTGCAGACTCCCCAGCGAACATGGAAGAGGAAATTCCACATAGTCTAACAAACCCACTAGCCTGTTTCTGGCACATTTCAGAAAGTTCCAAAGAATTCTCGCTCTCTTTCTTTTTTCCCAAATTTTCTTGTCCAATTGCTCAGAGAAGACCTCTTTTTTATATGCCACAGGTAACCAGAGGTGTATCCAGACGACCGAAATTATATCCGTTTGATCCCACATTTAACCGACATGGCTGTCTTCTACAGAACCCTGAGCTCTCCAGTGTGGAGTCTCTGCTAGGGAGATTAAGTCCCCTCTTCCCCCGAGTGACAGTAAAGAATCCTAAACCCTCTACCCAAACTATACATCCCAGGGTCTCCATAGGATGGAGCCATGACTGCCAAAATATTTTTGAGGGGTGGGGAGATGAAGTTTGCAAATTAGCACCAAAAAAATAAAATAAAATAAAACCAGGCAGTCGGGATGGGTGTGTATTTGTGCTGTCTATTCCCTCCACAAAAGCCAGGGTGGTGTCATGGTTTGAGCACTGGATTAAGACCCAGATTAGAATCACAGAATTGGAAGAGACTACAAGGGTCATCTAGTCCAACTCCCTGCCACGCAGGAAGACACAATCAAAACACTCCCTACAAAAGGCTATGGCAAACCTGCTCTGAACAGAAAGCTCTAGAAGAGGGTGACCTTAAGTCAGAATCAACTTGAATATACACAACAACAACTGCAACATCACAATCCTCCCAGAGATATGGAATGCCATTTCAAATACTCAATTCTGTCTCCCTGGACGGAGAAAGATTACAGCAGCAAAAACCCAAGAGAGGTCAAATGCCAGAAGCTGGAAGGATTTGTTCTTTTGGAAGGAACATGGGAGCCCTCTGGCCAGCCACTGGCTTTTGGGCAGAACGGCCATCCCAGGAGGTGAAACTGGCCAAAGTGGAACCCTTTTCTTTCCATGCCAACTTCCACCCAAAGAATTCAGAACTCTGCAATTGATTTTAATAACAGTAACAACAATAATAAAGCTTCTACAAGGCAATCTCACAGCACCTTGGCGCTCTCGGCCACTAAAAAAGGGGCTATTTAGCCTCAGCAGCTTATAAAAAAATTAAAAAGAGAGAAAAGTGATGGAATTTCCCTCCTTAGATGAATCCTTCCTTATATAAATGGCTAATCAAACTAAAAGATATGTCCCACCTAGACAAACTAACTATAATGTTAAAGAACCAAGCCTTGAAACGAGTTGAGGAAGAGTGGGAACGAATAAAATTACACTGGAAAAATTCCTGGCAAAACTTATATGTAACTTAAATGTATGAGTAAACTAAGGGACAGAAGAAACAATAGTGCAAATTACTAGAAAGTAATCTTTATGAAAGAGTACAATGAGATTAGTAGCTACAAGGACATACAGTATATAGTAGAATAGGAAACAATTAATAACAACTTAAGCAAATTGTAGTTAAATTAGGTAGGAAGCAGGAAAAAGTAGTTTTATGGGAATTTGGTTATTATGTATAATTACTAAGAATACATAGATATACAGTATATGTAAAGCTTCCTCCCCAAATGTTTCTTTTATAAAGGAAAAAAAATGTTACACTTGGCAATAAAGGAGGCATATATACAAAATATTTAATTATATACAGGTGTTGGTATAAAGCTACACTGTAATTCAATAAAACTAATAATAAAAATGATGCTCTTCAGCAAGGGTTGGCAAAGTGCCGCCCACAGGGCTGTTTTGTAGCTTTTAATATTTTTTCCTCCCAAAATTCCTGGGAGGCTGTTGCAGGCATTTTGGTCATGTTTTCGGCAGCACCACATCAGGACCTTTTAGGCCCAGGAGAGGAGGCCTTTTGTTCAAAACATGAACTAAACAGGAAGTGACTTATGGTCTTACTTCCTGTTAGGAAAAAAAATCTCCCCTGGGACAATAATGTGGCAAAATTATTCCCTGTGCCTCCTGGTGGGCATTTGAGGGTCAAAAAAAATAATTTGGTATAGTGTGGGGGGGCATCCCTACCAGTCCCTCTGTGAAGCCAATTGCAAATTCTAGGTGACCACCCCAGTTGCAAATTAAGACAGTGGGGTGGGAACATCCAGGGGGTGGGGGGCCTTATATTCCCCCCCATGAACTGCATGCCTGGTAAGCCCTGTTCCTGGGCCCTCCTTGCCACAAATTTGGGGACAGGAAAATGGACAGGGGCAAACCGTAGAGGCTTACTTGCCTCTTATACAGGATGCACCAAAAAACCCCAATTCTGTCAAAACGAAGATTTGCCAAATGGATGCATTTAAAATAAAAACGTAAAAATCCACCCCAGGCTAGATAACTAGTTATGAGACTGGCCCTTTTCACTAGATAAGGCCACCAAAATTCCTGTACAATACCGAGGGGAACTGGCTTCCTTTTACCCAGGAATCAATCTAGGTCTCCACTTGCCATCCTCTTTCTCCCTGGTGTGTATCTTTCCCCTTGGCCATGGTTCCCATTTTAGAGACAACTCACCATTTCTGGATTTCTGGGGCTGGATGAAATAGCCATGTTGGTCTGTTGCAGAGCCTGGTGGGGCCTTGTCTGTCTGCATCAGGTGATGGGTGGAGCACAGAGATACTGATGCACGTGGTAGGGAGGAATTGGAATGCAAAAAAGGGCAGGAGGCACAGATGGGATTTTCCTCACAGTGGTCATTTCACAAACAGATAAGCAGATTAACACCTGGGTAGGGATGAAAAGGTTTTCCCCATTCCAGGCTTGAGAGATAAAAGAATGTAAACTCTTTTATTCATCTGTGTTCTGCTGTGGCTGCTGTTTCTAGAAGGCTAAAAGGGTCATCACAAAAGGTGTGTGTGTGCTCCCCCATGCAATAATTCAAGAACTAAGCTGTGCATAGAAGGGTTCAATCCAACCCCCAGAAATCTTCAGCCAAAAAAATTCCAGGCCCCAAAAGTGAGATGGGAAAGGGCTTTTGCTCCCCCACATCTCCAAAAAGAGTAGAAAATATTTATCAGTTGGACTCACAGCCTGACTCTCCTGCCATGAGCTCAACAACCCTGAGGTAGGTCTGAGAGGGAAAAGAGGGATCGGTCCAAGGGTTGACCCTAGGCAAGTTACACTCTCTCAACCTCAGGGGAAGACAAGAACAACCCCCCCCATGAGCTAATCTTGCCAAAACACTCCTGGTAGATTCACCTTTGGGTCACCACAAGCCTGAAACAAAGTGAAGGCACACAGCAACAATGTGCTTTAAAATGCAGTTTTTGTCTGCTTAACCCAGTCCTTTTTGTGAAACTGTTCCCTGGGGCCCTTCACTTTTTTTTCTGCCCTGTGGCATTTAACCTCTCTCTTCACCTTAGAGCAGACAAAAGATTTTCATCATCACCCTACATGTGCTAATCTGCTTATCAAGGCTAGGCAGTCCTTCTCTGTTCATGGAGATAATGATCCAGATGTGCTCCTTTTGCATTTCCATCCCCTTACCTACATAGAATCACAGAATTGTAGAGTTGGAAGAGACCGTGAGGGCCATCCAGTCCAACCCCCTGCCATGCAGGAAATCTTGATCAAAGCTCAAGATACATCCTCTCTCCTGCCTAACCCTGTGCATACCTGTCTCCTTACTCAGGTAACACTGAATGCCTCCTGGCCTTTGTTTTTGTTGCTGCTGCTGTGTGCCTTCAAGTTGTTTCCAACTTACTGGCAACCGTGGTTGCTTTAAAAAAAAAAAAAACAACCTACTAATAAACTCCCAAGTTCCCACACGTAAATAGCTGCATTGCTTTGTCAAGTTTCTCTTCAAGTACAGTACTGCTTCTTCCTGCCTTCAACATGGTTTTAAGGTTTCAGCCTGTAAAATCCCCTTGCAAGTTGCATGATGTAGAACAGAGCAGAGGGAGGAGAGTGATTTAATGATTAAAGACCTTTACATCTGCTTTTTAACACCGAACCAGCCTTCTGCGTTCCTCCACCCCCCTTTCACGTGCCAACCTTCCCTGGAAAAGCAACAGAATAAATAACACCAGGCTTTGACTGCCTCTCAAATAAATGCTATAGGCAGTTTAATTTACTTCCAACAGTAACTACAAGTTATTCATAAATCAGGGAACAGAGAAGGTAGACACAGAATGACAAGCTTTTAATGAAAAGGAAGCAAAGGTACAGGGGGGGGGGCAAATGAGGGCATTGTCCCCCACAAATAAGAATTCTGCCCCCCAAATGAAATTTTCCTTCACTCCCCAAATGTCTAGCATTGCAGACCTGGACTGCCATATCCGTGGAGGTTTGGTTCCCAGACTTACTGTGGATAATGGAAACCATGGATATCAGTGAATCCTATTAAAATAAAGGACTTCCAGTAAAAACATATGGTACCAGAGAGTTGCTTTGGAGGATATAGAAGATGCCTAGAAAGGTCTAGGCATTTTCCCAGCACAACTCTATGGCATTTATCCCCTATTTTGCAACCCCTGGATAACTAAAACTGTGGATACTAGTTCCACAAATACAGGTGTGTATGTGTGTGACTGTAACTTAAAACGTTAGTTGAACATTTGGTAACAGAGTTTAGGCATCCAAATAGGGACAGGCAGAGACCCAGGGAATGTGAACACCGTAAACAGAAGACTTTGAGGTATGAATGATTTTCAAGGTCTCATTCTCAGCGATGCTAGAAATATGGGTACAGAAGTAAAATTTCATGTGGGGGTGCAGAATTCTCATTTGTAGAGGCCGTGCCCCCATTTCGCAGATACACCCAGACAAGCAAAGAACACCAACAGGACACCAGAACAAGGCATTTTTCTCAGCTGGATAAATACTGCAAACCCTCAAGACATAAAAGGAAGAGAAGGCATAAAAAGCTTCAGAGCTCCTGGCAGAGTTCAGGCCTCCAAAAGTCAAGGTTGATGCTGTATTTTCAATAGGCTGGACAAGATGGCGTGAGGCGGTTTCACCGTCCAACACTAGATGGCGGCATTATGGTTTTTGTGCCCATTTTCGTGCAACACGAGATTTTCACACTCTCACTTGCTTGGTCACTGGGAGGAGAGGAGAGCTGCAATCTTGTTGTTGTTGTTTTTCAAAGTGGCTACTGACTTTTCTGGAGCCCACACAAGGCCTTCCCAGCTGACTAGCATCCACTGTTGTGTTTTGCTGCCCCTGTGCCATGACGGCCTGCAGAATCCCTCAGATAGCATAGCTCCTATAACTCCCAGACCCTGAGCCACCATAACCACTCTAATCCACCACCCATTAGAATCCCCTAGGCAGCAAAGCCACTGTAACTTCCAGAATCCCCAGCCGACACAGCCACAATAAATCCCAGAATTCCCCAGCCAGCATAGCCACTGCAACTTTTGCAATCTCCCTGCCAGTATAGCCACTACAATGCCCCAAATCCTCCAGCTGGCCTATCCACTATAACTTCCAGAATCCACTGGCTAGCACAGCTACTATAAACCCCTGAGTCCTCCAGCCATCATGGCTGAGGGACTGCAGTCCCCAACCAAGAGAAGGCAACTCCGCCCCCACAGCCCCACTGGCAATCCAATATGAGAGTGCTGGGTTCAGGAAGACCACTTTAAATATTTCTCCTTCTTCTAAAAAGGCACCTTCCTCCTGTTCCATGCCAATGAGGACAAGCTTACCCCAAGGGCAACCCTCTTTCCTCTGGCTGCTGTTTCTTTCTTCCCTTAGCTTCTCTGCCTTTCTTCACGATGTCACCTCTTTTATATCTCAGCTGCCTCCTTTCAAGATTCACCAGCCGGCCCAGATGAGAAATCAGGACAGATTAAATCACGCAACCACGCAGAGGCCTCCTCAAGGTTCCCGATGCTCTCTTTCCTCATTTTTTGAGAAGGGCTCGCTTGAAGCAATCCCACAAATGTATCACACTACAGTCACCTCCTGGAGTCTGTTTCAATCCAAATTCTCAACATCTCCTAAGCTCCTCAACCATTTCTGAGCTCTTGTTCCCCCTTCCTATCCACCAGAGGTGACACCGAGTCAGTTCCCAAAAAGCAAACAACTGCAGTCCGGTGGTACCGTAGTCCAAAGTGGCACAGCCGTGCTGCATGAGCACAGAATAATCTAGGGCATCTTGGAAACCTCCACTTTCACTTCCAGGAAAAAGTCATGTTTCAGGGCCCTTGCAATGCTCAAGGCCTTCGGCCTGGTAATCCTGGCATAGTGGTTGGAGCATTGGGCTAGGACTCTGGAGACCAGGGTTCAAATCCCCTTCTGCTCAGCCATGGAAACCCACGAGGTCACCTTGGGCAAGTCACACCCTCTCAGCCTCAGAAAAAGGCAAAGGCAAACCATTTCTGAACAAATCTTGCCAACAAAACCCACGGCGGGTTCGCCTTAAGACCGCTGTAAGTCTGAAACAAAGGCACACATCAACAATTTTTTGAGAACTTTTGAGAAGGACTTGAAGACACACAACAACAACAAGAGTGACTTGAGAAAGTTAACTGCCAGGGAAGGGTTTGGTTTATTAAAAGGGATGTAAAGAGTGTCATCATGAAGATGAGCCAAACCAGAGAGGGGGGATGACTTTGGGGAATTCTGGGAGCTGGGGTCCCCCCCAAATCATTCTCTTGAGTTTGGTTGACCTGAGGAGCAACCTTTGATACAGCCACAACTTCCACTGAACAAGACCTCATGCAAATCACGAGACCAGTGCCAGAACCCTCTGCCTCCAGAAAGGCTCAACTTTTCTCTCAGTTTAGGGCGGATGTACAAGCTTTACTGTTGTTTTGTGCAAGGGGTTTACATTGCCTTAGATGCCCCACATTGCAAGGAACTTTAACACTTATGCTCTCCTCTCCCGCAAAAGCAAAGAGAATCGGACTAATGCAGCCTGCTGCTTCCTAGGGTCTAAGGAAACCAATTCCGAACTCTTTACCACAAGTGTGAACAGGCTGGCCTGGCTGAATTTAAAAAGAAGCATTTCGGGAAGAAGCATGTAGCCTACAGGCTACCCTTGGGCCAAGGGTGCCTTCAATCCTGCTGGGACAGGTTCTCTGTCATTTACATCTATAATGAAATAGGTCTGATGCCAAACACACACACACACCTCTCCCAGATCAAAGGAAGGGTCATGGAGTCCAGCACCTCCTGTGTGTATATACTCACAGGGAACATTGCAAGCAGGACATGTGATAAAAAGCAGGAAAGTTCACCTAGCATTGTCATCATCGCTGCTGTTATCTCTCCAGCATGGCCTAAAGGCTGGTGTGTGTGTAATTTAACCTGACTGTTGGGCTTTATCTGGCTTTTTAAAAGGTTCTTCTGTTGCAGTTTTCTTTAATGTCATGCTGTGTTAGGCTTTACTGGCAATACTCTGGCCCAAATCTAGTCACAACCGGAGCAGACCCAGTGAAGTCAAAGGGGACTTAGAATACTAGAGTTGGAAGAGACCACAAGGGACATCTAGTCCAACCCCACTCTGCCATGAAGGAATACCCAATCAAAGCATTCTTGACAGATGGCCATCCAGCCTCTGTCTAAAGGCCTCCAAAAATGGAGAGCCCGCCACCCTCCAAGGCAGTCTATCCCACTGTTGAACAGCTCTTATAGTCAAGAGATTTCTCCTAATATTTAAGTGGAATCTCCTTTCTTGTGATTTGAATCTATTAGTTCGTGTTCTAGTCTCTAGAGCGGCAGAAAAGAAAGCTTGCTTGGAGTTGCTGTCCTGCACCTGGTGCATCATAGGATTCCCGTCCCTGACTTAGATCACTGGTTTTCTTTCTTTTAAGTTTAAATTAAAACTACTTGGGGAAGCCGTACACCTGAGAAGGACGTTCTCAGTGGCTGTTCCCAGGCTCTACAACTCGCTTCCCAGGGAGGCTAGAACGTGCCCACCTGGCAGTCCTTTGGTGAGCAATCTTTTGAGAACTGAAGGGTTTTAAAGAAAGGGTTTTTAAGTAGGTGCTCTCCTCTTTCAATTGTTTTAACAGTGCTGTTCCTTTTAGCTTTCTATAATCAACTTTAACTGTATGTTTTAAATGGTGTTTAGATTGTCGGTAGCTGAACTCTGTTTTAATGTTGATCTTTTGTACGTCTACCTGTACAGGTTTCCCTCTGCATCCACAGAACCAATATCTGCAGTTCCAGTTATCCGTGGCTGAAAAAATAAGGACACATACCAGACGCATTAGAAAATGCCTAGAGAGGCATCCTCTCTAGGTCCTCCAACACAACTTTATGGTAAGTTTGCACCGGAAGTCCTTTATTTTAAAATAGGGTCCCGGTATTATCTGTGATTTCATTTATAAATGATAAGTCTGGGAACATATTCCCTACAGATATTGGAGAGGGGGCACCTGTATTGTATTTTTAATTTGTAAGCCACCTTGGACAAAAATGAGGGGGTCCAAATAAAAGTTAATAATAGTAGCAATAATAGTAACAATGACATTAACTGACTGCAAACTTTTAAAATAAAATTTAAAAAGCCAGGTAACTCTCAGGACCATTTCTATAGTAACTCTCGGTGCCGAAGGGCCAGCCTGCTGCCCTACTCACAAGAAATCCTTCCCACATTTTGACTCAAACATGTAAGCACATCCATTTTATTTCACAACATCTGTAAGCAAACCCATGATCCATAAATGAAGGAATCAGTTTCACAGAGTAAAGTCAACTCACAAGACAAAAATATTTCTTGAGCTGATATTTGTGAGCAACATTACAGACGTTTAGAGGCAAACGTCATTCTCTGTGGATCCAAGCCTGTAGCTCTGTGGTATTAAAAAATGGTAATTTTAATACACTCCAGAGTTTTGTAACTCTGGCTTGTTTAAATTAATTCCCATAATGATAATCTTTTATCTCTCAGCTGTGAATTTCACAACACCTGAGATCCGGCATTATCTTCTGACATATTCAACCAACCCCATCATCTTTTACAAACTGATTCTTATCATGTTTACTCAGAAGTAAATCCCACCATGGAGTTCAATCAAGTTTACTCACTGAGGCTGCCACCCTTAAAAGGAACCCACATTGAACTCTGTGAGGCTTACTTCTGAGTAAACATGGGAAAAGAACATTCTCTTCCCACACACTTATGACCCACTGGGTGATAACCAGAAGATCCTGTACATTTTTAAAGCTGAATAAAGTTACATTGAATTAAGGACACTTAAGACAAGCTCAGATAAATGAATGCTTTATAACTTGGATCACCACAATCTGATAATCTGACTGCTTCCTTCATAGTGGTGTTGATGGGGGAGCCCCAATATCAGGAGATGGATTTATTTAGGGGCAGGGAGGAGAAAAAAAAATGCTTAAAAACTGCTTTACACTACAATTTGGCAAGTTAAAAAGACAAAACTAAAACTGGCTAAAGCCGTTGTGGTTAGAATAGTTATGGAATAGCGGTTGTTTGTAGCCTATAACTGGGGTGCCACAGCAGAAAAGGCCTTCGTTCTCTCCTCTTATGTGGCAGAAATCCCTGGAAGCTCCAGTTAAAAGGTTCAGATAGCAAGGGGCCATGGGGACCCCCAACTACTGGTCAACTATTATTCCCAGCATCCTTCATCTCTGGCAGGGTTTAGAGGGAGCGAGACTCCAACATATTTCCCATTTCTGATGGCAAAGACCCCTCCAAATGGGTAGAGAGATGCTACCAATTGGGGCAGAACAGGACTGGGCCTCCAGATGTGGTACTGCAGCTCCCAGCAACCCTGTAGCCGGCAGTGAGGGTTGCTCTTTGCCCACAGGGTAGGCAATACTGGGAATCAGCCTTCCGGATGCTGTTAGGTTGCAAACCCCAGCATTCCTCACCGCTGGCTGAGGCTGCTGGGATTTGCAGTCCAACAATGATTTCAACCCCCATTTCTTTGGGTCTGGCCAGATAAAAACAGACTGACCTACTCGTTTCCTGTCTGGATTCCTAGGCACCTTAATCCCACATTCAGGAGATGCACCAGAAATGTCCAAGCTGACGCGGGTCTGTAGCCTGAGGAAGAGAGAGGCTTAGTCCGAAGGACAACAGAGAGGAAATAATCGTAACTGGCTTTTCAAGCCAGACGCAAAGAAGCAAATAAAAAAAAAGGCCTTAAAGCAAGAACAAGAATGGAAGCAGCAGTTTTAATAAAAGCTATCTCAGCTCTTCGAGACAGAGCAACCCTCCTTGCTGATAAACACACCCCCTCAGGCCAACACGCATGGAATTTAACATGTTTCCAGGCAAAGGTTTTCTTGGGGAGGAGGTTGCAGAGAAGGAATGGGGAACCAACACAAGTACAGAAAATACATTTCCCCCCTTTAATCTAGAATCATAGACTCTTCAAGGGCTCAAAGGGACCCCAACGGCTATCTAGTCTAACCCCCTGTGCTCTTTCAGGAGTGCTTTCGTTGTGTAGTCCTAAATGAATAGTAGAATGAATCTCTCCTCCCTCCCTGCCACTGGACCCACTAACTTTCCATCTGATATCAACAGAGGTAAAACCAACTAAGAATTGTAAGGATTCGTAGCACTACTATCAGTTTCCCAGGTGTGTCTGACTGGAGTTTTGAGCCAAGAATCTAGGCCTCTGTGAGGTATTGCTAGATAATACGGCCTATTCTAAGCAGTGCTACTTTTTGTAATTGCGATCGTAACTATAGTGATCTCATTTAGATGTTTTGTCCATCGGCTTGGAATTGCTCCCAGATCCCCTCTCACAGCTGGAACCACAGTGGCTTTCTTTTAGCAAAAAATAAATTATTATTATTACAGGACAATCCCTGTATCCAAGACCGCACCCTGTAGATACCTGAAACCATGAATAATAGGGAACCCTATCATTTTCTATGAGACAAATGCCAGAGGCTGACCAGAGAATCACATTGGAGGACCTAGGAATGCCTAGAGAGAACATATTTTTTCAGATATGAATAAGTGAAACCGTAGATACCGAATACATGGATCAACCTGCACTATTACTATTACTATTATTACTACTGTGCTATTATGCTATGGTGCCTTTGTTCAGATGTCTGGTCTGCCCATTTGGGATTGCTTTCACAGTACCACAATATTTTATTTCCCCAGAAAAGAAAATATTATTATTAATAATAATAATTTATTCATTTATATCCAACCTTTCTCCCAATAATGGGACTCAAGGCAGCTAACAACATATTTAGAACAATATTATATCTCACATTCTCCCCAAGACCAGGACTCAACGCAGCTGCTTACAGAAATTTAGCAAAACGTATGCCCCATACAAGAAGCAACTTGAGTAAAATCACCCAGACGAGTCTCACAAACGCACTGTTTTTCTCTTCCTGAGGCTCTCCTGCACCCAAGGACAGGGCCTAGCTGTCCCTCCCATGAAAACCTGCTGCCAAAAAAATCTCTTTTTTCATTCATCATCATCATGCCCGTGACTCCTTGCCAGAGGACAGGCACAGGACATGTCTGCATTATAACTGGGGTGGGGTGCCATACCCTCATGCCCTGTTGTCGCTGGTGGGCTGCTCTTGCCCACATGCATGCCGGCAAAGATATTTCCTGCCACAAGGTAACTTTGCAAAAGGAACTTGGGGAAGAGAAAAAGGAGAGAAGGGCCCTGCCTCCCTCCGTGAGCGCGATCGAACATGACATGGCAGTCACTTTGCTGACATTTTGTCCCCATTTCTGAACAATCACACAGTCGGAAAGGGGAGGGTTTTTTCCCCCTTAAGACCCTCAAGGAGGTGGGATTTGGGGAGAGAGCTCATACTGGGGGCAGGGGGAGAGGATGCCAGAGGCTTAAAAGGGGTTGAAAAGGTGATGCAAACTGCTAACAAATGGAGCGAAACAGGTTCGTCTCACGCCCAAGGCAATACCATAAATTAAATGTATTTTTATGTGAGGGGGGGGGCGGTGGCAGAAGAGAAGCACACCATTTCCTGTGAGAGGCAGACCCCAAACCAGACACCCCAGGATCAGAGGTGGAAAAGGAGGGCTGAAACCCACCCTAGTAAAGAAGTAACATTATTCACATTTTCCCCATAACATGGAAAGAGGTTATTATCAAAGGGGAAACCTTCTGGCCCCTTCCTTAAGATCCAAACACATTTAATTGGGGGAAATGCACTGGGAGGGGGGATGTGTCTGTATAACTAGGTTGGGGGGCTCAGACAGGTGGAAATATGGGGAGGGTGAGTCCCAGTGCAAAAAGAGAGGCATTTCTTTTAAAAGGGGAAGGTTTGAGGACACAGATTCCTTCCAGAGCAAAAGGAACGGGCGATTGCAAGTTAATTGAGGTGGGGGTGTAAAATGGGGAGGGGGTGGACAGGAGAAGCAACTGAGGCTGGTTGGGGGGGTACAGGAGGGGGCTTCTCAGGGAAAGCAAACAAGGCTGAAATTTGAGAAGTCAGAATTAAGCCAGGGACAAATAGAGGTGGGTTTTTTGGGGGGTGGAAGGAGAGGAAGGAATAAAGGGGAGCAACTGTGAAAACAGAGAAAGAAAGGAGGCTTGGAAATGTGATTTTTGTGCAAAAGGAGGTGGGTTGGGGGTTTTTTAGGGGGAGGGCTGCAAAGGCCCTGCAGCCCTTCTCACGCCTCAATGTGTGTGGGGGGGTAGGTTCCTAGAGAGGTTGGATTACAACTCCCATCAACCACCATCCAGTCTAGAAAACCCCCCAGAGAAAGGCTAAGACAGAATAGGAAGTATTTTTGGGGGGTGGGAGAAGAAAAGAGGGGAACTTGTGAGCTTGCCCCCCCCATTAATTTCCTGGTTAACTAATGGCCTCTGACTACTACTCAGCCCCCCAATTAATAGGTCAATTAATAGCCTCCCCCTTCTCCCACCCCCAAATTAATAGGTCAATTAATAGCCTCCCCCTCCTACTCACCCCCAAATTAACAGGCTAATTAATAGCCTCCCCCTCTTACTCACCCCCAAATTAATAGGTCAATTAATAGCTTCCCCCTCCTACTCACCCCCAAATTAACAGGCTAATTAATAGCCTCCCCCTTCTACCCATCCCCAATTAATGGGTCAATTAATGGCTACCCTTTCCTACCCACCCACCCCAAATTAGTAGGTTAATTAATGCCCTCCCCCCCTCCTACCCACCCCAAATAATAGGTTAATTAATGCCCTCCCCCATGTCCCTCCCACCCCAATGAATGGGTTAATTAATGCCCTCCCCCTTCTTACCCCCCACAGGACGACGCCCAGCCCCCCGAGTGTTGCAATGGGGGTAAGGGGTGCCCCAAATCCTTGCATGGGGGGTCCAGGCTGTTCCTTCCCCTCCCCCCAGGTAGGCCTCCGCCCCTCCCCCATTCCAGGAGGGTGGGGGAGGGGCGCCGGGCCTCGCCTGAGGAGGGGGCGTTTTTTTGGGGGGGCCCTGGGGGTCTCCTCGTCCTCCTCCTCCTCCTGACCGCGCTCTCTCACCGTGGGAGCCCCCGCCCGGCCCTCATGGCGGCGCCGCCGCTCCTCCACCTTCGTCCCCTCAGCGAGCCGGCTCGGCCGCTCCCCAAGCCCCCCTTCTGCGCCTGCGCCGACGACGTAGATGGCTCCACCCCTCCCTAGCCACGCCCCACGCCGCCGACGCGGCTGGCTCCGCCCCTCACGACCCAAGGCGGTGCCGACGCGGCTGGCTCCGCCCCTCCCTCTCTAGCCACGCCCCCTTCGCTCTAAAGAGAAGAGCGAAGCGAGGGAGACATAGAAAGACAGGCGCGTAGACACTTCCGGATCCCTGTCGGCAGAGGAGAGGGAATGAGGAGGGATTTTGAGTGGAAGGCCAAGCCCAAATGATTATTTAAAGTGTGCATTTCAAATTGTGTCTTGACTGTCTTGGTTTTACTTCTTCTTTGAAACAGATGTATGTTTTTCATATAGCTAACACACATTGGAAACTGCTTAATGCAGCATAGATGTGTAAACTGCTATTGCGTAAAACAATTTGTAAGCCGCTCTGGTAGCCTTGTGGCTGAAGAGCAGGGTATAAATAAATAAATAAATAAATATTTCATGGATATGTGCTATTAATTGATATGTGCTTTTAAAGTGTGGATTTTAAATTGTGTCTTGAGTATTTTAAAATGTCTTATTTGTTCTTTTAAATGTATATTTGTTTTTTAATTGATATGCGCTTTTAACTAATGTCCTGTTTAAGTGGCAATGTGTTGTTTCCTAACCCATCACCCACACGGAAGCAAATAGCAGCCCCAAGTCTGGTTTGCTTCTCGGGCAGGGAGCTGAATGGCCTCTTGCCCTTTGCCTCTGGCAGCAAAATGTCTTGGGTCAGCCCCGCATTCACCTTCCCTGATGGGCTCGGCTCCTTTTAAAGCCCTAAACTAGACGAAACTGCTTGAGGGAGGCAGGACGGTGCGCAACGTCCCCAGCGCTAGCCAGCCAGGGCTGTGCGCAAGCTGGCTTCTGCAGCCGGTTGGCAGAACCAGTCCCTTCCTCACACTTTCACCTCCACGCACACATCCAGCCTTAATCCTTCAGGGAAGGAAAACTCGTACACCAGACCCATCTTTGCCCGGTCGCCAAAGCGGCAACTTGACTGCAGCTAATTATGTCTGCCTGGCACACACCCTTGGTGAGTCAGGAGCCGACGTAGGCGGGCAGGAGCCTTCAGCTCCAAAGTGGATTAAGCTTTCACAATCTACGTCCCAAAAACCACCCTAGGAAATGGCAATGCATAAGAAATTCCTCATAAGAAATCCTTGCATAGAGAATGACAGTTCCCAGCCTTCCTGAGAAGACAGACTCCTCTGGTTAAGAGCAGGGCGGTCAGCAACCTCAGGCCCAGGGGCCAAACCCTGATCTAGATAGTTTTATTTTTGTATTAGTAAGAAAAGAGGAAAACAATTAATATTATTTTTGTGTTATTGTTATGGCCTTTTGCGGTCGGGTGTATTTTTCAGTAGAATGGTCTTACTCCAATAAAAAATTCCTAATCCCTTAAATTCCTAGGCAGCCACACTCCCTTTTCCCGTAACGCTACTGTCTAGTGTTGTCCCAGCTCCTGTGGGGACTTTTCCCACATTCTAAGAGCTTGGGAAAAAATGACTCTTGTTAGTTCCTAGCAAGAACAACTTAAAAACCAAAATATATGCTGCTTATTTTGGGACATTGCTGGAACTGAATCCAGGCCTCCCACCTTTAAATAACAAGAGTCTTGAGTGGGGTTCACAGCATAGGCAACCTCTTTCTGCCCATTCAAACACTTGGGATTTTTAGAGTCAAGCCTGCCTAACTGGTTTCGTTATCTAATGGTTATGGCGTTCCCCTCTTTGACTTCCATGGCAGAGCAACCAGAATATGCTCTGGTGATGGCACAGGTTTGCCAGTCCAAGTACTATTGGGTGGCATCAGAAGGAGACCAATCTGTACGTCCATTTTTTAAAATTTCTTCCCAAGAATCCCCACCAAAAACACGCTCCAACTCCCACCAAAAACACACTGCAAGGAGGCTGTGAAATCCAAAACGAGGCTCGCAGAAACCCAAGCGCATTTGAGAGTTCCGACAATGAAACGTATATTTGAATTACTCAAAGCTCCCCCATCCCAAGCTTGGAATGTTACTCTTAAAAATTAACTAATTCCTGTTACTTGCCATGTTGCTGGGGAAATAAATTCATTCTCATTGTTGGCTGTCAGGGTTGTTGCTGTTGTTGTTTATCAAATCTGAATGCCTAGAAGCCAAAATGACTTCTCGTTGTATGCCTTCAAGACATTTCCAACTTATGTCAACTCTAAGGTGAACCTATCATGGGGATTTCTTGGCAAGATTTGTTCAGAGGAGGTCTGCCTTTGCCTTCCTCTGAGGCTGAGAGAGTGTGACTTGCCCAAGGTCACCCAGTGGGTTTCCATGGCTGTGCAGAGGGGGATTCAAACCCTGGTCTCCAGAGTTGCAGTCCAATGGTCAAACCAGTACAGCACGCTGGCTCTCCAAAATGACTTGACTGAGGCTATTGTGCTTTAGACACATCATGAGATGACATGACTTGATTTGGGGGGAAGAGGGAAAAACTGAGAAATCATCCCCTCCAAGTCTTATTTTTCTGGAAAAAGTGGGGAGGGGGGAAAACCTGGGTGCACAGACCCTCAGCTTCCAGCACATTAGAAAAGAAAAAGCCAGTTCCCCCACGTCTGAGAGTCTGAGGAACATCGACGTACAGTAGCAGATCATTCTAACTCCAGGTCCTGGTTTCTTTCTCTGAGTTCTTGTTCTGGGAATGAGGACTGTATGTGCCTGCCTCACTCTCTGGGAATGACCTAAATTTTACATCCCTGTGGCTACTGCCACTCTCTCAAAACAGCCCTGTTCAAAAACAACCTTGAAGGCAGAGGGATTTTGAGTTACCTTTTTATAAGCAAAACAAGGCATGCCACTTCACCACAGGCCAACCTGTGCGCTTTATTCACACCACAGTGGCGTGACTGCAAGCAGTCCTCTTGTCAGCCTGGTAAAGGCCAGGATGAGTGAAGGCAGCCATACCTTACCCAGGAATTCTCTTAAATCGAAGTCTGATGCCACACCAGTCCACACACTAAGAGGCTCTCTCTGCAGGTCATCTCAAAGTGAGCCAGGAAGTGACAAGGGAAAGCAAGGCCTGCCCCAAAGCTGTCCTGCACCCAAAAATCTCCTGCCAGAGTCTTTGGGATGAAAAGAGCATCCAGCAAGGCCTCCGTTCTTCAGGCCAGTTCCTAGCTTGAGGGGGCCCTGCTGTCGGATAAGCGAAGCTAGTTTCCAGGGGAAAGGCTCACAGGGGTTGTCCCCTTCTAGGGACGTCCAAGTCTCTTCCCGAATGCCACCAGGGCAGGCAGCTCACTTCTTCAGCTGCACGCAGAGCTTCAGGCGCACATCACACAGGAAAGCGTCCATCAGGTCTTGGCCTGCCTCCTGGGCAATCTTGCTGATGAGGTGTCCCCGCGGACCAATCAGCATCTTCTAAAGGGGGAAAGGGGACACAAGGAACGGGGCGTTAATCAAACCGAAGCAGTGTGTGCCTCCTGTGCAACCTGCCATCTTAGCACTGCTTTTTTTCTTTGTTTGGCATTTGAGTGGTTCCCTGGAATCACAGAATCCAACCCGCCCAGATCGAGGGCATGGGAAGAGCAGCTGGAAGATCCCACCCACCCACGCTGCGGACACGGGCAAAGCTAAAGCCACACTATGTCCAGTGAACTTCTCCCCAGCACACACCAAGTAGATAATTTCCATTTCCCAGGGTTGCTTTTTATTTCCCTCTCCTTTAAATACACACCAACCAAATGTAAACTGTGAGTCACCTGGGACAACAGGAATATCACACAAACAATGTGAACCACACGTTTGATACTGTGTATGCTCTGAAATTTCAGACCCTTACAGTAAGGGTCCCCTTTTCGTTCAGTGTTTGTATTCAGTACAACAAATTACTGTATCTAGTAAGAACGTCAAGAGCAGCCAAGACAGATCAAACCAAAGGGCGATTCAAAGGGCTGGGGATGACCTATAAAGCCCTGTTTGCCTTTGGCCCAGGGTACCTGGCAGTCTGTATCCCCTTCTATGAGCCTGCCTGGGCCTTGAGATCATCCAGAGGGGTCCTTCTCTCAGTCCCACCAATATGCACAGGTAAGGCTGGTGGGAAACAAGACGGGGCCTTCTCAGTGGCTGCCTCGGGGGGGGGTTGTGCTTGTTGCATGAGGGTCTTTTTGCAGGGCTGCTGCTTGTGATCCACTGCATATAGGCAGGCTCTGTAGTTGCAGACTGACCCACTGTCATGGCTTCATGGTAGGGGTGGGGATCCCACAGCCTCCTAGATGTTGTGGGATGGCAAGTCCCAGCAGCCCCTAGCCAGCACAACCAACAGCAAGGGCTGATGGGAGATGCAGCCCACCGAGAACTAGAGGGCCACAAGGTGCCCAACTGTCTAATACCCGACTGCTTCAGACAGCAACCCTACTCTGTTTCAGTGAGCCTTACTTCTGAGTGCACGCACACACACAAACACGGGCTGTCTATGGTTTTGGACTCCTGTTTTCACGACATGGCATTTGGAGCAGGGAACAGCAAATGTGCAGCAATCCAGTGGTTGTTGGACTGCCACTCCCCTCAGCCTGCCGTGGTCCAGCAACTTGTGTGGAGCCATATATTTCTCCTACAGTTGTGCCTGCTGCAGTGGGCAAGGCTGTTTGGGCAGGGCATCCCTTGTGAAGGAGCCAGACCCTAGTGAGGAACGGAGGGCTGATGGTTTGAAAAAAAAATATTAGGAGGGGTTTGACAAACCTCCTGCTGAGCACTCACCACGTGGGTCTCCTTCTGGACCTCCAAGCTCTGCAGGATGACCAGCTCCCCAGCAGGCCCCTCTTCCCATACCTCTGTTCTCTGTGAGGAAAAGCAGACAAGGCACCGGTCCCTAGGGAGCATATGGGGGCTGGGGGACCTGACACCTTCTGCCCCTGTAGTGCACTGGGCCGCTGCTACCAGTCTTGGGGAGGCCTGGGATTCCCCCCCCCCCCCACTGCAGTTCTGGCACAGAATGGCCACTTCCCAGCCCAGCTGTTCCTGCTGATGTGCTCACCTGGACGACGTTGTATGGCACTTCTTCAGGCAGGTACTCCAGTAGCTTCTCCCGGATGATGTTGTCACAGATTTCCTGCGGGGACTGGCTGGTCAGGACCTCACTGTGGAACTGCCAGGGGCCCGGCTTGGCTTGCTTCAGGAGGTATCTCTGGCGGCAGAGAGTGTGACAGGGTCACAGAGGTGGAAGGAAGGGATCCCTGTGGGCCCTCTAGACCACCCAAGCAGGCTGGCCGCAACACCAACCATTGACTTCCGAGGGAAGAAAGTCCCCTCTTGGAACACCAGGCCACAGGGAGGCATAAGAGTGAATCAAGGTGACTGAAGCCAATTTAAAGTAAGAAAAATAATTTAAATCAACTGATTAATTAAATAGAATGAACAAATTCAAACAGGTTTAAAAAGCATGTGCCTTAGTACGCTGAGATAAACCAGTGAGGCCCAAAGGCTCCAATAAACCACCCTGTTTTCACTCAGTGCTAAACGAACCCAGCACTGGTGCCAAATGGGTCTCTAAGGGGAGGGCATTCCAAATTGGGGGTGCCATGCTTGAGAAGCTCTTGCTCCCACGCCCTCACATAATGCATGGACCCCCCTGGAGGGACAGAGAGGAGCCTCAGCAGGTGTCAACTCCCAGGCAGGCCCGTACAGGGTACATCCGGCTGCTCTGCCAGGCAAGAGAGGAAGGGTGCTTACCTTCAGTGTCTCCACGTCCTCTCCATCGACAGCGGCCACCATGAAAATCTCCTGGAAGTGGGGCCAGCCCTTCTGAGCCTTTCTCTTCTGTGGTTTGCCGCTCTTTTCTGCAGGATCCAAGCTGCTCTCTTCCATGGCAATGCCAGCCTTTGTGTCCACCCTGGAGTCTGCTGGAGGTCCGTGAGAGGCCTGCAGACCCCCAGGGTTCCCAGTTCCACTCTCAGAGGGCTCAGGTGCCAGGGTGTCCTCAGGGATCAGGCTGTTGGTGGATGTTGAGGATTTGGGCTTGAAGACCGACTTCACTTGCAGTGACTTTCCATGGACCACTCCCTCGGTGAGGTCTGTGACCAGGCCCAAGAGGATATCTTTCTTCTTCAGCAGGTCAACCTGAAGCAAAGCAGAGCTGTTAAGAGTGGGGAACCTGAAAGCAAAGGGTCTCCCAGGTTCTCATTCATGAGCTGGAATGAGTCCAGAGGAGGGCGACCAAAATGGTGGGAGGTCTGGAAGCCATGATGCCCTATGAGGAGCGGCTTAGGGAGCTGGGTCTGTTTAGCCTGGAGAAGAGAAGGTGAAGAGGGGACAGGATAGCCATGTTTCAATATTTGAAGGGATGTCATACTGAGGATGGGGCAAGCTTGTTTTCTGCTTCTCCAAAGACTAGGACATGGAGCCATGGAGGTTTTCAAACAGTGGCTGGATGGCCGTCTGTCGGGAGTGCTTTGATTGTTTATTCGTGCAGGGCAGAAGGGGGTTGGACTAGATGGCCCATGGGGTCTCTTCCAACTCTATGATTCTATGACCCAGCACTTCCCTAGAATTTTTCTGGACTGCTCAATGCCTGGAAAAGCAAAAGCCAAGCCTAAGGTTTTGGGAGTTGCGCTAGGATGCATTTGGGGGATGGGGTTTCTTCAGGGGGTCACAAAGAGTCACCTAGTGTGCATCTTTCCAACAACTGGAATCCAAGAATCAAGAGAAGCTCACCTTGTTCAAGACAAGGACGCTGGGGGTCTCTGGGAAGCGGGCGAGAGCCTGGAGCACCTGAGGTGGGAGACGATGCCTCGTGTAGTGGTCCGACACATCCACCAGGACCAGCACTTCAGAAACAAAAGGAGTCATAAGGTCAGCACACGGGATTGCTTTTCCATCCTCGCCTCCCAGCAGCGGAGGGAAAACCTCAGCCCATTTTTGGCACAGACTGAACTTTCCTAAACTTTATGTATTTTATACACAAACACACACACACGACTCAGGCCCAGGCTATCTGAAAGACCTATCTCCCTATATGAGCCTGTGAGATCTCGAGAGGGGCTCTTCTCTCTCCCCATTCGACTTTCCCAGGGCCTTCTCAGCGTCTGCTCCCAGACTTTGGAACTCCCTCCCTGGGAAGGCCAGGATGGCTCCCTCCTTAGTCTCCTTCCACCACAAGTAAATACTCTCCTCTTTCAGGTTTTTGGGAACCAATTGCAAGAGGCTTTTCGTAGTGTGCTGTTTTGTTGGTTTTTTTTAATATTATGGTTTTAAATGGTTTTAACACACTAGATTGTTTTTTAAAACAGCACACACACATACAAACACACTGTTGCTATTATGTGCTTCTGAGACGTTTCCGACTTATGGTGACCTATCATGTGGTTTCTTGGCATGATTTCTGCAGAGGAAGTGTGCCATAGCCTTCCTCTGAAGCTGCTGAGGGTGTGTGACTTCCCCAAGGTCACCAGGAGTTTCCAGGGCCAAGCCGAATTTGAACCCTGGTCTCCCATGGTCCTAGTAATACAACTAATAATAACAGATGTGTCAACCAGCCAAAGGAGGAAGAAAGAGGAGCAAACACTCTATAGATGTCAGTCTGGACAGTTTACCCTCCATCTTGACCCACAATCAGGTAAGAGCTGCTGTAGCAGAAGATGGCATAGGTGGCAAGGAAGTGGCATAACTCAGGGTATGAAAAAAACAACAATCCAGTACACACTCTCACCTAAGTCTGCCCTCTTCAGACTCTTCAAGGGATCGTAGAGGAGGGATTTTTCCAAGTGATGCCTAAAAGAGAAGACAGAAGGCACACAGTGTGAGTTCCTCACTGGAACATCCCTCACCAATCGAGCTGCACATCTCCTCCCAAACAAGTGTTGTTTGTACCTTCTGGCTTTGACTGGAGTGGTGAGGCCAGGCGTGTCCAAGATAATCTAGCAGAAGAAAAAGGGATCCAGATACTTTAGAACAGGACCAAAAACAACAACCAAAAAAGCAAGATGAGGGAAGGTCAGCTTGAAAAAATCCAGGGGAAGAAATGGGTTTGTTGATTCCTAAGTGAAGGAAAACAAGGCTCTGTTCTGAAGCAGTGGGAAAATAATCATCGGACTCTAATAGTAGACTGGCTGAATGAGAAGCACAAGCACACCCAGAGGCACCAGTTTTACAGCATTCAGTCCCACTTTATTCAGTACATGAATTAACACATGGATGAAAAATGTCCTCCCGAAAATACATGCTAACCTATAGAATGAAGTATTCCACACCACCCGAGCTTAACATACTATTTTACTCAATTGTCTTCATTTTTTGTAACTTTGTATCAACATTTGTTCTGATTTTTCCCTCCTACCCAATTAATGATTTCTTTGTTGATGGTTAAAATAGATAGAAATGGATAGATAGACAGATAGACAGAGAGGGAGGGATCCAACACCCTAGGCCAGGTATCTATAAGGAGAAAGTTTTCTACACAACGCGCATCCACCCTCACCAGCTGGGTATCCTCCTTCGTGATGACGCCCTGGGCGCTCCGCCTTGTCGTGTGGACTTTCTTGGAGACTGGCAAAACCTGCCGAGGAAACGAGGCAGAGGTTTCATATTCATCAAGCCGGTGTTTGAAGACTGGCATGAATCTTCTGAGCGTCAGTGTGGTATAATGCTTCACGCATTGGACTATGACTTATAATATTAACTGCCTAGTGTGTTGTTTATTTACTTTCATAGGCATTTAGGAAACATTTCATGTTGAGAAATTTAAATCAAATCTACTTTATGTTCTATCAGTCTAAGTGGCTTGATGATCCACGTGGCGGCAATAAAATGCCTTGGGCTACCATTTTATGTTAGAGCCAGTAGAATGTAATGGTTTGAGCACTGGCCTCCGGGAGACCAGGGTTCAAATCCCTGTTTGGCCATGGAAACCCATGGGGTGACCTTCAGCAAGTCACACACTCTCAGGCTCAGACGAAGGCAAGGGCAAACTTCCACTGAAGAAATCTGGCCAAGAAAACCCTGGGAGAGGATCACCTTCGGGTTGCCAGAAGTCAGAAACAACGTGAAGGCACACAACAACAAACCTCTCCCACCCCACCAAGAAAACGGCAAACTTCAACCCGTTTTACCTTCCTTCCCAAAAGCTGGTTTGACAGAGTTGACTTCCCAGCGTTCGGAGCTCCGATAATGGCCACTCTCAAGATTTTGGGATTGTCGGGCTGATCCGGCTGGTGCTCCAGTAGATCATCTTGCTCATCTGCAGAGAAAATGAACAGATCCCCCATTAGCCCTCAGGCAGCTTTGAACAATCCCCCCTGATGAACAGGCTCTCGAGTATCTCAGCGCTGTCCAAACTGTAGGGCAGAACAAGGGTGCACCAAATATTTAAGTGAAATACTCAAAAGACCTGCCTGTTAACATCCAGGACAAGGCATGCCACATGAACCATGTTTCCTTCTGGTCAGTTTCTACCGGGAATAAAAAAATCTGCCTCATTTGTTCATTGAATTTACGTGTCACAGCGGAAACTGAACTACCTGCCCTGAGGGAAGAGTGAGTGTTGCCTCCCTGCGTACGTCATTCAGCTTTGAAGGAAATCCGTAACATCAACTTTCACAACTCCCCCACCCCGCCATTATTTTATTGATTGATTGATTTCATTTATACCTCACCTTTTTCCCATTATGGGACCCAAGGCAGCTTACAGGATAAAACAAAATACAACTAAAACAATCTATAATTTTAAAAGGGTTAAAACATTAAACAGACAATACTTTTAAAATTACCTTGAACATTAATTTGAAAGCATTTTAAAACATATCAAAACATAAAGATCAACCCAAATTTATTAAATACACGTTGTTTAATCCACATATGGATGGAAGCTCGGTTTCTGAGCAATTCACAGGCTCCAAGGCCTACCTTTAAAGGCATTCACAGAGGGTGGATGCTGCCCCACCAGACTCTTGGTTTCTTCTTTAGAAAGGCTGAGGATGTAATCCAGGGCAGAGTCATTCCCATAGAAGCAGACAGAGAAAAGGCCGAGTGGGTGGGGTGGAGAGTTGAAGAAACCGACGCTGATCCCTACATCAAAACAGAGAAAGGGGAAAGTAGCAGCATTAGAAAGGCTAAAAGCGCCACGGCATAGTAGTTATGTTGCAGTAGGATTGGGAGTCCTCAGTCAGCCATGAGACTCTGAGGGATTAGTCCTGGGATTAGTACTTTTACAAGGTATTCAGCCTTCTCTGCCAAAGAGTGCTAGTGCCTCACCAAACTACAAATCCCAGGTTCCCATAAGAAGGAAGGAAGGAGCCATGGTGAATAACCCCATCTTTTTTATTTTTATTTTTTATTTAGGTATTTATCCCCCGCTCTTCAGCCACAAAGGTTATCAGAGCAGCTTACAATTTGTTTTAAGCAATAGCAATTTGCACATCTACACTGCATTAAGCAGTTTCCAATGTGTATTAGCTAATTAGCCAATTAGTGTAGTGCATCCACACTACACGCATAATTCATCTTGAAATGGGATTATTTGCCATGGCCTTCCTATGGGAACCTGGGATTTGTAGTTTGGTGAGGCACTTGGTGAGGCACTCCCACCATGCCCACCCACTGATCCTTCCTATTCAGTCCTGGGATTAGTAGTTTTACATTCTCTGTCAAAGTGTGCTGGTGCCTCACCAAACTACAAATCCCAGGATCCGATAGGAAAGAAGGAGCCATAGCAAATCATCCAGTTTCTAACTGTGGGGTGTGGATACACCCTTAATTTAAGGTCTAGGGTTTTACAACGGGGGGTGGACGACTTGCGCCCTTCCAATGCACTCCCCCTACTACAACTCCCACCATCCCCACCCAGCGTTGTCGACGAAGGATGATGGGAGTGACAATCCCCCCAAACGACCCCACCACCACCGGCAGAAGCCCCCCTCTCTCTCTCGGAGACGCCACCTGGGAGGCTGCAGCCCCTCCTCGGCGGCGGCCTCGTCCTCCCGCTCCCGGCCCGGAGCACAGGCAAACCCAAGGCCCAGGATCCGCGCCGGACTAGGCCCCGCGCCGCTACCGCTGCCATGGCAACCGCCTCCGGCCCTACAGGACCCTTCTCCCGTCGGGCGCCGCCATTTTGAATTTTCCCCCTGTCGCGAAAGGCATTGTGGGAGGGACGAAGACGGATCCCCGTTTCCCATTGGCTCAGAGCAACCATAGAGGGGAAAAGGCAAGAGAGACTACGGCTGTTATGGAGGCGCGCGGGGCATTGTGGGCCAGCTCTGGAGGATTGGGAGAAGAAATGGTGGACAATAGTTATGGGTTGTTGTTGTTTTTCCCCTAAAGTGGCCAGAACATGTGCAGAGCGCCTTTTCTTCACATCCTCTGAGTGTTGGCTTGTCTGTCACCCAGCATGAAGCATCCTTGGGCCCACCTTCACTTCTGTGGGTCTTTGGAGGAAGCTGAAACTAGATTTTTGGGGGGGACTGCAACTCCCAGAATCCCCCAGCCAGCATGAAGTCCAAAAATGTTCATTTTTCCAAGCTCTGTGTAGTGTCAGGGAATCTTTCCCCTCTCAGGGATGTAGCTATGAGAAGAATTCTGCCCTGCAGGTATTATTATTATTATTATTATTATTTAAAGTATATCATTTCTAGATTTTGTAAAGTTCTGCGTACAGTATTTTCCATGATTCTTTCCATGGTCTGTTTACAATTTACAATATAAATTACTGTACAATACTTTCCACAATCAGCTTATGTTTAATTGCACAGTTTTTTCTGTATCTATATGTATCATGTAAAATAATAAAACACTATGTTTAATAGATAACTTTATAATAAATCATAATAAAATAATAATAATAAAATAATACTATTAATCTATTATTAATAGATAACTGACTTCCTCGTTGTTTATCTAAATGAAGTCAGAAACAATTACTGTAATTAAAGTCCAACTTCTTTTAGAAAGTACATTATTATTATTATTATTATTATTATTATTATATTTTTTACCTGCCTCTCCCTATGAATTTACCTTCAATCCCCAGATTTTTAGCATTCCAGAGAGAAACAGACATTGAACATTTTTCACACCCAGGACTTTTCTCTTTTCTGTGTTCTCTCCTTCCCTTGGGTCACTTTGCCTGACCCTTTTCTTTAGTTGCCGAAGCAATCTTTCTAAATCCTCAAAACTGCAGGGCCGGCTGGCTGACTGGGGGGTGTGTGTGTCCAGATATGGTTGGACTACAACTCCCATCAGCCCTTGGCTTGTGCAGATGGCAGTTGCCATCCAAAAGGGCCATGGGGGCCATGGGCACCCTCCCCTCATTCTTGAGGTAAACCAAACTCTTGTGTGTGTGTCTCCAACCCTTATATGACATTTCAATATTTTTTGGCTAAAGGGGGAACCTGAAACCCAAAGCAGCTTCCATTTTCTCTTTTCCCCCTTTTTTTAAAGCAGTCTTCTGCATTTAATAATAATAATAACAACAACAACAACATTTAAATTTTCTATCCCGCCCCTCTGCAACGCAATCGGGGCGGCTTACAATGTAAAAACTCCATAATTACAACAGTACCCTAACCCACCCACCCCTTAAAACAATATTAATACCTCTGCAGAGTGCTTTACCTCTGACCCAAGAATGTACTCCATACCCTCCTGCCATCCCAATCTGACAGGGAGAGTCCCAATTAATCCTCTGTGGTCCTAATTTTCCAACTGCTTTTAGAATGCCCCAGTTTCTCTCCCCTTGTCCCGCTTCCTCCCCGCTTGGTCCCCCACTTACTTCCGTTCCTGCAAACTGAATTCAAAGTGCAAATATACTTTGCACCCCATTAACTCAGCAGAAGGGAAAGGAGAGGAGAGGAAGGGAATCATGCCCTTCCCAGTCAGATCAGGCAAAAGCAAACTGCTTCAGCCCCTCCTAGCAGGTCTGTCCTCCCTCATTAATAACGTTTGCCATTCTGATCACACTCTGATGTTGCTTGGCCACACATTTTCTATATACAGTATTCTGAATGTTTGACTGCAGTGCTCAGTTGCTGCAATCCTAAAATTTTGGGAACTGAAGGAAAACTTCTCATGGGGGGGGGATAATTATTATTTGGGCAGCAGTGCCATCATTTTGCCCTCCTCATAGCTAAACCCCTCACTGGACTCGAGCTTGAAAGCCTAGACAACCATGCCCCAATTTCCACCCACGCATCCTACGAGATAAAAAAGGAATGCACCCACACATAGAAGTATTTTAGCAATGGCTTTTATTTGTGACAAGAGCAAGCAAGAAAGGAAGGGAAAGGAGCTGTCTCCATCCCCCCCACCATAGCCCAGTTGGAGAATTCGTGAGATTGTGTTGCTTCAGGAACTTTCTTCTTGCTTCAGCAGAGTCAGATGCTGGTCGGCGTGGCAGAAGAACCATTACCATTACTAAACTCAGTAATGGTAACGGTTTCGCCAACACACCGTTTGGTTCTTCTTCCTGGCTGCGCTCCAAAACTCTGTGAGATTGTGTCTGCTTTCTATTTATCTGGGGTCCCTCCCTTGCACGGAGCAGGGGGTTCGACTCACTGGCCTACCTGAGCCCCTTCCAGCTCTCTGATTCTATGACATTTCCCCTCCTGAATCCAACAGCCTAATCACACAGTGCTCCAAGGAGCTTCTGGACTGCACCTCCCAGCACCCTTTACCATGGGCTATACTGGTATGGGCTGATGGAAATTGCAGTCCAAAAACAGCTGGAGGGTTGCACCATGGAGGAATGTAGCAGAGAAGGGAAGCAAAATAAGAGCACTACCCCACCCCAGTAAGAATTCTTCCTCCAAATGAGATTTTCCTGATTTCCAGCATTGCAATAACTTAAAACATAAGAAAGGGGGTAAAGTGAATAAGGGAATGCGGATGCAGCAAAGAGAAGAAGATTTCTAGGTGAGGGTGATTGTCAGTTATTCCCATGCTGCAATGCTGGAAATTTGAAGACTGAAGGGAAATTTAAATAAATAAATAAATAAAATTTAATTGAAGAGAGAGAATTCTTATTTGGAGGGGCATACCCTAATTTTGCCTACACCCCTAGCTTCATGATTCCCTCCTCTGGTTTCATGGGAACTGGGATGCCTATTAGCAGCACCCCAGAATGATAAGAATGCTAGAACTGTCTTACATCAAAAGAGAATTTGGGGAAGGGGCTGTGGTTGGGAGTTAGACCGAAAGCCCCAAGTTCAATCCCTAATACCCCCAAAATAAAAATAAACTGAGCAGCAAAGCATAGGAAAGACCCTTCTCTGCCCATGAAACGGTGGAGAGCTGAAAACACAGGTCTAAATCTGATCTAGGACCCGAAGGAAAAATAAAATTCAGCCTTAGTATGAAACAAGATAGAAACAAGCTCTTCTACCTCCCCATGGTGTTCAACTGGTACAGCTGTTCAGTTTTCTACCTGTAGAAAAGCACTCTGCTTTTACAATAATTGGTTTCCCATCTAGGTTCCGGCCCCCCTATATGAGTGTTGCTACCAACAGAAGGCTTGAAGGTCCGGGTGTCTGGACGGTTGAAGAGCTCAAGGTAGTACATCATCTATACTGTAGTGTCTCATTCCAACTTACAGTATACGATGATATCCAGCCTGGAGACTTAGGTAGTCAGCTTTTTTCGGCAGCCAGTTCTGGAATGGGGCAGCTGGAAGGCAAAGGAAAGGAGGGAGTCAACATGGAAAAACATAACTAGCGGGGTATAAATACAGTACATAAAAATAAAAAATAAAAATATTATTATTGCTACTGCTAGCACCACCATCATTTTTATTACAGTGCTGAATATTCATTGTTTTGCTGACAGCTGCTTCAGAATGGCAGGGTTTCGGAGGCAGGGGACTGGAGGCACAAGGTGGGGTAGTGGTTAGAGTACTGGATTGCTACCTGGGTTTAGAGGCTCTCTTGGCTGAGTGATCTTGGAGCAATTTCTTTCTCTCTCTGCCTAACCTACCTCACAGGGTTGTTGTAAGGAAAAGTAAGCTATGGCAGAACCATGTAAAAGACACCTTGAGCTTTTCTGATGGGCAGGCAGGATAGAAATATAGCCATGTACAGATTTAAAATTCTGGGTTCATTTGCAGGTCCCAGCTTGGTTCTGTAATTTTTTGGGCAAGGAACAACCGATTTAAAGGACTTGTTTATAAGAAAATGCTAAATACTAAAAATAGTATTTTTAGTAATTATTAAGTATGTTTTAAATGTTTAATTATTTAATTGTATTTTAAGGAGTGGGTGGGATGGAGGGGTTTGTATGTATATTTTAATGCTATAAACTGCCCCGATTGCATTTTGTAGAGGGATGGGATACAAATGAATTATTATTATTATTATTATTATTATTATACCACAGGAAATTAATCTGTTTGAGAATTTTAATCTAAAATTCCAGTGGTCCCTGGATATAAACAAGGAAAAAAGTTGCCCCTTTCCTCTGCCATTCCTGAATATTCCAGGGTGGACCCCATTTTAAAGTCCTCTCTATCTCTGTGCTGATATAAATGTTCAGTTTTCAAAACGACTGCAAAAAGAGAAGAGGGGTGTCTTCAGCTGGGGTTTGGGGGGAAGCAGCAAGGAATATATTTTTAAAGGCATCATAACTACCTGGGGGAAGCATCCTGCTGGGGGCAAAGTCCTCGGATCCTGACCCTTTCCCACCCAAATGCTTACCGTTCTGGGCTGCAGATGTCAACTTTGGAAGACGAACCACATGGGGCTCTGGGAAGAACCCTTTATATAGATATATATACCCCCCACCCACCCCACACACCCTGGGCTTCATTTGCATCCTATCTCTCCTACCACCCTTTTAAACCCCTCCCTCACCCGAGTTTGGCCCCCCTCCAAAAGCCACCCGTCCTCCCCCCCCCTTCCCTCCCCATAAGAGCAGAAGATACTTCCAAGATAGCATTGCCAGATCGCAAGGCCTGGCTCTGAATCTTCAATTTTCGTGGGTCATCTCCAGGCGGGCAAATTCTTCCATTTTGGGTGGGGGCTCAGCTCCGGGCAAAAGGAAAGTCCTGGGTGCAAATCTCTCCAGGAGAGCAGTAGCTTGCTACAATTTCCAAGGATTCATTGGTTTGTTGCTGCAACTTGTAAACACTCTCCAGAGGGGTCTCTGTATTCACTTAGTTAACATATGCTTTCCCTTGCAGCTACTGTAGTGCCAGGGCTCACCCTCCATTCTGCTCTGCCCTGCACCTACCTTCTGGACAGAAGCAAGCAGGCTGGATGAAGTGTTCCTTATTCCATCTCCCTAAGTAAGTGAGCAGGAATCATCCCTGCATTTCACCTGGCTCTGGGAATAGACCTTTTAGCTACGATTTCTGTCTTAATTTCCAACCAGGAAAAATATGTTCTCTCTCTCATTCTGTGTGTATGTTTCTATAAGAAGTTGTGAGCAATCTGTGATTGTTACTTCATGGATAATGCTTAATGACTCCTCCAGGGGCCAGCCCTAGGTCTCAGGTTTTGGCCAAAAAACCCTCCAGGTTTGGGACAATACTAAACTGGAAGGGAGACGCCCCCCTTTTCCCAATCTTACACTCTCTCCTCCCTCTCTGCATGAAATCATGGAGTTAGGGGGGAAACCCCAAGGTCAGCTAGTCCTGCCCACCCTATCTGCTGCAGGGATTGCTTCCTAAAACTGGAAAGAATTATATTCCAGGTGCTTTAAAAGCTCCACTGCTGGGGTTTTGGCCCTGGTTTCTGTGAGAATGGGAGAGAGGCTTTGTACATACTCAGATGAGCTCTGTCATCTTTCCCTGTTACCTTAGTGAGGATCTGTTGCACATTCAAAATATTTTTTTAATATATATATATATATTTGGCTCAGAAGTGAAAGCCTCAGTAATTAATGAAAAAAAAGTTTTTAAAAAAAGAGAGAGAAAGGAAGCTGATTTGAGTTTCAGGTTACTCCTTGAGCCAAAAAATTGAAATGCCATGTAAGTATGGAGAGAAGAGAGAAAGAGAGCAGGTGGGGGGTTACCTCCAGGGTGAGGGGTGGGTGACCAAGACCCCTCCAGATATTTTTAGATAGCAACTCCAATCTGCCCCAGTGTCAATGGATGATGGGAGTTGTACTCCAACAATATCTGAAGGGCCCCAGTCACTCACTCCTGCTCTTGATTGAGGATATGGACAATGAAGAGAGTGCCTCTGAGCTCAGGCAGAGTGCTTTCCTCATCCCACAACCAGGTCTTGTGCGCCCGAAGAGACAAGGCCTTCCTACCCCAAAGAATCAGGGAGTTGTACAGGCATTTCTGAGATCTGGAACATGGGAAGATAGGGGGTTAGCTATGGGGTTTGGGAGGATGAAGGCATTCCTCCCCAATTAAGAATTCCCTCTGCCCCAAATGAAACAATTCTTCATCTCTTAACTTTCTAGCCTTGCAGCCTCTTAAAACTTCAGTTGAGTGTTTTGAAACAGAGTCAGGCATCCAAAGCAAAGGGGCAGGGAAAGAGATCTGGGGAAATTATTATCTGTTGATTTAAAGTATTGTATTTCTGTATCACCACTTCCTAGCCTGTAAGAGCTCCTGGATTGATGAACAAATAAAAACCAATTAAAACAAAACTAAGATTTTAATTTTTTAAAAAAACACACCAAACTTTAAAAACTCCTACAAGCAGTCTAAAAATAATCCTAGAATCCAGGAACTGTTCATTTGAGGGGCAGAATTCTTATTTGGGGTGACAATACCCATATTTCCGCCCCATACCCCACCCCATAGCTACAGGGGTCTTGGATGATTGTGCTGAGCCCTGAAACTTGGGTAGAGTATCAGTGACCTAGGGTGCCACCAAATCTCCAGGTTTCTTATTGTATTAAAAACCATCTTGTTTCTTCTCTGTCTCTGTTTTTGGCAAAGGAGCCTTATGTTTTCAAACAGCAACATGGGGACAAAACTCGAATAACCTGCTGGGTTATTTCTTCTGCACACATGGTTAAATTGCTGTTGAAGGGTACAGCTTGGCTTTTTGCAACAGGGCTGGCCTACACGTCCCGAACCCATTATCTCTGTACAGAGCTCCACACCCGGGAGGGCAGGTTGCTGTCGAAGCTGAACTCAGCACATGCTCAGGTTTGCCCTTGTGATTCAACCACAGGCTGGTGAAGGGAGCTTGCTTTCTGCAACCTGGCTGGGCTGTTGTGCGATTTCCCCAAGTGAGAGTGTGCTTGGGCTTTGAGCCTGGAGACCATGTTGTGTACCCTTCCCAAACAGGCTGCAAATGCATTTTGCCTTCAGGGGCTGTAGATCTCAGAAGCTCAGGCCTGGCGGGGGCTGATAAGAGCTCCTGGGTGGCGTGTCTTCCCGATAGAGACATTTCCCCGCCTTCTTATCAGGAGACCGACCCAACCAGGCAAAACTGTGTTCTTCTGCAGCCCCTCTCTGACGGCACCAAGGGAGCCACTACAGAAAAACCAGGCTACTAATGCTAACCACAAAGAAGCCCATAAAGCCCTCTGGGTCGAGTTGCAAGGGGTCTCTGGAGGCCATCCAATCCAACCTCCCTACTAACTGAAGCATCTGAAATTTTTTTCAGCACAGTGATGAAAGGAATGGGTTGCATGATGTTTAGGCCGCTGGAGATACCATCTCAGTGGCATTGTTGATGTTAGGATCTTTGGCTTCTTTTGGTGCTGACTTTTTAAAAAGATTTGCTGTACACCTCTGGTTAGTACTTGGGTGGGAGACTGCCACCGAATCCCAGGTGCTGGAGGCTCTATTTCAGAGGAAGGAACTGGCCAAACCCACTCTGAGGATTCCTGGCCTAAGAAAACCCTCCAAAATTCATGGGGTCACCATAAATCCACAGGTGGCTCAAGGCCTGCGCACACACACAAGATTGCACCTTGGTCCCTTGTCCCTAAATGTTGCAGGCTAGAACTTTCAGAGCATGGGGAAAAGCGCCTTTTTGGAGTGTCACAGCCAGAATCATAGCTGGTTCAGGGATTCTGGGAGTGACAATCAAAAAAGATGAACCTTTGCCAAACACAGAAGGACTGCCAAGGAATCCCAGGTGCAGTAGGGTCTATTTCAGAGGAATTAATTGGCAAAACCATCTCTGAAGATTCCCGACCTAAGAAAAGCCCTATGAAATTCATGGAGTCACCATAAGCTGGCAGACAACTTTGAAGGCTTGTGCACGCACACACAGACTGCTTAAAGGGTTTTAAGTTCTGCTGCTGTGGGATCCAGGGATCTGTAGTTCGTGGAGAAATTCCACGGTAGTTCTGGGGAGCAGAATAAAGCATTGGTTCCCAAACTTCAGCCTTCCCACTTTTGGGGTCTTCAGCTCCCAAAGGCTTCAATCCACACGTTTCTGCTTGTGATTTCATACACACACACACACACACACACAGATGATGGAAAGACAGTGGAAGTCCACATTCAGCAGGTTGAAATTCTTAAACTCACCCAGCACAGGATGATGGGAACTGTAGTCCCACACATGTAAAGGGCATCAAACTGGGGGGAAAGCTAGGTGAGAAGGAATTCTGTGAGCCATGTAGAATTCATGTTATGGAACCGTTGGCTTAAATGCCAACAAAAGGAGAAAAGACAACCAAAGGTGTGTAGTTGTGATGGTTCTGTGGAGCCTCCATGCTTAGAGGCAGTGTACCACTGAATACCAGTTGCAGGGGCCCAGCAGCTATGGAGGGTAATGGCCTCTATTATCCTGAGAAGTAGCTGCTTGGCCGCTTTTGAGTAGAAGGGGAGTGGGTGAGATGGGCCTTTTGCAGACCAGCCCTTGGAACTGTTGTTTTGTTGGATTACAACTTCCATAGTCCTCTAGTTGGCTGGGCTGGAGGATTCTAGGCCTTGTAATCCAACAAACCAATGGCTCCAAATTCTGCTTCCCTCTTGGGCTGGAGGCTCTTTGGCTGTCGCACTTCTTGGGGAAAGATCCAAAAACTGCCGCTCTCATTCTGGTCTTTTCCCAGCTTTGCTAGCAAAAATGTCCTGGCCTGAAGAGGAGAAATGTTTTTAATTTTGCTGGCTGAATTGGAGGAGAAAGGAGAGCGCTGCATAGCTCAGAACAAGTAAGGCAAGAAGTGAGGTATACACATTGTGCCACCCCCATCCATCATAAGAAATAATAAAATTGCTCCTACCAACAGGCCAGGGGTGAAAACTTTTTTGACAGGAATCACATCATCTATCCAAAGCCTCCGTTTTAGTCATCTCAGCTTTTAGGGAGAAATCAATCTTGAGTTGGAATTTCAGGAACAGTATTTTAAATTCTCATCCGGAGAGCTCTGGAGCCTCACCAAACTACACAGCCCATGATTTTGTAGGATGGGGCAGTTAAAAATGGGAGCAAGGTGTCCTAGTGGTGTAGCGTGGAAAGGGGGGACCCAGTCTCTTCCTTCCCTTGGCTGACCCTGCGAGAGGTTTGGAACCGGCTGCTCTCGCAGATAAGGGAGTCTCCTCGAGCCTCTACGTGTGAGCCTGAAAAGGGGCCACACCCTGTCCTATCGGCAGCTCCTGAGCCCCATCTGGGATGCCCAGCTGCCTTCGGTAGGAGGAACCCTCCCCTCCCAGACAAACAGAAGCTCAACTTGTCTGGGCTGCTGCTGAAAAATCACCCATACAGAAGAGCAACATAGAAAGGGACCCAGAGTCTGTCTAGGACAGGATACTGTCTGGGGGGTCCTACACCATCTCATGTTCAATTGCTCCAAGCTGCCAATGAAAAATGCCACGGGGAAGCCTCTCTCTCTCCTGCCCAATCCTCTGTCTACCTGTCCTCATCTTTCCTTCAAAGACACCACTGTGTTAGTCTGGAATATCCGTATCCAAAGGGTTCTTAGAGCACCTTTGAGACTGAAAGATGGCAGCATATGCTTCATGAAAGTGTATTAGTCTTGAAGGCACGACAAGTTTCTTTCCTTGTATGCCTTTCCCTTCCAAAGCTGCTATTTTTCACGGCTCGCTCTCCCTTTGGGTCCTTTTTTTTTGTTTGCCACCTTCCTCTGCGCTGCCCCAAAGCAAGGCTTGGACCCTGCTGCCCAACAAGGAGGTGCGGAAAAGCATCTCAGGCCTTGACTACAGGGAGGCAAGAGGACCGCCTGCCAAAGGCAAAAGTACATTCAGTATGTGATATGCGCCAAAAGGATGGGGGATTCAATGTTGGCTATCTCACAAACCCATGCAAGTCTTTTGATCCCCAAGACATCTATGCACTTTGTTGTTGTTGCTTAGGGAGAGCAGTAGCTGACCCCACCTGCCTACTTGGCTCCAGGATGGGCTGGGGAGTCCAACCCAGAGGGGACGGGGGAACCGGGAGACCCTTCCTCAAAAGAGGAGGAATCCGAGGGCAGGGGGAGCACTAGTCCTAGCCCTGGCAGGAAGCAGGGCCTAGATCCAGTCCTTCTGGTGCCAGGAATTCCAGTGACCAGCTCTTCCACACCTGAGGGATACACCCAGGACACGGGCTGCCTCCTCTTGGATGGTTTTCTGGTAAAGATGAGGGAAGGCCACTCAGCAAGGTCACAACAAGTTTTATTGTACATTATTTCACACTTGGATAAACAAAGAGGGCCCTGGTGACCCCGGCACAGGCGGCCATGCACCACGACCATGCAGATATGTTGGCATCGAGGGGGTGGGGGGCAGGAGGGCAGGCAGGGTGTGTGTGTGCATGTGTAGAAAAAGTGGGAATGAGGCAAAAGGATGCAGCACTAGAGGAGGGGAGGGTGGTCTCTGCCTCCCTCCCTCCCCCTCCACACCCCTGGGATGAGGGCACTGTGCAGGACAGTCGTTGGTCCAACCGCCTACGTATCCACGCCCACGCTCCCCCCACTTCTTACCCTCCCCCCAACTACCTGAGAAGCTTCCAGAGGCATATAACCCACCCCTTCTGGTTTATGTGACCCACTTGGCCATGACACACTGCCAAAAAATAACAAACATGGAGCTTGGCACAGCAATTGCTTCCCCCCTTTTGCCTTCACAGTGTGTGAGGCAGGACCCAGGGCCCACTCAAAGCAGCTTAGGGTTGGGAGTGCAGCATCCAAAGGAGGAGGGCAGGAGAGCACACGCGGGGCAGCCTGTCCCTTCTCCTCTTGGAGTGACCGGAGAGCAAGAGGATTCGGACAGTGGGAGAGAGGACGGGCAAGTGGCCATGACAGTGAAAGAAAGAATGTCCGCGTTCAACAAGGCTGGGGGCACAGGAGGAGAGAGATCTGAGGTCCACTAGCAAACCTGGTTTCTTGGCTGGGCTGCCAGCACCTCCCCTTCTGAGCCAGACTTCCCAGATGCAGGTGACAAGATGCAGGGTAAAGAGGGGGGACCCACGGGCCTGGGAAGTGGGGCAGTGCATGAGGACAGGCAGCAGGCATGGGTTCACAATTCTGAGTCGGGCGAAGATGGCTGCCCTCTCCTGCCTCCATAGTTCACAGATGCACAGAGGGAGGAAGAAGGGACTGGCATGCAAGTGTTTTTAACCAGCGTCTTAAAGGCGGGGAGAGAAGGAAGAAGGGAGCTATGCTGAGGGTGGGGGGCTGATGGGGCAGCAGCTGCACTTCTGACTGTTATCCTTGGCACAGGAAAGCGCAATGGGAGAGGATTCCCCTGGCCAGCCCCAGAGATTTCTGCCTGGATCTGTTGGAAGATCAGGCAACGCCACCAAAAAGAGAGAGGCAGTTTTGTATCTGCGAAGCTGAGCAGAGCGCAAGAGGAGAGGGAACGTGGCATCATCGATTCTGCCAAACACGGGGAAATCCCCTTTGGCTGGAGGTCCCCTGCTGAGGCTGGCAGGCCCCTGGAAGAGGCTCCCCACACCGAGGAACATATGGTGGGCCCCCACAGTCCAAACTGCGCCCAAACCTGCCTCCTCTCCTCCCTCCCTCCTTTCCTTGCGTCCACACCGGGAGAGCACCGGACGTTGGCTGATATGGCTCAGACTCAACCTAAGGGTGGCACTGGGAGGACGGCTGTGGCTGGGGACCCTAAAAATCACCTGACAGGCCCACGTCCCCTCCATGCAGGCAAGGGGGCACAGAAGAGGGAGCTCTTGGTTAGGAGTGTGCCGCCCCCCCTCCCAGGAGCAAACCCCACTTCCAGCCCCCCTTCCAATTTCAGGACCACCCTAGACCCAACAGCAGTGGCCGGGGTGGCTGTGTGTGTGGTGTAACAGTGGTCATTCAAGGCACAGACTTTGCAAGAGCGCAGAGGAGAGAGATCAAGAGGGGGTGGGGTTTGGCTCGCGCGGCGACAGAGCAGGCGTTACAAAAAGGAGGAAGCCCCCCTGGAAATGCAAGGACCAGCGGCCACGTGCCGCCACGTTCTGATCCTCAGAGGAATATATAAGGCACCCGAATGTAGGGCCCCCCACCCCACTGCCTCCCCTAAGGAAAGAGGAGCTCCCAGTGTCCAAGGTGGTCGGTGGGGAGGGGGGAGGGAGAGGAGGGGTGCTCTTCGTCAGCCGGTCTCCTCTTAGGCCTGGGCTCCGGTGGCTTTCTGGATGAGGGGGATCTGTGGGAGGAGAAAAGCAACAAAGCAGCCGTGAACAAAAAGAGTCTGAGAGAACTGGCACAACCTCCTGGGCCTAGACAGTCAATTCCCCTTGTACGTTTTGTCATGCCCCCTTCCCCAAAGTCTCAGCTGCCACGAGGCAGGGTAGCGAGAACGATTTTATTTTATTTTATTTATTTATCACGTACAGCTTTTGCAGCCCCCAAAGCCCTCTGCCAGCCCTCCAGAACTGCCCCATTTTTGCCTGAAAACTGCGCCCAAACCACCCAAAAGACACCCTCCCACACACATTCTTCAGCTAGCCAGACCCCCCATCCCAAATGCCTGTTTTTGACTACATTACATACTGGCCAAAATGGAAATGATGTTGTGTTTTGGCCAGTATGAGTGAAAATGGCACTGCCAGGGGGCCTGAAGTCCACAGGGGGGTTTGGTGAGGGGGGGGGAATTGGCTTTCAGCTCCCCCTCCCAACAACTGTCCCCCCCTGACCTAACTCTCAGAGAAAAGGCTGCAACTTCTGTGCCAGACAAAGACCCGCTTCAAAGAAAGCAGGGTTGAAATTACGCCAACCCACAAAGTATAACATGTCCCCAAAGTCCCCATCAGCAACAGGGTTCAGAAGCCAAACACTTGATAAACCCAGCATGGGCCCAGACGTCCTCCCCTCCGCCCGCCTCACCTTGGAGAGGTCAACCCCAGTGAGGGCGTGCACAGAGGCAGGGATTTCCGCCAGGAGCCGGTTCACGTCCGATGTCATTTTGTGGTTCTCCCCGCTGAGGATCACAATTTCATCCACTTTGGACAGAGGGGCAGAGACCTTGGCAGCAATCTGAGGGAGAGAAAGCAAGGCCATCAGGAGCTGGAGCCGGTCACCAGCCTGGGAGGACAGGCCTCTCCCCACCTCCCAGCAAGGCTGCCGAGCTCCTCCTCACCTGGGGCAGGGCATCCAGCACCATGGCCATCTTGGCGGCTTCCCCGTACTGCTGGTAGGCTTCCGCCTTCAGCTTCATCTTCTCGGCCTCTGCTTTGCCAATGGCCTCGATGACCAAGGCCTCGGCCTCTCCGATCTTGCGGATCTTCTCTCCCTCGGCCTGAGCAATCAGCACCTGCTTCACCCTTTAAAAGGAGAAAGGGGTGGGCCTGAGAGGGATACGCCCATGGAGAGGGTAGGGGGTGCGGGGTCTTAACATGTTAAGACATGTTAACATACATCTCTATGCTTTCAAAGAACACGCTAAAGCTGAACACCTCCGCCAAGCTTGTGACGTGAGATTTTTACATCATGCCACCTAGCCTGGCTTAATATTTTAACAGCAGCTGATTTCCTAGGACATATTTTTAGTTACTTTGTTCACTGGGGACAAAAATCAAGATGGTTCAGAAAAAACTAACTCAATTCCAGCGGGGTGGCCAGGTCAGTCTGCGCCAGCACCAACAATAAAGGGTCTGGCAGCAACCTGGAAGATGAAGTGGCTTGGTGTGGCCGCAACTTTATGGCAGACGGAGGGAAAAGAGGAGGGGGAGAGGAGGTGAGTTTGGGCTCTCATGTGCTCCCCTCCTCTTGGTTTCCTGGTTTCTGACTGACTCTCAACCTCTGGGCTGCTAATCGAGCCTTCTCAGTTCCGCAAATCAATCGTGGCATTGTGCTGACGCAGTTCCTCTGGTCCTGGAGACAAGCCAGGGGAACTGGGCGACACTGGAGATGTCGTGGGAATTGTGCAGTCTGCCAGACGCCATGGGAAGGCAACTCCCAGCATTCCTCACCATGGGTGATGCTAGCCAGGGGCTGCTGGGAGTTAATGTCCAACAACATGTGGAGGGCTGCGGGATTCGCACTCCCGCCTCAGAGAGAAAGAACCCATCCTCCCCACCCCACCCTTTCTCTCCCTCCCCCCCTCTCTCACACACACACACTCACTTTTCTCCCTCTGCAATCTCTTGCATGCGGTGAGCCTCCGCCTCAGCTGGCAACTTGACAGTGGCCATCAGCTCCTTGTCCATGCGGATGATCTCCTTCTCCTCCACGTCAATCTGCCTCCGACGCTGCACCACCTCGATCTCAATTTCCTCCTGGCGGATCTTTTGCTGCTCTTTGGCTCCCTGCAGCTCATACGCCAGCTGCGCCTCTGCCGTCTGCGGGGGCGAGGAAGTGGGAGAGGGGGAGACATAGGTCAGAAAGGCCCCCATCTCACCCTCCTCTTCCTCCTCCTAGAGCCCTGCCTCTCCCCGTGGGATGATCCCCTTGACTTCCTGCCCCCCTCCCTGTTAACCTTTCTTTGTGCCCCATAGAAGGGCTTCTATGAAGCAATCCCCAGTGCGCCGCTAGCACACATGCCCAAGGACCCCTTCCTAATCAACTCCCAAACCAGCACTCAGAAACCTTACTTTTTTGGACTCCAGTTTCCAGCTTCCCACCAACCCCCCAACCCAGCATGACAGGGAATTCTGGGAGTTATGGTCCCAAAAAGCAATGTTCCCAAGCTCTGCCCCAAACATCTCCTTCCCTCATTGCCCCAAATATCAGCCCATACCTTCACATTGATCTCTTGGCTGAAGGCGGCCTTCTGCATTTCGAAGGCACGCCTTGAATCGGCCACTTTGGTGTCTGCCATGAACTTCACATCTAGCATTTCTCTCTTGCATTCTGCCTCCTGTGGAGCAAAACCAAAGGGGAAAAAAGTCAAAATCAAAAGGCACTGCTCTGCCTGGCGCTCTTGGGACAGGTGCCAGACTTGAGGACGGAGCGCAATGCAGGGTCCTCTTGTGATGCTCAACATACTCGGATGCCTGCGTCCCGCTCTGCCTCGGCCACTCCAATATCTGCGTCTCGCTGGACTACCGCCGTCTGGGTCTTCCCCAGTGAGCTCAGGTAGCTGACTTTGTCATAGACGTCCTACAAGGGAGAGAGAGCCCGTGTAAGCACTCTCCCCATGGCAACTGCCAGCCTTTCCTCCTCACTTGCTTCTCAGTTCCCCTGAGCGTCCTCCCGCCTCTCTTATAAGCCACCCCACGCAGGCATTCAGATTTTCCAGGTGTGCCATTCCTGGCAGCAGGGCCTGTTTCAGGGTGGCGCCTTTTCTTCCCCTCCAAAGTCCACAGGGGTTGTGGGGAAACAAACGAAAGCGTTCGCATGTGATCAGGCCGGGAGGGCTGCTGCTAGTTCTAGAAGGAAAACAATTCAGGCCACGAAATTCTGATTGGTCTCATTTCATGGGGGAAAGAAAAGGCAGGTGCACTCCTTTTGAGCATGCACCTTCACCTTATTTCTCTCCTGCTCGACTGAGCTGAGACCAGCCACTCTCCATGGTCCGAATGACCTCTCCCCTCCTTCCCTTCCCCACCAGTAAGCAACGGCAGCAGCAGGGCTTGACAGCTGGTGGGCAGTGGGAGGATGTGGAACTGCACATACAGAGCTATGCGCAGATGGAGGATCTCAGCCTGTGTGATGGATTCTCTGTGCACCGTATTTCTTAACAATACGTGTACCTACTACTCTGTTTGAGTCAGAGGTAAGCCACTCAAGGCAATAAACCAAAGGATCCAAACTGATCTTTTTTTCTTTCCTTTTCCCTTTCTTTTCCTTTCCTTTCTACGGAAGGGGAGCATTTGCTGGGAGTCCATCCCCAAGGCCTGGCCCAATAGATGTACCTCTACAGTATTCTTCGAGTAAGGCAATTCTAAAGTCAACAGCAGCCATGAACTCAGACAGCCACCATCCGCACAACAGCCCTGCCCTTACCTTGATGGTGAAACTGAGGATTTCAATACCCATCCGCCCAACATCTGGAGCTGCCACCTCCCGCACCAACTTGGCAAACTGGTCCCTGTCTTGGTAGATCTGCTCCACAGTCAAGGTCCCTGATGGAAAGGGAAAGAAAGGGGAAATTATGCCCGCTGCAGCTGAGGTGGGCCAACTAGAAGGCGGCAAGTTCTGGGAGGGAGGAGATGCTCATTATTAGATGCACGTAGGTCTGTCAAAGGGGGGTGTGTGGGGGGGAGATTTTGTGGCCGAAGGAGGGAAAAGCTGGACCTCAAATGACACATGCATAAGAGGGAGAGAGGGAAGGATTGGTGTTTGCAACATGTTTCCACTGTAGCTTTTTCAAGGGGGAAACATTTATAAAATGTTTTTTACACATTTTACACCATTAGCATCTAAAGTATAACGTTTACATGCATGTTACAATTAACTTGCTATCAATATACTCTGTCACGATCAATGAGCTACAAAACCTGAGAACTCTCAAGCCCATTCAACATTCCCTGAAAGTCCTTACCAGCCTCATGCCACCCAGCTATGCTGGACTACAACTCCCATCACCCCAGCTATCACAGCCAAGAGGCCACACTGAGTAGAGATGATGCCAGCTGTAGCTTTGAGACATCTTGAAGGAATGGAGTGAGCGGTTCTAAAATATGCTTAAAAACTCACCAGAACATTCTAAAAAATAATAATAATGACGACTAGTTGGACATTTTCCAGGGCAGCAGGATTCAGGGAGGACTTTTTCAAAAGAGGTCTTGCCACTCAGTGGTTGAGCAGGGACCAAAATTATACCCACTGTTCTCAAAGTATTAACGCCAGCACGCAAGTGCAAATGGTGGACAGACCATTCTCTGCCTAAGACATGGGGAAGCTAGAGCCTGGGCTAGAGAGACCTATGATCTAGCTTGGCACAAGTTGGCTTTGTAAACTTATTTTAAGGGTCCCCTTCCCCCTCTGTCTCTCCCCCCACACCTAAGATGGAGCGGAGATGCCCCTCCAGCGTCTGAAGGACCACGTTCTTAATATCCTGCACATTCTTCCCGAGAAACTGCTCGCAGGCCACAGCCAGGAGTTCTTTCTCTGTCATGATTTTCACCTGCAGGTACAAAGAAGACAGAGAAGACATTGAAAGGGAGAGGACACCAATGGGGACAGTAGGCAAAAATGCAACCAGTGATGGAAGCAGTCCTTGCAGCTGCTCCAGTTCCCTTGGCCAAAGGGGCCTGTCCCATACCATCAGAGCTTGAGAAACAGTTCAGCTGGCTCGGGGATTTGGGGAGCTGTAATCCAAAAAACCCGATCTTTTCTGAGCTCTGGTCATGGGGGAGATGCAGAACACAGTGGAGGCATCTGCCAGGGGGCAAGTTTTGTAGGAGCCCTGCATCCGACAGAACTTGAAAGCAGTCCCAAAGATGGGGTGGGGGCAAAAGAACACAAGAAATGCCCTGAAGGGGACAGCCTGCTAGTCAACACAAGCCCCTCAACAACCCAACATGGCAGCCCATGAATTCCAGGGGTTCAAGGACCTCTCCTTCTGCTAGGTGGCAGTTCTGGGCATCTGGGCAATGCACAATGGCAGAAAGAGTGCTGGCTCTGTAGCCCTTCACCACCTTCTCACCAGAGCTTGGAAAAGTTACCTTTTTGGATTACTATGCTCCAAATCCCCCAGCCCAAAACAGGGTCTTTCCTAAGGCTGGCTTTCCAATCCCAAAGACACGTATTTAAAACAGGAGCCAAAATACGTATACCTTCCCCAGCCTCCACCCTGCTCCACTTAAACCAGTCCCTCTGGGGTAGAAACCCCCTTCTCCTTCAATGGGCTGGCACTGCCAGGCAACCCAAACTGCCCTGGCCTTTCCTTCTCCCCGGGGTTTGTAGTTTAGTGAGGCCTAAGAACTCTATGGCTGAGAGTTCTAAATGCCCCTCCCTAAACTGCAAATCCCAGGGTTCCACAGGAAGCAGACAAGAGTAGGTCAAGTGGAATAATAGTGATATAACTGTTGTGTGATCATCTCCTAAGGCCAGTGTCACCACTCCTCTGACGGTGTCACCTGGTGAGGTTTGGCTTCTCCGCACCCCCCTAGTGTCACCACTGCAGCTGTACAAGGACCCACCTCCAGTTAAGAGGCGAGATGGCCTAACGAGTTGGCGAAGAGGCTAAGACATAATCGGCTGGGATGTTCTCCTCCATGAGACCTGCAGGAATTACTGTGGCCCTTCGTACCCCCATCTGCTTGGCTTTAGCAGAAGAGCTTCTGGGTGGATCCCATCCCTAACCTTTGTAAACAATTGTCCACTGGAGAAAGTCCAGAGTGAAATCCAGTGAGAACCTACCGGGAGCTTGGAAAGAAAAACTGGCAAGGCCTAAGACTCCACCTCAAGCGTCCCTGGCCTGGCCTGGGTGAAGAGGTGCAATTAAGACAGGAGACTCCCTTCCTCCTCCTTTGCTGGCCAATTTTTCTTATGTGGAAATCCTTCCTTCTCCAGATTTCTTACAACTGGATTATACAAAGGGTAGGGCTTTTGGCACTTTGTGACTTTTACTTCCAGGCTGGCACACTTGGCAACAGAATTGTTCAAGGTAGCCTGGGAAAACAGCCCCTTGCCTGTGGTGAGCAAGCGTCACCTTCAGGCAACCAAGGCAGGGAAGCTTAGTGGGTGGGAAAAGGCTTTGTTCTTAAATGTTCTGGTGTCCCCAAAGGCCTCCAATTCAAAACAGGTAAGTGGGCAGGCAGGTGAACGGTTGTGGGACGTAGCTGGAGCTCCATCACAGCCGCATCCCTTGCCCGCTCTACTGTAACTCAACTTGTTTTAAAAAAAGCCGCAATAAATCCTTGGAGAGAAAAAAAATGAACACTTGTTTTTTAAAACATTAACAAAGAAGTTATTATTTAAACAGGGCCGGCCATTTCACATACCTGGAAATCCAGTTCAGAAGGGCTGGCAGGGAAAGAAATGGCAGTTTGTGCTGGCCAGAGGTAAAACAACCTGTTCCTCACCAGCTCCCTACACCACAAACAAGGCAGGCGTGCTACAACAGCAGCTCCAGGTGAGGTTGTGTCCTTTTTAAGCCTTCTTGTTTGTGAGAACTTGTGAACCAGGAGTGGACAAAGTGTGGTCTGAGGGTTGCGTACGGACCCCGCGGCCATTTTTGCACCTCTTTGTGTGTGTGAGAAAACTTTTTACTCCAAATTACCCCTCAAAGCCTTCAGGGAGTGTGAAGGGCATTTCTACCACACTTGGGAGGCTCCCTGGAACACACAGGGGTCAAACAAATGTTTTGCAGTCCCCCCACCCGTAAAAGGCCTGCTAGGAGATATGTGGGAGGGGCATCTCCAGTACATATCAGGCCCACCCTGAGCCAATTTAGGCCCAAAAGTGGCCTTTTTTTGGAAACAGGAAGTGACTTCTGCTCACTTCCTGTTGCTATGAAATGGCATCTCTTGGGTCTAACATGGTCCCCGAAGGCCCATAAAGATGGTAGAAATGTCTCCCTTCTCCTCCTAGGGGGCATCTTTTTTGGGGGGGGGGCAGTTGAAGGTGTGATGCAGAATCCTACGTGCTGCAGCTTCTATTTCAGCAGAATGGACTGGTAAAACCACTCCTGAGGCTTCTTCACCTAAGAAAGGCCTCAGAAGTTCATGGGGTTGCCGTAAGTCAACAGGCAACTTGGAAGCGCACATAGACACACAACAGGTGTGATGGGAGGGGTGTGGCCCTCCAAGGTCTCCTGGGGAGCTAATGCAGCCCCTTACCGTTCCACAGTTGCCCACCCCTGTTTGTTGATGATGGAGTCAGCAACTGGTAACCCTGGGGCCAAATCAGGCCCACAAAGGCAGCACAAACTGGTAAGCCCAGGAACTGTCAAGCAACAAGTTATGACAGTGGGACTTTTGAGGCATGGCACTGGGAGAGGGGAAAACACCTGCCACAATCACAGTTTTTAAAAATGATCCAAGTTGCTATATTAAAAAATAAAAATTTAAAAACCACAGTGAGGAAGACTTTCAGAACATCCAAGGACCAGCATGACTCCAGAAAACAAAACAAAATCCAACTATGCAAAAACCTCAGCACACATAGAGAGATGCAGGCAGCTCTATGAGAACAGCATTAGGTGCATCTTTTGGACAGGTGGCTCGAAATGGCAATAGCGCCCTCTGCTGCACAGGTGGGGGAGAAGGGGTGAGCCAGTGGAAGAAAAAGGACGCAGCCTCGTTTCCACCCTGCAAACTGTGCTGTGCGAACTGGCAAGATGGGGATAAGCGGCAGGCAGCCTTTTGGAAAAGGGTCGTGTTTTTGGAGCAGACTGCTCCTCGCCGCCCCTCGGCCCCAGCGGCCTCCTGGGGGAGGTAGGTAAGGCAGTGAGGAGAGACCAGGAAGAAGGGTTAAGAGTCATGCATTCCTCAAAGGAGGCATTTGGAGTTACTGTACCTGGGCCACACCTGTGACAGTTAAAGCTACCCCCTCCGCCGTCTCTACGTCCTCGCACCTGGGCTGTAACGTCATTATCTCTAGGGAAATCCTGCCAAAAAATGTAAAACATTGGCACGTTTCCAGGTAACAGGTGTAGGTCTCCCCCGTTTCAGGCTCGGGCCCCTGCTGCATTTGTCCTAGGTAACACAGACGCTTGCTCAGCTGTGAGCCAACTGACCAAAACTGAGAGGGCTGTTCCCCGCCCCTCCCACCCCACCGCATCTGGAAAAGGAAGGTCGTGTGGCTGCTTTGGGAGCCAAGGAAGAAAAGCTCGATTAGGGTGCACAACACTGCCAGTGGGGAAGTTCAGGTTCTCACAGCCTGAACCAACACGAAGCTGCCTCGGGTAAGGATCAGATAAGTGTCCTTTTAAAGGCACCTGAACCGGTGGCCAACTAGTGAACCTGAGAAGGACAAGCAAGGGAGGACTCTCTGTATTTTAAGTCTTCAAGACTGTGCTTTTGAGGCTTGACTGCTGTTTTTCTATGGGGGCACTCGTGGTGGCATCCTGGCAGGCTACCCGTTGGCCCACCTTCCAACAAGAACAGCGTGCGCAACGCTGCTGCGTCCACAACCTTGAAAACTGAATGTTGTTGGACTACACCTCCTAAAATTCCCCAGCCAGCATCAGGAGAACAAAAGTCAGTTTTCTAAGCTGGCTTCTACTGCTAAGGAATGAACTGACAGAAAGGGAGAGGTTTTAAATATGTTCTGCCACCCACTCCCACAATTTATGAGAATGGGATGTTGATAGAAAAAATTAAGAGTCTCCTTACATTTCCTAAAATGCCCCTCTGACTGCAAGAGAGGTCATGTGTGTGTATTTGCGTGCACACTGTATTTACAGACGCACAAACACATCCCACACTAGATGAATTTTGGTTTTAACCAGCCAGGCAAAAATCTCAATGTAGAAACAGAAACAAATAAGAGACAGGCATGGGAGAACCAAAGGCATCCTGGCATGGGTTTTCATTCAATGGCTGATGCAACTGATAACATTTTGGCCAACCAAATGTGGTGCCACCATCAGAAGAGCCAGAGCTCAGTGGCAGAGCACTCGCTTCACATACAAACAGAATCACAGAAGAGTTGGAAGGGGCCTTCAGAGGCCATGGAGGCCAATCTCCCTGCTGAAGGCAGGGACTGCAGATCAAGCATCCTCATGAGGCAGTTGTCCAGCCCCTTTCTGAAGATGTCCAGAGAAAGAGGACTGAACCCAACAGTCTTGGGTTCAATCTCCACCTTCTTGGCTTATTTTAAAAAGGAAGGGCCAGTGACCAGATGATGGGAAAGGACCTTCTTGGTTTAAGACCTTCTGACAACCAGAGGCAGCAATACTGGGCTGATGTAAGGGCAGCCTCCTAAGATGGCTGATAACAAGCAAGATAAGTGACACTGCCTATCTGTCGTTAACGTCTTATTTTCATCATTGGTTTGTTTAAAATCATTTTAAAAAGATGGCACAACCTCCCTGCTCTCAGGGATATTTCAAAAATAACAAGTAAATGTTTCTGTTGGTGGGGTGGGAGCCACTAACATGAACGCAGCTGTGGGAGTTAAAACATCTAAAATTAGTGGTGTTAGCCCTTGCTACTCAAAACAGAGCAACTCCAGTTTTAACATGTTCCTTCCAAGCTCTGTTGCTCTACTTCAAATACTAACTCTTGGCTCTTTCCAGAAGCAGGAGGCAGCCGGAATGGCTCCCCGGCTCATGGAGCTGCACCCCCAGAAAGCTACCCCGACGGCAGGACCTCCAGGCCACCCTTCCTTCCCTTGTCCAGAGCTGGTTCTCTGTTGCCTCCATGCCGCTGAGCCACGCTGGTGAAGCCGGCAGATGTGGCAGTTGGGGGTGGAGTGGGGGGCAAGCGGGTGCCAGCCATGTTCATTCCCATAGGACCCAAAGCCCTGACCTTTGGAAGAGCTCTGCATGCGTCTCTCTACATTACCACGGAGTGCAACAACAGGTAGCAAGAGCCAGCAACGGGGGGGGGGGGGCAAAGGAGAGAGAAAAAGTGCTGGTGCCGAGACACTAGCCCACTAGAGGAAAAGGTGAGCGAGTGCTTAAAAGTCCTCTTGCTGCTGCCGCCACCACCACCACTGCCGCCGCCGCCGCTACTGCGTGGGACAGAAGGGAGAGACGGAGAAGGGTTAAGGACAACACGTTAGAAGCGGTGGGATCATTACCTGTGCAACCCCCGTTACGTACAGTGGGACCCCCTCCGACGTCTCAATATTCTCACAGCGACAAAGGATGGTCATAACCTCCAAAGACAGTCTGAGCAGCAATAAATAAGGGTAGGACAGCAAACACACAAGGTGGTTACCAGAGAGCAACAGAACCCATTCGCCAAAGAGAAAAGGCGGGACTTTCTGAGTTTACGGCTCCCTGCTTCTGGGAGCGAGGAGACACCCGAAGCGTTTTCAGAGTGCGAGGTCAACCTGAGACTCCTTGCTAGGATCACTCACCCTGCTCTGGCTGCCCTAGCCTGGTGGCCTCAATAAGTGTTGGTCTACCACTCCCATCAAAGTCAGCCAACATGGTCACTGTCTATGCTGTCTGGGGATGATGGGAATTATGGCCCAATGTATCTGGAATGTGCCAGGCTCGGGAAGGTGGGTGCCTTTTCTATGGCCGCACCACCCAGATTATGGAACATCCTTGCCAAACACACCTGGCTGGCACTGTCTCTATTTATCTTTTAAGTGACAGGTTAAAAATATCTTGCTTTCTCAAGCTGCTGCTGCTTCTTTTTCTTCTTCTTCATATTATGATGATGACGTCTAGCTAGCAATGTTTGTTGGCTCTGAATCTCAAATCTGCTCTGTTGATCAGACTGCAACACCTGCCTTTCCTCGGCTTACACCAAACCAGCGAGGAAGGGCTACTAACCCTCTAGCCTGGCACCAAGCTGTGTCTGCTTGCCTAGTGCCCAGCCAGCGACTCACAAGAGGAGACATGCTAGATGAGAACAAGGGCTTGTCTAGTCTTCACACGTCTGCACGAAGCCCCAAGCAGGACATATGGGCCATGGAGTCCATCTCACCTTCCCCAGCAAGTAATACCCAGAGGCCTCCTGCCTCTGCTCTGGGAGTGGCTCTACCGTCATCCTGATGGTTGACATTTGTCCTACATATTAAGGAAGAGAATTCCACTTTTTAACTATTTAAGGGTTATTTAAGGGTGGGCCGAAATGGAACCAGAAACCTCTGGGTTCATCTCAAATGTCAGTCAGGTCTAAAGGCACGCAGCTTAAGTGTTGGTTTTTTCTGAAATGCTTTTGTTTGTAAGAGCTTCTGCCCATCTTTGGGAATCCTTGGATGGAAACTCTGCCTCCCATTCACAAGTCTTTGCCAAAGCAGTTGGGATGAGCAGGAAAACCCACCGCACTGTGACTGTTCCCATAGAGCCAGGGTAGGGGCAGCTCTGTGTGGCAGCCTTAGGCAAGTTTGATGCATGCATGCATGATGCAATGGTACAGCCTTTTTTACCACTTGATACCATTAAAAAAACACCCTGCCTACTTGAAACACCAACAATGTAGTTCACAGGGAGGTTTGGGGATCTAACTGAAGGCAATAATGGCAAGAGACATCTGGAGTAACTCAGTGGCTCAGAGAGTGGGCTGCAAAGTTCCCAGTTGAAATTCTGCCTCTGCCATGGACTAGCTAGCTAGCTTTAGCAAACTAATCTCACTCCGAATCTCAGTCGTGTAATACTGGCCAACCTTGCAGGGATGTTGTAAGGCACACTCTGATCTTTGCTGTGGAATGGCTAGAATATTCTCAAAATATCGCAGCTTCCCAATATTGCTAGAAATACTTAGTAATGAGACCAGGTATCTGGTGATGGGAAAGATCTCTCTGTGCCTAAGACTCTGAGTGCATCTACACTGCAGAATTATAACAGTTTCACACCACGTTAAGTGCTGTAGCTCCATCCTATGGAATGCTGGGATTTGTAGTTTTACAAGGCCCTTAGCCTTCTCTGCCAAAGAGTGCTGATGCCTCACAAAAACTACAAATCCCAGGAGTCTGTAGGATGGAGCCATGGCAGTTAAAGTGGTGTCAAACTGCATTATTTCTACACCCTCTGGAAAGCTGGGACTTTGGTCATAGGCCACAAAAAAGACTTAGATAATAATTTCTATCCTGCTGCTGAACTCTCAAAAATACCCCAAGTTTTATAAGCCTTAACACTTCTAATGGCATTGGAAGTAGTAAGAACAGAGTATTTCAAGACAGAGCCATTACAGCTGAATGACACGGCCAAACAGCCTAGTCAAGTCTAGAGGGAGTTTCCTCACTTCTTAACACATCTAAAAAAAAAAGGTAGCCCCCCTCTCAGTTTCACACACAGCTGTGGCAAAAGGACAACGGGGTTCTGGGACTGATCCACTTCTAGTGTAGAAGAGGTTGCAGTCGCCCATGCCTAGAGAAGGACAATTACAGATTATTTCCAGCTGTTGTTTCAAATTCACACACCCCTGGTCCTTTCTAGCAATTGGCCACCAAACCAGCCCTGCTAACAACGTGGCCACCAGTGTGCCTTGTGTGGGAAGCCCCTTTTCTCGCCCCATGCAAACCCAGAAAGTCTCTCGTCTTTCCCCTTTCCTTGTTAGTGCTTCACGAGGCAGGAGGGGCCTCCCACAGGAATGTCGGAGTGATCTTGACATGCTGTCAATCCAGGTCCTCCTCCCTCCTGCTCCTTTTGCCCCACGGGACCCTGCTGACTACATAGTGCAGTTTAGGGCGGCGGCAGCAGCAGCACCATCACAGAAAAAGGTTAGTCAAGAGACTGCACAAAAGAGACACAGAGCAAGCCATGAGGTCACAGTTAAACAGACAGAGCAAGAAAGAAAGAGCAGGCAGGGTGGGAGTGGGTGGGGGTCCTTCCCTTCAGAAAAGGCTTGCAAAGAAATCCCTCCCAAACTGCCAGCACACCTCTGGAAATTGGAGCCGGCCAGAGGCAGAAGGCAGAAATTGCTCTTGCCCAGGGAAAGGCCTCCGGCACCATCTACTGGCCACAGAGCAGGCAGAATCTGCCAGTCTCCTCTGTCGGACTGTGAGTGAAAGCAATGGGAAGGCAGTGAGTGGCCTGCTCCCCTCAGCCCTGGCGCACTTAAGCCCAGGGCAGCCAAAGAGGTTTGCTTTTGGGGTGCAAAAGGGAAGCCTGCTTTTCCCTGGCCTCAGGAATCTGCCCTCCACTGTTCCGTGCTTCTGTATCAGTTGCTGTTCTGAGGTCAGAGTCTCAGTGAGAAGCTCCCAGAAACCAACGACCCTCCTCTGAGGACAGGTCGCTGGGCTGTGTCTCTGGACTGGAAGCAACTTGATGGCTCTGCCATGCTCAGCACAGAGAGGCAGCTAAGGCCAATGGGAAGGGGGTAAGCCAAGAACAGTGAATCCCATAGGGACGCAGTGGGAAGTCTCCTCTGCAGGCATGCCTTCAAGCCCATAGGAGCCATTCAGTTTTTAAAATTGTATCATTCCTCACAACAGACTTGCTGTTCTCTTGCATGAGGCTAGCAAGAATTTACTTTGGTCATGGTGAGGTTACAGATTTAATTTGGTTTCAAGGCCTGCTTAACCAACACGATCAGAACAAAAGAGAGCTTCAGAAACTGTTGTTATATGAAACACCGATGTGCTGTTTAAGAAATTATTTCTCAGAAAGGGGCAGCGGGGGTCAGAAAGACCACAACAGGTAGCTCACTCTCAAATCTGTTTACATTTTAGTGTAAATGTTCCTCAAATCCATCAGTTTTAAAAAGGAAATATTCCAATGCTACTGAATGGTTGTCGTGAGGGAAAAATTTGGCCACGGTGGCAGGAGAGCAAAATAACTCTCTTCCCCTATCACTCCCCAGCAACAGACGGAGACATGGCATTGCTTTTGACACCCTGGGCCGGATACCATTGAAGACCCACCTTCCAAGAAGTGTTTCTGGCAGCCAGTTTGTCCTTGAACTGTTCAAATAGGGAAACCCCATTCCATCCATCGATACATGGCAGACACATGAACCTTGGCATTGTCACGCTTGGGCTGGCCTCTCTCAGAAAAAAGCTCTCTCAGAGGCAAAGTCAATGTGACACGGCATTCATGCAGCCAAACAGGTATGCAGCATTAATTTTAACAGCAAAGAGAGTGCAGACTTGGGTACTAACCCCCTCCACCCCCACTCTGACCTCCTAGCTGTTCTCCATTTCCAGCTCGGAGGACTGGAGCAAGCTGGGAAAGGTGTTAACAGCCACAGCAGGAGGTGCAGGGGAGGGAAGATGCAAGGCCAGGGGGTGCCAGGAACTCTCCTGTGTGCCTCTCTTACAGTGAAGTACTTTCCCCCACCTCTGCTTTATATTATGGTCAATGTGCTAGCCAGAGTTGCATCTAGCTTGCCCTTAGCACCCCGTTCCCTGATTTAGGGTGCTCCCCTCCTTACCTCTTTGTGTCAGAGATGCACCACCAGGCCCAGGCCCAGCCTCCATAGATGTACTGTTTGTCATCTGAGCCGCAGCAGCCACCTGCAGGAAAAGGCAAAGAACACACCACCACCACTGCAGTTATTTCTCTTTGATTTGTAAAACTTACACTTTGCTCTTCAATGGAAAATATTTCCAGGGTGATGCTCAATAAGTCATATGGATCTTAAGCAAATGAAACCAATATTTATTTGTATTGTTTATTTATACTGTCTAGGTTACTTTCCTCCCATGAGCTCAAGGTGGTGTAGGCGGCTCGCCACCCATTCCCCAAGCCTGTGAGGGGGACAGAAAACCAAACAGATATCAGCAAGTAAAAATCGAAGGATAAGAGCAGCACCGGTAGGAGCAAAAATATAATCCCTGTCACAGGTCTTGATGTCCCAGAAAACCTAAAGGCCTTTGGCTGGCACTGGAAGGAACTGGGACCTCCCATGGACCAAATGTAGAATGGCCTTTCTACCTTGGCATCTTCCAGATTGGTGGTCTACAACTCCCTTCATCCCAAGCCAGTGTGGCCAACGCAGCACTGGTTTATTCAACCTCCTAGTATGTTCCCCACCACCATGAGACATTCTCTGTAATCACAACTGGAGATCAGAATATAGAAAAACATAAGACTCTGAGGGCTTCAGGGTCAAGGAGGTACAGTAAGCCCTCACTATCTGCTGGAGTTTGGTTCCCATTATGTACAATGGCATAGTAATACCACATCCCTGATATAAAATGTCAAACAGCAAGGTTTACTTTTTGGAATTATTTTCCCCAAATATTTTTGAGCCATGGTTGGTTGAATCCTAGATGCAGAACCTGTGGATTTGGAGGGCCAATTGTACTTCTTTACACTACACAGAATGACCTGAGGCATCAGAGCTGCAGAACCATCTCCCCCCATACCTAAAAATACCCCCATCAAATTCTGGGCTCAGATACACCTAATATGTCCTGTTTATTATTTCCACCCAACCTACTGCGCAGAATTGTTCTGGGATTTACAAGAGAAAGGCAATAGGCATGCACTGTTGGACGCTAATAATATACAAGCAATTCCCACACTGGCTTGTTCTCAATAGTTTATTATGCTTCCACTAGCTATGGAAGAGGAGGAGGATACCCATGAGGCTATGAAGCACCCCACTCCATCCCAATTTCTTTGATTTCATGGCAGCCATAATAAGGACCAGAAATGCAAAAAAAAAAAAAAATTCCAAAAAATAAAGAAGTAGAGTTTCTTGGAATCCTGACGCTGCACCCAGTCACTAAGTGTAGCCATCAAACAACACACCTGCAAAATGTATGAAGACATTCACAAATTTAATCACTAACCATACCCTGGGTGGGGCCGTCTAATCTCTGGACACGGCCTTCAGGAAGAACTTCCACACAGCACCAGCCATGGCAGCATGGGACGCCATGACGCCTCCACTGCACTTGGCCCGTGCCTCAAGCAAGCCAGAAGCATCCCACTGCAGGGTGGGAAGAGCTCAAGAGTTGCTTGCTTTCAAGCTGCTGACACTCTGCTCGACTTTCTCTCCCTTTTACGGACAGGAAGTGGGAGAGCTGCCACAGGCTTGCCTTTTCCTGTTGACTATGCCTTCCTAGCACAAGGCAGCTTCCTGCTGGAATGGTGCCACGGAGGGAATGCTGAACTCGCCTCTTCGGCCAAGAGGGAACTGTCAGAGCTCCTCTGACCAATCTGGCACAGTGCCTTTCAGCAGCTCTCTGGCAGGGAGGCAGCTGGGCCAGCTCCCATTTCTCTATGTGCCATCCGTGCCTGCAATTTTCCACAACTGCAAACCCGGGCAATGTGTTTGCGCTGCACTGCTCCTGTGTCCCAGAGAAATTATCAGAGCAAAGTAGAAAGCCAAGTGAAAAGGAGCACTCATCCCTCTTGCTAACTCTTGAACTCCTACCCAGAGAAGCAAAAGGTGGGGGTGGGTGGCTTAATCCCTTTGGCTTAAAATAATAATAATAATAATAATAATAATAATAATAATAAATTTAACAGCTTGCTTTTTCACTTTGTCTTTCTGTTAAGACTTCCCCCTCCTGTGGTCTCTGTTGAACTGAATACCTCTTGAATCAAGTCTGCTCAATGATTCAGACAGATTTATTGAGCAGCGGGATGTAGACCAACATCTAATGCCTTATTTTGTCCTGTTCACTGAAGGGCTCTGTCAGCTGAAAACTTCAATGAATATTAAACACACACACACCCGCAATAACCCTGCAGAGCTGTTAAGAACAGCACTCCTTTGAGAAGACGAGGCCAAGTCAATTATGCCAGAAAGCTTTGGTCTGACAATACTACCTACTCATGGGAGAAGGGGAAGGTGCGTAAGTAAACAGGGACCCTGCACTCCAAGTATTAAGAGAGCCTGTTGCCACCATGTTCTGTTGGGGCAATAGAACGGGTCTAACAGAACCGGCTGCTTCATTTTTAGCCTGCTGTGTGCTCTCAGAGATGGAGAGGTCAAGCACGCAGGCACAGAACTTTCTGCACACAGACTAAACGCACAGAACAGTAAGTGTGGAAATGCCACCACACTTCTCTCTGTGTGTGTATGTTCCTTCTCAATGACTACTCCTGGTTCCACGGGGCTGCTCAGTCACTGAGAAACTGTGGCATCTTTTTTCACCGCTAGAAGCCCCCATGCCAAAGGGAGGTCCCCAGACCAGAACTTTATAGCCCAATGGCAGGGACAAAGAAGACAGACTTCATGTACAAGACTAAGACCAGACAAATTCTACCTCCACATCTGGCAGACACCTCAAATCGGAAAAGCACACTGCCTGGGTACAGGTGGGTGTTCAAAGGGAATAAGTGATAAGAGTGTGGGAGGTTTTTTTTTTTTGTCTATTTGTCTGGTTTTGGGTTTTTGAGGGGGGAGGTTGAGGAGAGAGAAAAGAACCACAGCAGAAAGCTAGTCAGCTCCATCCTGCTGCTGTTTTCCTGCCTGCTGCCTCAGGGAGGTCCCTGCTGGCTTTATAATCAGATTTGTTCAGATGAAGCAAAAAGCACTCTCAACAGGCAGGCCAATGGAGAGGCACAGACACTCAGGGAGGGCAAGGCTGCACATTTGCTAATAATGCTCACAGACTTCTTTATCAGTCAAAGGTGGTGGTGGGGATTAAAGGGCTATTCAGAGGGGGAAAGGGGGTGGGGAAAAAAACTATCTCTGGCTTAGTTCACTGGAAGCAGGAGAGAAACCCACTCCTTTCCTGTACTGTTCTTGGAGTGCAGACGAGGCACAGCATGACGGAATGCTTCTTTCTCATATATACATATATATATGTATGTATGTGTGTGAGATATGATACATTGTGTGTGTGTGTGTAGGTAACAATACATGAAATGTATTTAAAGTTGACTTTATTTAAATACTTTAAATGGTTTATTTAAACAAGCAGCAGCAACAGATAAAATAATGTAACTATTTGCTGCCCTTCCTTCCACACCACACAAGAGCTGCTGGCTGAGGCGGCTGCAGGCCCTGGAAACAGAATACATGGGCTGATTCCACCGGAAAGTGAGGATTCACATTCTTATCTTTTGGGTTAAGTAGACCCCCTTCTCCAGTTTATGGGCAGCTATCACCCAGCAAGGGTTATAAACATCTCCTGGTCTTAACAAAATCTGGCCAGGGTAAACATTCTGGCTGCCCCTCCCTGCTCCCTTCTTTTCCTTGGCCTGGGAACCGGCAGATTCCAGAAATGATAGCAACAGGTTGGAAGAGGCCAAGAAGGGCGGTTACACAACCCTCTCCATCTTCATTAACAGACTAACAGGAACCTCTGCAGGCAGAACTGATGCAGGCTGAGCTCAGTCCCCAGTAATGCCTTCTCCAACCTGGTGCCCTCCAGATGGGCTGGACCAGTCTTTCTCAACTTTTTTACCCTGGTGGAACCCTTGAATCAATTTCCAGGTCTCAGGGAACCCCTGCCTAAAAATGTTTATATCTACAGCTCAAAAAAAGTTGTTTTTTTCCCATTTCAATGGAACCTCTAGCAACCTCTTGTGGAACCCTAGGATTCCAGGGAATAGCTCCCATTGCCCACTGCCAAGCAAGTCTTCCCCTGAACAAGGGAACGGAGAAAGGAATCAGAGCACAGGAGGGGAGAAGAGAGCAAGCAAGCAAGCAGCAGGGCCACAGGCTACTAGTGTTGCCTGCTGAGTGGAAGCCTAGTTTTTGTATGTAAACACCATGAACGAAAGGCTCACTCATGTGACTCCGGAAGCTCCACGTTTGTAACGCCTGACAATAGGTCAGATGCTGTGTTCACTGCTATGCAAACAAACAGCACAGGCATAGGCTTTCCACATTGCAGAGAGACAATGTTCTGGTCAAATAAACCAGCTCCCCATCCTTCTGGAAAAATACCAGTCTTTCTCACAAACGCTCTCACTTAAAAAGCTCAGCCTGCATGCAGGTGGAAAGTGAGAAACAAACATTCTTCATGTCACAATTCTTTCCCTAGGCAGAAACAAATTTGGCAGCAGACCTGGCATCTTATGAAGCCCATACAGGCTCTATTTAGTTGGAAACCAACACATTTCCTTTTTTTTATTTTATTTTATGTTATGTATTACATTCCTATCCCACCTCTCCTCCAAGGAGATCAAGGTAACATACATGGCTTTCTTCACCAGGGGACAATGGGAATCGTAGTCCAACACATTGGGGCTGGGGTGAATTTCTGTTTGGCCTACGTGAACAAACAGGCCTTTGTGGAGGGAGTCCTGCTCTCTGTACTGGCCCAGGAACCTCTCCAGACAGATATATACTGGTTGATTTCCCAAGGAAGAGGTGTGTGGCCTGAGCATCCTGGCAGGAGATCACAGACTGCAGTGCACAAGCCACAGGCTCCCGCCCAAGGCATACTCTGGAAAATGCACTCTGCATATGTCTGAAGTGCTCTTGCTGTGGGGAGCAGGGCCATCCTGGCATTAAGCCTAAGTCCGAAAGCAGAGGCGGTGCTCGCATGAATTGGGATCTCAAGTTCAGAGTTTCCCAATGTTCTGGAATACAGCATGCATTCTTTAGATGCTGGACAAATGCCAAAACTACAGGGATAGTGGTGTGGGGACACCAACAACATAGGAGTGGCAGTTCTCCTTTAAACAAAAAAGGTGCAGGTACCAGAATGCCACTGTACAGACAGTGATGTACAGAAAGCAGAATCCAGACGGTGCTGGGACCCAAAGCCACAGGTTCTGTCCCTTATCAAGGCACGCTCAACCACACCTGTGTTCTCTTTCCCAAAGCCACACTGGGCAGACTCACCCAAGAAGCAAGAGGGGCACACTCTGCTTGCCAATTCTGCCTGCTATTACAGATTTCATTTCCCGTCCAAGGCGTTGCTCAAAGAAACAGAAGGCGAGGCAGGAGGGTGTGGCGTTAGGATTATGTTATGTTCATCCCTTACCCACCGCCATCATCTTCTATGTACTGCAGTTAACCTTGGCTACACTGAGGAAGTGCAATTAAGGGAGCGTAGACTCCAAGGGGAAAAACAGATACACACAGAACCTGCTTTGAAGAGCTGGATCCGCTTCTTCTGCTGTGATCACAGCTGCCTACAAGAGGGTTTGTATACCCGCCTCGGCCTCCCCACCCCCAGCTGTACCAGTAGCTCAGACTACAAACCATTTTACCTGCCATGGAAGTGGTTATGAGGGCCTAAACACCCTAAGGGCACCGCATCCCATCTGGCTTTGGAAGCTAAGCAGGGTCAGCCCAGGTGAGTACAGTACTTGGATGGGAGACCATGAACAAATCCCAGGTGCTGTAGGATCCATTTCAGAGGAAGGAACTGGCAAAACCACCTTAGACGATTCCGTGCCTAAGAAAACCCTATGGGGTCACCAGACGTCTACAGGTGACTTGAAGGCGCACACTCACACACAAGTGGTTCTCCTTAAGCTTGGATCTATGGATGTGATCAGTTAGTAGTTTGGCCCACTGCACTCTAAATATATTCAGAGGCACCCTCTCCTATCCCATTCTTATTATGCCAAATCTTGCACTGAAAAGCAGCGAGTAGCTTGTGGTTCCCTTAAGTACCCAGCAGGACAAAGCCAGGCAAAAAAACCAATGTATATAAAATCATAGAATCATAGAATTGCAGAGTTGGAAGAGACCACAAGGGCCATCCAGTCCAACCCCATTCTGCCATGCAGGAAATCACGATCAAAGCATCCCCGACAGATGGCCATCCAGCCTCTGTTTAAAGACCTCCAAGGAAGGAAGGAGACCCCACCACGCTCTGAGGGAGTGTGTTCCACTGTCGAACAGCTCTTACTGTCAGAAAGTTCCTCCTCATGTTGAGGTGGAATCTCTGTTCCTGGAGCTTGCATCCATTGCTCTGTGTTCCAATCTCTGGAGCAGCAGAAAATAAGCTTGCTCCATCCTCAACGTGACACCCCCTCAAATACTTTAACAGGGCTATCATATCGCCTCTTAACCGTCTTTTTTCCAGGCTAAACATACCCAGCTCCCTAATCATTATTTAATCACCTTTTCCCTTCAGGGGAAAAAAAATCCTTCCTATGTCTCCAACAAAAAAGGAAGCAAGCAGAACCGTTTTCTTTAGAAATTCCAGGCTCCCCTACGTTGTTGGTTTCTTACATGCTTCCACCCATGAATGCCACCTGGATGGCTCAGGTCCAGGCTATGTGAAGGACCATATTCTCCCTTAGGACTCTGCTTGTGCTTTGAGATCTGCTGAGGAGGCCTTTCTCTCTATCCCACCATCCTCACAGGTATATCAGGTGGAAACACAGAAGACAGAGATGGGATCTAGAACTCCCCTTCCAGAGAGGTTACCCTGGCTGCCTCCCTACTTTCTTCTTGCAGACAAGACTCTTCTGTTTCGACAGCACTGATTTGGAGAGCACTGATTCGTTGGGTGGCCTTAAGCCAAAATTGACTTAACAGCACAGAAAACACACACACACAAATATATATCCAACTTGGATATGTGCAAACACATAATGGCAGAATGTGGAACTGAAATGAGTAATTAAATTAACTAAAATGAATACATAGGCAAGTATGTTATCTAAACAAATAAACAATACTTTTAATAATTCACAGACACACACACACACTAAGTATAATATGACTACAACATAAATACTGTACAGTACTCTTAATAAGCTTACACACCTATAGTCTATTAGTATATGCAATATAAATGCCATCTATAAATAGAATAGAAACACTATTAAAATTACACCAGCTGTGCATGGGTGAAATAAATACAGCTTAATCACTGCAGATGATTATCCACTCTATCTATCCATAATCTAAACAGAACATTAGTATCAATAGTCCCACTATCTAAAATGTAAATCCAATACAAATATTATCAATAGCCTTAACATGATCAAATATGATACATAAAACATAATACAAACACAACACAAAGACTGTTAATAATATTACACCCACCCTCTGTAATATAAATATACCATAAACGCTATTAATATTACTCACACACAATATGTATAAATATCATTACTTGTCATGGCCGACAGCTACCACAATAAACTCACTGATACCATTAATAAGGTTACACACACAGAAAGAGAGAAATCCAATCTATGAACATAGTATAAATACTATTTATAAATTAATAGTATAAATACTATCACTTTCACGTCCACTATGTATAATATATAGACAAATACCATTATTACACCCACTATGTATAATATAACCAATTAGAAGATAAATGCTATTACTACTGTCACACCCATATAATACTATTCATTTTACACCTACTATGTATAATATTAACAATGATAAATATTATCAGTGTCTCTCACACACTCATCATTCAATATAAACACCTTGAACAATGTTACACACACACATATACACAATCTGTAATATGAACACAGTATAAATACTATCAATATTATGCCCACTATCTGTATTATCAACCTGAAAGATATACTATAAATGTTGTACACACAAGACACAAAATCTATACTAATCTACAATAGGAATGCAATCTAAAAACTAGGAATCCTGCTCGTCAGCCCCAATCAGAGGAGACCTATTCAACACATAAGTAAATCCCACCGATTCAATAGGTCTACGTTAGGTGGGATTAGGGGCAGCACTGAGGCAAAGTGTTTTCTCTCCTTGGATTCTAAATATTATGTTATTAGTCGCATTTCCAACCCAGAAAAGAGAGCGCCAAATTTACCTGGGACTCTCTTTTAAGGGAGAAATTCATCCCCACAGCCATATATGTATATGTATATATGTATATATACACATACATACATACACATATACACACACATCTGGAATAGATGGGCCATTTCAATATTTATCTAGCTCTATACAGCTATCTTTATATAGATATATAGATATTTTAAAGCCCACCCCCTATGGGGATGGTTTTCAAAATATCTACCTAGCTAGCTAGCTCTATAGGTGGGATTGGGCTTTAAAATATTGATATGTATCTATATTTACAGACATAGGTGGGGTTGGGCTTTAAAACATCTATATATACAGAGGTTATCTATCTATCTCTATATCTATAGATTGAGTTGGGCTTTAAAATCTCTCTCTATAGAATTATCTATCTATCTATCTACATCTATAGATGGGGTTGGACTTTAAAATATCTCTCTCTAAAGAGATTATCTATCTGTCTGTCTGTCTGTAACTACATAGGTAGATATATTGATATTTTAAAGCCCACCCACCCCCAATGGGACTGGGCCTTAAAATACCTATCTATCTATCTATCTGTATCTATATAGATAGATATATCGATATTTAAAAAAAAAAAAACCATGGGACTGGGCTTTAAAATACCTATCTATCTATCTATCTATCTATCTATCTGTATCTATATAGATAGATATATCAATATCTTAAAGCCCCCCCCCCATGGGAGTGGGCTTTAAAATACCTCTCTCTCTCTCTCTCTCTCTCTCTCTTTGTACTTACGGGTAGCTATGGACAGATAATTGGCTATTTTAAAGCCCACCCGCCCGGCTGGGGTGGGGGGCTCGGGGAGAGAAAGGCGCAGGCAGTTAATGTCATTTCATCTCATTAAATCTTTTTGTCCCCAGGTCGGGGGTGGGGGGCGGTGAGGCCATAGCTTCGGACGCCCCTCTCCCTGCCGGGGCCGGGCCACCATTTTCTCGCCCCTCTTCCTCCTCCTCCTCCTCACCTGACACGACGAGCGCCTCGTTGGGCCCCACCGTGTGGCAGTTGCCCATGGCGGCGGCGGCGGCGGCGGCCCCTCGGCGTCTCCGGCCCCGCTCGGCCTCGGGGGGCACCACGCACCCCAACCGCACCACCTCGGTCCGGGTCCAGGGATTCCCCCGTCCTCCTCCTCCTCCTCCTCCTCGGCTCCGCCTTCCTCCTCCGCCGCCGCCCATGGGAAGCGCGTCAAGGCGGCCGAGGAGGAGGAGAAAAAGAGCGGGAAAGGGCGCCTCAGCCTCCCTCAGGCCGCCATCTTGGCTGTTGAGGGGCGACGACAACGCCAACATGGCCTCCAACTTCCAACCTGGTGCTCTTGGCTTCATGAGTCTCCTCTTCATCAACAACAATAATAAATATAAGGATTCAAAGACAGAGCTCTATTAAGCCAAAGGGAAACTTGTAACATAGGTTTTTTTGTGGGTTTTTCCAGGTTGTGAGGCCCTGTTCTGGAAGAATGTATTTCTGACATTTCGCCTGCATCTGTGGCAGGCATCTTCAGAGAAGATCAGGTAACACCTTGGAGGCTTAAGGGAGAGAAAGAAGTTGTAGTACTCAAGGCGGAGGAGGGGGAGAAAAAGAGCAGGAAAAGGCACCCCAGGCTCGCCACAGGCTGCCATCTTGGATACCAAAGGACAATGACAAGACGGCATGGCCTCCAGCTTCCAGCCTGGTGCTCTTGGCTTCATAAGCCCCCTCACCAACAATAACAATAAATATCAGGATTCAAAGACATGGCTCTATTAAGCAAAGGGGATCTTGTAACACCTTGGAGGCTTAAGGGAGAGAAAGAAGTTGTAGTACTCAAGGCGGAGGAGGGGGAGAAAAAGAGCAGGAAAGGGCACCCCAGGCTCGCCACAGGCTGCCATCTTGGATACCAAAGGACAATGACAAGACGGCATGGCCTCCAGCTTCCAGCCTGGTGCTCTTGGCTTCATAAGCCCCCTCACCAACAATAACAATAAATATCAGGATTCAAAGACATGGCTCTATTAAGCAAAGGGGATCTTGTAACACCTTGGAGACTTAAGGGAGAGAAAGAAGTTGTAGTACTCAAGGTGGAGGAGGAGGAGAAAAAGAGCGTGGAAAGGATACCTCACCCTCACCTCAGGCTGCCATCTTGGCGGTTGAGGGGCAACGATGATGATGGCATGGCTTCCAACAGCCAGCCTGGTGCTCTTGGCTTCATGAGTCCCCTCATCATCAACAATAATAAATATAATGATTCAAAGATATAGCTGTATTAAGCAAAGGAGATCTTGTAACACCTTGGAGACTTAAGGGAGAAAAAGAAGTTGCAGTACTCAAGGCTGAGGAGGAGGAAGAGGAGAAAAAAGAGTATGGAAAGGCGTCTCAGCCTCTCCTCGGGCTGCCATTTTGGCTGCCAAAGGGCGATGACAGACGGCATGGCCTCCAGCAGCCGGCCTGGTGCTCTTGGCATCATGAGTCCCCTCATCATCAACAATAATAAATATAATGATTCAAAGACATAGCTGTATTAAGCAAAGGGGATCTCGTAACACCTTGGAGACTTAAGGGAGAGAAAGAAGTCACAGTACTCAAGGAGGAGGAGGAGGAGGAGGAGAAAAAGAGCGGGAAAAGGTGCCTCAGCCTTGTCGCAGGCCGCCATCTTGGCCGCCAAGGGGCAACAATGATGACGGGAGGGCCTCCAACAGCCAGCCTGGTGCTCTTGGCATCATGAGTCCCCTCATCCAATGCGATTCTGTGGTCAACGTCCTGCACCCATCTAATTGAAAATAATAGGGTTCTCTATGATCCATGATTTCAGGTATCCACAGGGGGTCCTGGAACATATTTCCTACAGATACAGTGGTCAACCTGTACTTGTATAGACATAATGAGATATCTTAAAGATGAGACACAAGTCTAAACACGACATTCATTTGTGTTTCATATACACCTTATACATGTAGCCTGAAGGTAATTTTATGCACAATATATTTTTAAAATAATTTTGTGCATTAAACAAAGTTTGTGTACAGTGAACCATCAGAAAGCAAAAGTGTCACCATCTCAACCACCCATGTGGACAGTTTTGGATTTTGGAATATTTTGATTTCGGAATTCCAGATAAGGGAGACTCAACCTGTGCAGCATTATAACTGTCCAGGATGTTGTGTCTTCCTAAAAAAGAACAATTGGCAGCAGCCAAGAAATCCAAAATAGCAGGAAATGCTATTTGCACCCAAAAACTAATCTAGGAGCACTATTGCCATGTGCAACAGTTATATCCTTCCCCAAAACAGCACCATATGACCCATGCAAAAAAAGCACCAATAATCTCAGAGCAGTTACAGGAATGCTGGGGCAAAATACTTTAACCTACCTCATATTCTTTCCCTTGAACCAGGGCCAATCATGCTACCTCGAAGAGTCCAGTTTACTGCCTGAGTGGTTCAGAAGGCAGGAAGCATGGGAAAGATACCCTGGAGTATGGACAGTGGAAGCAGTGGCTGGAACAAGGCTATGCCTCCCTGGCAGGTCAGTCTAATTACATTTTTTTTCGTACCACAATAATGGAAAACACTTTCATCAAGCTACAGTTTAATAGAGATTGATTCTAGCCTATGTCAGGCAACCTGTATTGAAGACATATCAGGTGGACTCACCCTCTCACCTTACTCCACATCACCAGCAAAGGTCTTAACGTGAGCTACTATTTGGCCTGTGCCTAGAGAATGGGGGACATTGTGTTTTTGCTTACCTGTAGTGCCTCATTTTTTCTGCCTAAAAATTAATCGATTTGTCTATGTATTTTTACCATTACTGTTGCCATCAGAACTCTCACCGCCACTCCTGGAATGTGCTGCTGCCTGGGAGTGTGGTGGAGTCTCCTTCTTTGGAGGTTTTAAAAAGAGGCTGGATAGCCATCAGTCAGGAATGCTTTGATTAGGTATTAATGCAGGAGAGAATGGGGTTGGACTAGATGGCCCTTAGGGTCTCTTCCAACTCTGATTCTGTGACTCTGCTCTGTAGCGCCACAAGCCTGTTCAAGAAAGTTTCCTCCAGAACAGGTTCTTAGGGCGAATAAGGGACTGTAGGAGATAGTGGAGGACTGCTGATTCTGAAAGAATTGAAAGGCTCAAGCTGAAGTACACCATGGGATCTTGGGTGCTGCCAGCAATGAAAATGGCTGGCTTTTTCGCACCCCAGCTCAGATTAAGAGGTGTGGATGAAAGGAAGGCAAGGCACTAGGCAAAAACAGGGAAAACCAAGGAAACACAGTCTGGGTGCCTGAGCTGCTGGGTTTATTTTCCTGCAGTTAAAATACATGCTTCAGTACTTCACAACTTTCACTCAATTCCTGACACCTATAACCACTGACAGATAACCTCACTAGCTTACCATATTCAAAAGCTGGTGAGACATTCCTTAGAAAGAAATCTTGTTAGTAAACATTTCCCCTTTCTGTGGTCATAAATTGAAATATGTTACACTGGATGTATCTTGAGGATTTATTATAGACATTATGCATACTTGTATCTACTGTTCTACATTCTACAGCCCAAGAACTTAACCAAGTCAGTGCATGCAGTGCCTCCAAAGCTCATTTCTGGGGGCGGGGGGAGGAATGTGTGTGTGCCATCTTCGCCCCTGGAAACATCAGGCACTCCAAAGTCTTTTGTATGGCTGTATAGAAGGTCCCATATTCAGTCTCCTGCATCTGAACTTAAAAACAGAATTGGGTGGCAGTTGATAGAAATACTGTCCCTTTCTATGTCTAAGGCCTGGGTAGTCACAGACAAGAAGGATTAGAGGGAAACAATGGTAGCAAAGTCAGTTCACGAAGCAGGGTTTCAAAGTCTGGGAATCATATGAGCTGAGAGTTCAGAGCAAAGTAGGTTGCAGCTTCTAGGAAAAGTTGATTGTCAGCAACAACCTGCTGACAGTGAGGCTGGGATATTTATGGTCTAGAATCCTCCCTCAGCTGTTGCCTGATTAACACACGTTTTCTATAAATACACTCTGAGCGACACACGCAGTAGGTATTGTCTGGTGAGTCTTTTGGCTGCTGGAGAGTGTCTGTGTTTGTCTCCTGCATGGACACATCCCTCTGCCCTTCCATTTCCCTGTCAGGATCCGCCCCTGGATCTGAGAGCTAAGCTTGACACCTTCCTTGGCCTGCTGTCTGTATCGTAATCCAGATTGGGGGTCTGGGAGGGAAGCATGACATCTTTAAGGCATCTTCCTATGTACCTAAGTAGCAGAGCACCAGTTTTACTAAAGATTTAGTACCCACATCCTGGTCCAAAATTCAGTGGCTAGAAAGGTTTTCTTCTAGAAATAATTTAGCGTCAGCAAAAATCTCTAGAGTTAAAGAAACCGACCAAGAACTGTAAACATTTTATTACAAATATTTATTGATGTTCCCATTTTTACATTTCTTAGGCCTGTAGAAGATAACTCAGAGCAAACAGGAAAGCAATTACCAGCAAGACCTCCAAACCCCCAGTTTCTTTAGAAATATTCTATAACAGATATTACACATTCAGTGGAATCCCCCAGAGTTACCACCTCTAATCTCCCCATGCCCCATGTGTTGGGTGAAACGTCTCTGAAACACTGCTAAATTCTCTTCTGTAATTTTATATTTTTCTCCTTCGCACCTTTTGGTTTAATGCCAGTGTTCAACCTAAAACCCAATTTCCTTCCAAAGGCTGTAACAAAACAAAAATTAGTTTTGGTTCCAGCTGAACCAGTACAAATTCAGATAGATTCATCCCCATCCACACATGAAAGAGACTAAGGAGCAAGTCCCAATAGCCTCTCACTGAATTCCCAAAGCTTCTTGGCCACAGCATCATCCCGTGCATGTGGTCTGGGGTCTCGTAGTCGGCAGTCAGCAAAGTAGCGCCCACTGAACTTCTCAATGCCTTCCTGAGTGGCACAGTAGATGGAGGTCTGAGCACCATCTGTAGGGTCTCGGAGGAAGAGCCAGAAGATGAGGGGAAAGAGGGATTTCAGCCAGCTGGGAGAATGGCGAAAGAGTTCAGTGTTAACAACCCCTGCAAATACAAGGAAGGAAGAGCTGTTCTTAAAGACATACAGGCTAGTAGCCACCACTTTCTGCGGAAGCTAAATGTGCACCTTGAGGAAGAACTCTGATGTGTCCTTAGCCTCCTGCCAATCAATTTCATTACACAATCTCCAGGCTTAGTATTAAGAGACAGAGAAGGGAAGGACAATGAACCGGTCATTGCAGGGGGCCCTGTGCATTTTTAGAGGCCTGAAACAATCTTCTTTTGAAATCGGAAGTGACTTGTCCGTTTCAAATCTTAAAAAGGCCTGGAGGGCGGTGGGTAAAATAGTATTCAAAAATAGCCAATTACACTCCCTTCTTGAGGCTTCCAGCGGCCTGACTGGCCAGTTCCATACAGAACACACATATTTTGCTCAGCCCTGCTGTAGATACAAACTAACCTGGATGAACTGCGTAACAGGTAACGTTGGTCCCTTCCAGTCTGTTGGCCAACTCTCGGACATACAAGATATTGGCCAGTTTGCTGTTGCAATAGGATTTTAATGCTTGTGAGTAGCCCTCCACTGGCTTGTGGATGTTTTGGAAGTCAATCTTCCCAGACCGATGTGCATTGGAAGCAACCACCACCACACGGCTAGGGGAACAACGCTTCAGCCGATCCAAGAGGAGATGAGTCAGAAGAAAGTGACCCAAGTGATTAACCTGGAACGTCATGTTGAAGCCGTCGTCGCTTTTGCCATCGCAGCCAACGCCTATAGAGAAAATAGGTTGCATTAAACATAAGACCTTCTTTGTCTCAAGGAGGACTTCTCAGATCATAACCACCCAAAGAGGAAAGTGCAGTGCCCTAGCACTGGTGAGGTCTCTGCTCTGTCAACCAGGTGGTATCGCTGAGATGGTTGCCCAAGGTCTTCATCAGATATGCTTCTCCAGTGGAGCCTGGAAAGTCCAAGATCAGTCTCTCCTTCAGGGCTAAGCGCTCACCTGCGTTGTTAATGAGGATGTCAAGACGGGGCTCCGATCTCAAGAAAGCATCTGCAAAAGCTCGAACCGAACTCAGGCTGGCCAAGTCCAGGCTCATGAAAAGAACCTCGTTGTTCCCACTTTCCTGTGAACAGAAAAAACAAACATACGTGGAGAGCACTTCGTGTACTGTACAATAGCTATTTTTTAAAGGATAATTACAAAGAAAAGAAACACTAAGAAAAAGGGAGGAGGGTTAGGCACACACATGAATACTACCGACCATATTTACAAAAACATGTTTTCTTGAAACTGATGTCTGTGAAATATATGTTAATGAACAGATAAAACAGTAAGATCTTCTGACCCTTGAACCATCATCGATGAATATTTATCTTGCCAAACTTGGAGTACAACTCTTAGAACAACAGTCAAAGCACATAGGATCTAACCATGTTGACAATGAGTTAAAGTCAATCTTTCAGGGAAAGAATTTAAAAAAGAACGTGTTCAGCTGCAAAGGCTGAAGATTCTTCAAATACAAAATTAATATGCTGTAAGGCCAAATGTGTTGCAGTTCTAAATGCTGCCCTTGTGGACCTCTGGGCAAGAGGGCTGTACAGTAATATTGAAAATAGCAACAATTCTTAGTCTGGACCTATCAGTTGATCCCTAATAGAAAGAACACAGCCAACCTACATTGTTCCATAATACGGACTGTTTTCTGTTCAAGATTATCTCACAGAGTTCCTTTAGCATAGCCCACGTAGATCTAATTGCGATGGAGAGGAGACCTTCTGACCGGCCTCCCTGGCAGCGGAAACAGCAGAGTCCTGGCCCTGAATGCCTTGGAGGAACAAGACCTAAGACTTTCTGTCCAAACGAAAGGTTCAAGGAGTTGCCTAGAACATGGCCCAAGGAGGGCAATCTGGGCCAGGCTGTACTTGCCAGTCCTGTCTGTGAGGCACAGTACAAATGCTGTAGGAGATTTCCCTTAGGGTACAGTGAGGCCCTGGAGAATTAAATCCACCTTCTCAAAATGACGGTGGTGTCCTTTAGAGTGAAAAACAGGGCAGCGAAGGGCCTCTGAAAAGAAAGCAGAGGGGAATCCACCAATCCTGCTTTGGGGGACGATGGACCATGAGGGGCCCTCACCCTTCGGATGTCATAGACGGCAGCTTCGCCTCGCTCGCGGTTGCGGCAACCCAGGATGACACGGGCTCCTCTCCGGGCCAGATCCAGTGCCGTGGCCTTCCCGATCCCTGTGTTTCCCCCTGGAAAAGTCAGGCAAGGAGTGGACCAAGTGCAGCGCAGCCCCTGAGGCCTCCCCGTGTCCCAAAGGTGGCCCATGTCTCCCCACCGCGCGCCAGGCTCTTCTGCACCACGCACCTCCCGGGTGTTTGGGGAGCTCCGGGGACCATCCGCACCCCCCTGGCTCAACCCTTCCTAGCAGAGGGGGGCCTCCCCAGCCCTGCCTGGCTCCCCTGGCTGCCTCCTCCGCAAAGCAGGGGGCGCACCGGGGCCGGGGGAGTTTGGGGGCCACCCTGGAAGGAGAGGAGCAGGGCCCCTGGCGCAGGTGCAGCCGTACCGGTGAGCAGGACGGTCTTGCCCCGGAGGCTGGCCTCGTTCCGGCACTTGGTCCCTTGGAGGAAGTTGTGGTAGACGAGGCTGTAGAGCCCCAGCCCCAGCGCCGCGGCCACCAGCAGCGTCTCCAGGGCCATCCTCTCGCCTGTCCGGCTCGGCGCCTGGGCAGAGAGCACAAAAACACCGGAGGAAGCGGCTGCAGCCCCGCTCTTTCCCGGCTCAGACCCGCCCCTGGGCTTCCAAGGCAGGGAGCGGCCCAGGGCAGGCAGACTTCGCCTTCGCCCAATGGCCTTCCCTCCCGGAGGAGGAGACTCCTGGCCGGCTCTGGGATCCCAGGCAGACCCGGGGATGTCCTCCGCCTTCTGGAGAGAAAGGAGAGGAGCGTGGCGCGCCCCCTTCTCTCTTGGCAATGCTCCCCGCCCTCCTGGAGGCTCCCTGTTAGATATACAGGGGTGGGCAATCCTCGGGAGTGCCTGGCTTCGAAAAAAGTGTCTTTTTTGGGATCTTCGGCAGCCCCTGCCCCACCGAAGATCCAAAAGACATAATTTTCAGCCCCCACCACTGGCAATTCGATTAATTTTGTCAGAAGACCACATTGGACTCAAACTGTCTGCCTTTGCTTCCCCGCTCCCTTTGCTGGTTTCATTTACTTGTTTGATAAGAGGAGGTGTTCTCGGGTTTTCACATCCTGAGACATGGAGCACAAGACAATGGACTTTATCACACTATACTGTTATAGCACTATTATTCCACTTTAACTGTTACGGTGTCTTCCTGTGGAATTCTGGGATTTGTAGTTTAGTGAGGCCTAATTGCTCTCTGGCTGTGAGTTCTAAATGCCCCCCAAACTGCAAATCCCAGGATTCCACAGGAGGTAACCAGAGCAGTGAAAGGGGAATAGCACTATAACAGTATAGTGTGATAACCTAGAATGAATGAAGCCTTGTTGGATACACATCATTGAGCTATTGGATATCTTGTGGATCCCACAAAGCATAAACTACCCTTCACGGCTTGCCCGTTGCAAGCCAGACTAGAGGGAGAACTGCTAACTGCCTTTTCTCAAAGACATATAATTAGCTGAGGAGGGTGACCGAAATGGTGAGAGGTCTGCAAGCCAGGATGCCTTATGAGGAGCAGCTTAGGGCGCTGGTTATGTTTAGCTTGGAGAAGGGAAGGTGAAGAGGGGACATGATAGCCATGTTTAAATATTTGAAGGGATGTCATACTGAGGATGGAGCAAGCTTGTTTTCTGCTTCTCCAAAGACTAGGACATGGAGCAATGGGTTCAAACGTCAAGAAGAGATTTCACCTAAACATTAGGAAGAACTTCCTGACAGTAAGATGTAAGATGCTTGATGTAAAGCAGCTTTTAAATTCCTTATAGATCCAGTTGATTAACTGGAGAAACTGGGAAAGATTTCCTGTAGCAGTGGGCATGTCAGGCTCCAAAGAGGAAAATGGAGGAACTATGCCATCAGTATCCAATGTCTCAGTTATAAGGTGTTACAGAATTAAAATAGAAAAATAAATGGAATACAGTATGCATTCTAGAAACTTGCCCATGCATGCAGGAACCGCCATTTTGTAAACACTTCAGATGTGGGAAGGGCTGGACCTGCCTCTTACCTTCTCTTCCTGCTATGTACTTTCTCCCCGCTGGCCTTTATTGCTGACAAGACTCTGGGGGAAAAAGACACAAGGGAAGGGGCAACTCAGGCTGCAGTGAGTTCAGACTCTTGAAGCCAGAAATACTCTTCTGAAAAGCCACTGAGAGACCACAACTCCCTACTTGGCAGCCACACTCGAGGGTCACTAAGGCTTGGAAGCTTGGCTACAAACCTTTTGTTCACCTTTCTCTGAAAGAAAGCCTGGAAAGCTCTTTGGCCAAAGGGTTTTTTTTTTTTTTTTTTTGGTGGATGAGGCTTGATTCCAGAGAAAGGCACTCCCGGAAATATCTCACTGTAGTAAGATACTGATCTTGCAAAGAAGCTTTGGCGTATACTGGATGGCCCTTGTGGTCTCTTCCAACTATGATTCTATGTAGGGACCTTGAAGAATGGTCATCTAATGGCATACATACCCAAAAGCCTTATACTGCATCAGACTGCTGGTTCCACCTGGGCTACTATTAGTTCTACTGGTCAGTTTTACAAATGAGCAATTCATAAGCTGATCAGGGAGGGTTTTTTTGGTTGAAGAACGGCATATATAAATGCTATAAATGTGATGTAGGCATTCACCCAGAGTTGCTACCTGCAGGCAATACCCAGGACTTAACCAGTAACTTTGCGAAATGTGAGCTGTTCCTGGGATACAGCAGGATGAAGTCTGGCAGGCAAGTGTCTGAGGAGTGGGCAGGAAAGGAGGGGAGCCAGTTCCACAGGAGGAATGGGAGCAGTGGGCCAAGGGCAAGAAGAAAAGCAAAACCAGAAGGGTGCAGGCCTGGCTGCGCCGTTTTTAAACAGTAGTATGAGAGTTTATTAATACAGACTGGAACAGTCATGAGACCTTTCAATGCAAAAAAAGATAAGAATTTCCAGATCAAAACTTAGCATTAAAAATGTTAAGAATGCAGCCGCTCTGTCTCCAGGATGGAGCAAGTTGAGGCCATGGGCCTGGACTGTTTCCTACGGTGCCTTTGGGAGCAGGCCTCCTCTTCCTTCTCCACAATGCCCTGTAAGGATACTGTTGTGTGGAGAAATTGGGAGGAATGGGGGAGAAGAGGAAGGAGGAGGAGCGGAGGGCATCACCCAAAGACCACGTGTTGCCAAATCTTCACACAGTGAAGGAGAAGCAGCCCACAGGAACGCCATCGGGGAGAGGAGCTTCCGGAGTCTCGACAGACAGGCAGACACCAGCGAGTGCCGTATTTTGTTGTTTTATATACAGAATACAGGAAAAAAATGTTTCTGTAAAGCCTAAAACATTGCAATTACTTCTGTACATCGGAACTTAGCTGCTGAGAGAATAGGATGGGCAGGTTGGGGAGCAGGAGAGGGAGGGTGTCGGAACAGAAGGACAAAAACAGGCTTACGACAAAAACGCTTTGCTACAATAGACAACCGGAGGCAACATCATACCACATGGAGCACTGTACACAGCTTAAAAAACACGGGAAAAAATGCCGTCAGTTGATGTATTTACACAGAACCCCCAATACTTCTCATCGTCTGAAAACAGGATGGACGCCAGGAAATTTGAAAAAAGAAGAAACAACCCTCTGCTCTGCCACCATTACGCAGAGGTGAACCGCAGCAGGGAGAGGAGGGGGCACAGGGGGGAGGAGAAAAGAAAACTAGGAAACCGGCATGAGAACAGCACGTCTTTACATTAAATAAAACAATGATAATTGTATAATTTTTTGCTGTATGAAAACTGTATTTCTCTTTTTTTTAATATAAAAACTATTGTCACTGGCACAAAATAGAACAAGTTTCTGATTATTTTACAACTGCGCAGGAGTGCGTGGCTAGGTGACATCCACGAGCCGGCCTCTCGCCAGCTCTGCCCAGCACAGCCTCCAGGCGCTGCAGTTTCCTCTGGTTTGCTTTTATTTTTTTAATGAAATGTATAGTACAAATATATGTGCAAATGCCCCTAAAACTTGAGCAAACAATAATAATAAAAAAAATTTCAAAGTTCTTCATTTCATGCAAAGGGCGCCAACAGTCTGTAGCCCACGTAAGGAAAAAAAAAAAATCCAGACAGACATGGTTTGGGCAGATCCAACAAATGTCTCTCGGTCTCGGGCAGGTGCGGGCGTTTCCTTTGGCCTGCCCCGCTCTCCTTGGCCTCCCTGGGGCTCCTAGGGCACTGAATTGGAGCGCAGCACCGGGACTTGGTGGGCTTTGGCGGGGAGCTTCTCTTCCAAGTCCGAGTCCGGTATTCCAGCAGAAGCCTCCCCGCCCTTGGGCTGTTTGGTCGCAAACTCCGTGATGCTGAAGACGAACTGGAGGCAGCCCAGCTTGATGTAACTGCCGTGGTGCAGCAGAGCCGTCCCCTCCCAGCCAGCCCCGCTGCCCCCAATCAAGCTGGAGCTGCTGGCTTTGCAGTTGCAGGGCCTGGGGGATGACCCCTGGGCCTGGGCCCGCATCACCGAGGCGGCTTCCTTGACCGGTGGCTGTTCCTCCGGCTGCTTTCGGCTCTTGTGGCGCTCTGGGGAAAGAAAGGATCGAGGATGGGTGCAGGTGGAAGGGGCAGAATCATCTGCAGGGCTTGATTCACTTCAAGCAACAAAGGAGCCTGCCTAGATTGGAGTTAGGCAACCTACCATAGTGTGCCTGGCCCAGAGGTTTGGGACTACCTTGCCCACATTATCACTAACCATGCAAGCAGAGGCTGATGGGAAATTGTTGTACAAAACATCTGGAGGGTAACCAGGCACCAACCTCCGGGAATTAGACAATCCAAGCGGTGTGACACAAACTTAACTATGCCTGCACACTTTATTTGGCAATCTGTTCATACATTCTGAAGGATTTACCTTGCTTTTTCTCATTGGAAGTGGCTCAACCTCCAACTGCCAAAAATCTGATTAAGCCACTCATTTCTGAGGGATCAGCTGGGCATGGCACACACCCTCTCTACCATTCCTGTTCAGGCCTAAGGTCGAAACAGGGTGTGTTTTCGAAAGTAAACAACAGCAAGACAATTTCTCAGGAAGACGAATCCTAAGCAGAGTACCATATTCTGTAATTCTTCTGTGCTCTCCCAGAACTTTAATGGCAGTACTGGGCAAAAGAAGCCATTTCTGGTGTACAGGAGACTAGTAATTTCAGGAGTTTTTAAGCACTTTTCCAGTTCAAGGCAAAAGGCCCAGGCAGAACACCAGCCTAATTAATATGAATCTTGAAAATTATCAGACCATCATACACCTGAGCAGCAGGCAGCAACAGATAGGACATTTAGAAACAAAGAATTTTCCAAAGCAACAGGTCACAATGCCTGCTGAACAAAAGGTCTTTGCTGAGACTTGGGATCAGCTTGTCGGATCTTGCTTTTGTTTATGGATTCTTTCCCGAGAGCCCTGGACTGGAGGCACTCTTGGGCTCTGGCTCTGTGTATTAAAGTAGGTATGTGTGTGTGTGAGAGAGAGAAAGACACAAGAACATGCAGAGAACTTACTAATCACATTCTGTACTTTGGCAACCATGCTGCTAGGAGGAACAAGAGCTGTCTTCTCAGAGAAGTCACACGAATACAGGACGTTGTCCACCGTTGTGCCATGCTCGCTGTAATTGAGCAACTCGTAATGTTTGGTGTTCTGTGCAGGAGGGAAAGGAGAGCCCATTACACCACAGGAATGGCCAATCGCAACAGACCAGAGGGCAAAGGGGAATGTTTTCTGGATTCCTCCAACACACATGCCTGGAAGGAACTTTGGCTGGGATTTGATTCTGCTTCCCACAAAGACAGACAGACAGACAGGACCCCCATCTACATGCTCCTCTGCACAGTGGCCATAGTGGCCCACAACCCACCTCATCGTAGAAGATGCAGGCATGCTTGCCTGACACATAGTTGCAGTGACCATAGTTCGTAAGGCACACATCCATGTCAGCTCCTGTCAAAAGGAGGAGAACCCATGGTCATGGGGGGCTCTGATACAAGCAGACCAGCATCTCACATCTAAGCAGGACCCTAGCGGGGGGGCTTGGGAAAAGGTGCAGCCACTCTCAGAAGACAAACCCAGCCTCCAGTTCCTCTCCCACCATGGTTCCTCATTTCCAGCAAGGAGGCGGCAGAAAAGCCTGCCAGACGACCACTCTCCCAGCCAGAAGGCCTGGAAGCACTTCCCAACTTGGGCACCCTTCTGCAGAAACAGCACCCGTGGGCTCCCACCAGGGCCTGCCAAATCACGCCATGGGCTGGGCCTTGCCTGTCCCAATGTAGAGAGTTCTGTAGCACATGTTCACAGCGCTGCCCATCCCCAGCAGAGGGTAGAAGACGGCTCGGGCTTGCACCTCCTTCCCCTGCCCTGCAAGACAGAAAGAGGGTCTGAAAGAGGAGCCCCTCAGATCCAAATGGTCCCGTGTTCCCTACCAACTGCAAGTGTCAAGTCCCACCTCTCTATTTAGACTATCTTCCTTCCCATCTGCCAAAACGGAGCAGAGGCAGGAGAAAGAGGTTTCCTGTCCTTTTCCTCTCTTCATCCCAACTTTCTGCCAACATATCCCCTCCCCACCCTGTGAGAAAATAAACAAGCCAAAGCCAGTACGGGTTGTCCAGTATGTGTCTCACTGCTGCCGTTTCCCTGGTTTTGGCTGTATAACACGACTGCGCAGTGGAGAGGCCTCTTCACCATTAATCCTGCACCCAAGAGCAGCAGAGGGAGGAGGCGGAGTAGAACGCCTGAGCCTGGCCCGCCACCTACCTTCAGAGGGATGGCCCGCCAGGCTGGGCTGGGGGGCACCAGCACTGCCGGCAAAGGGCTGGACCTTAGAAGTGAACAGCTGGTGTATTCTCTGCAAGGCTAGGAACTTGATCAACCTCTCATCCAGCATACTGATCTCAATCTCTGTTGAAGGAGAGACATGGCTGGTAAGTGGAAAGCGTGCAGGAAGAAGGCCAAAGGATCCTGAGAGATGCTTTGGGAGTTGTCCGGTGGCAAGGTGGCTTGTCCTCAAAAGACAGGTGTCCTACCCACCCCGTGGACCAGCAGCCCTTCCATTCACTGTAGGAAGCTGCCTGCCGCCCTTTTTCTCAAGAGAGAGACAGGCTGCCTCCAGAAGGCCCACCCTCCTGCAATCAAGAGTCAGTTAGGCAACTCAAATCCTGAATCATCCCTCGGGGCATACCCATCTTTCCCAAAAGGCCACAGCTAAGGTTAGTGCCTTCGGAGAAGGTACATCCACTCAACCTGCCCCAAATTTAGGGGAACTCGGAAGGCATGCTGTCCTGTTCCTCTGGGGGTTGTACAACAGTGAAAGCCAAAAGGTACAGCACCCCTGCCTCTCTGGAATTGATAGAAGACAGCAACGCTCACCTCCATTGCCATCCATTAATGCTTTCAAAGAACTGGCGAGGTCCAGCGTGGCTGAAGAATTGGAAGGGAGCAAGGAGGGGCCTGTTAAAATGCTGCCGATGGGTAAGGTGTTGGGGCTGACCTTGCCATCTGGAGGAGGGAGCAAAGAGAAAGCCTGGGTCAGGATTTCCAGGGACCGCACTGTGGCCCTCCTAGCCCACCCCCAACCTGAAGGTGTTCCTTCTGTTCACTTCTTGATGGATTCTCAAACTCCCAAAGCTGTTTATGGCAAGAGTGTGACAACCGAGAAGGAAAACTCAGATTAAAACACCAACAACAGTGTGACACAGCAGTTAGAAACCGGTGAAATCCAAAGCAAGAATGAGTTCTAGATTTAATACCCTACAGTGCAAGGCTCTCTCTTTCAGCATCCAGATTAAGCTCCCAGAATTGACTATACACAGTGGTCACTTTTGGTCAAAGCCAACAACCCAGCTTCTATTACTACAGCTGTTTTCATTCTTTGGGTGCTGCTATTCTGGATGCCATTGATTTTATTGCAAGCCCGGCTCAACAATCCATTTGGGCAATAAGATGGGAAACGTTTTAAACTTAAACAAAAAATTAAAAATAGATAGCAACTGCCACAGGAGTGGAAAAAGCTGGGCGTCACAATTTCACACACCAGCCATGCAAGCCAACTGGCACAGAAGTGCCGCTGTCATAAAGCCAGGAACACAGTTCTGGCCACACCTTCTAGACCAGGGTTTAGGGTTCCTTGAGAGTCACCAGGGATTCCACAAGACATGATTTTTTTAAAAAGTAACATTTTTGAGCTCTCTCTCTCTGCATGGCTTTAATAATTTTTATGCAGGGGTTTCCAGAGATATGAAAATTATTTCAAGGACTCCTCTAAGGTAAAAAGGATAAGGCAAGCTGTTCTGGGCCATGGCACAGAGGTACCACCATACAGCTTGAGAAAAAAGGCGGTTACCTGCTCTGGCTGTGAGACATTAAGTGTGGGAGAGGCTGTGACCTGCATTTATCTGTTACATCCGCACACTGTAATTCCTTAGGAATAGCACCTTTTGAACTACTCTTGCAACAGTGCTCTGGAGGAATAGAAGCCCCCTCCTCCCAGACAGAGTGTTTGTGTGTGTGTGTGTTTTCTGGCTACCACAGCCAGGGTTTGCCGTGACATGTGTTTCTCACAAACCCTGGTTGGAGCCTGCCCTTCAAACCACAATCCGAAGAGGTTTTCCAGTCCTTGGAGGGCAAGCAATAATTGGCGCATACTTATTTGGATCACGTGTCAAAGAGTATCAACAAAGAGTATTGTTCGCAGAGGGGCGAGATATAAAATAAAAACTTGGAATTCAGTCCTGCAACTCGAATCTCCAAAATGACAAGTTACGTATTTTGCAAGGGCCTGACTGAGTTTGGAATGTGGATGAAACAGCTCCAACACGACTCATTGGCCATGCAGCTTCAAAACACACAAGGCCATTTTGAAAAATGATTGGGGCAGGGCCCAACCTGCCAGGGAAACATAGCACAGAAGTAAGCAGCTCTCTGGCACAGAAGAAATGTTGTGTTTGAACAACTTGCTTTCGTTTGGTGACAGACTGAAACACTTGTTTATACCCAGCGTTTATTTAAAAACAAAAAGAAAGAAAGGATTGGTTGTTTGCTGGCTGAGACTGCTCAGTGGTGAGGTGTTGAGACAGAGCCCACCTATAACAGGGCACCACAATCTGCTGCACTCTCCCTGTCTCCCCCAGACACTCACCTGGAGGGGGCGCTGGGGAGCAAAAGCCATGGGCAGCTCCTATGGAAGAGACGCTGCCATCGCCCATGGTTGCCTGGGGAGGGGTCAGCGCCCGTGTGGCGGTCAGAGGAGATTCCATCGCCCCCAGGTCTGCGACTAGCAGGGGCCCCACCTGCGTCTGCGCATTCTTCCTCTGCAAAGTGCTGGCGGCGGCATCCAGGCTGGAGCAAGAGATCGGGAGGGAAGCCGGCATGCCTGTGGCAGAGCCCCGGTGAGTGCACGAGAGGGGCCCCATAGCATTCTCTGTTTTCACAACTGCTCCGGCCATGTGGTTGAGCAGGCCACAAGCCACTGGAGGAGTGGCAGGCCTGGGCCAGGGCTGCTGCCGATGAGACAAGGCCGGGATTGTGCCACCGCCCTGCCCGCTCAGCCTCACAGAGTCAATCAAATGGGCAGAGGCGTCGCCGTAGAAATGGGGGCCATTGATCTTCACATCTGGGGTGGCGTTGGGGCCATTGGACGTCCCACAGGGGGAGGCCTTCTTGGGCCTGTCCACACACGAGGAGTAGTGGGCGTCCTCCTGCAAGGAATTCTGGGTGGTGGCAATCCCAGGAGTACAGGAGGCCAAGTAGAGGGAAGGGATGTTTGCCTTATCAGCGGGCTGGTACGGGCTGGCCAGGGAGCCTTCAGCAATGATCACTGGTTTCACGTCGGCCTTCTCCACCGGCTCCGAGTCCCAAGGTGAAGACATCTGCTTAGCAGATAAGTGTTTCAAGATGCTGCACTGCAGGGCAACAACGCTACACAACCACTGGAAGTGGAGGAGGGGGAAGAAAAGAAAAGAAAAGGCCACAAGTGAGAATAAAGGGAAAGCTCACAACGAGCACGGCAGCTCTCGGGCTGCTCCTGATGCCAGCACCAACTGCCTGGGGAAGGCCGCCCTCTCCCTGTGCCCTCTCTAACCAGGTTGCTCTCAGCCAAGGAGGCCCTTCTCCCTGGGCCAGGTTCCTCTTCTGAAAGAATGACTGGGCTGGGCATTGATGGACCAAGCGCTAGAGCAACTTCGCGTGGCCACCACCCTCCCAAACCCCACCAGACTCTGGTCACACACAATAAACATGCTCAGAATGATGCAAGACATGTAATATCTCTGAGGGACCTACTAGCTGTAACACTTCCAAAATCCTCTGGCCAAGCCCCACTGGTCCACAAAAAGGTCACGCTCCATAGTGGCACCACCCCACCCCACTCTGGAAATCTCTCTTTGCTAGTGATCACTTCTGTTATCTTTTCGGCAGCAGGTAAAGATACTTTTTAGGCTCCTGGGTTTTAAAGTACTTTTGGCTGCTGCACAAGGTGCTACGATTTGCATTTTAAGGTTGCCTTACAATTTTTACTCATCACTGCTAGGAAATGCAAAGTTGTGTAGGAGGGCTGAGGCCAAAGGCAGCTCTATTTTCAGAAGAGGAGCCTTCCTGGCCTCTAGTACTCAGGCTACTGATGAGAGGGTGATGTCCCAAAGAGTTTGTGAGTCAAATCAGCCCTCAGCGTAATTGAAACACCTTCCCCTTCCACACACAGACTCAACCCAGATCCTGTTTGGAGCAGAGCCTGGAAATATGGCTGGAGTCTGTGGGAGTTGTAGACCAAAGTCCCACTTCCAAGCTCTGCCAACTGCATCACAAGTCTGCCACCTCCTGGAAGATTCTGGCATTGCTCCCCTCAGAACTTGACAGAAGGCCAAGGCGACTCTCCCACAAGACATGCAGACAGGAGCCTGGAGAAGGGGCGGCACTGTGCTCCAGATGGGCGGGAGGCACTCCACCCCTAGAGAGAAGCGCTTACCTCCTGCTGTTCCGTTTGGGTAGCTAAGTGCTCCGAATTGCAAAGGTGCGTATGCGAGGAGGTCTCTGTGGGGACCCCATTACAGATGAGTTCCCCATCCCGGATTCCTGCAGGCGCCAGCAGTGGGGGAGGGATCCTATACTGGGACTTGATAGCATCGGGGACCTGAGGATGGAGGAGGAGGAGAGCAGGGAACAGGTCAGTCTTTCCGCCTCACATTTGGCAAGGCTGCCATCTCCTGGCTGGATCACGCAGTGCAGCTCCACCACAGAGAACACTGTGACGGCCACCTTCTCACTCACTACCTGGACTCCAAGGAATGGCTGGGGACCAGGGGCTCTACTGCCTACCTTCAACCCCTTCCTTTTCATCGACTGTGCCACGCGGCGGTTGGGCGGGTGCTTCTTGTGGATCCGGTTCAGGAAATCCACTTTGACGACGTGCTGTGAGATGGTGTCCTGGAAGCGGTCAAAGACCCGGCACCGGTTGCTCAAGGTCATGTTCTTCTGGTTCAGCTAGAGAACAGGCACAAAGCTTTGGTTTTGGTCCCCTATGAGCCACAAGGACAGGGGAAGCAGCGGGGGGGGGGAGGCTTGTTTTCAGGATTGGGGTTGGGAGGGGTCACCTGTATGGGAAGGGAAGAGGGTGCTGCGCCTTGGCTTACCACCACGTGCTCTATGTGATTTGGACACATCCAGCGGCCCAGGGGCATAGCCGTGAGAGGAGGCTCCAAGCAGTCCATGTGGAACAGGAGCGGGCAGTAATCGCACTGGATGAGAGGGGCCACCCGGCAACTCCTGAAAAGGGGAGGGCAAAACCAAAACCATCAGTCTGGGAGGAGAAAGAGGAAGGCTGGAGGGCTGTCCCAGGTCTGCTCAGACTCCTGGCCCAGCTTGTCTAGGACTGGCAAAGCAGGGTCTCCTTTCCTCCCCACCTGCTACTCCTTTGAACTCCAGATACCACAGACTGAACTAGGGAACATTCCGCGCAACCTCCAAGAGGCAGAGCCATGGAGAAACAGTATGACTTTTTTTGGGGGGGGGGTCAACTCCAGGTCCCAGAATCTCCCCAAAAGCCGTATCCCCCTCATCTCTGATCTAGATCTATGATCCCTCAAGCCCTGAACCAGTATCACACCTCTTGACTAACAAGTCCAATTGGCACTATCCTTGGGAGGAGGGGAGTTTTCATGTGAGAATTTCAGCAGAACTGTGTCAACCAAGATGACAGAAAATCCCACACCTTCCTTGCAGTGTTACTTGAAAGCTTAAGTCCAACAGAAGCCCCCGCTCTCTCCCGCCGTGTCTATGTAGCTAGGCTTATTTCTGGGGCAGCGCAGAATGTGTGTGGGTGTGCCGTGTCCTGCAGAGAGGCCCACGGGAGATGTGGGAGGAAAAAGAAGAGGACTTTCTTGGCTTCCGCCATCTTACTATGATGCTCACTCCCACAAGTAGGCACTGCACCCCTTCGATCCCACACAGGGCCAAAGCAAAGCCCAGACTCTCCCCCGCCCCCGCAATCCTATACGCGTGAGGGATACCTGCTGCACGTGAAGCAGACCTTCACCGGCAAGGGCACCAATCCGTTGTGGTCCAGCTCGTGCTGAGCCTTCTTGACATTCTTTCCCGTGGTTTCCTCCTTCCGCCGCCTCTTACTAGTACCTGAAGAGGAAGAAAGAAAAGGTTAATTTTGCTTCCTAAAGCAAAGAAGCTTTTAATTTTTTAAAAGAATTGACATATTAGGAAACAGACACATTTTGATATGCGTTGTACGTCCAGTAGATTTTTACAAGATGAGTACATATTCCAATACAAACAATAAGTGAACGTAATTGTTGTCAATTAGGTTATCAGAGTGTATGAATGTTTATTTTAAAAAAGATGATAAATTCCATATAACTACTGTTGCCAGTGGATATATCTAGTAATTTTACATCATGCCTTTAAACCTCACCGTTTGCTAATTCATCCTGCATTTATCAGTAGCCCAAAGGTATATCTGCTTCATAAAAAGGGTCTCGTATTTTTGTGGGGATGGTGAGGAAGTGCCACCTCCTTCTTGTTCCCATCTCCCCACTGAATGAATTCTGCTAGTTTTAGGTGACTTCTCTGTATTTTGCATCACCAGCTTTTTCCCCCAACAGCCTTGTTCTTTTTATGCACCAGTGAACCTTAGGCAGATGGGAATTAAGACACGGGGGAAGAAAGGACAATCAGCGCCTGAACTTGGCCAGTCCCTCCAGAACTGGGAGATGGAGGAGATCTCAGGCACCACCACTGCAAAGGCCATGCCAAGAACGCAGTTGCTGCCTATCCTAAGAAGGGCCCAGATGGCCTCCCACTGTGGCTGCTTTTGAGGTGCACCAGTTCCATGCCACTGCCTGAAGCCTGTGTTGGCCACCTGCTTGTTCAAGAAGGCCCAGAGAAGGGACCCAGAACAGAGGAGGCCGGCCACTCACCTGGAAGTGCCGTGGTGCAGGTCAGCTCATTGGGCAGCTGGAACTGGGTGGGGTTCCTTTCCATGGCAGCAGCGATGAGCAGCTCGAAAGGCCGCTTGAGGTGGGGCTGCCCGCCGTCCGCCTCGGCTGCAGGGGTGGAGTAATCATCCACATCGATGATATCCTCATCCATGTCGTTCTGCTCCGAGTTGGGGGTCTCTGTGCTGGCGTTGGAGGTGGGAGTGCCCGGCCGGCTGGCCCTCCGCTCCAAAAGCCGAGCATGGGAGAGAGTCCGCAGGCTCCCGCCGCCCCGCTCCAAGTAGTCCGCATCGCGGGTGGGGGAGGCGGTCCTTTTTCCAGGCTTGTCCACCAGACCATTCACGTGCCCAAGTTCCTTCTTCTGCTCTCTTTTCTGCAAGCAAGGCGGAAACAAAACAACAGGCTGTCTGAACAGGGAGGGAAGCCATTTAAAGACACACCTTCTCTTAAGGTACAGCTGCCGACAGCGCCTTTCTGGTAACATAGCCAAGGCTACAAAACCAAGGACCAGAAGAAATACCCCCCTCCACCAAAGCAAACTACTAAAGAAATAAAGGAATAAAAAGGCAGAAGCAGCAACTAAACCCGCAATTAAAAGCCAAGAAAAGCCCGAATGACTAATATGCCCAGATTAGGGATTTGAAGCCCCAGAAAAAACAACTGGGAAAACTTACGGAAAAAAAGCCCAGGTTTTTTTTCTCTTACCCTAAAGCATTTTTTCTTTGGAATTTTTTTTTTATAAGGGTTATGGCATATTCTCTTTCAGAATGAAAAATGAAATATTTAAGAGAAGGTGTTCATATATTTACAACTCCTATGTTATTTCTAAAAGCTATGCAGTAGGTGAACTTTTACGTAAGACTATGTACAGTATCTCACATTACTGCATTGCATAGTCTTGGTTTCCTTTTCTCAGTTCTCTTTATGGAAATGAGAGCCTTATGTTTCTGCTTGGCACTACAGAATACATAGATAGATAAACAGATATAGATAGATATATATAGATATAGTTTGGCACTACAGAAGACTAGAGGAGACATTGTTTTACTAATATTGTTGGGTTCTCCCATTTTTATTGGGTTTTATTGAGGCCTGCTCTAAAAGGAAAAAGCAGCCTGTCAACTGTCCATATGTAGGGTTCATCCTTAGCCAAGGTACCACAACCTGATTTTTTCCTCTCACTTTTGAAAAATGTAAAGCATTCCTTACTGAGGAGCATCCCAGATAAGGAGAATAAAGCACCCAGAAAATATGGTGATCAGGAGGGAAATGAGACTTCATAGCATCAACGCAGGCCCTTAAACAACAGAAGTTTTATATTTTTGGAACTGTTGTTCATAAAGGCGAGACAACACATCATGGGAGCAGCATGGACCAGAAACCAGCTACGACAAAATAGGGGCTTTGTTTTCCCTTCCATTCATCTGTGTGGCCTGCCCGTGCTCACAGGAAACAGGCCAGAGGTAGAGGCAGGTGGGGAAGAGAAGTCAGCTGAAGGAGAGAAGGCAAGTAGGGGCCCTGGCAGCAACACTCTTAAACGCTGCCTTTCAGAGAGGCAATTAGGCTGCCGACGTATCTCTCAGCTCAAAAGGGTCCTGGGTAGTCAGCCTGGCATTGCCTGCCAAGCCCCAGACAAAGAGGACTCAGGCAGCAAAGGGCAAGCCGAAGGAGAGAAAGGTCAAAGGACCCTCACGACAGACTAAACATGGGGAACCCACAGAGAACTACAGAGGCCTTGAGGCACAGGCAAGGATGGAGCAAGCCTTAGAAGAAACACAGGGCGCTACTACCCTGGGCCCATATAGCCCAGTGGCATCACCTCTGGCTGGCAGGCAGGCAGCAGAGGCTTTTGAGGATCTCAGGCAGAAAATGGCTCCTTCCCATCACCTGAGCAGAGCACCCAGGACTTTCTGCAGGGGAAGCAGATGTGCTGCAACCCATCTTCATTCAGCCTGTTGAGCTGGGATTCAGGAATCCCTGTATGCCTGAGAAAGAACCAGGGCTCAAAGAGGTATCTGAGCAGCAATACAGGCTGGGAGAGCGCTCCCTACAGAAAAGAGCACAGTTGGAAACATGAGATCTCTGAAGAAGAAAATCCCTGGTGTGTGTGTGTCAGAGCCTGTGCATTTATTCCACCACCACCCTTTCCCTCCCAGTGCAATGGCAGCCCCAGAGTCAATATTTGCATTCAGTTGGGCCAGCCAGGAAAGGGCAGGCCACTCCAATGACAAGTTGGAGCTCGGCCCAATTGCTTCCCTCACCCCATTTCCCACGAAAAGAAGAGAAGGAGGCAGGCGGAGATAATCACTTCCCCCTCTGCTGCCATGGAAACGGCGGGAGGTCATTCCATTCTTCCCAACTCGCTGCTGCCGGAAGGAACTGGGAGGCATGGCAACTGAAGCAGCCAGCCTGGAAAAGGGAGAGGCCTGTGGCGTCACAGGGAGCAAGCACTCCCTCCCTCCAGCCGCCTGCCTGCCATTTCCCACAGCTGCCCTTGGCTCGGGAAGGAAGGCAGGGAGAATCGGGCACCTGCCCTTGGCAAAGCCGGACCCCCTTGCAGGCGTTTCATGCATTTATTTAGCCTCACATCCAAAGTGGCTGCTCCTTGTGAATTTTACCTAACTTTTCTGAAGATTTCATAAAGCGTTCTCCCCGACTCCAAAACTGTCTCTGAAGTTCCTAACTCCTGTCCAAAGGCAGGCTCACGTAAAGGGCATTGCAGTAATCTGGTAAAACAAGGCCAGTGACAAATGAAGCCAGATTTGGCTTCTCTGGAAGTGGATGCAGTGGGGCAAGGTCAGAGGTCTTCAGAGCTGGGGGATTCTGGGAATGTGATATATAAAAACCCCCACTTTTCCAAGCTGGGTGTCCAAACTATGCCTACCATCAAGCCTGAACCTCAGACTTCCTCCTCCCCTCATGGTTGGTGGAGCCTGGGATTTGTAGTCCAAAAGAGGTAGAAGACAAGAGAGGGATTCATTCTGTCAACTGAAAGAGTTCTTTGTGCAATCAGTGAAACAGACTGAAGCTTACACCTTCCTAAAAATTAAAGCCACAATCCCAACAGAATCAGTTGTGAGGACCTTTCCTCCCAGTGTTTCCCCCCTGCTCCAGCTCTGTGGCTCCCTTACGCCACCTGAAGGCCCAGGGAGTCTCCCTCCGGGTGGCGGGGAAACATCTTTACCTTTCGGCGCACAGTACAGCGATGGCACATCCACTCCCCGGGAGGCAGCATCTCCTCGCTCAGCGGAGGATTACTGTGGGAGGAGACAAGAAGCAAGCAGTTACTTCACATGCACCAGTCATGCTTCCACTGACACTGGGAGGGCGAGAAGAGGGTGGCCATCCAGATCTGTCTGGACAGTCCTCATCGCTGGCCACATACTGGGCTGATGGGAGCTGCAGTCCTGGAACACCCAGAGGGCTGCCCATTGTCTACTTGCATACATTTAGACCCAGAATGATTACAAAATGCACTTTTGTTCCAGGCTGTCAAGGAATGGGAAGCTGCCTGACACTTTCTAAACCTCTGCTTTACTTGACAGGCTTCCTGGTAGAAAAGCGTTTGCACCCCTCTTCCCCAACCCCACCATTCCTTTCTGCCAAACTCCTGCCAGGGCAACCAGAATGCCTCCCTTGTAGAGCCCAAGAATAACCCCCACCTCCAAATCCCGTTCCACTGAAACCCACCTCCTTTTGCTGGTCTTATTGAAAATCTCCACCCCCAGCCTTGACCTGAGCAAGGGATAGTGCTAAAAGAGGACACCAGGAAGGTGGACTGAGTGGGCCCTCAAACTGTGGTGGTGGCAGCCAAACACCTCTGAGGAACCCTGAAGATGTTCTGAATCATCTTGCCGGAAAGTGATTGCCCTTCTAATGCTCCTAGGAGCCACCCACTAGTAGCACAGCCACAATCTCTTTATTGACACCAACAGACCACCCAGCCACACTAAGGGCTTGGCCAGTGATGCAACACCCATTCAGTTTTGGTTTCTGGCTGCAAACAAATCAGAGAAGCAGATGAGAGCTCTGCATAACCACGAGGGGTTGTGGTGGAAAGAATCAAAACTGTCAAACTACAAGCTAAGCTAGAGGACAAGTACTGTTCTACAGAATGCCAGAGAAGGACAAAAAGAATGGTGTGTACACACACAGATGCAGGGCAACAAGCAAGTCTCAGGTTGGCCTGCAAAGCCAGGCTCAAAGTAGCCTTTAGCAGACAGAGATTACCAAAAGGCCGATAGGCAGCCACCGTAGAAATGCCCAAATCTCTAATACACTGAAAGGCGAATTTCAAGTACTCTGAATTCTCTGATATTGTGTTGTCTTGCGTATGGGGCTTACTGTGGAACAGCTGTGAGAATCTGTACCAGCCTTAACTTGGACCACTGCCTTCACACAAACAGATTTTACCATGACACCAGCTTTCCCGGACTGTTAGGGTCCACCAAATAAATCAATATGGAGTCTGGTTAAGATGCCAGGGATTCCCCCCCCCCCGTTTATGGTCTCCAATTCTCTAGTATCAGCCTAGCCCACCTCAAAAGGAATGTGGGGAGGAGAACATGAGATATGCTACTTTGAGCCACTTGGAAAACATGTTATATAAAGATATGTCAGCTACACTTTGCCATAAATGTCCAAACACCAGATCCAAGAAATCACAAGGGAACTCTATTATTCTTGACAGCTAAGATCTGATCGCAGCAAAGCTTCAACCACTCACACGGCAGGAAGATCCCCTGCTTGCAAGATGAGTGGAATGCTCTGCTAACCAGGAGAGGTGTCAGTTGCCTCAAGTCAAAGCATCTACCAGGTTTGTGCAATGACGAAGGCCAAGAGAAACAGCTGCACTGCTTGCCAGGAGGCCCCCAGTTCAAATCTCCACTCAGCTGCAAATATGCTGACTGCTTTTAGGCAAGCTGCTCTTCACACCTTGAGGCCCAATATCTATGCTCTCAGGACCAAAACACTGGCTTCCCTTGCAGGGTTGTTGCTGCTGTAAAGGTCAGAGGTAACAGTACACATAGCACATCAAATCCACCAAAATGTTCCAAAAACGATGAGATCCATCAGGGCTGATCCGTTCTTTCCTTACTCCAAATATCTGCAGAGTGACAGTAGGTACTTAAAATACCACCATCAATTAACCTCCCCTCTCTTAATGGAAGGCTATACGAACGTGATGGCCAGGTCCACCTGGTTACCTTCCTGCGCCTCCAACCATCCTGCCCAGCCTCCCTAAATGGCTACCAGGAAAAACCTGCCCTCAAATGATAAAATTATTCAGACAGGTAGAGCTTTTTCTCCTTCAAGCCACAGGTCTATGTCCTCCCCCCTCTGCCCGCTGTCTTGTTCATCTCTGCAGTGGCTCCCAGCAGCAGAAAGGGCTGGCCTGATGTTCACACTCAGGGAAGCCACACCACCTCTGCCTGCTCAGGAAATGACGGCCTGCCAGCTGAGCAGATGTGGGGGTTGGGAGGGGACGTGGTTTCTCTCTCACCACTTCCTAGCAGGAAGGCCAGCAGAGGTACCACAGCTGGACGGCACAGCTCCAGTCTTAACTCACGGATGACTTGTCTCAGCACTGGCCCAGGCTCAGCAAGAACAGCAACAGCAGCAGCAGCAGCAATACCTCCTGCCCCTCGGCTCCTGAAGCTTCCTATTTCAGTCACATTAACCAGGCAGGCAGGTGGGCAGCCATTTTGAGAGCACAGCTCAGGAATCAGGGAAGCGAGTGGACTACAGCGCACAATCCAAGCAGGCCCAAGAATACATTGAAAAACCTACCTACCTCTTAACCACTTCTAACATGCTACAGCCTGAAAGAGGGCAAAAGCCACAGGTGGCCCTCTGTGGCTGCCTGACCTCTCAGCACGAGATTTCAAACGCAGTGGAAAGACTCAACAAAACTCTCCAGCCCGAAGCCACGAGCACCTGGAGGGGAGAGCTTTAGAAACATATGGCACTGTGGTTTTTTTTAAAAGGTGCTGGCTCTCTCTCCACCCCTCACCCCATTAGAAATCCCTCTTAGAAATGAACAGCTGCCCTCCATACCTTGCAGAGGTTGCCAGTTCATAATGAACTACCTCAAGGCAGATTTGGGATGGAGGGCAGGTAGCCACCCAAGATCTGAGAGAGGGAAGATTGCCAGCGACCCAGGAGCTGATATATTGATCACCTCCATGGTATGAGAGCGACATTCCAGAGCAGAAGAGAACAAAAGGCAGCCAGGTAGGAACGGGACCCAGCTTGCAAAATTAAAAAAAAGCTGCGTGCACCAACACACCTGACCTACCTGCTAGCCACACAGACACACACAATGCAGAGGCCTCTTGGGTCCTACCATCCTGATCCACAAACTCATCACCTCCAGCATTCAGGCTCAAACAAGACTAGCCACGTGGTTGTCACTAACAGAAAACCATCTCAGACTCCAAGCACCAGCAGCCAGACCCAACTCTCTCTTCCAGAGGACTCTGCTAGCTAGGCCATCTCCAGAGAGAAGGAGTTCAACGTACTTCAGGTGCCTACCATTTCAGAGGGGTGTGCCCAGAGATGTGAGGTCTGCCCTCTGCTCCTGGTGACGGGGTGAGTCTTGGGCAGTCGTAGCTGTATTCTCCCTTCAAGCTGTTTCCGGTTTACGGTGACACCTAAGGCAAACCTATCACAGGGGTTTCTTGGCAAGATTTCTTCAGAAGAGGTTTGCCTCTGCCTCTCTCTGAGGCTGAGAGTGTTGACTTGCCCAAGGTCATCCAAGGGGTTTCTGTGGTTGCGTGGGGACTCGAACCCTAGTCTCCTGGAGTCCAATGCTTCAATGGCTATACCATGCTGGCTCTCCTGAGTCATTACATGGATGTATTTCAGGATTTTGAAAGCTGCCAGGCATTTCACAGACTTGCCACATAAAGCAGTGGGTGGGGGGAGAGGAACCTTTCTCGCAGCCTGCAATTTCTATGCTAGACCTTTCCCAAAGCTCCATACCACATATTTGATAGATAAGCAATTCAGCGTCTTACAAGTCGGACTCACTGAGAAAATACACACGAACATACCACGGCAGCAAGTTCTCCACCCTGCAAAAGGGTGGTCTGTGGCACCTGCATCACAGAGGCCTCTCAGCTGCTGTTCCTCCAAGCCTGGTGGGGTGAAAACACCTGCAGGCAACAACAACACTCTCCCACACCCCGCAGCTGTGAACAGTCCCCATTGTGGAGGAAACACACACTGGCAACTCTAGTCTCTGGCAGACATTGTTCCAAACAGCAGCAGCACCACCACCACCACCCGTCCCAACTCCTTGGCCGCAATGGGAGAAATGGAGATCGTGCATCTTTTCCAAGACTGAGATTGATGATCAGGAAATGGCTTGCTTCCCCTCTGCACAGTGGAGTCCTTTGTCAGGATCCCACCGCCAGGGGGAGGCAAGGAAAGGGGAATCAAAATGAGACAGGAGGAGATTGTGCCAGGGTGGAAACCCAACCTACACCTGCTCCTGGAAGCCCTCCCTTTGTTGGAGGGAGGGTGGAGCACAAGGAGACTGGTGGGAGGACTTCCATGCAAGGCCAGCAGTCAGTGGGTTTCCAGACAAGCGCTTCTTAAGCTATCTGATCTGGGGAACCAGCAGGGTTGTTTTTTTTTACCCAATATACCAGAGTGGCACTATATTCGTGCCCACCCACTACAGCTGTTTCTTCCTTTCCTGGAAACTCACCGTGGAGTGGCAGCCAATAGTTCAAAGGCTGACACCATTCTATGGGCTACCATGTTTGAGTAGCGTTGCTCTTGGTGCTTCCCTGACTTGTCTCGGAGGACACCCCCCCTCGCTGCAGTTCGGGTTCCCAGCACCTGCTCCACTTGACACAGGGCTCTGGGAAACCCGGCCCATCTGCCTGCTTGGCTGTAGGCCTTCCTAAGAGGCCTTTCACCTCTTGAGGTGGCCCTGCTCCAAATTCTATATATAGGCTACCAACCAATCTAAAATCCTTTCAGGGGAGGAAAGGCGATATTTAAACGAAATGTAGTACACAACTGCTGCTTCTGGTGATTGAAAAAACCACAAATCTTTTAGAAACAGGCTAAAAACAAGAAGTCCCTTTTCATTAGATCTCTCTGTGCTTTGCTGTGAAACTCATATGCTGCTGCAAGACAAGGCACTACCTAAAACCAGAATATGTTAACAGCAGCCTCAGTTTCACAGTGTCAGGACCCAACAGAGAGAGAGAGAGAGAGAGAAGCCTTTGCAAAGCGAAAGCATTTACAGCAGACTTGTCTCCAACTCTCCTCAAGCAGGCAGAGAGTTCTCCCTGGTGAACCAACCAGCTTCACTATCATAGCTAGGCACCTTTCTTGCACAGCTTCCAGAAATCAAGTCTTTCCCTCTCTAGCCACAAGGAGAGTCCCTGGGTGAGCTCCTAGGTTTGAGGCCCTCCAGCAGCACACAGAGGAAAGCAGGACAGTACTTGCCAGGCAAATGCAGGGAGTGGTGAGTGCGTGCCTGCTTGCTGCAGTGGTGCCCTTGGGCCACTGCTAAATCCAACCCGGCAGAGAGCCCTGCTTTCCCGCTCCCCAGCTGAAGGGGTGGGGTGGGGTGAAGGGAAAAAGCTCCAGGACAGGATCCATGACTTCCTTCCAGCCAGCTGCTGAAAGATCTGCCTTTTCTTCTTTTTTAATGGCATGAGCCTCAGTGTTTTCCTCTTCCCCCACCTCTGGCAAACGCTTTACAAACAGAACTATTTGCACAGCAAAGGAAAACACACACACAGATTCATTTGCTCCAAGTCCTCCAAAGCCGCCTTTTCACGTTAGGCTTATTTCCTTCTGCCTCTGCAACACGCTGAGAAAGCACAGAGGGAAAACCACGCAAGCCAACCGTGGACTGCGCAGAATCTGCGGTGGAAAGCAAGGCTGCTGAGCCGGAGCAAGGGTGCCAAGTTGTCCAGTTGGAGTGCAGATCCCAGAGCCTCCATTTGGAAAGCTGTGGACAGCAGAGCCAAGAGCTCAACGTGGCAAGATATTCCTGCTCAGAAAGGCTTCCCCTCTGGAGCCGGCATCCTCAGTCCCAACACAAGCCAAGTTTTGTGAGATGCACTGACTCAGAATGGCCCTTGCCAAGCCCAGTTTGGCCACACATGGGGGTGCAGTGTGTTGGAGAGGGAGCCCAACTCACAAGGCTAGTAGTAGTGCTTCAGATCTGCTCCCATCTTTTTGTTCTCATTTCTGTTCCACCACCTCCTCCAGGGAGTCACTGCCTCATTCCTTCTATCAGCACAGCTCTCTATGAAGCAGAAGGGGAGAAGGGAAGCAGGGCTGTTACTGTGGCCAGGTCGGTCGTTCCCTCTCCCTCAGCCGACATCCCATTAGGCAGCTGCAAAGAGAAGAAGGGGAGCAGGGCGCCTGTCTCACCCAACCGTTCTGGTTCTGCCACAAAGATGCACAGAGACACACGGACAATTTCTGTGCATGGGTGTGAAAGGTGAACAGTGGAGAAGCCTGACAGGAGGAAAAAATCAACCCATTTGGGGGGTGGTGCTGGAAGAGAGATGGACAGATACAGTGGGCTGCTAAAAAGACAAATCAGTGGCTCCTAAAGCAAACCAGGCCTGAATGCTCACTAGAAGCCAAAAGGACTAAACTGAGGCAGTTGTACCTTGGACATATTGCAAGATGACGTGATTCTCTGGGTAAAACGGAAGGCAGCAGGAACAGCAGAAGACTTAACAAGAGGATGTCTGAGCCTATTCCCTCTACCCCTGTCCCTCACAATCCCTTCTCCTTTTGTGTCGTGCACTGACTATCTTCGGGGCAACAATAAAATCACCATGCATAGGCTCAAAATACAACCACAAAGGCTAGTCCCAATTAGTACTGTGATGGCCATATTTTGTAGTAACTCAAATTTCTGGACCATCACCAAAGGCCCCCCTATAAACAGCCTATCACAGTAATCTATACGGGCATGGCTTATAAATGCCAGCAGGCTGTACACATCCTCAGGCGAGGTCATAGCTGGCAAAAGCAACTCCTTGCCACAGAAGAAACTTGCACCTCTAGTGAGAAAGACAGATCTGGGGACAGCTCCAAACTACAAGCTGCATCCTTTTCCAGCGCCAGAGACTGGGAAGTTACTTTTTGGGACCACAACTCAAAGCATCCTCTGGCCAGCATGGCCATAAAGCATCCATCAAAGGTATCTCCATCTTATTCGAACTAAGCTACAGTTTTGTTGACCTAAGCCAACCCTAAACCCTGGCCAGGAAACCATTAAGCACTTCCACTGCCTCACCTAAGTCTGAAGAAAATTTTTAAAAAGAGAGAGAGAGAGCACTGCATGTCACGTGTTCCCAACACACCAATGGGAACGTGATCTAAATCTCTGCATGACCTTACTCAGTGGTTTCATGCAGGCACAGGAAGGGTAAGATGGAGGCTTCACTCTGAGCAGAGATGCCATGGAGCCTAGCAAAATCTCTCTCCCCCACCTTCTGGATGGGATCATTCAAGTCTCAGCAGAACCGCTGCAGAGCAATGCCTGCACAGTCCCAACTGCATAAACCTCTCCAGAAGATTTTAATGTGGCTGATGCTATTCAAAGCTGCCACGTTGTCATCGTCCCCCCTCCCCAAATCAGCATGCCTGCAACCTCACCATCTCTCTTATGGAATAGTTCAATGCTACGCCAAGTGATGGTTCGTGGATGGGCGTGGATCCATGAGCCACCAGCTTCTGGCTCCTAGAGAGTTTCTAGGAAAGAAACAAAACAATTGTAGCCAATGGGCACAAACAAGGCACTGGCTTCTGTTACATGGCGGGGGGGGGGCTGCTGGTCTCCCACCTCAAATAGGTTAAGAAACACCAGTATACATCACCCCACAGGCCAACCACAACCGTTTCAGTGCTACATCTCAATTTTCTGCAACATGGGCCTGACTGGCCAGCAGATGCTCAAGCTCCTGATGCTAGTCACTAGGCCAAGAGGCTCCAAGACCAACAAAGGCTTTTCTTGGCATTAATGCATGAGAACTGCCTCCATTCTGCATTACTAAGAAGTGGTCTTACGAACACTGTTTCTCTAACTGCTTGCTTTATCCATCCTAGATCTAGTAAACCATGGAGAGCAATGAAAGAAAGGGGTGGTAGATCCTGCTCAAGCACCTTATCTGCACCCTCAAGCCTTCAAAACTGCATGCCATCCATTACCAGATGGTGCTGCCCCAGACACCTCCGCAGACTGAACTGCAGGCACAGCAGAATCTCAAGTCGTGATGGATGTGATTTTACCCTCAAAACGTGATGTCTCATAGGGGGCCACTGAGGGTCGCATGGGATCTCCCACAAAGCCAGAGGGCAAAAAGGCCCCAAACCACTCAGGAAAGCTCTGCTGGATAACACTGAGAAGACGCAGCAGTGAAGGAGACCTCTCCCGCTTCTTAGCCCCCATCGCCATGACAGAGCAGGCACAGGAGTGAGCTCTTCCTCGTGCTTGATTGGATTGAAGATGAGTTTTCCTCTCCCTGCCTTTCTATGATCTCCCAACTTGCCCTGAAGTCGTATGCATTGGCAGAAAGGCAACCAGGCTCTGCAAAGTCAGCGACACACAGGAGCGATCCGGTCAACAGCTGGGGTCATCACCAGGGGCCCCCACGTGCCCAAGGATGGGAAGGGAAGCAGAGCATTCTATATATGCAGAACAAACAAGCATCCAAAAAGCTGGCCTTCTCTCTCTTCTGCATTTCTTGGAGGAAAGGAGAAACTCCGCCTAGTACAAATCTCTATGGTACAGGTGGGCATTCCAGCACCCCTCCTGCACTACAGAAAGCTGCTGCTAATTTCTGGTGGTGATGGCATGACTCCTGGTGGGTTTGGGGGGAACAATAGAGCTGCCTGACCCTTCAAAGCTGCCCTTCCCTGATCTAGCCCAATACACATTACTCTAGCTGGCCTGGGTCTCTAGGTCAAACTCTCAACTACCTGGTATTCTATAACTAGCAGCAGATGAAGCTAGGCTATTCACATGCTCTACCAGGGAAGAAGAGGTTGTTCACAGAGGTTGTTTGCCAGTGTACCTTGGGTATGCTTAGGACTCCCTTTCAGGCAGCTCAGACTCACAGCAGAACCTTCCAGCGGTGTACTGCACAGCCAGCACGGTGGCATCCTGTCCAGCTCCCCCCCCACCCCCTGAGAAAGGCAGCCTGGCGCAGCAAAAGCTGGGCTCAAGTTACAATAAGCCTGGATTCTTAATTACAACCACTCCTTTCCAGAGGCCCAAGGTGCACATTTTTGGTGCCACAGGCAGGCCTGGGTGCTCTTCTGAACACCCAGCTGGACACAGGGTCCTTTTGTGCAAACTTCAGTGCCTGCAAAATCCTACAGAAGTCTTCTGAGGTTACACGTTTCAGTTTTAGGCACATTCAAAGTAGGCAAAAACTCTCAGATGGTTTGATTTCTCTCTTTTCTCCTCCAGCCAATGATCAAGGGGAAGAAAGATAAACCCCCTTCATTAAAAAAAAAAGAAAAGAAAAGAAAAGAATATGAAGCTACAGAATCCTTGGTCTCTTACTTGCCTTGGACCACTTTAATTAAGTCAGACCTCCAAGGGCTTCAGATACTTTATGGAAAGAAATGAAGAACGCCAAACCCACAGAAGAAACAGTCCCATAAGGCACAGAGGCAGCGTTCAGACACACAGGCCCTTTTCTCTTCTCACAGCAACTGCAGAGTTAATGACCTCACGCCAGCCATCTTCCCACAGGGCTCCGTTTAACTCTGCCTAACTGTTTTCTGGTCTGGGCACAAACACATTTCATGCTGGGTGGCCAAGGCGATCCAGACGCCCACTCTTCTACAAGAAAGGAAAGGCTCATGAAGGCTTCCCCAACCCCCACCCAATCGCCATGAACTCCCAGCTGAAAACGTGCGTCTCTGAGAAGTCATCTTGTGACAGGATCACGCAAGCCCTACTGTGGTGGCAGCTTCCTGATGTTTCAGCCACACAGGTTCAGTTGCTTCTGCCAATTCTTTCCCTTTGAGGGGGAGAAGCGACAACAGAAGACGATGCTCTCTTCACAGGACACACCCTCTGCACGGTTTCCCTTTAACACTGAGAGGAGCAAACCAAGCAGCAAACCTAAGACTCCATTGGTTGTTTTAAGCCACGGTTTATATCCTGCCATCCCTCCCCTCCCACTTCCCCCTGGCCTTTTGGCTCCCCTCCTCTTATGATTCCTCCCACCTTATGAAGAACTAGGCACAACCTTCCCTTCCTGCTTCCCCTGGATTTCTCTGTCCAGAGCCCCCCCCCCTCTCCCTAGTCCCTCCAGGTGGTGGTGGGGAGGCTCTCCCCTCCCCACGGCTCTCCATCAAGGGCATCATAGCATCTGACTGGCTTGCCCAGAGACCCTCCAGCTTGCTCCGCCAACTGCTGCCCAAAGGCCTCACTGACCCCACACAAGACTCCTTAGCATGTTGCCACACTGGTGATGAGCCCAAGCAACTTCTTGAAAGATGAAGCTGGCTTAGGCCAGCTCAGACCAGTGGCCTATTTAGCCCCACACCTTGTGGCCAAAGACCTGTTAATGGAGAGCCCAATGAAGTGAATCTGGGACTTTCTTCAGCAGGAGACGCGTCTGTCCTGCCACTGAGCACAGAATTCCCTCCCAACAAACTGTAAGCCATCACTGTTAGCCTTAAGGAAGGGTGTGCCTCCAGAGACCAGAAAACCCTTTGTAAATAATTTTCCAGGCACAGAGAGAGTGCGCAAGAGCGTGAGCATGCGTGCAATGACCAACACGTCAGAACACGCCTGATATCCTGACAGTGGAAGAGCGGGAACAAAACAGCCGGGCAAGTCAAGCTCAAAGCAGAACCACAGAGTTCACAGGTTCAACAGACAATTTTGGTCTAACTCATTTCCACACAACGTGCCTTCTCTTCCCTGCCACGGTGTGTTTTCAGCATGATTTACTGGACACTGATAATATCCCAAACACCCCAATGTCTTACCAATTATTTAATATCGACATTGCAGCCAGTGCTGCTACAGAGCTACTGGGGAAGGCAGCAGTTCTTCCACAGCTCACCAGAGGAGTGCTGTGCTTAGAAGACAACTCCTGCACAGGTGGAACAAAGAGCAACCGAGAGGGAGGCAATAAACTCACAAGAAGAGCGATTGAAGGGCCACCTCAGGAGGCTAGTTGAGGGCCCCACCCCTGGTCTGTCTGAAGCAGGGAAATAAGCTGAAATTTCAAAAATGAGGCAGATTCACAGAAAAATAAAGCACTCCCAGGGTCTTTGCTAGGACCCAATTTTAAGTGATCGGACTGTCTTTTCTTTTTCTTTTTCATGACAGAACTGTTATCGAGAGCTAAATATCTAACAGAGGCCAAGGTAATTCTTCAAAGAAGAAACACAAGAAGCTAATCAGTAGCCCCCGGAAAAAAAGAGTCACAGAAACACCTGGGGTACAAGGACATATTCATATTAAAATTCTCTTACAGAGGACTGCATTCTTTTTCACCAGAAGTTCAAGGGATGGTTTCATGTGTCTCCTGTTGCAGCAGTGACCCTAACCTGCTAGCCAAACAGGAAGTTATAAATGGGATTTGGCCTAGCTGGACAGCACAGTTCACTAAGTTTAGAGGAGAGTTTTACAGTCTGGAGAAAAGCCAGTTCACCTGCTCTGCATTCCCCAGTGACCCTTGATTTATTTATTTTGGTTGTTACCTGTTTTACAGCACTGTACACCCTCTTTCCCTCTGCTGCATTCTTTTAATTCCTCAGTGAAATCAGTCAGCATTAGAAGAGACATAGCCTTTCAGTGGTCTGAGCTCACCCACAAGATTATAATTTCACTGTAGGAACATGGAGGGGAGAGAGAGAGAAATGCATCCATGCATGTGGGGAGGAGACTAGCACGCAGCGAGACACAAGAGCAAAGAGGTGAATAGGAGAAAAAATTAAGGCAGATTTTAAAAAAAAGACTACTTTTTTTTTAAAAAAACCACTGGATATTCTTTCAGAGAAACGGCTTCAAGCTTAAATAAGAGACAAGAAAAGCAAATCTGTACTGTGCTGGTGACAAAATGGCTCTGCTATCTTAATTATGTTGGCTCTGGTCTGGATAAGAACTGTAAACTTCAATGGCACAAGGTGTTCTGAGTACACAGGAGTGTTCTAGGTAGTCCAAGGTAAGTGAGGGATGTATGTACATAGGACAGCAGCTTGTGTAGAGATATGAGCAACTTGGGTTCAAATATCCCCAAAATCAGGAGAAAATAGAGTTCTCTCTCAGCCTAACCTATGTCACAGGTTTGTTGCGAAGAGTAACAATCATACTTTCTATCCGTCACATTGAACTGTAAGACGCAATTCACCATGGTCTTTGGCATTTTGGAAAGGAACTTATGGCTATCTAAGGGATACAGGAGCCAGCCTGAGCAAAAGGCAGACTAATTAATGGGGTGCATTCCCCAACTGTAATCTTTCTCATAGGAATTAATCCACCGGCCTGCACAAACCGAGGTCAGGTCAACTCCAGCTGCCAAGAGAACACAGGCATGGCTTCTCTTTGCTCAGAGGTAGGTCTTAAGACATTTAGAATCACTACTGCAGCCCACTCATGTTGTGTAAAGTTCAAGAGACTGAAAGGGTTGCAATTTTGGATTGCAACTCCCAGAATCCTCCCAGCCAGGTGGGGAGATCCTCAGAATCCACCATAAACTAGATAACCTCTCAGACACAATAAAAACTGTTTCTATGAGTCCCAATTTTGGGAGAAAAGTAGGAAAAAAACAAACAATAATAAGACCACCTCGCTCTCTCATTTTCAACTCCTAGCAAGAGCCCACCCTGGTATGCATCCTGCCCCTCTTCACCAGACGGGATCAAGAAAGAAGGATCCACATGATCTCAGAGAGTAGACACCAATCCCTCTCCAAATGGGAAAGACTGGGGAGAGTTATGGCGACCAAAGATATTGGCTGGCTACTAGCCCTGCTTCTGGATCCCCGCCTCACCCCAGAGCTTTGTTTCTAAAAGCTAGCTGCTTACCCACAGGGATGGGCAGGAGGTGACTCTGGCTCTCCCAGAAGGTCTCTGGGCTGCCTGTAGGAGATCAGCAAGGCCTCCGGATCATGACGTTTGTGCGACCATTCGTATCATACTGTTTGTGGATGACCAGGGATTATTTTTGGGTGGGAGGACAGAGCGCAGTTGGAAGTCAACATACATTCCTGAGCTGGACTGTTCTTTAATTCTGAGTAGCGCATGGCTTTTGGATCAGGCTCCAGTTCGTAGATTGCAGGGTTCGAGTGAGCATGAAAAGGAAGCAATAGAGACCTCACAAACATGGAGCCTGACCACCCCTGGCCCCAGTGCACTCAGCTCCCACAATAGGATGTCAGTGGGAACCATGGCTATCGACTGCTATGGGCTTTGTTACTCCTAGTGCTTTAAATGCAAAGACTTTGCTTGAACTCCAAGTCAGAAAATGCAAGGGGGGAAAAATAGTTTGCATCTGGGAGCGGGAGGGGGGGGCAGGGGAGAAGACAGACACATAATACAGGAAAACTGAACACGCAAAAAGCTAAACAAAAGCCCAGGAAAGCTCCTCTCTGTGTTGCAAGTGTATACAATCAAGCCAAGTTTAAACTAAAACAAATGTTGATGGAGAGAGAGAAAATAAAACTGCCTTCAATTAAAGAGCAAAAGGGAGACGGTAAAAGCAAACAGACGCAGACCCAGAACCCCAAGCCTGGCTCTCTTGCTGGGGGACTGATTTCAAGCCCCGCCATCCCCAGGGAGGTACAAGCTAGTCACAATGCTACCAACAGGAAAGCTGGCTACAATCTGCTGAAAGAATGACAGCTTTTTCCAAGGAGGACCCAATTTGCAGCCACTGAAAAGTACAATATCCTATCAGCAGGAAAAGCAAGGAAAACCCCAGAGGGCTCCCAAATCCGTTGTCTCTTCCAGCCAGCTTCAATTAAAGGGCAGAGTATATGTTTCTACCAGGGCAACAAAACTGGACAAAAAACCTGCACACTTTCCAGAAACCTCTGGTCTGGATAAGGTCATTGCTTCCCTCTCGTTTAGCAATTCAAAAAATATTTGCCACATTAAACCACGAACCGTGCGCACAGCTCTCTCTCCCCAACTCCATGACTAAAGCTGGGGATTTCTGGACACAGCAGCCGACTCTGCCAACTAAAGTCAGACCCAGCGTGAAAATGTACAAATACAGCCCCATAAACTCAACAAGGACGGATCCTTCCCGAGATCCCTCAGGGCTGTGCTATTACAATCTGGATGTTGACACAGCCCTAGAGAGGAAAAAGAGAGTTTGGCCAATTAGGCCAGCTTCCTTTTATGGCCACTCAGCCTCCGCTTGCCATCAGGCATTTGTCTTTGAGAAAGGGAAGAGGCAAACTGGGGCCTACGGGTGGGAAGAAGCCTCAGGAGAAATTAACACCTAAAAAACACAAGGGAAAAACCAGGCTCCTTCCCTGAGCCTTTCTCCCACTCCTGGAAACAACAGAGGCCACAAGGGGGTTCCCGAGATTGCAGGAACTGGGGGGGCAGGGGACTCCCCTGAGCTGGAACAATGGGGCTCCAAAGCAAACAAAACTTCCTGCAAGGAACAAGGATTGGACGGGAGAAGGGAGGTAGAAAGCCCTCCAGGAAGCAAAAACAAAAGACTGGGAAGAGGAGGAGGAGGAGAGGGGGGACCCGGGCATGCCTACTCGGAAGGAAGCCTGCCCAGGATGGGAGATGGGGGGCCTTCTCCCTCCTTCCCTCCCTGGGAAGGCAGCAGCGGCGCCAAGGGAGAGCAAGCCGGGCTTTCCGCGGGGCTCTCCTCCCCTCCGGACTCCAGGCTGGCCCGGGTAGCCTTTGGCGGTCCCTGCGGGCCCAGCCAAGGCAGAGAGAGGGAGGAGGGAGGCGAAGGAGGCAGGGCGCCCCAGCACCCACCCGCCGCCAAGCCCGCGAAGGACCCCTCCCCGGGAAAGGGGGCGGCCGGTGGGGCTGGAGGGGCGAGAGGCGCCCGGGAGACCAGATGGGCAAAATGGCGCTGGGAATAAAATGTAGCACAATTCCAGGCAGGTCGCCATGTTTGTCGAGGCAGAGCGGGCGGGCGGGCGGGAGGCGGACGGACGGGCGGAAAGCAAGGAGGAGAAGCCCAGCATCGCGTCGGCCGCCGGGCCGGGAAGGCAAGCAAGCAGCCGGGCCAGCCAGCCAGCCGCCGCCTCCGGAAGAAAGGCCGAGAGTAACGGCTCGGGATCAGCGGGAACGGCGCCAAGCCCAGGAGGAGGAGGAGGAGGGAGCAGAGCAAGGCCTTGCCTTCCCCGGAGGGGGGAGAAAGCGGAGTCGCACCCGGGCCGGCTCCGAATCGGGCAAAACCAGAAGCAGCGGACGCGGAAAGAGGAAAAGGCCAGGAGGGAGGAAGAGGGAGCGAGCTGGGAGCTGACCCGAAAGGGGCCGAATGAAAAACCTCCACCACCCGCGGACAAGGGATCCGGAGTGACTCCGAATCGAAACACCGGAAGACTCGGGGGGGGGATACAAAAGGAAAACGGCTGGAAGGAAAAGCGGGGGGGGGGCTGAACCGGACCGGCTCCGAAGGGGGCCACTCACCAGCACTGGAGGTGGAAGGCGGCCGGGCAGTGGTCGCAGCAGAGCAGGTCGCCGCCCTCCTTGCAGCTGTCGCAGCTGTCGTGGTTGGTGGCCCGGCCGCTCCGCCGGTGAGCCGCCGCCGCGGAGGACGAGGAGCCGGCGCCGGAGGAGCCGCCGTGGTGGTGGGCGTGCGGGTGGTGGTGGGCGTGCGGGTGGTGGGCCGGAGGGTGGTGCTGCTGGTGCTGGTGGTGGTGGTGGGCAGGGTGGTGGTGGGGGTCCCCTCCGCCGCGCTCCGGCCGACGGCTCCGCTTCTCGGTGCTCCCGCCGCCTCCTCCGCCGGCGTCGTCGCTCCGGGGGGGCGCCAGCAGCGCTTGGATTTGCTGAGGACGAAGAGAGAGAGAGAGAAAGGGGGGAATATTAGGAAGCCGAGGAGGGGGGAGTGGCGGGGAAAGGGGACCGGGGCGCGCCTCCCTCCCTCCCTCCCTCCCCCCCTGCGCCGCTCACCTCCATCAGCCCCCCCGAGGTGTCCAGGTCGTAGACCACCGTCTTGGCCTCCATCCTCTCCCACATCCAAGAAGGCGGGCCGCCGGGGGGGAGGCCGGGCGGGAGCAGGGAGGAGGAGGAGGAGGAGGAGAAGCGGCGCCGGACTCCCCTCGGCCGCCCCGCAGCAGCAGGAAGAGGAGGAGGAGGACGGGGCCCGGGGCAGGAAGGCGGCGGCAGTGGCGGGGTCGGTGGGTCCCGCCGCCGCTGAGGGTCCGGCCCGGCGGTGCCGCCTCCTCCGCCCTCCTGAGGGGAGCAAACTCCGCTGCTTCTGCTTCTGCTGCTTCTCCTTCTCCTCCTCCGGGCCTACCCGACGGGCCCGGCCGCCCGGAGAGGAGGCCTCCGGTGGGCTGCGGGGACGGCTGCCATGACAGGGGGCGGGGCCCGCGCTCTCCGCCGCCTCCGCCTCCTCCGCCGGCCGACAAGCTGAGGGGAAGCGTCCGCGCCCCTTCCGTTCTCGCTTCCGCCGCCGCCGCCGCCGCCGCCTCCCCCGTTGCCGCCGCCGCCTCACACGCAAGGCCCCGTCGCCGCCGCCGCCACCACCACAGCCCTCGTTGCGCAGGCGCACGGCGCCCTCCCCGCCGCCGCGGGAGCATGCGCGTGGCGGAGGGCGGCCACCGCGCAGGCGCGGGAGAAAAAAGAGATGGCCGAGGAAAGCGACTCTTTGGCCTCCATTGGTTTTGCCGGAGAAGGGAAGGGGGAAAAAGGGGTGGAGCCTTCGGTCTCCCTTTATGCGCACGCGCTGTTTTCCCTTCTCTCTTTTCTTCCTCCCTCCCATTTCTTGAGCATGCGCAGTTCCCTCTCCATGCCCCTTTTTATCCTGCGCATGCGCAAGTCGCCGGGCTCCCCTGCCGTCTCTACGCAGGCGCAATGCCTCGCTCGGCGCTTTTTTTTTGTACGCATGTGCAGTGCTCCTCTATTTTTAAAATGCTTTTGTGCGCTTGCGCAGTTGCCACTCTTTTCTCTTCTGCGTAAGTGAAGCCTGCGCTCCATTAAATGTGTGTGTGTATGGATACATAAGTTTTATTGGAAGGTTATACTACCAAATTTCTAAGCAACTCTTATGAAACAGTCATACAAAAGTTAATTTTAAGTTTTGTACATAACATCGCAGGCTTCCCCCCCCTTAACTTCCCTTTCTCCCTTCCAAGATTCCTCCGGCGCACGCGCGTTCTACGTTGGCGCGTCAACATTGCGCACGCGCAGTGGGCTTTCCCTTAGAACGGGCCGCTGTGCCGCTCGCGCGTGCGCACAAGAACCGCACGCCCGGAGTCGGGGTCTGCGCGTGCGCAAGAGGAAAGCGAAGGTGCCCGTTCTTTTTTCCCTTGCTGTTATAAACCAAGAGGAACAGTTCTTTTGTTCACGTCTCTATACTTCAGGCTGTGTTCGAAGCTCAGCTAGCTCTTTCTATACCAATAATAATCATAATAAATTCTCCATTCGTAATAAACAATAAAATATGATCCCCACTTTTTTTTTTGCTTAGCAACCGGGGGAGTTTACAACACCGACCCTGTGATGTAGTCCAGTGTATTTTAAACCCACATGTCTTGCAAGTCGGGGAAGCAATGGCTTCGACGCCAACCCTGCAGTGTAGTCCCATAGTTTGGACTTAATGGACGAGGAAATGAGGAGAGGCAGCCAGTATGGTGTCCATATATGACTCTGGAGACCTGGGTTCAAATCCCTGCTTGGCCATGGAAACCTCACTGGGTGGCCTTGGGCAAGTCACACTCTCTCAGCCTCAGAGGAAGGCAGTGACACACCTCCTCTGAAGAAACCAGCCCCAAATGTCCTAAGAGAGGGTTGCCAAAAATTGGGGTTGACTTGAAGATCTGTCGGGAGTGCTTGGATTGGGTATTCCTGCATGGCAAGGGGTTGGACTAGATGGCCCTTGGGGGTATCTTCCAACCCTATGGTTCTATGAGCTCTCCATGGTGCTGAAATTGTTTTGGACTAGAAGCCAGGCGGCCATCTGTCAGGGATGTTTTGATTGGGTATTCCTGCAGGGCAGAATGGGGTTGGACTGGATGGCCTTTTGGGGTCACTTTATCTTTGAAACAACAACCCTGCCAGGTAGGCCAGTGCAAGGTCACCATGTGATATTTCAAGGCTCAGTGCCACCTGGATCTCCAAGTTCCAAGTCTGTGCTCTAACCACTATGCTGCCTCACCCCCATAGCGTTTCTCTTGTCACCGGAGCATCAAAAAACTTCTCCAGCAGTTGTGAGAAAGCCGTAGTCCAGTAGTGTGTGTGTGTCCATCTGTCCATCCGTATGCCCGTGTCCCTGTTTCAGTTCTCACCCAGTCTAGGCTATATCTACCCTAAAGAGTTATACCAGTTTAATAACCACAGCTCCCCTGAATAGGGTATTGGGATTTATAGTTTAGTCAAGTACCGAGAATTATTTAGTGCCCTTTGCTAAACTGCAGCACTAGCACTATCTAGAAGGGAATTCTAAGTCCCTCTCCAAACTACAGGTCCCAGCATTCTGTACAATGGAGCCATGGCAGTTAAAGTGGAATCATATTGCTATAACACTGGGATAGGTAGACACCCAGAAATACAGGGTGCGATTGAGAGGGTACTACACCGCAGGGCTGGTGTAAAAGGCACTGTAATGTGGTATAAGATTGCTGTCACTCTTGTTGTGTGGATGTACCCAGGAATCCACTATGGGGGCATCGATAGTAGAGAAATAATCCAATTTGAAACTGGATTATTTGCCATGGCTCCTCCTATGGAATCCTGGGACTTGTAGTTTGGTGAGGCACTAGCACTCTTTGGCAGAGAAGGCTAAAGACCTTGTAAAACTACCAATCTCAGGATTCCGTAGGAAGGAGCTATGCAAATAATCCAGTTTCAAACTGGATTATTTGTGCCATGTGGATTCCCCCTATTATATCTCCAGGAGAGAGGGGCCTTGGGTCCCAGGCTAGACATCCGGGGCTGACCTATAGCCATGGGGTGGGAGGGTTAGGGGGAAGGAATACATTTATGGGGGAAACCATGAGGCAGGGTGAGGCAGACGCCTCAGGCGGCGGATTTGCTTTGTCGTCGGAGGGCAGCAAACGGTTAAGTAACTTTATTTGCTCTTAACTCAGTTGTCTTCCTGGGTGCGACTTCTTCTTCCAGAGGAGTTTTGGTACCAAAGGTGAGAATAACACCAAAAGTTGTAGGTAGGGATTGTTTCATACACCACAAAAATGTTTTTATTCCAAGCTAACAATGTGCCTGTGTGAAAGGAAACACCCAGGTCAGATAGGTCAAAGGATTTAGAGACTGCTTGAAGTCTTCTTCCAAGAAGCATCCAAGGATGGTGGTTTTTTTATTTCAACATTTTTTCTTATGGTTTCCATTTTGGTGGTCAAGCGTATAGATCTTGCGTATTTTTTAAAACATAGGGGCAGATGGTGAGGCAGGTGCCTCTGCTCTCCCTTTTCTCCCTTTTGCTGTTCGTACATGCTCAGGATGGGACTCTGGAGGCAGTTGCTGTAAGAAATCTGAAATTTGGCATGCTGACTTTTTTCTTTTGGATCTACCAGCCCCAGAATCTCATCCAGCAAAGGGAATGCTGGGAGCTGTAGTCCAAAAAAGAGCCAGTTCCCCCAATTCTAGCATATAACCAACCCGCTCCCAACCCACCATCCTTGCAAGGAAAAAATAAACCACAGACCAGCTCTTCTAAAACACTGGTTTATTCATGAAACAATCCAAAAGGCCAGATCTTCCCACCCACCCCCTTCTCCCACCCCCCGGAATGGGTTGAACAGTTCAGAATTTTAATATTTTTTAAAACACTATTTTACACTCTAGAGAGTTAAAAAGCCTCCCTGGATGGTTCTTGAGCCAAGAGGAAACCCCTCTTCCTCCCCAAATGCTGCCCACCCCAGGGTCTTGCTGGGGTCTCTGCTTCTCATAGAGAAGGGAGTCTAGCCATACATACCCCCAAAGGGTGGGCAGGGAGGACTTCTTGCATCCAAATGACCACATACACTCCAACTGCCCTGATTTGACAGCTGCTTTTAAAATGTCCCGCTTATTCCCTCCACCTCCGGCCTTTGCAAACTGAGTTCAAAGTGCAAAAGTAGTTTGCAGTCAATTAACTCAGCCAGGGAGGGGCGGAAGGGACAGTGTCCAGCCCTTCCCAACAGGCTCCGGCCAAAGCAAACGGCTGCAGCCTCTCCCGGCTTGTCTCTTCTTCTTCATTCATATTTTTTGCTACCTTGACCCCTGGTGTAGCTCGGCCACACCTGTCCAGGTTTTCATCTGCGAAAAGTTGGAAGGTACTTAATCACAGCCTCAGATAGACTGGAAGGTTGCGAGGGAAAAGGGGGTGCATTGAAGTCTGGGTAGTCCAATCCTGGCTGGCCTTCTTGCTGGAATGCAGCACCCATTGTCCCTCACCGACCCTCTGTGCTGCTGGGCATTGTAGTCCCCTAAACTCTGGAGAACCAAGTGTGCTCAGGTCCCCTCGAATTGCATTGGGAGTTGCCCTGCACTCAGTTTGGAAGCAGATGGGGTTTTAAAGTAGATAGGTATGAGATTTAATTTGGGGAGAAAGAGATCAAGCCAGGGCTGGGAAGCTGAGTGGTCCTCCTGACCTTGCAGGACTGCAACACTCATCATTCTTCACTGTTAGTTCTGCTCACTGGGACATCTGGGAGTTGTAGTGCCAAAGCCTCTGGAAAGCCAGGTGCATTGCGGTTCCTGAAGATTGCCTTTCTGCAAGCCGGCCTTGTAACCAATTATAAAATAGGCAGCGCCTTTGGAAATCTGGATAGTGCAGTTTTCTAAAACTGGGCACCCTCTAGATGGATTGAACTACAGCTCCCATCAGTTTAATACAACTCCCATCCACCCCCAAGGTTTGAAGGAGAACTGGGCTATTTTGCAATGAGTGAATGTGGGGTCGGCAGCTAGCACCCCCTAGGCCCAGAGCTGGCTGCTTGAGAAGAAAGTCTGCCTCCCTTCTGCATGCAGATAAGCCCTCCCTGGGGCAAAAGACGTGTTTGGAAGAAAGAGCAGGGCTGTAAACCTTTGCATGCAAGCACTGAACTATTTCCAAAGTTTTCTGGGTGAATCTATGAGAGTTTCTGCTCATTTTTTTCAACATTTCAGGACCTTGTGCAGGGGGGCAGATTTTGTTTTGCACACATAAAAACAGGGTTTTGTACCAAATGCAACATTTTGCACAGAAAACAGTATATTTTGCAAAACACCATCATCAACAACAAGAATAATGCACAATTTCCTACACCAAATGTTACTCTTTGCACAAAACCCAAGTGTGTGTGTGTATGTGTGTTTTTTTATTTTACACAAATGCACTTTTTTGCTTAGATGCAAATCACCCAATGCAATAATCATAATGTAAAATGAACCAAATTGAATAAATCTCACAGGAATTTACTGTTTGCTCAAAGGGGTTTCTCGATGTGTTGAGAACTGGAAACTCTACAAGTCTTTTTAGATTCCTCAAGATGAACAGCTTTCCAAAAGGAGTGGAGAAGGCATTTTCCGTTGGACTTAATCCCTTCCTGCACTGCCCAGCCTCTTTTCCTTCCCTGTCAGGTCTTAATTAGATTGTAAGCCTGAGGAGTAGGGAACTGTTTTGCCCCTCTTTCAATAATAATAATAATAATTATTATTATAAGTGGCAGGAGACTTGGAATACATTGAGGATGTGTGTGTTTGCAGAGGGGACTACCTGGTTTATAGAATGATAGAGTTGGAAGCTATTGCATAAAACAATTTGTAAGCTGCTCTGATAGCCTTGTGGGTGAAGAGCAGGGTATAAATAAATAAATAATAATAATAATAGATAATAAAAAACAAGGGCCATCTAGTCCAACCCCCTGCTGTGCAGGAAGACACAACCAAATCATTCCTGACAGATCTCCATCCAGCCTCTGTTGAAAAACCTCCAAAGAAAGAGACTCCACCATACTCTGAGCTAGCAGCGCATTCCACTGCTGAACAGCTCTTAGGTTGGCTTGGCTTGCACATTGCCATTCAATCTGCTCCAGCCACAAACTTGAAGGAAGAAGCAGGAGAAAAGTCTTCCCTCCCCTTCCAGTGCCTCTAAGGGAAGGTTTCATGGATGGTGCAATGGTATTACTATTATTGTTAGTAGGTGTTGTTGTTGTTGTAGTTTTTAAATCTTGGGGTTCTGCAGCAACAAAATATATTTAAAGGGGTTCCCTCGTAAAGAAAAAGCTTTAAGAACCACTGGTCTAGCAACATGGGGCAGTCACACCCTTGGATGGCATTCGGAGCTGTCCAGCACCTGATTTTTTAAAAGCAGGCTTTGGGGAGCTGCATCATCATCATCATCATAGATTTATTTCTATCCTGCCCCTCTGCAATGCAATCGTTACTGCATCCTTCCACCACCTGGCGTCCTCCAGATGTGTCAGACTCCAGCTCCCATCATCCCCAGCCCCACTGGCCACCTCTTTGCTCTGCAAAATCACACATCCATCTAGGAACAAAGGCAAATGGGGTTTTTTCTTCGCCAAAGGGAGATGCTGCGCCCATCTGGCATCTTGCTGGGTGTAATGGAGCCCGACTCATGAGAAGGCGGCATGTTTTGGATGGGGGTCTGAAAGACAAGGAGGAAAGGGGTCATGGGGGGCGATGGGAGAATAGGTGCATTTTCCGTAAAAATTGCTTAGTTGAAGGAATCTGCTGATAATGCAACTTTCCTGCCTTCCCGGGAGTCCAAATGAAAGATGTTCTGGAGAGCGCGTTTCGCGCTCTCCAGAACATCTTTCATTTGGACTCCCGGGAAGGCAGGAGCTAACTTGGGGTGGTAGGAAGAGAACCCCAAAAAGTCCAATTCAGGGATGGAAATGGGTTACTTCAGGAGTCCCACCCCAGGCTTGGAAGTTTCCAGAATCTGGACCAATTTGGGCAACTGGCACAATAAGGAAGGCTCTTTGCATACCAACATTGATTGCAATTTCATAACCACTTGGCATGGTTTTGGAACCCTGGGATCTGTAGTTCGGAGAAGGGCTTGAGAGTCTGCTCCAGGTCGTAATAGTATACTTTCTCTCTATATGCTAGATTTCCCAAAGCACCTGGATTCAATTCCTCCGTCCCTCTTTTCACAAGAGGAACGAATGCGCGCGAGGAGTCTAACAATCCCAACACCCCATTGAAAATGTTTTCCAAGCAGCATGTAAAAGCTAAAATATTTCTGAATGGTGTCTAAAAACTGAAGGAGGGGAATGTCATCAGGCTGTCCTTGGGAGACAAAGCGCCACGATCCTGGTGCTACGGTTGGCAAGGCTCTATATTTTTCTTTTCCTCCTTTAATAAATCTCAGCTTAGGAGCAGAGCTCTTGCACAAATAATTCTAAGTCCTGCTCACCACCAAATTTTTTAAAAATCCCAGAATTCCTTTGGACAGAAGTTGGAGAGTTATAGTGGCATCAATACTGCTGTGACCGCAAAGTACAAACACAGTTTGGCTGTAGAAAAGTTGCTGGTGGACTGCGTGGTTCAGAGCGTTGCACGCAGATCTCCGGGCAGGTGTTGAAGGATGCTGTGTAGGCTTGCCAGATCGCAGGGCCTGGCCTGGATTCTCCACTTTCCAAGCATGGATACGAGGGTGCCAATTCTCCAGTTTTAGGGGGGCTCAACGGCAGGTAAGAGGAAAGGCCTGAGTGCAAATCTCCAGCTCATCTCGGAGAGCAACAGCTTCCTTCTAAGCATTCACTGATGGGTTGCTGCAATTTCCAAAAACTCTCCAGTGGTGTCTATATATTAACTTAATTGGCTCTTCCTTCCCTCCCAGTCCTTATGGCACCAGGGATCACCCTCCGCTCTGCTTTGAATCCATCTTCTGGCTTGATTGAAGCCAAATAGTCTAGATTAAATGTTCCTTACCCCATCGCCTTTTGGAAGTGAGAAGGAATAATCCCCTCATTTCACCTTGATGTGGGAACAGCTCCTTAATGGCTTAATGTCCAAAGGAAATACGGTGTGGGTGTGGGTATTTGAATGACAAGCTGTGACCAAATGCGCTTGGTACTTAATGCATCAAGTGTGACCATTCGTGGATCTCAGCTTTTGACCTGGAAGCCATCCTGAATTGGCAACCTTCATGCCGGGGGAAAGGAACCGGGGCCAAGCAGGATTGTGGTTGCAGAGGGGGGGACCTTGGCCAGGAAAAGAAGGAGAGGGGTTGAGCAAAGTTGGCCACAAGCCTTGGGTTGCTTTGTTTTTTCCTGTTCCGCCTCCAGGCCTTGTCTTGAGGATGGGAGGTATTTACAAGTCCGGTTTGCCACGGGGAGGGGAGGGGTGTCCAGCCACCCCCAGAGCCAGTCAGTCAATCAGTCAATCAATCAATTAATCAATCGATCATCAGCCAGGAAGGAAGCATCATCAGATGGCAGCGGTCGTTTTTGGGGGGGAGGGGGGCCTGCCCCTCCATCTCCCGCCCTTCCCGCTTCGAGGGCGGATCCTGCCCTAAATGGAGACTTCATACTCCCGCATTTCCTGCAGAGAAAAAAGCCTGCAGAGGGTTGGGCACATGGAATTTCGGCAGCCAGGACCCCCTCCCACCCCCCCTCAATATGGCTCCCTTGCCCCCTCCCTGGCTGGAAGGACCCATGCTTGAAAACCCCTGCGTGATGACAGCCATGGCTGTGTTGGCCCGCCACTCCCATCATCCCCAGCTAGTGTCCTGAGGTCCACCTCAGAGGGCGAGGCCCTCATAGCTTCTCCTGTCCTTCACCTATGGGATTAATGGCGGGTCCTGTGAGGGGTGGATCCTCCAAAAAATTTAGGCCAGCCACCCTTCTTGAAGGGTCAGTTCCCCGCATTCGCTTTGTTCACACAACCACAATTCCTCTGATTAAATGTGATTGTCTGTATAGTCAAACAGCCTAGATTTTGACCATGCCTGATCTTTTGCTGTTCCTGCTCTCTTAGACCTTGGATTTTTTTATATGAGGGAGGGGATTTTCAACCACCAGTAGCATACCCTCCAACTGTCCAGATTTGGCAGGGACCATCCCAATAAATCCTCCACCATCCCAGTATTTACGCTGCTTCTAAAATGTCCCAGTTTCTTTCTCTTCCTCTCACTTTCTCCCCAACTTAGTTCAAGTGCTGCAAACTGCTCAAAGTGCAAACGGAGTTTGTGCTCAGTTAACTCAGCAGGGAGGGAAGGAGAGGAAAGAGCAGAGACTTGCTCTTCCCAGTCACGTCAGGCAAAAGCAAACTGCTGCAACCTCTCCTAGCTGGTGTATTCTTCCTCACGAAGCACGTTGGCCATCTGGGCCACACTCGGATGTTGCTCGGCCACGCACGTGTTCCCATTTTCATCTGTGAAATGTTGGAGGGTAGGCAGCAGGCTGGGGTCCTTAACCTTTTCTGCAAAAATATCTGCAGAGTGGCAGAATTCTCACCCAGCACTTGTCCAAACGTGGGGAAATTTTGAGGTCTTGGTGGTTCTCAAAGGCCAGGGGCAGGACCCAAGGCAAAGGATCAGGGTCCCAAATCCCCACTGTATATTTTAGCTTTAAGCTTTTGCCTCTGGCGGTTAAATATTAGGAGAGGCACTTGGAATGAGCAGGGAAACCCACACCAAGGGTGGGGAACTACCCAGTGATGATGTCATGGGGAAAGGGGCATGGCCATCTGGGGAACCCCTGGAGGGCTGGATTTGGCCCCGGAGCCTGAAGGTCTCTCTCCTTGTTCTGTTCTCTAATTTTTCCCGTGCCCTGGAAAAATGCAGGAATTGGCACTTACTCCGGTCTCGTAGGTAGGGTTGTCGAAGGCCGAATCTACCGTGATGTGATCGTAAGGGGGCGAGCCAGATCTGGGCAGCTGCAACGAAGGCTTTCCTTGGTGTCTAGGAAGGCAGGGAGGAGAGACAAAGGCAGTGAAGGCTGGAATTGTAGAATCATAGAGTTGAAAGGGAACCCAAAGGGCCATCCAGTCCAACCCCATTCTGCCCTGCAGGAATGCACAATCAAAGCATTCCTGACAGATGGCCATCCAGCCTCTAGTTCTAAACAATTTCAGCACTATGGAGAGCTCATAGACTCATAGAGTTGGAAGAGACCCCCAAGGGTAATCCAGTCCAACCCCATTCTGCCCTGCAGGAATGCACAATCAAAGCATTCCCGACAGACAGCCATCCAGCCTCTGTTTAAAAACTTCCGAAAAAGGAGACTCCACCACACTCCCAGGCAACTGCATGTCCCACTGCCAAATAGCTCTTATTGTCAGGAAGTTCTTCCAAATGTTTAGGTGGGATCTCTTTTCCTGTAGTTTGAATCCATTGCTATGTGTCCTAGCCTCTGGAGCAGAAGAAAACAAGCTCACTCCATCGTCAGTATGACATCCCTTCAAATATTTAAGCATGGCTATCATGTCCGCTCTTCACCTTCTCTTCCCCAGGCTATACATGCCCAGCTCCCTAAGCCACTCCTCATTGGGCATCATGGCTTCCAGACCTCCCACCATTTTGCTCACCCTCCTCTGGACACTTTCCAGCTTCTGAATATCCTTCTTGAATTGAGGTGCCTAGAACTGGATACAATATTCCAGGTGAGGTCTGACCAAAGCAGACTAGAGTGGCACTATCACTTTCCTTGATCTAGACACTATGCACCTATTAATGCAGCCTAGAACTGCATTGGCTTGTTTAGCTGCTGCACCACGCTGCTGACTCATGTACAGTTTGTGGTCCACTAAGACTCCTAGATCCCTTGGAAGGAAGCCAGGAGCCAGGTACACAAGAACGTCTCCCCTCCCCAATTTCCTCTGCATCCCCTCCATTAATGCCAGTGACTGCGGGGACTCACCTGGAGATGAAGAGGTACACAGCACCCAGCAGAAGGCCCACGGCAGCCACCGGAAGGAAGATGGCAAAAGCCACGTTGGTGCCTTGCAAGGGGTCCGCAGCCGGTGCCACTTTTGCCACAGCTTGTGGGAAGAGAGGGAGAAGAGAGGGAAAGAGAGTGCATGATTGAGACGACGGAAATGGGAACACAGGGGGGAAAAGTTATGTGTGTGTGCGAGTGTTACAAAATGGGAATGCGCTGTCTAGCAATGCATTCAGAGCAACACTCATGCTTGGGAAAGTTTCTTTCATTTGGACTGCAAGTCCCAGAATCCCCAAGTTCTCATGGGACTGGATATGTGTTATTATATATAAATTTTAAAAATATCATTAAACTATCCATAAAAATAAAATCAGTTTAAAAACATACAGTCAGACCCCCGTATCGACAATGCCCACGGTTTCAGTTATCCGCAGGACACAAAATAGGTGACGTACCATAGAGTTGCACTGGAAAATGCCTAGAGTGGCATCCTCTCTAGGCATCTTCTATGTCCCCCAACACAACTCTATGGCATGTTTTTACCGGAAGTCTTTTATTTTAATAGGGTTTGCTATTGTACGTGCTTTCCGCTATCCGGGGTAAGTCTGAGAACCAAAACCCTGCAGATATAGGGCTCTGACTGTAATTAATAAAAATAATTTTTAAAAAGCCCACAAGACAGTCCAGCACAATCCTGCAAGGTCCAGTCTCCTTGAAAGAACACACAAGCTAGGGAAGCCACAGCAGTGTCCTTTTGCCTGAACCTACAGGGAAGGACAAGACTCAGTCCCCCTTCTTTCCTCTCCTTCCTGCTGAGTTGAGTGCAAACTACCTTTGCACTTTTGAACTTTGCAGCAACCAAAGTGAAAAGAGGCCAAAGAAGGAAAGTGTGGGAGCAGGAGAGAGAAACCAGGACCTTTTAAAATAAGCAGAAAAAATCAGGACAGCAGAGGATTAACCGAGACTGTCTCTGCCAAATCGGGACAGTTGCAATCCAAAAACACAGAGGCAAATGTTCCCAAGCTCTGAGCCTGCAAACCCCAAAGTTTATCCCTCCAGGTCAGAGAAGGAGGACAGGAGAGGTTGCAGAAGGCCGGTGAAATGTTTTGCAGGGTACTGATATTATTGGGGTTTTCTCCCTTCCAGGGTGGTGGGGATTATAACTTAACCCCCCGGGGATGAGAAATAGGAATGGGCCCATCTCATCTTCCAGGGCAGGGACTGTGGGTGGCATCAAGCAACCCAGTTGGGTTCCAGTCCCAGAAACAGCGCCCGTCCTGGGTCCAGAGCAGTGACACCCTGGTCCTTTCCCTTTAGAAAGCGGCGCTACTGCACCCACAACCAAACGGGAACCCCCCTTTCCTCCTGCGCCATTCTTACCGTCCAGGTTGCGGTTGGTGTAGAACTCATCGTAGGAAGCTGGAAAAGAGGCAAGAGGGTGGGAGGAGAAATATAAACTTGGAAGCAGGACATTGGGGTGTCTCTTTGCAGGACAATGGGGTGTCTACCTCTCAGAAGCAGGGCAATGGGGTGTCTCTCTGGGGCTCGGAAGCAGGCAAAGGGGGTGTTTCTGGGCCCAAAGCTCCTGGTAATGTCATTAAGCGTTGTGAAAAAGTGCCCACCATGTTTGCTCACGGCTTGCTCATTCAAACACACGCTGGGAGTGGGTGGGAAGGAGAGAGAAATCATATTTTCCTGTTGGAAATTAAGAGGAAAATCTTAGCTAAATGGGCTGTTGTTCCCAGATCAGGATGAAATGAGAGGGATTCTTCCTTCTTATTTGGGAGACGGGAGGAGGAACATTTCAACTAGACCTGGCCAGAAGGTGGGAGCAAAGCAGAGTGGACGGTGAGCCCTAGCACCACAAGTACCGGGAAAGAAGGAAGAAGTAGATTTATAGACGATCCCACCCCACTTAGAAAGTTTTTGGAAGTTGCAGCAAGAAATCAACGAAGCCTTGCCAATTGTAGCAAGCCTCTCCTCTCTTAGATGAGCCGGAGATTTGCACTTGGCACTTTCCTCTTGCTTGGAGCTGAGCATCCCCAAAAGCTGAGATTTGGGACCCTCCTGTCTCACCTGGAGATGATCCACAAAAAACTGGGGACTCAGGGCCAGGCCCTGATTTTGGGCAACCCTACAGATGACCCCTTGGGGTGTCAAAGGGGGGCAGTCCCAGTCATGGCTCCCACAAGGAGGGGCGGACAGGGCTCTAGCCTGGGGGCCCAGGTTTAGGAGGGGGGCCCAGCCTGATATTATTCTAAGTTTTTATTATGTAAATCCATTTATGGTTTTTTAAAAATATAAATATTACTTTGGTATCATCATTTAAACTGATTTATCTTTTATCCTAAATCCTGTAGAGCATCTCGCTGCCCTTAACCTTAGCAATAGGTGGGGGGACCCTGCCAAGGATCCTGGCGTGGGGCCCCCCACTTCAGGATGTGGGGGGCATGCCCTTGATGGCCATCTTGATCTGTACCCACAAACCAGTTCTAGTCATTTCCATCTCTGGGAGTGGCAGGCCTTTTGTAAAGCCAATGGATCTTAGTGGCCTCTTAAGCCATGCTCAAATACTAGGCATTAATGGGAAAAGAAAGTACAAGTAGGACCCCCATATTCACTGGGGATTGGTTCTGAGGGGCCCTGTGGATCCCAAAAACCATGGATAATAGCAAACATCATTGAAAATAATGGGACTTCCAGTTTAAAATCCCATGGAGGACCTAGAAAATGGCTAGAGAGGACACATTTTCTAGTAAGATTTTATGGTAGGTGTGCTGTTTTGTGTCCAGTGGGTCATTGAATCAGTGGACAATGAATCAGTGTATACGGGGGCCCTAATGTACAGTTTCCCCACAGCGACTATGAAGACAGGAGCTAAACTGAGAGGGAACAGGGAAGGCTGAGATGGGTGATGTGATTCTTTCAGCGCTCGGACCCTGAGAGGTCTGACTCTGTGGCCCAGTTGCTCCCAGTGTTTGCTGGGATCCGTGCCTGTCAAACCCACTGCTCCCAGTGATATCACTAGGCAAGGTACCTTAAGGTTCAACCACACATGCACAGAGCATGCCATTCAGATGAAAAACAGGCTCCATGCGCGCACACAGAGAGGCACACAGAGCTTTTAAGGCGATGCTCTCGCCCTGAGTTTCCTCCCCTTCCCTTGAGGAACATAGAAGACGGCCCAGGTCTGGAAGCTCAGGTGTGGCAACCCTTTCCGAAACAGAAGATCTTACCAGCTTTGCAGATGGGGGGAGAGCCGCTCCATTGCGACGGGTGCCCAGGGACGCAGTGGAGGGTGGTAGCCCCCAACAGCACGTAGCCCGTTGCGCAGGAGAACCGCAGCGTCGTCCCAGCCTGGTAGACCCGTTTCTCGGGGTTCTGCGTCCCGTGATCGGGGTTACCTGGGTTGTGGCAGGGTTCGTAAACCTCGGCTGAAAGAACGAGAAGAGCCAGGAAGGTATTAATTAACCCCACCCCACTGGGCTTGTTACGTTTGAGATAGACTGCCCCTGCACATGGAGGTTCCCAATGGCTTACGGATGCATTTGGGGAGGCGGTCGCTCCACTTTGGACCCCCGGCTTGCCGGTCATGGCAGATAATTTCAGCGCTTCCCGCCAACACGTATCCCTTGTCGCAGATGAACTGGACCGTGGAGCCGACTGGGAACTTGTTTGCCGAGACGATGCGCCGGCTGTGATCCACGTCCCCTGGGTCCCGGCAAGTGGTCACTGAAGAGAGGACAAGGCGGTCAGGGAGAAGTTCCCTGATGGAAGAGGAACCTGTCCAAGTTACTTTTTGGGATGAAGAGAGATCTAGATTTGGACTATATATAGACTAGAACTAGATTGGATTTCTTTGATCATCCAAAGTCTGGACTACAACTTGCAGAATTCCAAAGCATTATTATTATTATTATTATTATTATTATTAATTCCAAAGCATCATCATCATCATGGATCTATATGGATTATAAATAGATTGGGACTATAAATAGGTTTGGGCGGGGGGGTTGGCCTGTAAGGGGCCTAAATCCCCCAAAGGCACCAGATCCTATCTGATCTTGGAAGCTAAGCAGGGCCAGCCCTGGTTAGTACTTGGATGGGTGACCGCCAACAAATCCCAGGTGCTGTAGGCTCTATTTCAGAGGAAGGAACTGGCTAAACTACCTCTCGGTATTCCCTTTCCCCCAAATGCTGTAGGCTAGATCTTCCAGAGAATGGGGAAGGTTCTTCTTTTTGGACTGCCACTCCCAGCATAGCTGGATGGGGGATTCTGGGAGTGGCAGTCCAAAAAGAAGAATCTTTCCCAAGCCCAGAAGGGCTGACAAAGAATCCCAGGTGCTGGAGGCTCAACTTCGGAGGAAGGAACTGGTTAAACCACCTCTGAGGATTCCAGGTTTATCAAAACTTCATGGGGTCTCCATAAGTCGACATATATGGGGTTTATAGAAGAGAAACAATGCATTTGAAATGTGCTGGAGGAGAGGTCTACAGATATCGTGAGCTGCCCAAAAGGCCAAGCAATGGGTCTGAGAGAAAACCAAGCCCGAACTCTCCCGAGAAACTGAAACCGTTGTACTTTGGGGGTGGGTGGTGTTTAGGGATTTTAATCTGTATTGGTATTTTAATTTTTGTAAGCCGACCCAATTGTTTTTTTACAGAGGGGCGGGATAAAACTAAATATTTATTATTATTATTATTATTACTACTACTACTACTACTTTGGACATATCATGAGAAGACAGGATTCCCTAGAAAAAATAAGAATGCTTGGTAAGGTAAAAGGCAGGAGGAAAAGAAGGAAGACTGCATTATAGGTGGATGGACTCCATCAAGGAAGCCACGATGGCTTTGCAAGACCTGAGCAGAGCTGTTGAGGATGGGGGACTTGGAGTTCTTTCACGCATAGGGTTGCCATAAATTGAGGTCGACTTGATGGCACTTAACAACCATAATACAGGTAAAAAATAATGGCAGTTAACAACCATAAAACAGGTAAAGAATAATCCAGCAGCAAGAGCAAGCATTTGCCAGCAGGGGGCACTCGTGGCACGGCCAAAGCTTAACATTGAAAATCCAGATTTTGGCTGTTTAAGGGCTAGTCCCTCCCCAGTCAGTCCTAAATCCCCCAAAGGCTCCAGATCCCATCTGATCTTGGAAGCTAAGCAAGGTCAACCCTGGTTAGTACTCAAATGAGAGACTGCCAATGAATCCCGGGTGCTGTGGACTCTATTTCAGAGGAAAGAACTGGCCAAACCACCCCTGAGGACTCCTTGCTTAACAAAGCCCCATGAAATTCATGGGGTTGCCATAACTCAATGGGTGACTTTGGACACATACCAGGTCTGGCCTTGGTCCCTTTTCCCCAAATCCTGCAGGCTAGAACGTCCAGAGCATGGGAAAAGGTGCATTTTTGGACTGCTACCCTTCTCTGCCAAAAGTGGTAGCTCACCAAACTACAAATCCCAGGATTCTGTGGGATGGAGCTGTGGCAGTTAGACTGGTGTCAAAAAGCATTATTTCTACCGTGTAGCTGCATCTATGGCGATTGCCTAGCAGTGCTCTGTGGTCCTCATGAACTTGCATGGGTGACGGTGTGCTGTCAGGGGGCTTTTATAAGCCATAGGTTGCATTACTCCCTACCTCCTTTTTAAAAAATAATAACATTGCAGGCTTGTGGAAATCTGCTGAGCCAGATAAGGTTATGCATAGAAATATATCCTCCCAACATGTCGCAGGTGAAAACTGGGACATAGGTGTGGTCAAGCAAATTCAGAATGTGGTCCAGAGGGCAAATGTTATGACTGAGGAAGACGCCACAAGCGAGGAGAGGATGCAGCGGTTTCCTTTTGCTTGACCCTCCAGGGATGAGCCATGTTCTACCCCATCCTCTCCACCGGGCTGAGTTAAATGAGTGCAAACTCCATTTGTACTTCGAACTCAGTTTGCAGCAATTGGAAGTCCAAGGAGCAAAGTGGGAGGAGAAATTGGGACATTTTAAAAGCTGGTGGAAAGGTGGGAGAGCAGCGGAGTAATGGGGACTCCCCTTGCCAATTGGGGATAGGTGGAGGCTTTGCAGAAACGATCATGATGTCTTGGACGGTTGTAGCCCAGTTCGCCTCCGCCCCAGACCCCGCTCACCTCTTTGGCAGGACGGCAGGTCTCCACTCCACATCAGGTCCCAGTGGCACATCAACAGTTCGGTGCCCACCAGCTCGTAGCCAGGGTAACAGTGGTATGTAACCACGGTGCCGTGGACCAGCTCCGGATGCGACGTGGTTTTCCAGCCATTGGGGATTTCGGGGAGCTCCGGACAAGTGTCGTTGCGGGGTACCTCTATGGGGGAGAGAGAAGTCCAGAGGTTGTGATGGCTGGGGGGAATGGGCAAGGATGGATGGATGGATGGATGGGTTTCATTTGCCTCCCACCTCAGCCAGCCTGGTCCCTCACCGTGCACCAGTGGCTTTGCAGTCCTACCCAAACTCTGCCTGCCCCATAAGGACAGAAGAAGCATGGGGGTGGACCCAACCTAAGAGCTGTCTAGCAGGACTGTGGAGTCACAGAATCATAGAGCTGGAAATGACCACAAAGGCCATCTAGTCCAACCCTTTGCTTTGCAGGAATACACAACCAGAGTCATGTAGTCAGGATGGGTAGAAGTGTACCAATAAAAACTTCCAACATTTTAACAATACATGGTAAATATATCACTTTATATTTATGTTTTATCTCTTAAAGCATTATTAAATGCAGGCGGCTTGGCTGTGCTTACCGGCAAAGTGGATGATAAAACCGTGTTGGTAACCCAGTCCGCTGCTTCCGGGATCGGACTGGAATTGGATGGTGACGTCTGCCATGGAGGTGTACAGCCTGAAGCGTCGGTGAGGGCCGGAGTATTGGCCCAGGATGTGCGCCGTCAGGTCGTCCCCGTCATAGAAAGTCAACACATCACCCTTGCCGAGACGCAACCTGAAACGAAAACGGGATGTGATTGAAATACTTTGCTCTAATCTTCTAGGTTTATTTCTCTTAAAAAAATGTTTTGTGCAAGCAGACCTCAGCTAACAGAGTCTGATAAAGATAAAGGGGTAGAAATTGCCTACAGCGGTGGCTCCTAAACTTTGCTCCTCCAGAAATTTTCGACTTCAGCTCCCAGAATTCCTGACTGTTGCCCAAACTGGCAGCAGGGGCTTCTGGGAGCAGAAGGACCAAAGTTTGAGAGCCATTGCTCTTCAAGATGACCACGTGGCCATACTATATGCCACTCACACTTGGATGTCCAGCATGATGCGCTTGTCTTCTTCCACGTGAAGCCCCCAGATGCAGTCTTGGCCCTTTCCGTAGGGTTCCGGCCAGTTCGGGGACAAAACCACGCCGGCCGCGTCTGTGATCTCCCCACTGCACACCGCTGCAGGAGATGGGATGAGCAAGAGAGGAGGAGATCATTAGGATCCTACGGCTGGCAGACTATCAGGCGTCTTCTAAGGCCGTGAGCAATGGGGTGGATGCCTGGAAGACGAAGGGCAACTGATGGCCCCGTGTCAGGTTGGGTGCAATGAATATCCCCAGGGTTTTAGTCCGAACCATATTTACTTGTTTGATGTAGATCCCGCCTTTCTCTCAAAATGGGACTCTTACAGTACAGTATAAGATTAAAAACAAGCAGCTGGGGAAATATGTATTACAAAAGCTGAGAAAGAGTTAATCAACCTAATTAAATCATTACTTTTAAGACATTAATTTTCTCCTCCCCTCCCTGCAAAATGTATAACTAATGTAACTTAGAATCATAGAGTTGGAAAAGACCACAAGGGCCATCTAGTCCAACCCCCCAAAACTACAAATCCCACGATTCCCCATGATGTTCCCACGGCAATGAAAGTGGAATCGTAGTGCTATAACTTTGCCGTATGAAAGGGTTCTCCGGATCCCATGTCTCTTTAGGAACCAAGAGTTGCAATTTTGCTGACCGGTCCGTTCCCGTCCTGCGCCCACCTCGGCAGGCCGGCTCCGTCTCGTTCCACTGTGGGTTGGAGGGGTCCACACACTCGATGATCACTGAGCCCTGTTCCAGGGTGTACCCGGCCTCGCAGGCAAACTCCACGGTGGTGCCCACGGCGTATGTTGCATCGCTGGTGGTGAAGTTCCCGTACTTGACGAATGGCTCATAGCAGTGCCCTGGTTCGAAGGCTGGGTGGGCAGAATGGGAGGGAAGGAGAGGGTTAGTGTGACTTCCTATCTTGGCATTTTGGGGACGTGCCCGAGGTGGAAAACTACAGATACGCGCAGCAGCTGAACGGGAGACAGTAGCTGAGGTAGGCTGCAGAGCAACATCAAGTGTATATAGGTTTGCCAGTTCAGGATTGCCCCACGGCCTAAGGTTTCAAGACAAAACCGGAGACCTAGGGATCATAGAATCATAAAATCACAGAGTTGGAATCTAGCCTATAAGTCACACTCTCTCAGCCTCAGGGGAAGGCAAAGGCAAACCCCTCAGAACAAATCTTGCCAAGAAAACTCAGTCATAGGTTTGCTTTAGGGTCGCCATGAGCCAGAAATGGCTTCAAGGCACACAGCGACAATAAAAACTTGCTTCCAGCCAGAAGGTGGGTGCAGAGCAGAAGGTGAACCCTGGCACCACAAGAAGAACAGGGGTGGGAGGAGGAAGCTAACTAAGTAAATACAGCGCCCATCTTGGAGAGTAATTGCAAGTCACAGCAAGAAATTGATGAAGACTTGCAAATTGTTGCAAGCTGCCTGCCTGCTAGCTGAGCTGGAGATTTGCACCCGGGCTTTGTCCTCTTTCTGAGAACAGACGTGCCCTACAGCTCTCTCAATTTGATAGGGACAGTCCCAATTAATCCTCTGCTGTCCCATTTATTTCAGCTGCTTTTAAATGTCCCGGTTTCTCTCCCTTCCTCCCGCTTTGTCTTCAGCTTCCTTCCATTGCTGCAAACTAGAGCTCTAAGTGCAAAAGTCGTTAGCCCTCAATTAATTTAGCAGTGGGAAGAGGAGTCTTGTCCTTCCCTGTGGACTCAGGCAAAAGCAAACTGCTGCAGCCACTCCTAGTTTGTTCATTCCTCTTCGTGAATAACCTTTGCCATCTTGGCCACACTGTTTTTCACCAGTGAAATGTTGCAGGGTATGAGCTGAGCCCACCCAAACTGGAGAGTTTGCACCCTTGTCTCCTGCCTGGAGGTGACCCACAAAAATGGGAGACTCAGGGCCAGAACTGGAGATCTGGCAACCCTAAGCGTGTGGGATCTGAGAGATCATATCACATGTACCCCACCCTGACAACTCACCCTCGTAGCGCAGCGCCATGCCGGCAGCCACTCCGCTGCTATCCGTGGTAAGCTCGACGAAAAAGCCGCGCGCACTGCTGACCAGACCCTCGATGGGCAGGTATTCGACCTCGTACGAATCGTACACCGGTGGAGCTTCAATGTTATTCCCATTCCGGATGATTAGCCTGCAAGGAGGAAGAAAAACCTGTCTCAGTCAAGCAGGTAAAATTGGGTTTTCAGCGGAGCTCGGGGGGAAAAAAAGCAACACTTTTGGATGACAACTCTCAGCATACTTATTTATTTATTCATTTCATTTATAGCCATGCTGGCTGCAGGATTCTGGGTTTAGCAGTCCAAAAGCGATAACTTTCCCGGTTTTTCGGGATAAAACCATAGGAATTTTGGGTTCCGAGGTGTGGGCCAACATGGGGTTGAAGGTACTTTCGGCCGGCCAATCCAGATAATTTTAAAGTGTGAATTTTAAGTTGTGTGTTGATTGTTATAAAGCATCTTGGTTTTGCTTGTTTTTTCAAAATTTTGTAATTAATGTGTGTTTTTAACCAATGTTAGGTTTATGTGTTAATTTGTTGTTCCCCGCCTCAATCCAGAGGGAGAGGCAGGTAAGAAATCAATATTATTCTTATTTTTTAAAAGATTCTTTTATTGTAATCTTAAAAACATACATCAAACATATTACAATCTTTCTTTTATATTAAATGATACATAATTTTCAACTCTACCCCTTTACAAGTGTTCCCCACCCCCAGGACCCTCTATACCAATTACTTATTCCATTTTCCAAAATTGCAATAATTCTCTTGGAGGTGTATACCCCCTTTTTCTTAAAAAAACATATTCTATACATGGCTTCCATATTTCATCAAAACTACAACTTTTCCATAATCCTTTTAAACTTTCAATCTGCACGTTAATGTATCATTAATAACAATGTCGCATACTTCTCTATACCATTCCTATATCTAATAATCTCCTTGTATCTTCCATTTTCTGGGAATTATTAATCTTACTGCTGTTAATAAATTTGTAATCTCATAATTTGGCTACAATTAACCTTGTCTTAAATTGATAATAATGCAATATCTAGACACGTTTCTAAATCTTGTCCTGTTATGTCTCTTATTTCTTTAAATACCATTTGCCAAAATTTCTGTACGTGTTTACAACTCCACTATATATTGTTCTTATTAATATTATTCTTATTACTTGGAGGGGAATAATCTCAGCGGAATGGCATGTAGATTAGTAGGAGTCGTGATGAAGGACGAATTTAGAACACTACGCCGTTAGCTGGCTGGGGGATTCTGGGAGTGGCAGTCCAAAAAGAAGACCCTTCCCCAAGCCCAGAAGGGCTGCCAAGGAATCCCAAGTGCTGTAGGCTCTATTTCTCCCCGCAAAGGACTCACCGGTCATCATCCTCAGCCAAGGAGACCTTCTCAAAATGGAGGTGCAGCCGCTGTCCAAGGGGAGCTTCCAACAGCCAATGGCAGGTCAGGTTGTTGCTGTAGTTGGCAGGAAATCCCGGAGACACAATCCGTCCCGTCGTGGCGTTGCGGATCACCCCGCCGCAAGCCGCTGGAAGGGGGGAAAGGGTGGTCAGTGGGGTGGAGTTTGACTTAGGACGGTGACCCCCTCCCCAGAAAAAACTCTCCTCCATCCCAAGCATTCACTGTGGCTTCTGTTTTGGCAAGAATGTAAAATCTGCTCTGGTTTTAAGTCTGAACTTTAAACCACTGCGAATGCCCAACTGGACACTGCCCAAACAGGTCCAGCACCTTGGACAGTTTGGACTAAAACTCAGAACTGAATCCATTCTCAGTTTAAGTCTGAATGTGAAAGTGGCTTAGACGAAAACCCGATGTTGAATCTGTTTTGGGTTTCAGTCTGAACTTTAAAGGCGTCATGTACATTGCCCAAATAGCTCCAGCGCCTTGGACAGCACCCTTAGAGTTCGGATTAAAGTCCAGAGCAGACTTACCACCCTGAATGGCATACGTGGCATCAGTCAAACCCCAGTGACTCACCCACGCAAGTTGGCTCCTGGGCGCTCCAAAAGGGGTGGGTGGCGTTGAGGCAAGTGAGGCAGTGTTGGCCGGCCAGTTGGTACCCGGTGGCGCAAGAGAAGCAGGCGTGGCCACCAGGGTGGACGCTGGTGACCGAGAGGTCTCCGTAGGCCGGCCGGGTGGGGAAGGCGCAGCTCAGCAGGTAGGCTGGAAGACAACGGAGAGGCCGATAAGTGGAGAATTTCATTAATTGAGGAAGAGTTGTAACCCCTTTGGGGTTGTGTGATTTGCAGGTGTCTGATAAATTCAGAAAGAACCTGAGATTCTGCTTTAATCATCATCATCATCATCATTGGTAAGAGCTGTTCAACAGTGGAATGCACTGCCTCTGAGTGTGGTGGAGTCTCCTCCTTTGGAGATTTTTAAACAGAGGCTGGATGGTCATCTGTCATTGGGGATGATTTAATTGTTTATTCTTGCATGGCAGAATGGGGTTGGACTAGATGGCCCTTGGGGTCTCTTCCAACTCTATGATTCTATGGGGTACACTGCCTGGGAGTGTGGTGACGTCTCCTTCTTTGGAGGTTCTTAAAGAGAGGCTGGATGGCCATCTTTCCGGTGTGCTTTGATTGTGTATTCCTGCAGGGCACAATGAGGTTGGACTAGATGGCCCTTGTGGTCTCTTCCAACTCTATGAGCTCTCCATAGTGCTGAAATTGTTTAGAACTAGAGGCTGGATGGCCATCTGTCAGGAATGCTTTGATTGTGTATTCCTGCATGGCACAATGGGGTTGGACTAGATGGCCCTTGTGGTGTCTTCCAACTCTATGAGTCTATGAGCTCCCCATAGTGCTGAAATTGCTTGGAACTAGAGACCAGATGGCCATCTGTCAGGTGTGCTTTGATTGTGTATTCCTGCATGGCACAAGGGGGTTGGACTAGATGGCCCTTGGGGTCCCTTCCAACTCTATGGTTCTATGATTCTAGAATAGAAATGAATGCACTGCTTCTGAGTGTGGTTGAATCTCCTTCTTGTGGAGGTTTTTAGACAGAGGATGGATGGCCATCTGTCGGGAATGATTTGATTGTGTATTCCTGCATAGATAGCAGAAGTGGGTTGGACTAGATGGCCCTTGGATTCTCTTCCAACACTATGATTCTATGATTCTAAGAGGGAACATAATAGCCCTGTTTAAGTATCTGAAGGAATGTCATACTAAGGATGGAGCAAGCTTGTTTTCTGCAGCTCTAGAGACTAGGACACAGAGCAATGGGTTCAAACTCCAGGAAAAGAGATTCCACCTAAACATTAGGAAGAAATTCCTGGCAGTAAGAGCTTCTCTGCTCTCCCCTTTTCTGCCTGGGTTGTTCATGCATGTTCAGTAAGGGATTCTGGAGGCAGCTGTTGCACAATAGGATCAGCTAGGGTAGAATCCTGCTCATCCCCATCTCAAGTGTTATTGCATGGTTTACTGCAGATATACTACTGCAACTGGACACTGAATATCTGTGTTTCTCCAGCCTTCCTCCACCACTGTCTCAATGCGGATGCTGCTAAAAGAAACATCCAGATAGACAGAGGAGGAGGAGGAAAAGGGGGAATGGAGGGGTGTAAAAACACCTCATAAAAACGAAGCTTCGCTGTCAGAGGTTTGCTAACTGGCACACATAAAAGCCCAATTCAAGCAGGAAGACAGGAGGTTGGGTTGCATGGATTCCGATGCTGGTTTGCCTGGTTTAGTATTGCCTGCTCTGGCTTGCAGCCACAGCTCTCCGGTGTTTCAGACTACGGGCCTTTTCACAGCCAAGATGCTGAGAATCGAACCCAGAACTTTCTCCCTGCAAAGCAAGGCCTCTACCCACTGGGCTACCTGTCCTTCCTATAGAAAACAACAATGACAAAGTGGCGAGGCGGCTTGTTGTCAGAAAGGAAGCAGAGACACACAAGCAGCGAGACCTAGTGGAACACCATCGCTCCCCCCCACGCCATGCTCCGTGCAAATTCCCTTAATTGCTGGGACCAATTATCTCCCCATTACGCAGTCTCTTCGGTGGGTGCCCGCTTTAACCTGGCAGCTTCAGCGATTAGCTCCAGCAGCGATTAACAAGCTCCCAATTAGCTAATTGCGCTGCAGCTGGTGTGTGTGTGTGTGTGTGGTGGAATCCTGACAGCACAAGGGTGCCTCAGTTGGTGCCACAGGCACGGCGGTGGCCGTGGGGCGTGGGTTTCCTTGGCACCAGCCAAGAACTACCCTGGAGCATTTGGACTGGGGTGATGAATCCACTCTGCATTTCAAGCCTGAACTTTAAAGGAATGGGAGCTCATTTAAAGTTCTGACTAAAACCCAGAGTAGCCGAGCCACCCTTTCTGATATAGCCACTACCCGTCGCTGCTGGCATTTGATAGGTGCAGAATGTAATGAAACATTGCATCACTTTTCCAGACCACTAGGGAAAATTCCCCTTTCTGATTTTATTCGTTCAAACCCCTCCAGCCAACGTGGATTCTGGGAGTTACAGTTCCTAAAACATAACTTTGGCAACTGCTGCTGAAAGGCTGCTACTGAAGAGGCCTCCCGAAGATGCCAACCTGTGGCACGAAGGTAGCTGTTCGCCCCATTGGCTTCCCTCCAGTGGCACACTGCCTCTGAACATGGAGGTTCTGTTAAACTTTCACAACTAGCAGCTGCCCCGGTGGAATTGCCCTCCCTGGATTTTCTCCAGTCCTTCACCACATCTTGGGGCAGGGAGTTCCCCAGGTTAACCACTGTGTTCTGTGCATACAGGGACATCCTTTTTCCCAGCATTAAACCCACTGTCATGGATTTGGTGTTCTCATGGTTGGACTAGATACCAGTACGTGAACTTGTAGATGGTTTGGGTACAGGATAAGTCAGTGTACATCATGCACTTGTGAACTCTCCAATCTTCATGCATATCCAAAGATGCCAAGGATTGTTACGTACAATATATCCTGGTTTTCATATAAAGGAGGAAGGAAATGCAAAAGTTGTTGAGTTCTCATCTTCTCTGTCCTCCTTCTCCATTTCTGTGAGCAACACAAATTGCTCACAGAACTTTCAGTCTGCCTCCTTGAGGACTAGACACTTGGTAATTTAGGTCTGAAATGCCCCAAATTGTGTCCCTTTTTCAATTTCTTCAGTTCTGAAACGGCAGAATAAACCTAGCTCAATAGACAGAGCTGTTGCTTTGCATGCAGAGTCCCAGTCTCTCCAGCTAGGCAAGGGACCAGAGGATGGCGAAAGAGCCTTCCTTTGGCCTGAGATCCCGGAGAGAGGCTGCCGGTCAGAGCGGAAAGCACTGGACTAGACGGAGAAGTCATGCAAACTGGATTAAGGCAGTTTCTGCCATTTGCTTGCAATCTTGGCTCACAAAAGGGGAGGAAGCGGCTCAGAATAAACGTGGCCAATGTCCCCCTCTGGTGGTAGGTGACAGGTTTGCAAATATCCTCAAAGGGGAATGGGGTGCATTTTCATCATGTTTTTTTGTAACAACAGGAAGTGAGCAGATGTCACTTCCTGTTCATTTTCAGCTTCCCAAAAAAGGGCCAAATTTGACTGGAGGAAGGGGGGGCATAAAATGTGGTGGAAATGTGCCCCATGCTCCCGAGAGGCATGCTTTGGGCCAAAACACTTTTCTTAAATTGTGTTGGAAAAACTGCTTTTGACCCCAGGGTGGGGCTGCAAATGTGATGGAAATGCCCCCCCATCCCCTAGAGGGCATTTTAGGACAAAAAAATGTATTATTTTGATCGGGGGGGGGCACAAAAATGGCCACGTGGTGGGTAGATTGCACTTTGTCCACCCTTGCACTAGGGGGAGAAATAGATCATACACAGAAGGGATGCAAGTCCTCTGCTTACCACAAGAGGGAGACATATGGCCGCCAGGACTCTCACCTTCAAAGCGGAAGTTGAAGGTTCCTGGGTTGGCAGGTGACGGACTCTGGAACCGCACCATCACCTGGTTCGTCGGGCCACGGATCACTTGCCCGCGCATCAGGAAGGACTCGTTGGCCAGAGCGATAGGTTCTACGCCTCCCAGTGTCTCCACGGCGATTGTCTCACCTTCTGCCAGGCTGATGTTCTGGACCTGTGGAGGGCAGAGGGAAAAGACCAATGAAGGGAGGTGACTACGATTGTGTTCTCATCACAGTTGTTGTTGTTCTCCAAGGGTCATCAAGTCCAACCCCCTTCTGCCATGCAGGAATACATGGCCAAAGCACCCCTGAAAGATGCCCCTCCAACCTCTGTTGAAAGACCTCCGAAGAAGGAGAGTCCACACTCTCCAAGGCAGTGTATTCCATGGTCAAATAAATAAATTACGGTCCAGAAATTCTTCCTAATGTTTAAGTGGAATCTCTTTTCATGTAATTTCAACCCATTGCTCCATGTTCTAGTCTCTGGAGCAGCAGAAAACCAGCTGGCTGCATCTTCCACATGGCATCCCATGAGATATTTAAAAGAGGGCCATAATGTCACCTCCCAGACTTCTCTTCTCCAAACTAAACGTGTGTGTGTGTGTCTGTGCCTTCAAGTCACTTTGGGTTTTCATAGGCCAGGAATCCTCAGAGGTAGTTTTGTCAGTTCCTTCCTCTGAAATACAGCCTACAGCACCTGGGATTCCTTGGCAGCCCTTCTGGGGAACTTTCCCTTTTTTGGACTTTTTGGGGATTATGGGAGGGATAGTCCAAAAGGCCATGCTCTGGAAGTCCTTGTCTGCAGCATTTGGGGAAAAGGGACCAAGGTCAGGGCTTGTGTGCGACTGTGCCTTCAACTCACCTATCAAATTTATGATGACCCTACGAATTTTTCAGAGGGTTTTCTTAGGCCAGGAAGCCTCAGAGGTGGTTTGGCCAGTTCCTTCCTCTGAAATAGAGCCTCCAGCACCTGGGATTCCTAGGTGGCCTCCCATCCAAGTCCTAACCAGGGCTGACCTTGCTTAGCAGCCAAGATCAGATGGGATCTGATGCCTTAAGGGTATATATACCCAGCTCCCACAGAAGTAGCCAGGTTAGTCTCTTGCGACATAAAAAAAGAGGAAGAAAAAGGAATATGGCGGCACCTTTAAGACTAACTGGTTTTTATTTTAGCACGAGCTTTCGTGGATATAAACCCACTTCTTCAGGTGAAGGACAGAGAACTTTAATACCGCTCTGCTGCACCCAAAGAAGTGGCTTTATATCCAAAAAGCTCGTGCAAGAATACAAATTCCAAGGCTATTTCTGATCCGGATCCCCTTCGTACCAGGCCTGTAACCGCCGCCTCTGCCGGGGTCTCCTGCACCATAACTCATCGTGATGAACGAGTCAATGTTGCCGTCTCTCATTAAGGCGGTGATTGTATATTAATTACGGTAATTAAACGGGCGTCGCTCGGTGATGAACGGCTCAAGGCAGCCGCCGCCTTGCACTAATTACACCCAAAGGTGCCGGAGATATATATATATATGGGTGGAAAGGTTTGGAGCACCAGCGTGCGGAGAGTTAGGAATCAAGGTGCAGCAGGTGGGGAGAATTTGTGCGAGGAGGTGACATGATTTATGGGATGGGGCCGTGGACCGTGAGGAGGGAGCAGGAGTCTGCGCTCATGTTCTCGTGCCGCACAATTATGGGGAAATGCCACGGTTGATAGTTTAGGTATGAAATCTGCAGAGTTTGGAAAGTTAGTTCCAAAAAAGCAACTACAGTTGTCCCTTCATATCTGCTGGGGTTTGGTTCCAGGACCCACTGCGGATACCAAAATCCACAAATACTCAAGTCCCATGATATGCAATGGCATCGCAAAATGGTGTCTCTGATATAAGATGGCAAAATCAAGGTTTGCTTTTGGGATTATTATTTTTAAAGAATATTTTCAATCCGTGAATACTTAAATCCATGGATATCAAATCCGTGGATACAGAGGGACAACTGTAGTTATAGTTACCCAGCATGGTGTAGTGGTTTGAGTGTTGGACTAGGACTCTGGGAGAGCAGGGTTCGAATTCTCACAAAACCCTGGTAACCTCAAGCACTCTCAGCCGCAGTGGTGAACCTCCTCTGAAGAAAACTTGAGCGCCACAATGGCCTCACAATTTGATGGTTGGACTAAGACTCTGGGAGTCCAGGGTTCGAATCCCTGCTCAGCCTTGGAAACCCAGTGGGTGGCTTTGGGCAAGTCACACTCTCTCAGCCTCAGAGGAAGGCAGTATGGCGAATCTCTTCTGAATAGACTTGTCCAAGAGGATCGCCCAATAGGTTTGCCTTTGGGTCACCATAAGTGGGAAAGGATTTAAAGGAACACAACAAACATTTACAAGTCAGTAATTCACTTTCTTTGGGAGACTTGCGTGCCCTCTCCTTCCACGGGCGGCATAAACTGGGCAAGCAAAGAATGGGATCCCATAGCCCTGCAGCTACGGAAGTAACTAAGGCCAGTTACAGCTACATTGCAAAAGAGTGGGAGTTCTCCCTTGTTACATGGCCATCGTAATTTAATTTACTTATGGCTCGGGGCCTTTGTTATAGCCCACCAATTCCACTTTAACTGCCATGGCTGCATCCTATGGAATCCTGGGATTGGTGGTCTGGCAGAGAATTCTAAGCACCTCTCCCTAAACTGCAAATCCCAGGATTCCATAGGACGCAGCCATGGCAGTTAAAGTGGAATCACAGTGCTATAGCTGTGTAGTGTGAAAGGAGCCCAGGAAGAGGGCGTGATTGTTAGTCACGCCGGCTGGAGGATTCTGTAGTCCAAAAAGGTCCCATTTCCGGACCCTGGCGCCAAAGTAGGGGAACGGTCCCTAGAAGCACATTGTCCGAGGGGAACAGTTCCCACTGCTGGCCCGGCACGTCCTGCTCCTGCCTCCCTTGGCCTGCGCTTGCAAGACCTCCCTCCGCAAGGCCTAATGAAGCCCCGGGGGACAGAGCGTGTGGGGCAGGAAGGCGGAAAAAGAGGGGGGGACATGGATTGTTGAAATGTCGGCCAAATGCCACGTCTATCGATTTGACATTTGCTTCGGTGTGTCTTTCGGAGCGGCTACGCCTGGCTGCATCCCTGAAATTAGACGTCTGTATTTGTAACTTTTCATTAACATGCAGCTGGGTCGCCTCCGAAGTGAACAGTGGTGAGGCACAGGCTGCTGGCAGGTGTGTGTGTGTGTGTTTGTGTGTGTTGTGAGATTCTTCTTCGACCTTCTCTCTCATTCATATCCTCCACCCTATCCATAAGAGATCTGTGCTGTACTATTGATGAAGGAGGAAGCAAAAATCCTATTCATAGAATCATAGATTCATAGAGTTGGAAGAGACCACAAAGGCCATCTAGTCCAACCCCATTCTGCCTTGCAGGAATACATAATTTAAGAATTCCTGACAGATGGCCATCTAGCCTCTGTTTAAAAACCTCGAAAGAAGGAGACTCCACCACACTCCCAGGCAGCAGTGAAATTGAACAGACATCCAGCCTCTAGTCCTAAACAATTTCAGCACCATGGAGAGCTCATAGATTCATAGTGTTGGAAGGGACCTCCAAGGACCATCCAGTCCAGCCTCCTTCTGCTATGCAGGAAGACACAATCCAAGCACCCCTGACAGATAGCCATCCAGCCTCTAGGCCTAAACAATTTAAGCACCATGGAGAGCTCATAGATTCATAGTGTTGGAAGGGATCTCCAAGGGCCATCCAGTCCAACCCCCTTCTGCCCTGCAGGGACATACAATCAAAGCACTCCTAATGAAAGATGGCCACCCAGCCTCTGTTTAAAAACTTCCAAAGATGGAGACTCCATCACATGCCGAGGCAGCAGCGGATCCCACTGCTGAACAGCTCTTACTATTGTGACTCCTGAGTAGAGTAGAGCCTTCCAATCCATGAGGTTAGTTGTGTTGTTGTTATGTGTTCCTTCAAGTTATTTCTATTCTGGCTCATGGCAATCCTGTTGCAGGAATTTCTTGGTAACATTTACATACCCTCCAACATTTCACAAGTGAAAATCAGCCGGGACGCATGTGGCCGAAGAGCATCCAAGTGTGGTCAAGATGGCAAACATTAGTCACGAGGAGGAACCGACAGGTTAGGAGGGGCTGCAGCAGCTTGCTTTTGCTTGACTCTACTGGGAAGGACAAGGCTCTGCCCCCTTCTCCCCTCTCCCCTCCTCACTGCTGTGTTAATGGCGTGCAAACTGGTTTTGCCCTTTGAGCTCAGTTTGCAGCATCTGAAGCCAGCTGAGGACCAAAGTGGGAGGGAGGGAGAGAAACCAGGACATTTAAAAGCAGCTTTTTAAAAAGGGACGGCAGAGGGTTAATGGGGACTGTCTCTGCCATCATCTGAGAACTGTTGAGGGGTATCACATCCTATTTGGGCTGGCACAGATCCATTCCATCAAATATCAGTGAGAGATGTTTCTGGTCTCCATTAATGCCCCCAAATGTTGCCCTTGGCATTTCAGTCGGATTCCTCCAAAAACAAAAACACAAGACCCTTTGAGGGCATGGGTGGATTCAATGCTGCGTCTCCCATCCCTGCCAAGTACCTACCCGGATCTCCACCCCATAACCGGGGTACACAGCAATGGTGTAAGTGCACTCCAGGGTCCCTCCTTCGTAGGGGATGCCGGAGGGCAGCGGAGAAGCCAACGACCCCTTCGGCCCGGTCAGGTTCCAGCTGCAGGGACCTGGGGAGAAAGAAGTTGGGGAGGGGTCTCAGCCAGACAGGCAGGCCGTTTGGTCCCTTTCCGCCCTGGCCTCAACCAGACAGAATCACGGAGTTGGAGGAGACCACAAGGGCCATCTAGTCCAACCCCATTTTGCCATGCAGGAAAACACAGGCATGCCCCTTCCCCAGGAAATACCATTTCGTCTTCCCAGGTACTTACCCTTCCAAAACATACTCCATTCAGTCCCTCACTCTGGCCCCAGCCAGCCAAATACCCTTTCCAGAATACTCCATTCAGCCCCCTTTCTGTTCTGTTCCCCCCCTTTCCTCCCTTCCTGGCTGTCCTCTTCCCTGAGTCTGAATTGGGGTGGTGACTCCACTTTGGTCTTTGGTCTGAACTTTCAAGGAGCTATCCAAGGTGCTGAGCTGATTTGGGCCTCCAAGCCCAGCACCTTAAATGGCCATAAAGTCTCCATTGACTTATGGCGTCTCTAGGAAAGAGAGCCCTCCAAGCCCCTTTAAAGTCTGGACTAAAATCCAGAACAGATGAAGCACCCCCTCCACCCCCAATGGAAGCTACCACTTGACTGGGGTTGCCAGATCTCAGGGCCTGTCCCTCAATCTCCTGTTTTCATGAGTCATCTCCAGGTAAGAGATGAGGGTGCAAATTCTCCAATTTTCGGGGCCTCAGCCCCTGCCAAGAGGAAAGCCCGAGTGCCAATCTCCAGCTCAGCTAGGATATCACCAGCTTGCTACAGTTTCTCATTGACTGGTTGCTGCAAATTGCAAAATCTCTCCAGGAGAGTCTATGGATTTATTTAGCTTTCTCCTTCCTTCCCAATATTTGTGGTGCCAGGGCTCACCCTCCACTCTGCTGTGCATCCACCTTCTGGCTAGGAGCAAGCAGGCTAGATTAAACATTCCTTACTCTTGTCTCTCTAATTAAGTGAGAATGAATAACCCCATTTCATCTTGAAATTAAGATGAGTCTTAATTTCCAGGCAGGAAAATATGTTTTGCCTATGTGTGTGTGTTTGAGTAGCAAGCTGTGAGCAGACATAGTTGGTACTTAATGCTTAACTCTTAATGACGTCACCATGGGGCTGTCCATAGGTCTCAGGTTTTGGTGGGGATGGTTCAGAACTGTCATCCCTACAGCCAGCCACCCCCTGATCTGGGTCTAAATATCCCGCCCTGGGGTCCGACTGCTTTTCGCACCTGCAGCCGGCACGGTGGAGACGACAACAGTGGTGGTGGTGATGGTGGTAGTGGTGGCTGCCTTCTCCTCATCCTCACTTGACAGGACGCCGCTGGTGGATACTTTGGTCTGCCCGGTGGGCAGGGTTGGGGTGTTCCCCGATAATGTGGCAGGGGTCCCCAGGCCTGAATCCTGGAGGTCCAGGGCGTGGGGGACAGGCGGTTGCGTGTGCCTAGTAATGGTGCCAAATTTGGGGCTGGCCTGCTCTTGTGGGCCCCACGGCACCAGTCGCCCCATAGCCGTGGTCAGCAAGTCGGTGGTCAAGGCTGGCTTGGCCATCTCAGGCGTCCTCTCCCCATCCTGGCCTTCGCTTTTCCTGACCCCCGGGGTGGTGGGAGCGTCCACTGTGGTGGTCCCAGGGGCCGCGGAGACCTCAGAGGTGTCCCCTGGTTCGTTCGTGGGCGGTGGCCCCAGGTTGGCATCGGGGAGGACAGGCCCGGGGCTGAGGAGGCCGGCGGCCAGGAAGGGGATGTGTTGCAGGTAGTCCTTCTTCAAGAGAGTTTCGTGGAGGAAGTTCTCCAGCGGAGGGTGGTGGTTGAGGAGCTTCAAGGTGGGGGCGGTGGTGACGAACGGGGCTTCGCGCTCCAGCTCTTCCGGGGTGGGGGGCACCGTTGGCACCACATCGTTGGCCTCGGAGATGCCGGGACTCTCAGGCCCCCGTGGGGAGAGACCTAGAGCAAAGGGAAGGAGGGGAAGGAAGAAAAAGAAGACGAGAGAGAAGATTTAGCACCGGTGAAGGCAACGGAAAGGGAGCAAACCAACCACCCGGCACACATCTAAAGCATTTCGGACTAGGTGTGCCAGATCTCAGGGCCTGGGCCTGACCATTTGGTTTTCATGAGGCAAGAGACAAGGATGCAAAGTCTTCCATTTTGGGATAGGCCGGGTGCAAATCTCCAGCTCAGCTACAGTTTGCAACAATTGGCAAGGCTTTCTGGATAGGTTGCGGTAACTTCCAAAGACTTTCCAGGGATTTCTCCATATTTACTCAAGCTCACTTCCTCCTTCCTTCTTTGTTGGTGTGGTGCCAGGACTCACCCTCTGCTCTGCTCTAAATCCACCTTTTCCAGCAAGAACCAAGTGGGCTAGATTAAAAGTTTCTTATCTGGTCTCTCTAAGTGAGAAGGAATAAACCCCTCATTTCATGAACAGCCCCTGGCAACCCCATTTTGGCAGTAAGAACATTCATCCGCACTGCCTGGCTATAACCGTTTGATGCTGCTTTAACGGTTGTGGAGCATTTTCGGGAAATTGGTCGTTTGGGGAGAATTCTGGCCAAGAACTTGGCTTCATATTTTTCTCTCTCTTTGGGAAGCCACTTTGGTAGACTAATCGAAGTAACTGGGCTGGCGGTAGAGATGAGGATATTGCTATCTTTTTTTTTTTTTGCACTGCTAATCCCAGAATCCCCCAAGCCGGTATGGCCATGTTGGCTGGGGGGATTCTGGGAATGGGAGTGCAAAAAAAATATATGTCTAAGTCTTGGTTTTTCCTGGAATTGGCTTTTTGAAAATAAAATGTATTATTATATTCTGCTCTTTAAAAAAAAACTTTATCTTTAGGCAATGTTTGTGAAATGTACACAATATTTACATTTCTAAAATGACAAGTAGATCTCCATTTTTCTTGCAATAAGCTCAAGGCAATGCAAATGGCTCTTTTGCTCTTCATCTTTATCTTCACAACAACATCCTTGTGAGGTAGACATTGTAACCGCTACACCAGACTGCCTCTCTGCTATGTATGCTGCTTGGGGCAGAGTCCCTCCTTAAACATGGACTGATTTTGTAAAAAAAGTCAGACTACTAAATATTTGTAAGGAACAGCTTTTAAGGTTTCCACAGTGCTTGGTTCAGTGCCAGAATTTTTGGTTATTTCTCTTTAAGTGCAGAAAAAGAATGTTCGTTCTGGTCGATGAAGCCTGAGAGGAGAGTGGAATTTGGTTAAATGAAAAATAAAATATAATAAAATTGGTTTGCAAACCCAAAGAAAGAGGGCATGTTCAGCGAATGGAGGTACAACAACACAGCACAGAAGATGGTGGGAATACAATCTGACTCATCTGTGGGGAAGAGAATCCACTCTGAGTTTTAGTGCGAACTTGAAACAAGCTACCCAAAGTGTTGAATCTGTTTTGAGGATTTGGTTTCCCACCTTGGAGAGCTACTTTGAAAGGAAGGGTGGGAAGTTTGTCCCCCTCTCCAGCTGTTCTCAGGCTGCAAATCCCATCACCCCCTTAGCCAGTATAGGCAATGATGTGGAGTGATGGGACCTGCAGTCCAAACCCCTCTGAGGGTTGCATAATTCCCATTGCTACCCATGATGTTATCTTTCTCACCTTTGTTGCTATGTTGGAGTCAGATCCGATAAACTCATGATTTCATAAGTAGAGCCATTCAAATCATTTCTATGCCTATATTAAAATTCGGTCTAAAATCCAGAACAGGTTCTCTCTCTCTCACACACACACACACTCATACCACATTCAAGCTTGATTTAGGCTTGATAAACTCATGTTGTAGGAAGTAGAGCCATTCAAACCATTTTTACATCTGTTAGAACCCAAAATGGATACACTCCCATATTCACATACCCCTTTCAGGCTTGATAAACTCATTTTAGCATGTAGGTTTATTCAAACGATCTCGACAGCTCCTTTAAAGTTCGGTCTAAAAGCCAGCACGGAGGATGTGGGAGCCACCAGCCAGCCACCGCTGGCTCTGACTCTTCAGGAACGGCAGGGAAAATAAAATTAAAACACATCAACCACCCGGCCGGGCAGTTTTGCAAATAATCCGTCAGCCGACCCTGGAGTTCAATAAACAATTACGCAGTGATTTCTTTTAACGCAGTTCAATAACCATAATCAGGTAGCAGAGCCAGGCGACTCTCAGTCCCCAAAGGCACAAACTGTGTGTGTGTGTGTGTGTGTGTGTGGAAAAGACAGGGTCAAGCTCCAAGGCGGGTGGAAAATGGTTTACGAAGACAAACTCGGAGAGGTTGGTGTTAGGCCAAACTTAATGGTGTCATAGAGGAGACAAACGGCCGGTCTTTCTGGCCCCGGGTTAAAAAAGGCGAAGTGGGTCACAGACGCTAGGGATAAACGATCCCGCATGTTTATAGACGCACTGCGCAAGGTTTATAGATGCATGGCGCAAGGTGCAAAAATCCCTGGGTGGCTTGGGCCCATTCTCTCAATTGTTCCCTTTCTCTCTCTTTTTCATCCCTTCTGGCCTACCTCACAGGCTTGTTGTGAGCAAGGAGGAGGCCAGTAACTCTGTAATTTGACATTGTTGTTGTTGTGTGCCTTCACGTTCTTTCCGACTTATGGCGACCCTAAGACGAACCTATCACAGGGTTTTCTTGGCAAGGTTTCTACACAGGGGGTTTGCCCTTGCCTTCCTCCGAGGCTGAGAGAGCGCGACTTGCTCAAGGTCACCCACTGGATTTCCATGGCTGAATGGGGGATTTGAATCTTGGTCTCCTGGAGTCCTAGTCTGCCAACCTTGCAGGGCGGGCCAACTTTTACCGGAGTTGTCTTGAGAGTGCTATCAAAGAACCCAAGTTTGGAAAAGTTACCTTTGGGTGATGAGAAATCTAGCCATTATGTTTCGCTCTTGGCACCTTACGCCACTATCTGGCATACTGACCCTGCTAGGCAATGAACTGATCTTCATGCAACATGGGGACTATACTTCCCAGAATCCCCTAGCCTAAGATGGCCAGTAGTTGGGGTATTCTGGGGCACGGCCATCCAGAAAAATAACTCTCCCCCAAACTGGGCAAGCAAGACGCCATGTCTGTGTTTATTTGGCATGGGCAGTGGAGGAATTCTACATTTTTACATTTCTAAAAATGAGAAATACCTACGAATGCGGGAATGCGCTTTGCACATGCCCCAAAGCACTGTTGTTTAATAGTGTTTTTTCATCTCTCTCTCTCTTTTTTTAAAAACTCAAACTGGAATGGGGTGTCATTGCTCCACAGCCGGGGCCAAGCATGTGAACGACACGCTCCAAGCGCCGCCTGATTTTAAGCTGGCGTTCCCTTGCGCCTCCTTGCCTCCATTCCTGCACATTATCTCCTAAATAAGCTGTGCACACAGAGCTGCATTTAGAGCTGTTAGCGTAATGCTAGGCTGCTTTCATTAGCCTGTAATGAGCTGTCGGAAAGGCCTCCCCGGCGGGTTGGGCGGCATTCGGCGTGCTGTGGCCGCCCGGCGTGGGTGGGCATCCTCGCAGGGACGGTTCTCCCCCCATCACCACCATGGCGTCTGTCTCTCTTTCTCAGACCGATAATTCAGAAGTGCACATACGGATTCTTTGTGCAGTAACAACAAATCAGCTCTCTGCCTCAAGGAGCCTACAGATAAGCATGCATCTCTCTTCCCCTGCTGTTTTCCTGATTTTTGGTGTTTTCTTTTTTAACCAGGATGGGAGCTGCAAGATCTGTGCCAGTTTCTCAGCCGGTTGTGTGTTAAAAGCAGAAATTGGTTGTATGTGAAAAACAGAGCTTTTGAGCGATGCTTCTTGGCTCTGCTTTTCACATACAACCACGTTCTGCTTTTAACACACAACCGGATGAGAAACTGGTGCAGATCTTGCAGCTCCCATCATGGTAAATAGTCCAAAAAAGTTCTCCAAGCTCCAGTAGTGTCAAAGGGAAGTCATAGTGCCACTGCGTTCTGCTTTGGTCAGACCACAGCTGGAAGTCTGTGTCCAGGTCTGGGCACCACAATTCAAGAAAGATTGAACCACAAGGGCCATCCAGTCCAACCCCATTTGCCCTGCAGGAATACACAATCAAAGCATTCCCAATGACAGATGACCATCCAGCCTCTATTTAAAAACCTCCAAACAAGGAGACTCCACCATACCACACATATTCCACTCATTTAGGAATCATAGAGTTAGAAGGGATCCCAAAGGGTCATCCAGTCCAACCTCATTCTGCCCAACTCTTCACAGCAGAGAAAATGGGAAGGAGGCAGAGGTTGCAGACAAACTCTATCAAGAAAGTTTCTCCCAGCAAGAGATTCTCGCACAGGGTGGTCCATGGAAACTGGAGGGGATCCCAAGGGCCATCTAGTCCAGCCCCTTCTGTCATGCAGGAATATATAACTAAAGCAGTTCTGCTGCCCTCCAAGGTAGTCCAAAAGCTTGGAATCTCTTTTCCTGTAGTTTGAACCCATTGCTCCGTGTCCTAGTCTCTGGAGCCTCAGAAAACCAGCTTGCTCCATCCTCAGTAGGACATCCCTTCAAATATTTAAGCATTGCTATCATGTTCTCCTCTCAACCTTTTCTTCTCCAGGCTAAACATGCCCAGCTCCATAAGCCACTCCTCGTAGGGCATCATGGCTTCCAGACGTCCCGCCATTTTGGTCGCCCTCCTCTGGACACATTCCAGCTTGTCCATATCCTTCCTGAATTGTGGTGCCCAGAACTGGACACAGGATTCCAGATGAGGTCTGACCAAAGGTAGACGAAGCATGATTCAACAGGCAGTCCTGTCAGCTTTTGAACCCAGAACCAAGGGGTGGGGAGGATGCCATCTTGGGGTTTTCTTGGCCTCAGATGGCAAAATATCCAGGATGGCCCCTTGCCCACAATGGGAAAGGATCCCATGGATGGGAAGGCCTCTAAAGGGAGAAAGCTGGCATCGCTGTTGGCCCCCGCCGGAAGGAGTTGGGTCTGCCGTGATGGCACCCAGGTCCCGGGCCTGGCGTCCCCAAAGGGGTGGCCCACCCCACCCCCAACCGACATGCGCAGGCGCCCACGCTCCGTGCCACTAAGTAAAGAGGTTAACGCGCCCCCAGCATGGAGGGAATTATGTTTTAATAGAATCCATTTATTACGCCATAAAAGTTAATGAGTTTATATGGAAGGGCGCCAGGATTCCTTTTTAAGGTTTTAATAGGGGGATTAGCACTCGCGCCTCAGATGCCTGCGCCGGTTCTGCTCATTTGCTGTGGGTTGCGCCTATGTGCGTTTGTGTCTGTGTGTTTATTCCCCCCACGCCCAGCTCCTAACACTGCTGCTCATGCCATGGCAGGGACAGCCAGCCACCTTTGGGCCCTCCGGATGTCCCCAGAACTCCAATTCCCATCATCCCTGACCTGGTGGCCATGCTGGCAGAGGAATTCTGGGAGGTGAAGTCCCTCTGGGTTCACCGTCAAAGTCCTTGTGAAATAGGTGCACACCTCTTATCCAAAATCCTAAAAACTCAGTTGTTTTGCCTTTTGCAGCTAGGATTCAGGTAGACTGCACCTGAAGGTGGGTGCTTGATCTCTTGAGCAGCCGTGACTGACAGTGTGGGACTCACACAGCCCTCCAGATGTGGTTGGACTGCAATGCCCCCTACAAAATTCCTCACCATTGGCAGTGCTCGCTAAGGGGCTGATGGGAGTTGCAGTCCAACCACTTCTGAAGGGTTTCATGAGTCCCAGCATCCTCCTTTGCTAACTGCATGCACTCAGCTGAGGAGCAAAGGGGACTTTGTACATGCTCTGGGGACAGGCTTTATTGTTAAGGGCAGCCCATAGCTGAGAAACCTTCCCAGAATCCCCTAGCTGACATGCTTCTGGGAGGTTTCCCAGCTTGGATTTCTCAGTGTGGAAGATGAGGATGCTCCTGGTTCAAGATTAAACTCAGGGGAGCCCCTCATATCTTGAGACACCCCATAGTTTTAAAAATCAGCATGAGCATTGTGGGTAAAATCGTAGGCAGATGTCGCAATGCACGGTTGCCAACTTTACCCCAGCTGAGGCTCCTGTGTCTTACCAGCAGCATCTCATGGTGGAAGCTTTGCCCCCAAACAGGACTCAATCGGGAGGATTTGGCCCTCCCTGCCTTGTCTCCCCCTCCCACATTTACGCCATCCCTGCCGTTCCCCTCCTTGGCCCAAATCTCCCTGCGCTATAACTCTTTCCCTGCGGCTCCCTTGATGGCACCCAATAATGAGATGGAACGACGGAATGGGCACTTTGGCGTGCCAGCGAAATGGGTAAATAAATTGAAATGCTAATAACGGCCCCATCCGGAGAAGCGCGGCACCGTGACCCAGAGAAGCATGGTGACTGCGGCGTCTGCGAGGAGGCGCCAGGAAGGAGAACCGCAAGGCCTCTAGCTTGCAAGGAAATTTGGCTGGATCAGGCCAGAAGAAACAAAAATGACCATGAAGCCTAAGATGGTGTTGGCAACACTTGTGGTCTGGGAGCCACATGTGGCCCTTGAGGTTGTGAGTCTGTAGCCCCTGGACTCTTTTCCAGATGTCCCTGAACTACTTTTTTGGCTTAAAAAACGAGACCAAATTCCATCCCGAGAGCCTCACAAACACCAGCCAATCCCACTGCAGTGTTTGGCTCCTGCAAACAGAATCCAGATAGGCTGCTCCTAAATATGGAGGCTTGACAGACTGAACCGCCATGGCTGATCATGCAGGTGAATGGTCTAAGGTTCTCAACACGTGTAAAAGCTCCTTTTTGGCTGGCTAAGGCGTGTTGAGGCTTGTCATCCAAATGAGTAAGATTTGTAAGAAAAGGTGGCCTCGGGGGCCGGTGGTCTCTCATTCTCTGGAGATAATTGCACAGAAGGTTGAGTGTTTTGTCTATTCCTGTGGGGCACGGGGTTGGACTAGATGGCCTTTGGGTATCCCTTCCAGTTCTGTGATTCTGTCAGCCCCTTTCCAAAGTTCTACAAAAATTAGGAAAACTTTTAAAGGCACTATCCAAGAGGCTGAACCTATGAGACCCCCCAAATGCAACTGGCAAGACCCCACGGATATGGGGCCAAGCCTTCAAGTGGTAGACCAGCATTGGCAAGGCAAACCTCTCTCTTTCTCTCTCTCGAGACAGTAAATTTCCCAATTTTGGTGTCTATTAAAGAAGTAAATGGGCAGGAATCCCATGGCTGTGGGATAAAGGGAAGGCAGGCTGGTGTCTGTGTGTGTGTGTGTGTGTGCACTTTTGTTGCCAAAAATCAATTCCAACCAGAGGGATAAGAAAGAAACAAATTAAGGAAATAAGCATGGGAAATCAATAGTGCAACACGAGCAGCAAAGAGAAAAGAACAGAAGGCCAGCTTCCCTGGCAGGTGCCAACTCTCAGGTAGGGGATAGGGACACACACATACAACCACACACACAACCACACACACACACAGAGAGAAATTTGGGTTCGATTTAGCCTGGATTATCCATTCCCACCAGTCCTAGGTTTACATTTGAATTGCAAGCTATGGGACGGTGGGGAGGTCAAAAAAGGGGGCATAGATCCCAAAAAGAAAATTTCGACCCTCCAGTGGAAAATTTTCCTGTTTGTACCTTCAAGTCATCTCTCAATTTATGGTGAATTTTGGAGGGTTTTCTTAGGGAAGGAATCCTCGGAGGGGTTTTTCCTATCATTCAATGGTTTTTCCTTTGGTGGTCCTTCTAGGCATGGGGAAGGTTCTTCTTTCTGGATTGCCACTCCCAGCATAGCTGGCTGGGGGATTCTGGGAGTGGCAGTCCCCAAAGGCACGCTTCCCTGTTCTCTGGAAGTCTTAGCCTGCAACATTTGAGGAAAAGGGACCACATGGTCCGAGCTTGTGTGTGTGGACGTGCCCTGAAGTTGTTGGGTTTGTTAAGCAAGGAATAAGATGGGTTTGCCAGTTCCTCCCTCTGAAATATCACCTACTACACCTGGGATTTGGTGGCGGCCTCCCATCCAAGTCCTAACTGGGCCAACCCTGCTTAGCTTCTAAGATCAGATGGGATTTGCTACCTTTAGGGTATTTAAGCTTATCTGTGTCTGTGTACCTTCAATTTACCTGTCGTAGTGCTTTCGTTGTGTATTCCTGCATGGCAGGGGGTTGGACTAGATGGCCTTTGTGGTCTCTTCCAGCTCTAAGATTCTATGATTCTAATGGTGAATTTTGGAGGGTTTTCTTAGACCAGGAATCCTCAGAGATGATTTTTCTACTAGTTCCTTCCTCTGAAATAGAGCCTCCAGCACCTGGGATTCCTTGGCAGTCCTTCTTGGGCTTGGGGAACGTTCATCTTTTTGGACTGCCACTCCCAGCATACCTGGCTGGGGGATTCTGGGAGTGGCAGTCCAAAGAAAGAAAAGCAAAACTTTTATCCCCAAAGGTGGATACTGTGAGAATATGACAGCCAAGGCATCCGATCTCTGTCTGTAGCATCCACACAGCCCCTTTTTATCTGCTCACAGTTTTCATTAATTAACACACATTGGAAACTGCTTAATGCAGTGCAGACGTGTAAATTGCTATTGCTTAAAACAATTTGTAAGCCGCTTTGATAGCCTTTGTGGCTGAAGAGTGGGGTATAAATAAATAAATAAATAAATAATAAAAATAATTCATTGTCCAAAAGCAAACCTCACCCTTGCAGCATATATATTTATTTATGCATTTTAAGTATTTCCATGCCACCACCCCTGCCCACAAGGGTTTCCGAGGCAATGAACACATAAAAACCAATTGAAACAATACCAAGATAAAAACACATTTTAAAAAATCACTTTAAAACGCTCTTTTTAAAAACTCCTAAAAGCAGTCTAAAAAGAGAGTGTGTGCCGGCAGGGACCTTGCGCACGTGTGCGCTCCCTTCGCACGGAGCCAGTGCTGCCGTGCGGCTAATGGAAAGTGACACCCCCTCCTCACCCTTTGACAAGGTCATTACTCATGCTAGCCGGCCAAGCTCTATTTTAGCAAAACAATATTAGGTTTGAAATTGGGAGGCGAGAGAAAACAGCGTCCTCTGAGCAACGGGCGGCCTATGTTGTCCACGCTGAAGGGTGCGGTGAATCTACGGTCGGTTTTGTCTGAGACCCTCAAGGCCGTGGTTCCTAACCTGTGGTCTGCGGACCCCCAAGGGGGCCGCAATGGCCTCACGGTGTCACGGTTGGCGCACTAAACCTCTGAGCATATACAGAGTATTTAGGCCGCAAAAGAAATGTAGCAGAGTCTTGTCATTTCAGCCGTCGGAATAAAGAAACAACACAGTCTTCTGAATTAAGAACTGCGTTTTACTTCAACATAAGCTAAAACACAACTTGCTACATAGAAATACAAAACAAGGCTGAAAAATAATAAGCAGAGAAAGATATATATATATATATATGTATGTATGTCCAGTTCTCCCAAGCTTAATTAGAGAAACCGAAACAAACTCTCTCCCAGCTCGCTAGACCTCACCAGACTTCTTGTCTACAGTTATTAAAATATCAAGTCATAAATCTTCCTTCAAGATTGAGAGGAACTCTTAACACAGTCTGCTCCTCCAAACAAGCTCTTTCATGGCACAAATGTATCAACTGGACATCCCATTATCCCCAACACACAGGGAGTCCGCAAATGCTTGAAGGCTGCTTGGCCCACGAAACAGGAGCTGGCTGGCTTGGCTTGCGCATTGCCATTCAATCCACTCCAGCCACAAATTTGCAGGAAGAAGCAGGAGAGAACTTTTCCCTCCCCCTCCAGTGCCTCTGAGGATGGTGTAATTGTATTATTATTAACATCAGGAATTACTATTGTTATTGTTAGGGTTTTAAATCTTGAGTGAAGTCTTGGGGGTCCGTGGCAACAGAATATACTTAAAGGGGGTCCCTGCTAAAGAAAACGTTAAGAGCCACTGGCTTTAGGAGTCTCCAAGGTGCTGAAATCGATGCACCAAAGTAATTTCAGCCCCTAGGCCTCAGTTTATGAGGGGCCGTAAGATGACGCAAAAAGTACTCCATTTCAAGCTGTACGTAATTGTTGTGGTTTAAAGTGGAAAGGAAGCCAGGAAACCTCTAAAACAGGACTAAGCTTATTCCAAGAGCCATCTTTTACTTTTGATGGTGAGTTGTATTGCTTACGCACGGGTATATGTTCGCATATAAAAGTTTATTATTTCTATTTTCATTGCCTTTTCTCTTAGAATAATAAACATATTTTTGGGGTAATGTGATGGAGCCTTTTAAATGGGAGAGAGTTTAGGGCCCTCGGCATGGCCGGATCCTGCCCTTCGTGTGCAAAACGTACATTTGTACAGCCGCTGGGCCCGTCTTAAATATAGACACTCCTCTTCCTTTCTCCCCTTTCTTCTTCCTCTTCCTTTCTCTCTTCTTCCTCCTCCCCTCCTCCTCTTCTTCTCTTCCATCCTCCTCCTTCCCTTCTTGCTTCCTCTTCTTCCTTTCACCCTCTCTCTTCTTCCTCTTCCTTTCCCTCTCTTCCTCCTCCTCTTCTCTTCCTTTATCCTTCCTCTTCTTCCTTTCCCTCTCTGTATCTTCTTCCTCCTCCTCTTCTTCTTCTCTTCCTTCCTCCTTCTTCCCTTCCTGCTTCCTCTTCTTCCTTTCCCCCTCTCTCTTCTTCCTCTTCCTTTCCCTCTCTTCCTCCTCCTCTTCTCTTCCTTTATCCTTCCTCTTCTTCCTGTCCCTCTCTGCTTCTTCTTCCTCCTCCCCTCCTCCTCTTCTTCTCTTCCTTCCTCCTCCTTCCCTTCCTGCTTCCTCTTCTTCCTTTCCCTCTCTGTATCTTCTTCCTCCTCCTCCTCTTCTTCTCTTCCTTCCTCCTTCTTCCCTTCCTCCTTCCTCTTCTTCCTTTCCCCCTCTCTCTTCTTCCTCTTCCTCTTCCTTTCCCTCTCTTCCTCTCTCCTCCTTCCCTTCCTCCTTCCTCTTCTTCCTTTCCCTCTCTGTCTCTTCTTCCTCCTCTTCCTCTTCTTTTCCCTTCTCCCCAGTTTCTCTCACTCTCTTCCTTAGGCCACAACTTCTCCTTCCTTCCTTCCTTCCTTCCTTCCTTCCTTCCTTCCTTCCTCCTGGCCGAGGGGAGCGATGGCCCAGCGCTTCCGGGCTGACATTTGCCAAGGCGCCTTTTCGCCCTGAAATTGCTGGGCTCCTTCCTTGGCAGCGGCTCAGTGGGGGAGAGGGGTGGACTTTTCGCCTTCATGGGTGCACGTTCCGTGAAGACGGCGGCAGCGCCAGAGATGAAAGGTCACATTGGATGTAAATGGCAAAGCGGCGAAGGCACCGTGTGGGCCTGGGGTGTGCGCATGCAGGGGAAGAGGAAGAGGAAGAGGAAGGGGGGTCTTGATTCTGGGATGGGAGGATGGATCAAAAGATGGGGTAATTTTTGGAGTGGGGCTCCTGTGTTTTTTCCATGCTGGAGGACATAGAATGGGATTTCGGCCGGGGAGATAAAAAAACCTGGCTCAATACACGACTCACCAGATGACCACCTCTCTTACTCCGTATGCTTTGTCTACCTTGCAGGGCTGTTGTGAGGATACGTGGGATAATCTGGCCCTCAACAGAGGAAGAGCGAGATACAGATAAGAAGAAAGAGAAGAAACTGAGCATCAATCAGTAACGTCATAGAGCTGGAAGAGACCCCAAGGGCCATCTAGTCCAACCCCATTCTGCCATGCAGGAATAAACAATCAAAGCATTCCTGACAGCCGGCCATCCAGCCTCTGTTTAGAATCATAGAGTTGGAAGAGACCCCAAAGGCCATCTAGTCCAACCCCATTCTGCCATGCAGGGACACAATCAAAGCACTCCAGACAGATGGCCACCCAGCCTCTGTTTAAAAACTCCCAGACTTTCTTCTGGCTGTGGCTCACCGGCCCATAAACCACAGGTGGAGAAGTGTGGCCGTGGCCCACATGGGACCCCCCAAGCCCACCCAAAACCATCCTGAATCTCCTCCATTATTTATTTTTTTTACCCCTGGGCCTATTTCAAAGTGACCTTTTTGCCCGAACAGTGCCAGAACAACAATTTGCAAGTGCAGCCATTTTGCTCTCCCAGAATCCCCCTGTCGACCCGGAGCCCTCTCTTGTCTGGGCTGAGAAAGGGCGACCGGAAGTGCCATGGCATCACTCCCGGTGTGCCTCCCATGTGCCCCTGTGGCCACGGGAGGGGTGTTGGAGGGCCCACATTTGGCCCCTGTAGCAGCTGCCAGCCCCATGGCGCCGGAGGAGGACGGGAGGCTCTCGCTCAATATTTTTCTCTCCAAATCCGGCCTCTGCCAACTCCCCTCCCCTCCCTGCGTTGCTGGCTCCAAGGTGCAGCGTTATCTCCCCGAAACATGTCAAAGAGCATAAAAATCCACCCCGGTTAATCCCTAATTAAAGTTTATGCAAACGATCACTCTCCCGTCTGAGCCGGGCTGGCTGGCTGGGGAGAACCAGGCCGCAGACAGATGGAATTGGCAGGCGCTGAGAATTCATTAAAGCAAACACCCTCCTGGGGGGGAACCACACAAGTTCACACACACACACTTGCCTGTGTGCACACATCTGGGCATGTGGGGCCGGAGCCCCCCAGCTGGGTGATCGAATGGGCCACAGTATTAAGGAAAGAGGAGCCATTGCCCCGGAGAGGTTGGCAACTCATGGACAGTCCGACAGGCCCCCTGGAACCGGCACCATGTCGTTCCCTGCAGTGTTGGCTATAAACCTGCTCCGGGTTTTAGTCTGAACTACACAGAAGAGTTGCATCTCATCCTCTCTTGGATGCTTCCTTGAAAGTTCAGGCTAAAATCCAGAGCGGACATCAGAGCCACAAGCTCTCCTTGGTTCCTGGAATGAATTCACCTGAGCTGGGATTGATCAAGGGGGAGAAAAGGTACAGGTTGGGGGGCAAGTGGAGAAGGAAGGCAGAGGAAGTATAGTGATTAGAGTACTAGACTAGGGAGTGGGAGACCTGGGTTCGAATCCCCACTCAGTCTCAAAAAACTCACTGGGTGGGATACTAGTTGCTATCATCTTAGCTGGATCTACCTCACAGGGCTGTTGGGAGATAAAAAAATGAGTGTGTGAGGTCTATAGAAATGTAACTAGTAACTAGAAGTGTAATTAGTCATAGTTAGAGTGCTCTGGGAAAGTTACGTGGGGCATGCTGTGCTTGCTTTAGCAGCACATGTACTAAAAATTGGAAAGCGACTAGGTGTGCTTGAGTTGAGGATTCTGGGAGCTGCAGTCAAAAGCATCAGTTTTACTTCTGGAAGATGATAATAAAGCCTGGTGCTCCAACTCGGACTTAACATCGTCATGAATGGTGCAAAATTAGATTGAGTAGTTTTGCCAGAGGAGTTGTTGTGAGATTACAAGCTCCAGGCATTCCTTGTGTGGCGGTGGCGTGATTGACGCACTATGGCCTGATGTCCATTGGACACCGATGCGCAGCAGGGGGCTCCTCCATGTGCTTCCGGCCACTAGCGAGGAGCGCATCAAGACTGCTCAATGTGCATGGAAGTGCTTCATGCGCCTTGGAGCCCTGGTGCATCTTTGCAATTTGCTAACTGGGTTTCATTGCATTTCTGCAGTGCAGCTAGGGATCTGTACAGTTACGAAACGTAGACCGTGATGCATTAACAGCAACCATTTGCCCACCAGATGTTTGGGACTCCGTCTCCCATCAGCCCCAGGCCCCATGATGGCCAACGGTAGGAGATCCTAGAAGCTGTCTCTCCTGACCCAATGACTGGCTTTGCTACCTTGCATGGAAGTTATTTGGCTTAACAAGAGCTGAAATTTATTTTTAGATACGGGCGCCTTGCTCCTGTGGCAGGAAGCGGTACAGCCCCATCCTTCCAAGGTAGGACTATACCACCACATTGCGTTGCAGAGGCAAGATGCATGGCGTGACTCGGAGAGGGGATATACCAACCCAACGACAGAAATTGGGCTTGTTGTTTTAGAGAAAAAGGCTGCCAGGTTGTTGCCGGCAACGCTTTTGCGATTCTCCTCACACACGCGCACAGGGAAGTGGGTTTATGAGTTAAGCCAGCGATTCCAAGACAACTGAAGCTGACAGTGCCATGTGGCCCCCCTACCTCAGCTCCCTCAATCACTCGGGGTTTTTCGACCGTGAATTTAAACACACCGGCTTGTTAGCATTGGCAGAGTCGGGGAGAGACCTAGAAGGATACCTGGATCCTACAAAAACAGCCCCTTTGCAAAAAACTGCAAATGAATAAGAATATTCAAACTGGGACAGGAGTGAAATCTTTCTCTTTCTCCTTCCGAAAGGCTCTGGGATCTAGGGATGAAACCTCCATGGTCAGGAGCAGTCAACCTCCAAACACAGGCTGGTGATCATAGAATTATAGACTCACAGAATCATTGGGCTATCTGGTCCAATGCTTCTATATGAAGATGGACGGCATCAGAAGACCCATCCCTAATTCAGACACAGGTGGAAATCATAGCATGAAGGAGCAATAATAATAATAATAATAATAAGAAGAAGAAGAAGAAGAAGAAGTTTTGGAGGGCAACTCCCAGAACCCCCTAGGCAGCAAACTGACTGGGAGGATTCTGGGAGTTGTAGTCCAAAAAAGGGAGAAACTTTCCCAACTCCGGCAGAGATACGATACAGGATTTTATAGTTCTGGCTGAGAAAATGTGCAAAGAAACCTCTCTTCCCCCATAAGGAGTGCTAAGTTTCTTCTCCTAGGAATTTAAAGTTTCCACACCTCGCTTCTGTATCTTGACAAAGCACCTGCGTCAGACTGCTTTGAAATATGCAAAGCTATTTAAATTCAACTACCTGACCAGCTGCCTTTTCCCCGACAAATTGATGAATAAAGATATTTTGTTAAAAATCTCAAGGAGGTGACTTCTAAAAATATAGAGAGCTTCACCGGCTGCTTCTCTGCTTTGGGTTGGCCTATTTATCTCCTGACTCTACTACAATATTTATCTTTTCCAGTTGGCAGCTGTCTGAAGTGGAGGGAATATATATATATATATATATATATTCCATATTTTTTCAGAGGATCTGATCCTTCCAAAAATGGAAATGTTGGAGGATGAACGGCTGAGCTTTTGCATGGGAAAACAAACACTGAGTGATTATTCAGTTCCTAGCCCTCATGGTTTGGAATAAAATTGCCTTGAAGTAGGAACTCAGAAAGTTGGCTTAGAGGGAGTCAGTTTGTGGGTCATCCCCACAGGTTGAAAAGTCTCAGGTTTTAAGCAATAGCAATATTGCTTAAAACAATTTGTAAGCCGCTCTGATAGCCTTGTGGCTGAAGAGCGGGGTATAAATAAATAAATAAATAAATAATAAAAAGGGTTTTGTTCCTGTACTTTTCCATTCTGTAGTGAGTTAAAATAAATCTGCCTGGAAAGCTGGAATAAAAAGGTCAGGAAAAGAGATTCCAGCCAAACATTAGGAAGAACGTCTTGACGGTAAGAGCAGTTCAGAAGTGGAATGCACTGCCTGGGAGTGTGGTGGAGTCTCCTTCTTTGGAGGTTTTTAAGCAGAGGCTGGATGGCTATCTGTCAGGAATGCTTGGATTGTGTCTTCCTGTAGGGCAGAAGGGGGTTGAACTGGATGGCCCTTGGGGGTCTCTTCCAACTCTATGAGTCTATGAGCTCTCCATAGTGCTGAAATTGTTTAGAACTAGAGGCTGGATGGCCATCTGTCGGAATGCTTGATTGTGTATTCCTGCATGGCAGAATGGGGTTGGACTGGATGATCCTTTGGGGTCCCTTCCAACTCTATGACTTTACATGCCTTCAGTATTGTCTACACAGAAGCTAGTCTCCAGTCTCGGACAAGCTTTTCCTCATCCCCGCTTCGAACCTGGGGCCTTGCTCTTGCAAATTCAATGCTCTACCAATTGAACCCATCCCTAGAAATCCCAGAGCTGCCTTCCTAAATGCCGAGAAACACAAAGAAACTTTCTGTTAAAACTTGGGCTAGACGATATATTTCAACCATCTTAGCATATGTGGGGAAACCTATGCAAGTTCTGGAGCAGAACTCTTTTCTTGCAAATCCCAGAGTCTTTGGGCTAGGCAGGCGACTAGTCCTCATTCGCACACCACCAGCATTGGGGAACAACATCTGCCCCCCATCCCTTAAAGGGAGGTAGAGATGCTTTGGGAGGCATTCCCAACCCTCTTTCATAGGGTGCTTTCACACATTCCTCAACAACAGGCCTGCATCTTACCCACCAGAAAGAGAACTGGCTCCAGTCTGCGCTGACCAAACCTGCAAAATGCACCCTTGTTGCATTCACATGCTCAGGTTTTTCCCCAAGTGCATGCACATATCAGTCCCCAAATATAAGTTGTCATAAGTCCAGAGTACAAAGTGACCATTGTCCCTCTTAAGGTGAGCTCAGTTCTGTACCCTACGTTCGTTTGAATCTTCCCCTCATTTTGCATAATATATACTCTCATTAGGACCATTTTGCATAATATATTCTCTCATTATGACTGCTTGGCATAATTGATTCTGGTGCTGTTAATCTGCCCGTGCAACGTTTCCCACCAGAGGCCTTGCAGAAATCTAACCCAGCCGCCCTTCTGGCTTTGGAAACTTGGCTCCAGGTTTCCGCAACTCAATAAGGGCTAGAAACTTGAACTTTAATTTTAATTTTAAAGAATGTATTCCCTACCCTCCAGGAACTCTGATTTCTTCAGTCTGGAAGAATCCCAGTGGATACGGTTCCCTGGTGAGATTCCTGGAAAATCTAGCATCGGGATGGCCTATAGCAACCTCCATCTATAGGTTGGGAAGAGTTTGCATGCTGCCACCCTGAACGCTGCCATGAACATACTTCCCATCATTCCTGACTTTCCCCCTCCGGCGCTGCTCTCCCAAGCCGGGGACGGATGAATATTCATGCCGCGCTTCTCCGGGAAACGTTTGACCTTGTATGTTGAGCGACTCTCCTTGAATTGAACAGTTACTCACCCGCCGACACTTGTCACATGGCGTCTCTATGTGCTCCCTAGAGCATCCGTGAAGAGAGGCAGAAATGACAAATGACGGATGACAGATCAAATACAATGTTTTGAAATTACAGGCATGTTGCGGTAATGGGAGCCGACCCACTCAGTGTGGAGGGGTGTGTGTGTGTGTGTGTGTGTGTGTGATGCCACACCAGGGAGCACTACAATGGGAGATGGGTTAGGGACCATGTGCCACAATCAGGCAGTCCAACCAAAGGGGTGTGTGTGCGCGCACGTGCATCCAGGAACATGACACATATTATGTCTTTGCAGCTTTGGCCAAAGGAACTCTCCAAAGTCCTGAATGGACTCTATTCCTCCCCAGTGGGTTCAGGACCTTGGAGAGCTCTCTCAAAGCTATCCAAAATCTGTAATGGATTTCACCCAGCCACTGGTAAGGTAGACTTCCATTGAAGGTGGAGGTTCTATTTAACAACCATACCCATGGCTGCCATTGATTAGACTCTATTCCTCCCCAGTGGGTTCAGGACCTTGGAGAGCTCTCTCAAAGCTATCCAAAATCTGTAATGGATTTCACCCAGCCACTGGTAAGGTAGACTTCCATTGAAGGTGGAGGTTCTATTTAACAACCATACCCATGGCTGCCATTGATTAGACTCTATTCCTCCCCAGTGGGTTCAGGACCTTGGAGAGTTCTCTCAAATCTATCCAAAATCTGCAATGGATTCACCAGGAGTCACCAGCCACCAGTAAGGTAGACTTCCATTGAAGGTGGAGGTTCTATTTAACAACCATATCCATGGCTGCCATTGATTAGACTCTATTCCTCCCCAGTGGGTTCAGGACCTTGGAGAGTTCTCTCAGATCTATCCAAAATCTGCAATGGATTCACCAGGAGTCACCAGCCACCAGTAAGGTAGACTTCAATTGAAGGTGGAGGTTCTATTTAACAACCATATCCATGGCTGCCATTGATTAGACTCTATTCCTCCCCAGTGGGTTCAGGACCTTGGAGAGTTCTCTCAGATCTATCCAAAATCTGCAATGGATTCACCAGGAGTCACCAGCCACCAGTAAGGTAGACTTCAATTGAAGGTGGAGGCTCTATTGAACGACCATATCCATGGCTGCCACCGATTGGCCTCTCTTCCTCTGTGGACTTTTCAAGCCTTTTTGTTTTCCGGTTACAAACGTTTACCTTTAAGCATTTCAAACCTTCTTTCCTTCATTTAAGAAAGAAAGCCTCCGAAGTCACAAAAGCCAACCCATCTTGCGCCGGAGAATTCGATCTGTCGCTGGCGCATGTGGCGCAAGGGGCTGCCTTTTTTATTTTCACCCACCTTGAACCGTTCGCCTGCCAATCACTTTAATTGGGTAACCTCTCCGATTCTTCCTGTCACCCGAGAGGAGAGGAAAGTCACTCGGTTATCGGATTCTTAGTTTTGATCTTTTAAAGCCACAGCAAAGTAAGTTTTCACTCCCAGATCTTCAGTGATTTATCTCAGGAGGCACCACTGGTCATGCCAACTGGGGATGATGGGAGTTGTAATCCAGAACACCTGGAGGACAGCAGGTTGGGAAACCTGTTGGGTCTTTTTTTAAAAATCCAGAACCATGAGGACTAGAAACTTACGTGGCCAAAACTGAGCCATGGCTCCCACTTGGTTGCCTTTCCATCAACAGATCAAAATCTTCCAATTACAAAAGAATTTGGGAAATGGCCAAAATAGTTTTTAATATTGCATTGCTCTAGTGATTTTGTTCCCTAAAATCGCACGCCCTTTTAAAGAGATTTATTTGGCATTCATTCTCCCCACTGTTTAACAACGATGTCTGTTTCTGTGTTTTTATTTGCAGTCCTTTCCATTTTTGTAAGCTGTCTCGAGTTGCGGTGTTGAGAAAAAGGTGCAATATAACAACAACAATTTTATTGAATTTGTATTTGGAAATTTTAATATATTCTGCTGTTTAATTTCTATTTTGTTGTTTTTATGATTGGGGGGAGAGATGGGATATGGGATTGCTCTTTAACTTTGAGCTTTTATTGTTATAATATCTTATTGTTATAATTATGTTATACTCTGCCTTGATTCCCTAGGGAAAAGGCAGAATATAAATAAATTATATTATTATTTAATAGTAATAATAATTATTTCAGCAGGCCTTTCCTGATTAGATCCTGGCCTCAGGAGCTCCTGGCCTCTTTTACTCTTTTACTCTTGCTGGCTATCAATTTTTTAAAAATGTGATTTTAGATTAGCTGGTTTTTTAATTTTATACTGGTTTAATATCTTTTTATGGGGGAGGGTGGGGTGGGTGGTGTTTAGGGATTTTAATCTGTATTTGTATTTTAATTGTTGTAAGCCGCCCCGATTGTTTTTAACAGCGGGGCGGAGTAAAAATTATTATTATTATTATTATTATTATTATAACAACAAGCACAGGCAGAGCTATGTCCCATCAGTAGAAGAGGTGCAGACAGGTGGAAATAGAATCATACATACAATGGTAGAGCTGGAAGGGACCTCCAAGGGCCATCTAGTCCAACCCCATTCTGCCATGCAGGAATACACAATCAAATCATTCCCAATGACAGATGGCCATCCAGCCTCTGTCCAAAAAACAAAAATGGATTGTATTGCAGGGCCTTTTCCATGGTAGCTCCACAGTTGGCCTAAAAAAGGCAAAAAGGGAATTCATGTCTCTCTTTTAGCCCAGAATTTATTTATTTTTGTTAATTTGGGGGTATATTATATGATATGTCTGTATGCATATGCAAGTAATGTTGGTTAACAATCTCAAAAATTCAATAAATGTTTTTTAAAAAACCCTACAAAATTTGTATCTGTCAGAAAACAGCACATACAAAACTATGTGCATTCAGGCAAAATAATACCCAGGGCACACAGAGAGAAAAATGTCTAGAAAATGTGCATATCAGGGGACGATAGCACAAGAATGACTATATTAGGGGAAGGCGGACAAAAATGAAAATCTTAGGCAACGATGCTTGAGAAAATACATACATTAGGAGAATAGGCATACCAGATGCAGACTTTAAGGAAAGTATGGAAGTTAAGGCAAATTTTGATAGGTTTTAAAATTTAAAGAATTCACAGTACGATGCGGAAAATGAATGAGAAAAGATACAGCTGCATACAAGTGGAATTAACGCGGATTAGGTACTGATTGATCCGGACACGGTGAATTCTTTCGGGGCCTGAAAGCTCAGTTTATTGAGTGACAGGAAGGATGGGCGAGATGTGTGTGTTTTGTGTGTGTGCATTTGTGTTGGTTGTTAACTGCTGCTAATGTCGGGAGACCCACAAAGGCCATAAACAAGGTTCAATGGGTTGTAGAAAAACAACAGCATTTAATTAATGCCAACGCGCAGGGACGGCGTCGCCAGCCACCTGGCTAAAATTATGGACATCTGGCAGGAAGACCCAGGAAGCCTGGCTGGCGCTGTTGCGAGATAAGGCAGTGAGAGTGTGTCAGACGGCACACACATCCATGCGCAGCCGAGGCAGGTGGCTTGGAGAGCAATGGCGGGGTGGAAGGCAGTGGTGGTTGTTTATCCGCTTTGGGTTTCATTCTGAACTTGGTGCCAGACTTGATACCCTTCCCCAAATTGGTTCGGTGCATTACAGAGGCGCTTTTAAAAGTTTGGACTAAAGCCCAGAGTGGATAGCTGTCCCAACATCATGCATGTGAATGCGCGTATAGGGGACAGAGAGAGAGAGAAATACAGACAGAGGTGGGTAGACTTTCTTATTTTTGTAATCGGAGACAATCCAGATTGCCCAAATGTAGGGGTAGGTTGGAGGGTATAGAAGTAAAAATGGATTAATTGTTTCTCTTTCAGCCCTGTTCATTTTTCTCAGACTGCTCCTGAATATGGAGGTTCTCTCTATTTTTTTTTTAATCTGGTTGATTGGTTGATTGATTGGTTTGATCTCAGTCTCATCTTTCTCCCACAACTGGGACTTGAGGGAGCTCAAAGCAAGCCCCACCGGGATTAAAGCCAAGCCAGTCTCCTTTGGCAGGGAGTTCCACAGCCACCAAGAAAGCCTTCTTATGGTCGACGTTTGCCTCTTTTATTGCATTTAAATCCATCCACCTAACAGGAGTCCTGGATCATACTGAGGATGGGGCAAGCTTGTTTTCTGCTGCTCCAGAGACTAGGACATGGAGCAATGGGTTCAAACTACAGGAAAAGAGATTCCACCTAAATATTAGGATGGAATTATTGACAGTAAGAGCTGTTCAGAAGTGGAATGCACTGCCTGGGATTGTGGTGGACTCTCCTTCTTTGGAGGTTTTTAAGCAGAGGCTGGGTGGCCATCTGTCGGGAATGTTTTGGTTGTGTATTCCTGCATGGCAGGAGGTTAGTCTAGATGGCCTTTGGGGGGACCTTCCAACTCTGTGACTCTGATTCCTATATGAGTGGAATACACTGCATCCTTGGAGTGTGGTGGAGTCTCCTTCTTTGGACGTTTTCCAACAGGCACTGGATGACCATCTGTCGGGAGTGTTTTGATTGTGTATTCCTGCATTTCAAGGGGTTGGACTGGATGGCCTTGGGGGTCCCTTCTAGCTCTGTGGCTCTGATTCCTATACGAGTGGAATCTGCTGCTGTCTCAGAGTGTGGTGGAGTCTCCTTCTTTGGAGGTTTTTAAACAGAGGCCGGATGTCCATCTGTCGAGAATGCTTTGATTGGGTATTCCTGCAGGGCAGAATGGGGTTGGACTAGATGGCCCTTGGGGGTCTCTTCCAACTCTACGATTCTATGAAAATTTCTGGGGGAAATTTAAGACGATCCTACCCAGCTTTCCCTCTGGGTTGAGAGGGGTCAGCCTGCCATCACTGTCCACTGTTCTTTTGCCTCCTTAAGGACTAGGATCTTGCCCCATAGCTGCAAACAGGGGAGCAAGGCTCTCTGCTATGTTTGCCATTTCAGCCGGCAGCCTCTCCCTCCTCCATGTCTCCCCTCCTTTCCACGGCTGCCCTGCCACCCGCATAATTCCAATTCAACGCCTCTCCCTGCGGAGCGAATGCATTTGTACAGCAATTTCCACCGAACAGTGGGGATGAGAGGCAGCTGCGTCCTCACGCTTCCCACTCCCTATGGTGGCACAGCCAAAGTGGGGTGCTGGGGCTAGTGTCTGTCCCCCCCAAACCCCTGCTGTGTCTTTTCCTCCTCTCCCCAGTCTAGGGTGGGCCTCCCCACAGCTCCAGGGAAGGCCACATGCGGCCTACGGAAAATGGACGCCGCAGTGCCTCATTTGGTGGAAGCAAAGGGAGGCGGAAGGAGGCGGCTGTGGGATCCATTAGAGGGAAATTAGGTGTTGGAATTGCAAAGCCAGGGCCGGTGCCGATGGATTATGTGGCGGTTGTTATAGAACAGGGAGAAAGGAAGCCGGCATCTCTGCGTCAGGCCATCCCGCCATCCTGCGCAGGGCTGGCAGCGGGTCTCTGAAATTTCAGATGTGGGTGGGGGACCAAAAGTGGCTTTGAAAATGCTGACACCCCCCTCAAAAGTGCTTGCATCTCTGTGACTTGTGGATCCTGGCGCTAGGGAAATTCCTCCAAAAAGAACAAGGGGACATTGTGAAAGTTGTGTGTGTGTACGCACCTTCTACAAGGTTGCCTGTTGACTTATGGCGACCCCTTGAATTTTGTAGGGTTTTCTTAGGCCAGAAATCCTTATAGATGGTTTTGCTGGTTCCTTCCTCTGAAATATGCCCTATAGCAACTGGGATTCCTTGGCTGTCCTTCTGGGCTTGGGGAAGGTCCTCTTTTTGGACTGCCACTCCCAGAATCCCCTAGCCAGCTATGCTGACAGTCCAAAAAGGCCCCTTTCCCCATGCTCTGGAAGCTCTAGCCTGCAGCATTTGGGGGGAAAAGGACCAAGGTCAGATCTTGTGTGTTTATGTGCTTTCAAGTCACCTATTGACTTATGGCAACCCCATGAATTTCAGAGGGTTTTCTTAGGCCAGGAATCCTCAGCAATGGTTTTCCTAGTCCCTTCCTCGGAAATATTGCCTATGCAGCACCTGGGATTCGGTGGTGGTCTCCCATCCAAGTCCAAACCAGGGCTGACCCTGTTTAGCTTCCAAGATCAGATGGGATCCTTGCCTGGAGGGGATTTAGGCACATCACTGTGAAGGTTGCGCAGTGTATTGTGCTTCCCTTATAGAAAGCTGTACATGGCCGACAGACGCCTAGAAATTTTGACTTCTCTTTTGTTCATTGGCTCGATGGATTTTCCCAGTGCATGTGCATTGCCGTTCTGACTTGACAACCTTGGCAAACTCTATTAGGATGTAAGAGCTCAGGGCTCCCATTCTGTTCAGATATTGGTCTGCATTTCTTCCTCTAAAAAAAGCTTAATTCACCAAGTCTGGTCTTGCAATTCCTAAATCCCCCTCACCAGCGCTCTATCTAAGGCCCTTTCAAAATTTTAGCACTAAGAATCCACTATAACTGCCATGGCAACAATGTCCAATGGATTCCTGGGATCTGCAGTTTGGGGAGAGGCATGTAGGCTTCCCAGCCAGAGAGACTTCTAGGCCCTCCCCAAACTAAAAATCCCAGGATTCCACAGGACACAGCCATGGCTGTTGTAGTGCAATCAAAGCACTGACATTGTGTTGTGGGGAAGGTTCCTTGGAGATGGTGCTGAGGGTTTGAGCCTGGGGTCTTCAAAATGCAAAGGGGGTCCTCTTTCCCTGAGCCGTGGCAAAGCGAGTTTCTAGTCCTCATGGTCCCAAATAAGATTTTGACCCTCTCAGAACACAAGCCTGCCTGGCTCAAGTATTGGCTGCACTGGATTTGGCTCTCCAGCGTTTCAGGTAAGAGTCTTGTCCCCCAGGTAAGTGAGGTCAAGGTGGGAAAATTTGTTAATGAGGAAGAACGTACAAGCTAGGAGAGGCTGCAGCAGTTTGCTTTTGCATGCACCTTCTGGGAAGGGGAAGATTTTTCCACCTCCTCTCCGTCTGCTCAGCAAACAAACTCCTTTTACTCTTTGAACTCTGTCTGCAGCAATTGAAATAAGCTGAGGGCAAAGGGTGAAGGGGCAGGAGGAGAGAGAAAACCGGGACATTTTAAAAGCAGATGGGGAAATGGGATGGCAGAGGATTAATTGGGAATGTCCCTTCCAAATTGGGAGAGTTGGAGGGTAAGCCACGCTCATCCCCAGTAACTGTCACGCCAAGCGTCTCCAGGTTTCTAGCCAGAAGCTGGGCTAGAAATCACAATTTCTTTTTCTTAGTTCACGCAGGACATGTCTGTGACAGGCGGTCAAAACTGGCGGCTCAGAAATCTCTTTCTCTCTTGATTTTGATGATTCCCCTCCCCTAAAACATTTCCTGAGAGCCTTGGAATAATATCTAATCCCCTCCCAAGAGAATAGCTAATGGCTCTCCTCAACGTCAGGCGTATCAGGGAGGAGATCCGCCGTACGGATAAACCCCCCTGACGCGACTTCCACCGTTCAGCCCTTTAAGCCAAAGGATCACTTCTTAATTGACCAAAGCCACCCGAGGGACCAGACGATGCCAATGCCTTTTATTCTCAGGATTTTGGAGAGATGGCCTGAAAGCTCCCAGAGGAGCTGGTTTAACATCCAAGGAAGGAGGGGAAAGCGGCGGAAGAGCAAGGCCTTTGAGAGCAGAAGGGAAGGAAGGAAGGAAGGAAGGAAGGAAGGAAGGAAGGAGGAAGGTGACTTCCTCCATCATATTTCCACATGGAGGTCCCTGCGTCAGACAGAAGGACCGCCAAGTCCTGCACCCTCTGGACTGGGGCTGTCCTCCCGCGAAGCAAAGGCTCGCCTATGCCATCCTAGTCCTCACGGTTCTCAAGAAAGGTTAAGTTTCAAATCGGTACTCTGGACACTTCCTCGTCCTGAATATATCCTGGGTGAATCAAAGGAATTATTTGGCAAATGAGAGCACAGGGTCGAAGGATATATTTGGTAAGCGAGGGCATGGGTTAGCGAGGGCATGTGATAAATTAGTTGGTAAGCGAGGGCATAGGATCAAAGGAAATATTTGGTAAGTCGGGGCACGGGTAAGTGACAGAGAAGCAGCAAAGACCATCCCCTTTTCCATTTTCTCCGCTGTATGCATCGTCTTGAGAGCCAGCATGATGTAGTCGTTGGAGTGTTGGACTAGGACTTTGGGAGACCAGGTTCGAATCCCTGTTCAGCCCCGGAAAGCCACCGGGTGACCTTGGGCAAGTCACGTTCTTTCAGCCGCCTCAAAGGAAGGCCCTGGCAACCCAGCTTTGAAGAAATCACGCAGAGAAAACCCCACAACAGGTTGGGTTTAGGATTGCCACAAGTCAGAAACAATGTGAGCACACACACGGACACCATGCACCATTCTTGCATCTTCATGGCCTCCCTCCCCTCCCCAACTTATATGCCCTTATATATATTATCTGCATGTATATATGGTGCCTTTATACCACCTGTCCGCTTATGGCGACCCTGTGAGTTTCGTAGGGTTTTCGTAGGCGAGGAGTACTCAGCCGTAGTTTTACCAGGGCCTTCCTGTGAAATTGAGGTCACAGCCTCTGGCATTTCTATGCGGTCTCTCTTTCAATTACTCACCCAGCCTGACCCTGCTTAACTTCCAGATCAGTCAAAATCTGGGTGCCTTCAGGGTATTTAGGCCTTCTCCGGATGACTCACAGAACCAAAAGAACTCTTTCAAACGCAACAGCCTCATAAAAGATACATATATCTAACCAGAGTACAATAGAGCAGAGCATTAAAACAACACCCTGCTGCACCTATTACACCTGCCGCTAAACAACCTCATAGTTGGCAAAAGTCATGAATGAGGAAGACCACACAAGCAAGGAGAGGCCATGGCAGTTTGCTTTTGTCTAAACTGACTGAGAAGGACAAAATTCCACCTTCTCCTCTCCGCCTTGCTAACGGAGTGCAACCTACTCTTGGATTTTGCATTTTGAACTCTTGCAATTGTGGCAGTTTGCAACTGTCATGCCCCCTTCCCAGACCCCCAGACGAAGTCAGGCACTCTCTCAGGACCTGGGGCAGATCCTGACAGGGAAATGGAAGGGCAGACGGACAAACATGGATACCCCCCCCCACTAGCCACAAGACACAGATACACACCAGACCATATTCAACACAGACAGGAACGGGAGGGCTTGTGTCCTTCCCAGCATCTTTATACTAAATGCTCATTAATCAACCAACAGCTGAGAGAGGATTCAAGACCATAAATATCTTAGCCTCACTCTCAGCCAGGTGTTGCTAACAACTGACCTTTCTGGAAGAAGCAACGTTCTTAATTCCTGGCTCTGCTTCTTGGACTTTTACCCTACGGACATGGACTGCCCGGACTTTGATAATGATGCACGCCAACTGGTAAGCTTCGGTTTCGCCCACCTGGTGGTCTTCTCTGCATACTTTCTCCTAGCTGACCCCACAACAGAGCAATGATTGAAATGAACTGAGCACAAAGGAGAAAAGTGGGAGAAGGAAAGAGAAACCAGGACATTTCAAAAGGAGCTGTAAAAGTGGGATGACAGAGGAAAAAATCAGGACCGTGCTGCCAAAGTGGAACAGTTGGAGATTTCTGAAAAATCGGGGTCAGAGTTTCCTTGGGGCTTTTTCTGTCTGTTTGGGGGGTGGATGGGAGAGGGGGCAGAGGGTCTCCAGTTTGCCCCCTTGGAAGCGATTTCTCTCCTTGCCTAAATCAAATGTCTTTAAGCCCTGTGATCCCTGTCTTTCACTATTCAGTGTGTATATGAGAGCAACAGAAAGCAAAAGAGAGAATTAGAAGAAAAGATGGGGTAGGGGGGAAGAGAATGTAATTACATTTTGCTCCAGCGACGCCGGGATCCTTTTGAAACGAAATGACTCAAGAGCCCAAAGATTTCCCCGGTTTCTTTGAAAGGGTCTCATTCAAACAGTACAAGAGAGCCGAAAAAGGAAAAGTAGCCAGACAATCGGAGTGCGCCGTGGTGGGAGGCGATGACCAAGGCAAAGCTGGGCAGGGATGGGCGAGAGAGGGGGGACCGTGCAAATCCACACACCGTACACCCCCTGGATTCGAGCCTCCGGCTGCCATTCCCCAAACCATGCAGGAGATGTGGCAGAACATGGAGGCATCAGAACATGTTCTGATGCCTTCAAGTCGTCTGTTGACCGATGGTGACCCTGTGAATTTCTGAGGGTTTTCTTAGGCAAGGAATCTGCAGAGTTTCTTCCTCTGAAATAGTGCCTTGGTATTCATTGGTGGTCTCCCATCTAAGTACTAACCAGGGTAGACCCTGCTTAGCTTCTAAGATCAGACAGGATCTGATGCCAGAAGGGTATTTAGGCTACCTGAGAACATACCCACCAGCATTTCACAAATGGAAACTGGTGCACGTGTGTGGCTGAGCAACATTAGAGTGTGGTCAAGATGGCCAAAGTTATTCACGAGGAGGCACTGGCAAGCTAGGAGAGGCTGCAGCCGTTTGCTTTTGCTTTAGTCTACTGGGAAGGTCAAGGGTCCATCCTCTCCTCTCCCTCCTGCCAATGAGGAAATTATTTTCGTACTTTGAACCCAGTTTGCAGCAATTGAAGGAAGCTGAGGACAAAGGAGGAACGTAGGAGGAAGAGGGGGGAGAAGCCGGGACATTTGAAAGACAGTTGAAAAGTAGGATGGCAGAGGGCTAATCCGAACTATTGGGAGAGTGTGAGGGTGTGCATTTTCAGCAATTGCGTAGTGCCGATTGATAGTATAACTCTGCAGGCGGATACTTTGGCTACGCCGAGGTGATGTGGAATCGCAGCCACAGTCTGGATTCTACCCAAAGCGAAAAACCCTTCCACCCAAATAGTTCCAGCAACTCAGAGAGCTCCTTTCAAGTTCAGACAAAAAACCAGAGTGGATTCACTGCCCCATTGACATGGAAGCCATCCACTGTGACTATGAACCCCCAAAATAGCTTTCCTATTCCTCAGATTTGGGGTGTGTGGGTGGGACTGGTGGCCCAAATTTCTCTTTCCTCCCCATCCCAAGCTCTTTGGGGGATTTTTTTCCCCTTGACGGTGGAGCTAATCAAGGAGTTGGGGTCTTCCCTATCTCAGCATCCCCCTCCCACCGCCGGCCCCTCATGCCAGTTCCACTGGGCTGGAGGATTTTGATGCCTGCTAGGAAGCAAGGAAACCGTGGCTGCTTTGCTCCTGGCATGGCGGATGTGTCCTGCCCATTTTTCAGCTGTCTCCATCCCCCTGTGGTTATGTGTGCTTGAGATAAGCAAGCCATTCAGAGGGTTTTTTTGGGGGGGGGGAATAGAGACACAGAAGGGGGGCAAAGCAATGCAATTTGACCTTGTAAGCTACTCAAGGAACAGCACAAAGGACGGCAAGCATGCATGCAGACAGCCAGGCAGGAAAATGCCAAGTTTCCATGCCACATCCCTTGATCAGACACCAGAAATGACAACAAAAATGACCATTTTTTTGGACGTTTTGTGCAATAAGAAAGCTATCCATGTCATACTTTGCAGCTATGGGTACTAACAACTCTACTAGGATTCCTTCGTTGGGTCCACAAAAGAGTGAGGCCTTTATCGGCCCACCAAAAATGCACAAAACACCCCGCGCAAGCTTTCGAGGCTATACTGGCTTCTTCAGCAGGCAAAAGGGGTGAGAAGACCATACAGGAGAAGAAAAGAAAAGTGACGGTGCTGGAGTCACAGGCTTACATTTTCTTGTTCCTGTTGAGGTTGCTCCCCTTTCTTGGCCATGTGGGGACCAAAGGTGCATCTACACTGTAGAAATAATGCAGTTTAACACCACTTTAACTGCCATGGCTCCATCCTACAGAGCCCTGGGATTGGTAGTTTTTTTTGTGAGGCACCAGCAGTCTTTGGCAGAGGAGGCTAAAGACCATGTAAAACTACCAATCCCAGGATTTCATAGGATGGAGTTACAGCGCTTGAAGTGGTATCGAACTGCATTATTTCTACAGTGTAGATGCACCCTGAAACAAAGGACAGTAAAATTTAAACTCCATTAGACCATTAAACCCTTAGGATAGGAATCTGAGAGAGTGAGTGGGACTTGCCCAAGGTCACCCAGTGAGTTTCCATGATCCCCTGAGGATTTGAACCCTGGTCTTCTGAAATCCTAGGTTGCATCCGCACTGTAGAAATAATCCAGTTTGACACCACTTTAACTGCCATGGCTAAATGCTATGGAATCCTGGGATTGTAGTTTGTTGTGGCACCGGAGCCCTCTGACAGAGAAGGCCGAGTATCTCATAAAACTACAGATCCCAGAATTCCATCGCCTTGAGCCATGGCAGTTAAAGCGGTGTCAAACTGGATTATTTCTGCAATGCAGACACAACATCCAAACCAGTACAGCACGTTAGCTCTTAAGAGTTCTTCAGAGGCCCAAGGTGTCCCTGTGGGTTTCTAGAACCGGGCAGGGATTCGAACCTTGGTCTCCAAGGGTCCTCACCCAACACAGCCACCACTATACCACACTGCCTCTCTGCATGATTTTACTGTTGCCAAAAGACTTTCCCCTCTAAAGACAGACTGATAAACCTTTCACCCTCTCTCATTCACTAGTCCGAACGTCTGGCTGCTTTGGCGAGACACCAATGAATATTTTATAGACGTCTTCAAGAAAAACATATTTTTAGACTGTCCGGCCCAAATCCTGTGGGTGTCTTACGCATGTGTAAATTCCCCTGCGGAAGAGGTTGGTCCAAAGTGGAACGGCCATATTCAGTTCAAGGTTGCAGACGTGGAGCTCTGCGGAGACATGTTTGGCATTGCCGTTCCCTTATGTGATGGGGTTGTGTGTGTGTAGGTATACATATACATACACACCCCATATATATGTATGTGTGTGTGTGTATCTTAACTAGCTGGATCTGGCTCTCCATGTTCTCCAGTTCGATTCTTTGGTATTCTATGGCGTTTCGTTATGATACGCAGTTTTGCGTATTGGCTGTAAGTCCAACAACTCCCTTCCACAGGAAGTCTGGTTGGCCCCCTCCCTGTTCTCTTTCCATCAGCAGGTGAAGACATTTTTTATTTAGGCAGGCTTTTGAATCTTAAATCTTGAATTTTAATTATTGAACTGCAAGCCAGCGTGGCATAGTGGTTTGACTGTTGGACTATGACTCAGGAGACCATGGTTCGAATCCTCACTCATCCATGGAAACCCACGGGATGAGTCACACTCTCTCAGCCTCAGAGGAAGGCAAAGGCAAAACCTCCTCTGAACAAATCTTGCTGAGAAAAGCCCATGAGAGGGCCACATTACTGTTGCTGTAAGTTGGAAATGACCTGAAGGCATGCAAGACCAATTAAAAACCACAAATGAATAACACAGAGATAGACAGTATAGCACAATTCTGCAATGCCTACTCCCTCTTGAATCATATAGAGTTGGAAGAGACCCCAAGGGCCATCTAGTCCAACCCCATTCTGCCTTGCTGGAATATCCAATCGAAGCATCCCTGATGACAGGTGGCCATCCAGCCTCTAGCTGGAAGAGACCCCAAGGGCCATCTAGTCCAACCCCATTCTGCCTTGCTGGAATACCCGATCAAAGCATTCCCTATAGATGGCCATCTGGCCTTTGTTTAAAAACCTCCAAAGATGGAGACTCCATCACACTCTGAGCAGGCAGCCTTCAAAGACCTGCCAAAATAGGCCTTGTTCTCCCCCCATTTTTCCAACCCTTTCCTCGTAATTATACCAAAAAGTATATATTTTTTTGTAAAAGTCTGGAATAAAACACAGGGCGGATTCACCACTCCCCTGACATGGCGCCCACCGGCCACCAGTAAGACTGGTGTTCCAAGAAGGCAGCAAATAAATTTTCCCTTCTGGTCCAAAGCTCCCCAAAGTAGGAAGGTTGTGGGATGGGTCCAACAGCAAGGATCCGAGTTCGAGATACCCTCCCCAGCGAGAAACAAATACCGAGAAGATGAACCCTGCGCCTTCTCTGAATCCTTGCTGGCACGACCGAGCTGTGTTTGTCCCTCCCATCATGGGTGCCTTTATTTTTGAAACGCGGAACAGCAAGACGTAACAAGGGGGTGGCAGTACAATATTGGCAGCTGGCCCTTTCTTTTTTCTTCTCCTACTTTGCCCGTCTGTGCGAGCGACAGACGGCCCAGCTGCCAATATGGAGGCGTGCCAAGCCCAAACGCAACGGGAGAGGTGACCAAGTTTCGGAGAGGAGCCGACGGTGCTGGATTAGCGCACGAGCTAAAGTTTTGGGGGATGCCTGTAGCTCCTCCAAGCTGTTTTTCTGGCCCACTCTCAGATGACCATGGGCTTCCCTCTGCCCAGCCAAACAAAAGGGGCAACTTTCCAAAACTTGAGAAAAACCGCGCTCAGTCCTTCAGCCAGGGATGTGGCGATGCCAAGGTGTCCGCCGTCAAGTCTCCAGGCCCAGGCTGGCTTTCATCCCACTGGGGATGCTAAACCCCTTCTGGGTTTTACTCTGAACTTTAAGGGAGCTATCCCATGTGGGGGACCCTGTCTCCCAAAGAGCTTTGGCACCTCTGATAGCTCCTTGAAAATTCAGACTGATGAAGTTATTGCTCGTTGATGTATAGTCTCTGTGGCCAACATTTAATTTTAGAAATAAACCCCTAAGAAGGCCCTGGTAGACATTTTCTGGATCCTTTTTTTGATCTCTTGAGTCTCCTTTTTGAAGAATTTTAAACAGAGGCTGAATAGCCATCTGTTAGGCGCGCTTTGATTATGTGTTCCTACATGGCAGAATGGGGTTGGACTAGATGGCCCTTGGGGGTCTCTTCCAACTCTAGGATTCTATGATCTTTGTCAGCAACATCAAGTGGAGAAAAATATCAATTAATCTGATCTATCATCTGTCCAGGCTGATGAGGAGACAAGAAGAAAAATTCACTCTCTGGCTTGTTCCTTTTGTGATGTGTCATGACTACAACTCCCACCATCCCCATATGTCTGGGAATAATGGGATTTGTAGTACTGTTAGATCAGGAGGAGGAGCCGGGTTGGAGAAGGCCACACTTTCTACCTGAATGCCTCCATTTCTCTTTCTCTCCATCAATACTCGCAAAGAGCAACAGCTTCACAATTGCCATCTGTTTCTCAATGCACACACACACACACATTCTTGCAAGTACACACTTTCCTGTTTCTTTCTTCAGCACCCGGCACTTCTTTCCCCTATTGTTCAGCTTGTAAAAATATTTGTGTATCTCTCTCTTATTTATAAGGAATCCTTCGTTACCAGTATCGTTTTTAACAGGCTTTTTCTCTTGGGGGTGAAAAAAAAGATATTCACACAAAGTCACTGTCTGGTCTCGTCGGCTCTTCATTTTATTCCATGTATCTTTCTTTTTCTCTGCAGAAGCTGCCGTGAAAGACAAGCGGGTTGGAAATCGTCTGGCGGTTGCCCATCAAGTATTGTTTTCACTATGTGTGTGTGTGTATATCTATACATGTCGGTGGGGAAAAAAAGCATTATATTCAGACTACAACAACTTTATCCAGGCGTGTTTGTAAAAGCGATCAATGCGTATTTCATTACGGTTTGCATCCAAAGTGCTTCGAGTTAATCATCTAAAGCCATCTCAGAATTAATGCTATTGAACAAGGCACAGCGCGGGATATAACAAAGGTTGCACAATTTAAAGGATTTATTTTAAAACAACAACAACAACAACAACATAATTTGAATCCAGCCAGCTTTCTAATCTAAGTCTTGAGCACCGCATAGAAAATGTCCTTCTTAAGGTTTACGGTTGTCCCTCCGTATTCACGGATTTGGTATCCACGGATTTAAGTATTAATGGCTTGAAAAGATTCTTAAAATAATAATAATAATCCAAAAAGCAGACCTTGATTTTGCCATCTTATATAAGGGACACCATTTTTGCTACGCCAGTGCATGTAATGGGACCTGAGTATTCATGGATTTGGGTATCCACAAAAGGGGGTCCTGGAACCAAACCCCAACAAATATGAAGGGACAACTGTATTTACAGCTTGAAAATATTCTTTCAAAAATAATAATCCCAAAAGCAAAGCTTGATTTTGCCATCTTATATAAGGGACGCCATTTTGCTATGCCATTGCATATAATGGGACTTGAGTATTCACGGATTTTGGTATCCACGGGGGGTCCTGGAACCAAACAACTGTATTTCATCTATCTATCTATCTATCTATCTATCTATCTATCTATCACATTCACACATGCTTTTTCTTTCTCTCTCTACTTCACTGATGGTGGAAAACACTTTACCACCCATATCTTGGCCTAAACCAGCCCCCAAAGAACCACAAAACCGGCCAACTCAAGTAGCCACGGAGGCTACCTGGACCTTGAAGGACAGAAGATGGACTCCCTCTTCCAAGCTTGCATCTGAAAAGATTTTTGCAAGAATGCAACCAGCGAGACTCCCGGTCATCTCTCTGCATGAGTCCTATTCTGAGCGGTCCCCTGCCTGGAAGGAAATCAGCCCAGGTCAAGACTGGCCGGAGACTTTTGCTGCCAGAACAAAATGGTGGCGTTGAAAGACTGCCCAAACAATTCCCGCACAGCCAAGGGCGATGCCTAGCAGAGCATGGAAGAAGGAGAACGGTAAGAATCCTTGTTGTCTCTCTGCATGAGTCTTGTCCTGAGTGGGCCTGGATGGAAAAAGATCAGCCCAGGTCAATGGTGGCCTAAGGCATTTTCCTGTTGCAGGCAAAGAACAAAATGGCAGCAATTTGTTAAGGGTGCCCAAACAATTCCTTCACACCCAAGGACAATTCCTTCCAGAGTCATACTCGGGAAGTGGAAGGATCCAAACACAGAGCAGGACATCAGACAGGGAAGCAACAGGCAGCCTCTTGGAGGAAACCCATTGCTTTGGACTGATGGAAGCCTTTGGCTTTGAGCTGAAGAATCCTTGGCTTTGGACAACAACTCCCACAATCCCCGGGGGGCATGCTTGGCTGGGACTTCTGAGAGAAGGAATCCAGAACATCTGGAAGGCCAACGATTTCACACCCTTGAACTCAAGGTCTACTTCGAGTAGACTCATTGAATCAAATGTTACATAATCACCCAGATACATCCCATAGATTCCTCCGTTATTTTTCAGCACAGCTCGGGACCCCCGGTGCCCAAAGATACCTAAGAGCCAAGATCTTTACATCAGGAATACATGGAATAAATCTCCCCAGGTAGAATTATGCATTGATTGTGCTACACAGCCCTTGTGTTCAATGACAACTTTGCACAACCAATTTGGTTCAATTCAATTCGTGATTACTACGCTGAGCTGCCTTGGGCCCCATGTTGGAAGAAAGGTGGGATACTAATCAATCAATCAGTCCATCAATTAATTGATTAATTAATTAATATCCCACCTTTTCCCCAGGGCAGCTGATCATATGAGTTAAAACAAAATATATTTAACAGAATGAATAATGCAAAATGTTTGTAAAGAAAAACTACATTTAAACCACCCTATTCAAAACAGTTGTTCGAAACAGTTTTAAGAGGCCATTAAAACGGATGGATTGGTTGATGTGATTTATATCCTCCCACTATGGGATCCAATGATGATGATGGTGATGGTGAAAGACGGCATGCCAAAGTTAAAAGATCTTCTGCAATAGGCAATTAACATTCAAAGGCCTGGATGAAGAGAAAGGACTTTGCCTTTTGGTGGAAAGAGAGCAGGAAAGGGGCCAATTTGGCTTCCTGTGGCAGGGAGTTCCACAGCCTGGAAGCAACCACCAAGAAGGCCATGTCTTCTGTGTCCTCACCAAAAGAAGTGATGGAGGCAGGTTGTAGTACACCAGTTTCTCTTCCACTGGGCTGAAACCAAAAGCACTTTGCAGCCACTTTCCCTATCCAGATGTGGATAGACATTGCATCACAGATGTGGGGAGAGATGCTGGAGAAATAATGTGCTTTCTCTCACCCTGGTAACAACTCATCTTGAATTTTTCAAGCACCTTCCTCTGCTGCCTTCCTTTCCTGACTCAGAGTCGGTGTTTTCTCTGAGCTGATTAATATTTTAACCCTCTGGCACATTGCGGTACCAGATCTGAGTTATATATCTACGCAGAGGCAAACCTGGTGGGAACTGGAACATGCAAACCTCTCGGTATCGGCGTTTCAGCAAAATCCAGCATCCTGGGGTCGGCGTGGGGAGGAGATCTTTCCCAGGGCTGATGAGAGGTTGCAGATGGGGATCGGTCCCCAATGGAGTCCTTGGCAATCTGTTGCCAACCTGCTGACAAGCCCTGAGCTGTGCTGCCGTTGGTGCATGATAGGAATTGTGCTCTACCGGCAGAAGAAAAACCACAAACAACGAGACCCACACTCTTTGGTTAGCTGTGCCATGCAGAAGGGAGACCAGCTTTGCACGTGCGTGCATGCGTCTGAGTTAGCAATGGAAAGATCCCGGAGCAGAGACGGTTGTGGAGACCTCTGGTAATGGAAACCCAACCCCGAGTTCTGTTCTGCTGCAGGACTTTATCAGACGCAGCAAAAATCATGGGATTACGACAACATAGTAGCACAAATGGGCCTTGCTATCACATGATGTTGGCGTCCTTGTGTAGTTACTCCATGCTCCAGTTGCAAAAACCCCTCATCCTCTGTCTATCTGGAAGTGCTTTTAGCAGCATTGGGAAGATGGTGAAGAAGGGCTGGAGAAACACAGACTTTCTGTGCTTGGTTGCATTAGTGTGACTGTAGTGAACAATGCAATAAACTGGGAAAGGGTGGGATTCTGTTCTAGCCGATCTAGCTAGGGCCATGCGCGCCTGCCGACAACCGGCGAGGGAAACAGCCGCTGCCCCCAGAAGCCCTTCCTGAGCATGCGCAAAGAGCAAAACAGAGAGAAAAGGGGGAAAGCAAATAGACCTGCCTCTCCTGTAATTTAACATATGTTAAAGTGTTTAAAAAAGGAAAAAGTGGGATTGTAGTCTAGCTGATCCTCCTGCTGTTGTGTGTGCTTGCCTACACACAGGCACACACAGGCCCTCTCTTTCCTGCACACATCACCCACATAGTCTATATCTCTCTCACAGAGAGACAGAGTCCACCTTTGTCTTATAGACTTACACTTGCAGTCTTCCCCTCTCTTACACACACACACGCACAAAACTTTCTCACAACCCCCTCTCTCATGCACTCACTCACACACACAAAACCATACAAATCTCTCCCTCTCTCTTACACACACACACACACAACTTTCTCTTTAAACATACACAACCCCCTCTCACACACTTACTCATGCACACAAAACCATACACAACCTCTCCCTCTCTCTTACACACACACACACAACCCTCCTCTCACACACTCCTTTCTCTTTAAACACACACAACCTCTCTCTCACACACACTCTCACACACACAAAACCCTACAAACCTCTCTCCCTCTCTCTTATACAAGCACACACACACACAGCCCCCTCCCTTTCAAACACACCATGCCTTCCTCTTTTGTTCACACACACATATAGACAAACAGTGTGTCTTTCTGTCTTTGTTACCACAAAATCCCCCCCCCCCAAATCTTTCTCTCTTACAGGAACACACACAACCCCTCTCCCCGCCCCGCCATCCCTCTCACACACACACAAAACAAAGGCCTCACTTTCTTTCCAAAAAGAGACACACAACAGATACCCACAGTCTCACACACAGAGAGACAAAAATCTCTCTTTTGCACACACAGATGTGCATAGACAACCTTTCTCCCAATCTCCTACACACAGAGTCCCCCCTCACTTACACACACACACACACACACACACACACAACCTTTCTCTCTCCCTCTCTGGCCCCCCTCCCATTCCAGGCCCGGCTTTGTCAGCTGATTCCGCTGACGGCTTATTTCTTGAGCCGAACCCATTACTGCGCTGTTTATGGGCCGCGTTTTCAAAAGGCAATCTTTCAATCAGGCGTGTTTAAAGAATTGATTGGAGGCCAAATTACCCTGGTGGCGCGGCGGTGGTGGCGGTGAGGAGGGAAACACCCCGGCGCCAACACTTAAGGGTGGCCGCCCTCCGCCGCCTGAGGTCATCTATAGGGTCCCCCTTGTGCAACACGCCATAGCGCTGGTGTTGGGCTCAGGGAACCACCCAGGTCCACAGGTGGGCAACCACAGGCCCTGGGGTCAAATATGGCCCTTGTGGGGTCAAACCCAGCCTGCCTGAGACCCCCTGGGCATCCGCACCGCCTCTCCCATATTGCGTCCATTCTCCAGCTCTTGTAAAAAGTGCCCCACATCCTCAAAGGAACTCATTTTTGCACCCCAAAAACCCCTGTTAGTCCCCTAAAGCTTCCCCATTTTTTTTGGAAGCAAAATTGGTGTACTTTTGGGACAAGCTTTACGTAACCGTGACTAACTGGTGGTCATGAAAAACAGAACCATTACGGGATAAGTTGTTGTTGTTATTATTACTTCTTATCTGCCTCTCCCTATGGATCGAGGCAGGGAACAAGAGATTAAAATGCAGCAATAAATAGACACGTAACGCAGTTAAAAACACGAACACCAATTAAAAATACATAATCGGTTAAAAGAACATAAGATCGGTTTAAAAAGCATACATACATATTACATTCATAATTTAAAAACTTGCAATTTAAAAACCATCTGGTTAGGCCTGCTGGGAGAGATTGGTCTTTATGGCTATTTTGAATGCAGACAACGTATCCAGCTGTTGGATTTCTTCTGGCAGGTCGTTCCACAATTTAGGGGCGGCTGATGAAAAAAAATATCCTTTGGTTTATTGCAGAAATATTGCAGTTTGACCTGCTTTAATTATAATGGCTCCATCTTATGGAATCCTGGGATTTGTAGTTTGCTGTGGCACCAGATCTCTTGGACAGAGAAGGCTAAATTCTTGGCCCTTTGAAGAGCGGCTTAGGGAGCTGGGAAGAGAATGTGGAGAGGGGACATGATAGCCCTGTTTAAATATTTGAAGGGATGGCATACTGAGGATGGAGCAAGCTTGTTTTCTATGGCTCCAGAGACTAGGACACGGAGCAATGGGTTCAAATTGCAGGAAAAGAGATTCCACCTAAACATTAGGAAGAATTTCCTGAGGGTAACAGCTGTTTGGAAGTGGAATACACTACCTCGTAGTGTGGTGGAGTCTCCTTTTTTGGAAGTTTTTAAACAGAGGCTCCATGGCCATCTGTTGGCAATGCTTTGATTGTGTATTCCTGCATGGCAGGGGGTTAGATTGGATGACCCTTGGGGGTATCTTCCAACTCTATGAGTCTATGAGCTCTCCATGGTGCTGAAATTGTTTAGAACTAGAGGCTGGATGGCCATCTGTTGGGAATGATTTGATTGTGTATTCCTGCGTGGCACAAGGGGGTTGGACTGGATGACCCTTGGGGGTCTCTTCCAAGTCTAAGATTCTATGATTCTATGACTAAATATCTCACAAAGCTACAAATCCCAGAACTCCATAGCACTGAGCTATGGCAGCTATTTCTGCAGTGTAGCAACAGCTGCTATCCCAGAGTTTTCTTGCAAAGGTCTATTCAGAGGAGGTACGCCACTGCCTTCCTCCAAGGTGGAGAGCGACTGAATTGCTCAAGGCAACCCAGTGGGTTTCCATAACCGAGCAGGGGTTCAAACTCTACTCTCCTGGAGTCCAACACCCAACCACGATACCACGCTGGAGCAAGCCACGTTGGCCTAGAAAACAAGAGGCTCCCAGCCTTCATGGACCAAAACTGTACACAGATGCCATCTCGAACAGCACCGAACAGGCAACCAACACCCCGAAGTGTACATACGGTACCCCCCGCCGGCTACAAATTTCACCCCCCTTTGAAACTCTCTGCTTTCTGGATCTTGATTTTCCCCGTGGGGTGAGCCAGGGGTGCATGCTAGGGGTGCAAATAAAGCAAAAATGAAAGCACACGGGAGGCAGCTACAGCTGGCGACTGGCAGAAGCATGTTCCAATTTTTGTTAGTCCCTGGCCATTAACAAATACCCGACTCTTTTCCAAAACCCCTGATGCTGGTTTATTTAAAGAGCTGGTGTTAAGTGCATTTAATTCCTTGGAAAAAATGGGATAGGGGTGGGAGGAGTGAGTTGTGGAGGGAAAAGGCAGAAGGAAAGGAAGGAATGAGAAGAGAAAATAAACTTAAGGGGGTTATATACACCTTCAGTGGGATGTACATTTGTTGACAGTTGAGAGCCTTGAAGGTTTAGGACAAGAGTGGGGAACCCTTGGCCTTCTAGATGTTTTGGACTACAATTCCCAGAATTCCACACCCATGACCATGCGAGCTATGACTTGTGGGAGCTGAAGTCCAAAACGTCTAGAAGGCCAAAGGTTCCCCACGGTTGGTCTAGAACAGGGGTTCTCAACCTGTGGGTCTCCAGATGTTGCTGGACTATAGTTCCCAGAATCCCTCGCTATTGGCTTTGCTGTCTGGAGGTTCTGGGAAGTGTAGTCCAACAACATCAGGGGGACCACAGGTCAAGAACAATGCTACTAAGCATTGAAGGAGACTCCACCAAACTCCCAGGCAATGGTGCAAAGGGTTGGTTATTACTTTTAAAGCCCATTAAAGCCCTACATGGTTTGGGTCCAGGTTACCTATGAGATCACTAGTCAATGGTTTACTCAGTGGGTCTACTTTAGTTGGGACTAACTCACAGAATTCAGGCCGATGGGTTTACTTAGGAAAAGATGGTGATCCATTTGGTTGTGTCCTGGATTCTTGTTCTTCCTATCTATCTATCTATCCATCCATCTATCTACTTCTGCAATGTGCCTTATATTGGTCTTTTGGAAACTCCAATTATTTCAAAATATGGCAGCCAAGTTGGTTGGAGGTACATCCAGGAGTGATCACATCACCCCAATTATTAAAATCACTCCACTGGCTGCCAATTCGTTTCCAGGTAATGTACAAGTGTTGGTTATTACCTTTAAAGCCCTACATGGTTTGGGTCCAGGTTACCTACAAGGATCACCTTCTCCCCTATAATCCACCCCATAAACTCAGGTCTTTTGGGGGACATTTGTTCCAGTCAGCCAGGATGAGGCTGGCAACGGTCACCCAGATGACTTTTTCTCCAGCTGCCCCTGGACTTCGGAATGACCTGCCAGAAGATATTCCACAGTCCAAATTCAAAACAGCATTAAAAACCAGTCTTTTTCCAGCAGCCCTATCCAGATGATTTTGAAGTGTGGATTTTAAATGGTGTGTTGACTGTTTTAAAATGTCCCAATGTATAATTAAAATGTCAGGCTCTGTTTAAAGCCAACATAGGGGTCATCGGGTCAGCACCAGCCTCAAGCAGAAAGAGTGCACGGCCACAATGAAAGCAACAAATCTAAAAAAAGCAACATGCCCTGTGTCAATGCCTTTATTGGGGTCAACCCCGTAACTCTACAATGGAGGACTTAAATTTTATGGCTTTCTTTTATAACCTTTTCCCTTGTTGCTTCTCCACCAATCTTTGCATGTATAGATAATGTCCAAGACCCTAAGATGCAGACCTATACTAGCTCCCATGTCAGTAGGATGGGAGATGCCATCCCAGGTTTTCTCTAGCTTTAAAGGAAATCTCCAGGATGCTGAACCTGATTTCCTAAGTTTCCTAAATAGCTTCAGCACCTCGGAGACCAACACATGAAGCAGTTTTCATCTGTGAAATGTTGGAGAGTATGCCAGAGCCAGCATGATGTTGTAGTTTGAGTGTTGGAGACCAGGGTTCAAATCCCTATTTGACCATGGAAACCCACTGGCTGGCCTTGGGTGAGTCACACCCTCTCAGCCTCAGAGGAAGGTGAAGGCAAATCCTCCTCTGAACAAATCTTGCCAAGAAAACCCCATAATAAATTCACCTTACGGTCGCCATAAGTCGAAAAGGATTTGAAGGCTCACAACAACAGCAACAGTAAATACTTTCTGCAAATGTTAGAAATCTGGGGACCAAAGGAAAATTTCATGGTGGGGGCAGAAATATTTTTTGGGGGGCAATGCTTCCATTTTATTACACACACCCCTGAAGCTACACCTCCGACTATGGGGAAAGCTTTTCTATCCCGACCCGGTGAAGTGACCTCAAGAAGGCACAGCTCAGCATTTCTGCAGGCAAATTTCATCCGCATCTTTTCCTCCAAAAACACCAAGGACGCCTTTCCCCGCTTTCGAAGCCGCCTTCTCCGAGAGAGAAGAGAAAGCTGGTCTTTAACTGGAGGGCAACCAGAATTCAAAGATGACCTCTGGAGCAGGAGGTCACCGAGTCAAGCGCAGAGCGTGTGATCCGGCGGAGGCCTGAAGGCCCGAAGCTGCGCGGCATGTGATGGATTCCTCCTTTCTGCAATGGCACCCCGAATGGAAACCTGACCATGCCAGACCCCCAAGACAAAGCAGATGCATTGTCGGCTGGCACCCTCTCGTAGCCTGACCTCCGCCTGGCATTGCGGGCTTTCTTAAAGATCTTTCCTCCTCCAGATCTCCAGAAATTACCAAATACAAATCTGTTCCACTTTGCCCATCACACGCCTCTCCTCTCCCGGGAAGCATTTTTTGCTCCCCAACATGAACGCCCACCGGCCATTCCGCCTTTTAATCCGCCCGCTTTTGCCCGGGAATGACGCATGCCGAGTTTAATTAACTTTATTGATATTCAGAAATTAGGAGAATGACTAAAGGTAATTGCTCATTAAAAATCATTAAACTGACGCAGCAGGCATCAAAAGGCCTACCTCCCTGCTTTCCCAATTAATCGCAGCCTCCTTCCCTTCCATCCCTGGTGGTGCTTTCGGTCTCCCCCAAAACTGGTTGGTGGGGCCGGCCGGCTGGCGTTGCTGTACCCCGGGCATGTTGCCGACACCTCTCTCAGGCGCAACATTGTCGGAGAGGAAAGGCCACGGCTGGCTAGGCAGCTGGGACGCAGATTGCTTGCTTCATGCTGCATTTCCATGGCTGACAAGAGGTTTCATGTAATGAGGTTTTATTTTATTTGGGGAGGGGGGAATTAAGTACGTGCTGGCATCGAGGCACCTGCATTTTCCAACAATGCAAAAATAGGCCCAGAGAAAAGGGGTGGCTCCATTTTGGGGAGAAGGGAGGAGGTTATGAATCTGCTTTCAATTTTAGTTTGAACTTTAAGAGACGGGTCCAAGATATTTTCCTTGGTTTTTTCCCCATGTTTTGGAAGAGTTTATTTCTGACATTTCGCCTGCATCTGTAGCTGGCATCTTCAGAAAATGCCAAAAATGTCAGAAATAAACTTCTAGAACATGGCCTCACCGCCCAGAAAAAAACCAAGAAAAACCTATACATGCCAGCCATGAAAGCCTTTGACTTCACATTGAGGGTCCAAGATACTGGGAGTGAAAGGGAATTTTTAAAAAACCACTCTTTCAGGTTTGTGAATGGAGCCTGACAGTAAATTGAACTCAGGAGTTTATTTAACACGTTAAAAAAATGTTCTGAGCCATGCTACAAAATGCCCTAATATAGTCTGCTGATATGATAACAGCTAGAACACCGGAATATGATACCAAGAACAGATGTGATGTTTATAGTTTGGGAATAACTGTTTTTGTTGTTAACTGCCATCAAGTTGATTTCATTTTATTCTGACCTTATTAACAAGAGACTTCCAAGTCTCCCAGTTAGCAATAGCCCTGCTCAGGTCTTGCAAACTCAGGGCAGCAGCCATGGCTTCCTTGAAGGAGTTAATCCACCTGTAATGTGGTTTTCCTCTTTCCCTGTTACCTTCTACCTTGTGTGTGTGTTCGTGATTTCAAATTCCCTGTTGACTTATGGCAACCCCATGAATTTTGTAGGGTTTTCTTAGGGCAGGAATCCTCAGAGGTGGTTTGGACAGAAATAGAGCCAACAGCACCTGGGATTCCTTGGCATTCCTTTTGGGCTTTGGGTATCCTTCTTTTTGGACCGCCACTCCCAGAATCCCCCAGCCAGCACACGTACACACATAAAGGAAAGGTGTTATTTTAGGCAAGCAATCTCACATTAGAAAAAAGGGTCCTTGTACATGATGGCACCTTTTTTCATCACAAAGTTTTGGAACAGTTTTATTTTCCGCCGAGGTTAGAAAGACGCCAAAGCTCTGACGTGACTAGGTGAACGTTCCTACTCCGCTCACGATACAGGTGGGGTTCTGGGTTTTTGGATGCTCACGGCAAGCTGAGAACCTGGACCTCTTTGTCCGGTGAAGAAGGCAGTACCTCTCGTACCCCTCCATCAGTCCCAACATCTCCCAAGTCTCTTGGTCAGTCTCCCTTGTGCCTCGTGGCACCCACCATGTTTTTATAACCTCTTCCACAAACTTATCCCCAAACTGGCCATCTTCATTGGTCAGTTTGGTGCCTCCCGAACCCCAATAAATGTAACCGAAGCCATGGCATCATGAACGCTTGGTTTCCCTGGAGGAGGGGGTTATATCCCTCAGCTGTTTTGCCCAGATAATGGACGCAACTTTACCCACCCCAAAGCTGGACTTTTTGTCCACCCGGTTCAAGGCTCGGCCACCCGTGGTCTGTAGCCCGTGGTCTTGGGTGAGAGTGACCTGTCCATTCATGGTCCACAGAGGAATGTGGCCCTCAGTGGAGAAATGGTTCCCCAGACCCAGGGCTGGATGATGGCTTTCTTGTCAGTGGGGCCTGGAATCCATTTTGGGTTTTAGTCTGTTCCGCTGCCAAACAGCTCTTACAATCAAGACATTCCTTTAAAAGTCTGCTTAAATTTGCAACCTCTTCCATTCTTGCAAAAAAAGGGGGGGGGGGGAAACTCAGTATGAAATGCATAAACAGGTGCTGTTTCCCTCTTCTCCCCCCACGGCTGCCTTGACTTCTTTTCTTTCTCTCTTTTCCTTGCCAGTTGTGCGCACAACACCGAGATTATTAATATTGCTGGCAGCATATGGCATTTTATGTAACAGGTCCCTCCACGTCGTCACTTTGCAACCCCTGTGTGCGGTTTGATAAGCCCTCCAGAAACAGTGGCATGCAATTGTTGCCAAGGCCCCGAAAGACAGGCCCTAAGCCCCCCCATCCCTGATGCACTTGGACTACAGCTCCCATCATCCCAGAAGCTTGCCTGGCTGGGTTGGGATGCTGGGCCCTGAAGATACAAGAGAGAGCCCAGCTTGGCTAATAAAGATGCAAAGCGATAGGTTTGCAGAAACAACGCTATTGCGTTCTCTCACACACAAGGCCGGATTAGCGCACAAACGAACGGCGCCACCGTTCAGGGTGATTGGATTGTAGAAATAGCTCTCTCTCTGTCACACAAACACACATGACCTTATTAACTACACTACAATAAAGACCTCAGATTATAAGGGCATCTCTAGATCCAGAAATAAATATTCCAATTCTTTATTTTTTGCAAAACAAAAACAAAAAACCCCCCAAACAAACCCATGTTAGATTAATACACTAAAATTTCTTGGTTGTTCTTGGGAGCCTCTTGAATTTATTCATTTTTTAAATTGATCTGCTTGCATTTTTAAAATCCCACCCAAATAAAAGAGGGGGAAATTGCAACACCAGCATATCACGAAAACCCAGCATCCCTTATTGCTATCTCGAAAACACGCCAAAGCAAAACAATTAAACCATTTGACATAATTTAGGGCTTAATCTGGCCCCACACAGGCTCATGAAAATGGGGGAGAATTGGAGCGCCTTGGATTCTGCATGGGGAGAAATGGATCTTTCCCTTTTCATCCCAGTTGCATTGGTACATCTTTAAATGTTACTCCGAGCCACATTATCTCCCCGCTAACACACACACACACACACACACTCACACCTTGAGTCTACTTCTCATGTTTCTCTTAGTCCAACAACTGGCATGAGATTTTTGGCTTCAGAAATTTCTGCCATTCCATGTTAAATCGGTATATACAACCCTTGGGCAGTGTTGTCGTGAAGGCATTTCTGATATACGGCAGCCCTAAGGTGACCCTATCAGGGGTTTTTTTTGGCCAGATGTGTTCAGAGGGGCTTTGCCTTTGTATTTCCTCTGAGGCTGAGAGAGTGTGACTTGCCCAAGCTCCCCCCAGAGACTTTGTATGGCTAAGTGGGCATTCGAATCCTGGTCTTGCTTATCCACACGACACAAATAATCTGGTTTGAAACTGGAATATTTGCATAGCTCCTTCCTCTGGAATCCTGATGTTTGTAGTTTTACAAGGTTTTTGCCTTCTCTGCCCAAGAGTGCTGGTGCCTCACCAAACTACAAATCCCAGGATCCTATAGGAAGGAGCCATGCAAATAATCCAGTTTCAACCTGGATCATTTCTCTAGTGTGAATGCCCCTCTATAGTCCGACCCTCAAACCACTCCACCACACAGGAGCATGCAATGGGGAGAGAACGGCATTGCATTGTCTTCCTTGGACCCTGTGATCCTGGGAAGAGAAGAAGGGTACATTTCGGACATGCATCCAAGGCAGATGCAATGCAGAAAGCCAGGGAAGTGGAGGACGAGGAGAAGGAGGGAGGCCCAGCTATCTGAGCCGGAAAGCAAGCAAGCAAGCAAGCAAGCGCTGTTTTCCCCCAACAGAATTCCACGCTGCCTGACCTCTATTAACCACGGCGGCGAGCTGGGCTTCGCCTGCCTCCACCGCTGGGATGGGAGACTGCGTGCGTGTCCTTGACTAACCTCCCTGAACAGGCAGGAGGAACAAAGGGCCAGCTGTACACAAATGTACGTGTGTGTATGTGTGTAATGCACAGACACCTTTTGGGATCGATGACATTAGACAGAAGGAGTCCACAAGTTCTGGCTGACGTGAACCACGGACTGATGCAAGGACCCCAGAACTGTTTTTGAGGCCACACAAGCTCATCGTCAGCAGGAAGGTTGTTATTAATTTTTTCTGGCTGCTTGTGGGTATGTGGTGTTTTTTTTGTGTTTTTTTTTTTGCAAGACAGTGGAAACACAGCATGTTGCACAGAAAAAATATCATCGCCACCATCTAGCAGAAGGCAGAGGCCATCTGAATGCAGGTCTACCTTGGTTGACGAAAGAAACATGGACATGTTCTGACATTAATTGCTGTTCGGCAGTGGAATACGTGGCTGCCTCCGAATGTGGCAGAGTCTAATTCTTTGGAGGTTTTCAAACAGAGTTTGGATGGCCATCTGTCGGGAATGCTTTGATTGGGTATTCCTGCATGGCAGAAGGGGGTTGGACTAGATGGCCCCTTGGGGGTCTCTTCCAACTCTATGATTCTAGGATAATTTCTACACAGTTCTATTTGCCACACACAGATGTCCACTTACATGCACACATCCCATGTTCAATCCCAGCCCTCGGTTAAAAACATGCAAACTATCCTTGTTCCAATGTGATTAAACTATCTATGAAATGAAAAACAAATTGGACCCAATTAAAAAAAAGCAACTATAAATAAAATGGCACATGCCCCCTCCTTTTTTTAAAAAAAGAACTGATCAGTTCCCCAAAGCATGTTAGAATAAAAATAAATAAAAATAGGCTGCTGATGAAAGGACCTGAAAGGGTGCATCTACAATGTAGAAATACAGTTGTCCCTCCACATTCACGGATTTGGCATTCACAGTTTTAAGTATTCACGGCTTGAAAATATCCTTTAAAAAATAATAATCCAAAAAGCAAACCTTGATTTTGCTATCTTATTATATCAGGGACACCATTTTGCTATGCCATTGCATATCATGGGACTTGAGTATTCACGGATGTGGGTATCCACGAAAGGGGGTCCTGGGACCAAACCCCAGAGAATATGAAGGGAGAACTGTAATGCAGTTTGATACCACCTGAATTGCCATGGCTCCATCCTACAGAATCCTGGGATTTGTAGTTTGGTAAGGCATGGGCAGCACTCTTTGGCAGAGAAGGCTAAAGGCCTTGTGAAACTACAAATCCCAGGGTTCCATAGGGTGGTGCTACAGCACGTAAAGTGGTGTCAAACAGCATTATTTCTGCAGTGCAGATGTACCCAAAGGGACCAGACTTCCCCAGGAAGGAGTCTCCTAGCCGGGGAGCAACCACCAAAAAGGCCTCGTCCCATATCCCCACCAGACATAGCCCTGAAGGCCTCAGGACCGAGAGAAGGGCTTCCTCCAGGTAGCCTAGGATGGGAAGAGAGTCCTTTGATAGCTCGGACTGCCACTCGGACTGAGAAAACCCTAGCAGAAGCAGCATGGTGCAGTAGTTCAAATATTGGGTTAGGATTCTGGGAGACCAGGGTTCAAATCCCTGCTCAACAATGGAAACCCCCTGCGTGACCTTGGACAAGTCACACACTCTCAGCTTCAGAGGAAGGCAAGACAAACCCCTCTTGCTGAGAAAACCTCCTGATAGGGTTGGCCTTAGGGTCGCCATAAGTCGGAAACGACTTGAAGGTACCCAACAACAACAAGAGCAAAGCCAGGGTTTCACATCAGCCGGACTGGACGGGGGCACCGGGTTTTAGCCCCACAACCTGTGTCTAACGCCAGCCTCAGCTTGAAAGCGAGGAGAGACCAGGGCACTGCTGGGGTCCTGAGCAAGGCCCGATTAACCGCTGCGCTAAGTAAGCGACTGACCGGGTTTCCCTCCAGCAAATTGGAGTCAATTTTCCTGCTCTGCCATTATCATAATCTGGGAGCAAAAAAATGTCTCAGCAGCTGAGAAGAACACAGGGTTCGGCTCTGTCGTCAGAAGACGAATAAAGCCAAGTTGCGCTCTGAGCTGCGGGAGGACTTTAAAAAGAGCCAGCGCGAGAGATGGGCGACAGGCGAAGGCCGGACTGCGCGGCTTGGACATTTGCGGTGGGGGGAAAATCAGGGTGGATGAAGGGGAGCGAAGGAGGTGGGGGTTTATGCATGTTTCTCTCCAGAGCATTCACATCATTCTTCTTGGGTCTACTACCACTCCCAGAATCCTGGGCAACCTGGCTGGGGGATTTGGGGAGTTATAGTGCAAGAAAGGAACCTTCCCGAGTCTTGCTTCTCTCTGGAAACTTGCTTCCATCTCAGCGAACACATTTGATGGGAAATCAAAGTCCACTCCATGAAGAACTGCCACCTTAATCGATTTTTGGTTGCCGTGTGCCTTCAAGTCATTTCTGACTTATGGCAACCCTAATGTGGGGTTTTCTGAGGCTGAGAGAGTGTGATTTGCCCAAGGTCACCCAGTGGGTTTCTATGGCTGAGCAGGGATTTGAATTCTGGTCTCCAGAGTCGTAGTCCAACGCTCAAACCACTAGGCCATGCTGGCTTATTTATATTCTGCTTTCATCCTAAAGAGGCTTAACAATGTAAATTAAAACAAAAGAACTAAAATTACATGGAGTCCAAAAAGTTTTTTTTAAGGGTCAATCTAGTTAAAACATTACTTTTAAGACATGAATGTAGAAATCATTAAAAACACAGGAAGAAAGAGCACAGTTAATTGCATGGCTTTCTACCCCAATAATGGTTTGAGCATTGGACTGGGACTCTAGAGACCAGGGTTCGAATCCTTACTCAGCCATGGAAACCCTTCAGGTGGCCTTGGGCAAGTCACACTCTCTCAGCCTCAGAAAATGCCATGTCAGGGTTGCCATAAGTCAGAAATGACTTGAAGGCACACTACAACCAAAACTAGATTAAGGTGGCAGCCTTGGGCAAGTCTCACTCTCTCAGCCTCAGAGGAAGGCAAGGGCAAACCCCCTCTGAACAAATCTTGCCAACAAAACCCCATGATAGGTTCGCCATAAATCGGAAATGACTTTGGAGGCACACCATGAGGATAGTTAAGGAAGGTTTAAACAGGGAGGCCTTTGCTTGCCGGTGGAAAGATAACAAAGAGGGGGCAGCTCAACATTTCCTTTCATTTGGGGCCATTGGGTTGCCTTCCTTCCTGGAAGCCATGAATCCTAGACTTGGAAGGACCATCAACCCCTTTTTCAATGCAAGATCTCCAGCTAAATCATCCCCAGAAGAAGGGAGCTGTCCAGCCTCTTTTTAAAAGAAAGCCAAAGATGGAGACCCCATTGCCCAACAAGAAGGTCCTTCTGGGGTCCCATTGAAATCTACACTCTTGCAGTTTAAAACCATTAGACCCAGTTCTGTCTTCTGGGACAGCAGAGACCAGGCCCAGACCCTCTTCTTTGGGACAGCACCCCTGGGTATTTAAAGAGGGCTTAAACTGGGCTTCCCTTGGGCAGAAGCTGCTAGTGAGGCCAATGCTAGGAGTACCACTTCTTGTCTCATCTTTCTCTGGCTTTATTAATTTATTTATTCATTTTGAGGAGTGGGTTAACATTTCCCTCCTCCATTTCACCCCCCCTCCCCACCTGCGTGCCAGAGAGCCTTCTCAGTCAGGAGGCCGGGGAGACGCACCACTCTTAAGCTCTCAAGGAGAAAGACGCAACCCCCCCCCAAATCCCCCCCAATCCCCTTAGCAAGATTAATTACGCCTCTGAAGCCGCACAAGCTAAAAATACAAGATCTCTTTGGAAAGCTGTAATTTTCAGGCACTCAGAGAGAATCTCGGCTCCCAACAGCATGCAACAGTTCCCTGTTGATGACGGCACCCATCACGGTGATCATCACTGCCTCTGAGTCCACCACATACTGAACATCAGTCCTCTTGGCTAAAGAATCATAGACTCATAGAGTTGGAAGAGACCCCCAAGGGCCATCTAGTCCAACCCCATTCTGCCCTGCAGGAATACCCAATCAAAGCATTCCCGATAGATGGCCATCCAGCCTCTGTTTAAAAAGCCCCAAAGAAGGAGACCCCACTGCATTCCCAGGCAGCAGTGTATTCCACTCATATAGGAATCAGAGTCATAGAGTTGGAAGGGACCCCCAAGGGCCATTTAGTCCAACCCCATTCTGCCCTGCAGGAATACACAACCAAAACATTCCCAATCACAGAGGACCATCCAGCCTCTGCTTAAAAACCTCCAAAGAAGGAGACTCCACCACACTCCCAGCAGTGAATTTCATAGAATCATAGAGTTGGAAGGGACCCCAAGGGCCATCTATTCCAACCCCATTCTGCCCTGCAGGAATACACAACCAAAACATTCCCAATGACAGATGGCCACCCAGCCTCTGCTTAAAAACCTCCAAAGGAGACTCCACCACACTACAAGGCAGAGTATTCCACTTCCGAACAGCTCTTAAGATGATTAAATACATACAGAGATTTGAAGTTGGATTTTAAAAGGCAAAGGACTCCAAGTGCTCAGGTTCGGGCTGGAGCAAGGTGTATGATCCAGTCCTAGTCTAGATGGACCAATGGTTAGAGTTTCTAGAAGGCAGCCACCTATGTTCCTGTTTAAACCAGGCTTTCATTTAGCATCATGAGGACTAGACTCTTGACTTCATTTTTAAAGGAAGAAGGGCTGGAGGTGCTTTGGTTGGTATATGTGAGGTCCTCTGCTCCATTTCCTACTGATTATTAGCTCAAGGTCATCCACCGGACTCTCTTCCTCACCATTTTTATCCTCACACCACTCTTGAGAGGTAGGCCAGGCTGAGAAAGAAGATTCCTGAGGCCTAAATCCCCAATAAAGGAGACCCACTGAATCAACTGGATTTATCTATTAGTTGACTCACCGTTTAACAACCAATCCCATAGGTTTAATTGGGACTGACCAACAGGATTCCAAGCAGGATGAGTATTACGGCCCAAGGGAGGCTAAAAACCTTGACTTCCCAAACCAGGACTCTAACCACTACACCGCACGGAGAGGTGGAAGAAGGGAAAACCACACCAGAGGCTGCCGGTCAGCCATCCTGATCTCTCTTTTCTTTCTTGCTGAAACAGAAGGATCTTTATTGCAAGACATTCCTTGTTGGAGAGTTCAAGACACGCACCACTGAGCGCTAGGTTTGTTTCATAAAAAGGAAACAGAGACAAAAAACACAACTTGCTCGACACTTATGGGCTCATGGAGTCCCAGGAGGCACCGGATGGCGTCTGGCTTCTCCCCTTTGGCTCCTTCCCAGCAGACAGGCCTTGAGTAGAAGGTGAGCCCGGGGTCCTTGTTCACCCCAAGGATGCCCTCCGGCTGCCCTGAGGGGCACCCCCTGGAAACAGATGCCCCCCCATATGAGCAGGGGTGGGGTGGAGGAAGAGCACACACACACACACAAACCCTAGCGACTCCGGGAGGACTTGCTCAAAGAGGGATGCACAACATTGCTGCCATCTGCCAAAGATGCCGTGTGTCCTCAGGCAAAGAGATGGAGTCATGTCAGCTAACTGGGGAAAGGGAGAGCGATGGAGATGGAGATGGAGAGGAAGGGCAGGAAGGCCCGGAGGTTGTGGGGTGTCATGGGAAGACAAAACCACGGGCAGACTGGCTCTAGGAGGGCTCACACAAGGATGAAGGGGCACAGTCATTGTCTGGTGGGGATCACAGAGTTATGCAAAGTGGTGGGCTGATGTTGGGTAAAAGCAAGAAGAGGAGGAGGAAGAGGAGGAGGAGGAAGAGGAAGTAGAGGAAGAGGAGGAGGAAGAAGAAGAGGGGGAAGAGAAATAGGAGGAGAAAGAAGAGGAGGGGAGGAAGAAGAGGAAGAGGAGGAGGAAGAGGAAGTAGAGGAAGAGGAAGAGGGGGAGGAGGAAGAAGAGGAAGAGGAGGAGGAAGAGAGGGAAGAGGAGGGGAGGAAGAAGAGGAAGAGGAGGAGGAAGAAGAAGAGGGGGAAGAGAAAGAGGAGGAGAAAGAAGAGGAGGGGAGGAAGAAGAGGAAGAGGAGGAGGAAGAGGAAGTAGAGGAAGAGGAAGAGGAAGAAGAAGAGGAAGAGGGGGAGGAGGAAGAGAGGGAAGAGGAGGAGGAAGAGGAGGGGAGGAAGAAGAGGAAGAGGAGGAGGAAGAGGAAGTAGAGGAAGAGGAGGAGGAAGAAGAGGAGGGGAGAAAGACAAAGGAGAGGAAGAGGAGGAGGAGGAGGAAGAAGAGGAAGAGGGGGAAGAGGAAGAAGAGGAAGAAGAGGAGGAGGAAGAGGGGGAAGAGGAGGAGGAAGAGGGGAGGAAGAAGAGGAAGAAGAGGAAGAGGAGGAAGAGGAAGAAGAGGAGGAAGAGGAAGAAGAGGGGGAAGAGGAAGAAGAGGAAGAGGAGGAGAAAGAAGAGGAAGAGGAGGAGGAAGAAGAAGAGGAAGAGGAGGAGAAAGAAGAGGAAGAGGAGGAGGAAGAAGAAAAGGAAGAGGGGGAGGAGGAAGAAGAGGAGGGGAGGAAGACAAAGGAGAGGAAAAGGAGGAGGAGGAAGAAGAGGAAGTAGAAGAAGAAGGGGAAGGGGAGGAGAAGGAAGAAGAAGGACCAACCCTTGACCATCATGGTCTACACCAACTGTGGGGCAATGTGTAGGCCCTGACAAATGTTCCTGGGTTGCAACTCCCATCAGTCCTAGTCAGCATGCACAATGGCCAAGGACAAGATGGCCCTTCTCCTGTTCCATGTACAAGAGCCATGGCCATCCCCAACCATTCTGCTGCCTGAGGCTGGTCCAGCACCCCAAATGGCACAGCCAGTACCCCCCCACACACACACCCCTTGGTGGAGAAGCTTTTCCTTTTCTCCTGGCTCGCTCATCTTTCTTTCCTTCTCTTCTGAATCTCCTGCCAATCCATTTTCAGGCTGGAGATTAATTCATCCCCTCCCACCTCTGCTGTTGACAGATCTTTCCTGGGTAAACAAATGATAATCATAATGACAATAATAAATCAATTCCAGGCAAGCATTTTTTTAAAATATATGCATCCCTCCTTCAAAGACATTCCAACGGCATTCATTTTGCGAAGGGATTACATGTCCTTGGAACTCATCCATCTTGGAGGATCTTCAGGAGCGAAGCTCTCCGTGCCGCCAGGGACAAATCCAACGAGAAGGATCTAGGAGTGCCTAGAAGTTTCCAGACCCACAAACACAGTCAACACGCTGCAGAGAAAGGCGTTCCTTTGTCATAGCGACCGAATGCAGAATCCAGGAATGCCTGGCTAGTTTCTTCCATTAAAATAAAAAACCCGGGTGCCATGCAACTGATGGCAATTTCTTTCTTCTATTGCCACCCCATTTCTCCAAATCCAAGAGATGGAGAGGGAAAGCAGTGTCTACTCCGAGCAGCTTGAAGCCACCATAACAAAAACCCTTGTCTTCACGAAGTGGGTATCTCACCCATCTCAGCGCCAATCGGGCATATGGCGTGTGTGATGCTCGCAAGCAAGAGAGTTAATATCGGAGCGATTGGACGGGATCAAACCGAGGATTTGTAACAAATCTGAAAGTCTGATTCCTCTCCTTTCAAACCTCCCCGCAGAAAATGACAAGTCTATCCTCAATTAATAGCCAAAAAGAGGATGAAGGCCTAAGCGCCAGCGATGAGGAGTGGCGAGCGGGTAATCTAGCCAGCTTTCTCAATTTGGCGCAGGCTTTAAAACTGCCTGGCGCAGAGGGTGCCTTTCACCCCTTCGAAGAGGCTCCATGTGTTGGAAGGAGAGGATGTCCCTTGGCACTAGAGGTGTCCTTGTTGGCTTATATCCCTCTTGAAGGAAGCCATCAGAAGCTTCAGCATGTTCTTTGCCCCCTTCCTTTCGAATATGGCGAATCCTCGTGGGGGCTCATGGGGACAAAAAGGTATTCTCCTCGCATTCTTTGAGGATTTTTCCCCATTGTCTAGATAACACCCAGACTGGCATCATGAGGAACAAAAGAGCTTTAAGGAGGAAATACGAAAACGCCCAAGAATTTCACCGCGTAGCGCCTTGTTACGGTTTGGTGGTGAGTGACTCTGACAGATGCTGAAGGAGGGAGGGAGGGAGAAAGAAAGACAGAAAGGGGTGTCCAGACGGAGGCGTGAAGGCGGTCCAGCTCTCCGTGAGCCAGGCCTGGAAAGCAGCCAAGCGCTTCGTGGTTTTCCTCCTCTTTTGCGCAAAATGGAGCCAAAGCTATAATTTCTTGTTTAAAATAATAATCACCTTTTTAAAATTATTTTTTAAAGAGGGCCTTTAAATGTTTGGGGAGGGCCCCAGTTGCCACATGTCCAAATCACAGGCCGTGAACCTGAGCCTCTGGTTTTGGGGCGTATCTTTCCTTTATGAGCCCAAGAGGGACACCCCACTCCTCCATCCTTTGGCTCAGACAAGGCCATCCCCAAACACTCTGCTGCCTGAGGCCAAGATGGCTCTTTTCACATCCCATATACAATACTCAGGACCATCCTCAAATATTCTGCTGCCTGAGCCAAGGACAAGATGGTTCCTCTCTTGTTCCATATTCCAGAGTCCAGGCCGCCCCCAAATATTCTGCCAAGGAGAAAATGGATCTTCTCCCATTCTGCATACATGGGCTGGGGCCCTCCCCAAACATTCTGCTGCCTGAGGCCAAAAGCAAGACGGTGGAGTCTCCTTCTTTGGAGGTTCTTAAACCAAAGTTGGGTGGCCATCTGTTCGGAGTCCTTTGATTGTGTCTTCCTGCATGGCAGAATGGGATTGGACTAGATGGCCCTTGGGGTCTCTTCCAACTCTAGGATTCTATGGTTCCCCTTCCATTCCCCATACAAGAGCAAGTCCTTGGTGGCCGGACAGTGGTCCGAACTCTGTGGCCTAGTCCCAACTAGAGACAAATGAACTTTGACACCACACAAAGGGAAATCCCATTGTTTCCATAAATCTGTTCTAGGTGGGACTATCCTTTCATTATATTTTTCCTCCACCTCTGAGGGAGGAACACAGAACAGGGTGTGTGTCCTGTCCAACCCTACCCCTTCCATGACTCTTAGAATAAGAGGCGGCTGCTTCATTCTACCTCATGCTAGGGCCAACTCTGCTAATTCCTCACGCCGTCGTTCAGGCCGCGCATGGGCACGCATCTCCATTGCATCCCCGGTTATTAATCTCCAAACTCCATCTGGCCTTTGATGTTTGCAGGAAATAAATGCCTCCCCAAGGGGTGACTCACGATCAGTTTTGACACTCCAACATTCAGTGGGTCTTAAACACCCTTTGGTTGCCCAGGAATAAGGTTCAAGGGGGGCGGAAACGGGGTGTTCGGAAAAGCTGGGTTTCTTGCTCTTTTCCCCCGGGTGTGCTCACGGGGTTGGTGGGGAGATGGAGGTAATATTTCTAATCAGCTTTTCTAACTGCAAGTAGAAAAACTCGGATTACTTTCGAGAGCAATTAATGCTATCCGCCAGGGAGCCATTGCGGGTATTTTTAGAAATACGTGGGATCTCAATGCTCACTCAACCTCAAAGTCAAGTTTGCTCCTGGAAAGAAAAGCCCTCAAATTATTCTACATTATTTCTTAAACACACATACGCACATGCAGAGCTTTATAATCCTTAAAGAAAATTAATGCAACAGAGTCTTTTTCTGTAGGTGTTAGTGGGTTGAACACTACCGCTGGTCCTAACTGGAACAGGCCTGCTGGATCCATGGGATTTATGTGCGTGTTGACTCGCTAGTCAACGGTTTACTCAGTGGGTCTACTTTACTTTGGACCGACCCACAGAATTCAGGATGATGAGTTTCCTTAGGGGGAGTTGGTGATCCATTTGCTTGTATCCTGGATTCTTATTTCTCATATCTGTTTATTGACTTCTGCATGGTATGGGGTTGGACTGGATGACCCTTGTGGTCCCTTTCAACTCTATGATTCTGCAATGTCCTGTAAAATGGGCTAACTCTGTACCAAGTTTGGAAACTCCAATTATTTCAAAATATGGCAGCCAGATTGGTTACAGGTACATACAGAAGTGATCATATCACACCAATTGTTAAAACCACTCCACTGGCTGCCAATTCGTTTCTGGGCAAGGTACAAAGTGTTGGGTTAAAGCCCTACATGGTTTGGGTCCAGGTTACCTATGGGATCACCTTCTCCCATATAATCCACCCCATACACCCAGGTCTTCTGGGGGACATTGACTTCAACCAGCCAGGACCAGACTGGCAACGGTCACCCCAAGGACATTTTTGTCCGGCAGGGGGTAGGACTAGATGCCCTCGTGGTTTCTTCCAACTCTATGATTATATGATATGATATGATACCCCAGACTGCAGGTTGCCAAAAGAAAAAAATCGGCAGCTGAATACGCTGTTTGCATTTAAAACACTATTAAAGATATCTCTCTTCTGGAAGGCCTACCCAGTTGATTTTAAACTATGCATTTTATATTGGCATTTTAAATTTATGGATGTGTTTAATGCAATGTTTCTTTTAATCCTAGGTGTTTTAACCTGTGTTTCAATGATTTTATGTTTTAGTTTTATATTGTATTTTAATCCATGTTGGACCCCACTGTGAACATTGGGGAGAGGTGGGTAAGAAGTAAATCATCATCCTCATCATCATGAGTTGCCCCTACCATTAGACGGGGTGAGCAAGCCACCTCAGGCTTCAAAGCATTAGTGATTTAATTAGCTGTTATCCTATGGGGAGAGTTGGTTTAGTGGATATTCTGCCTCCTGTATACAGTTGTCCATATTTGCTGGGGTTTGGTTCCAGGACCGCTATGGATACCAAAATCCGTGAATACTTAAGTCCCATTATATGCAACGGCATAGCAAAATGGTGTCCTTATATAAGATGGCAAAATCAAGGTTTGCTTTTTGGATTATTATTTTTTAAAGAATATTTCCAAACCATGAATACTTAAATCCGTGGATACCAAAATCCGTGAATACTCAAGTCTCATGATATGCAATGGCATAGCAAAATGGCGTCCCTTATACAAGTTGGCAAAATCAAGGTTTGCTTTTTGGATTATTATTTTTTAAAGAATATTTCCAAACCGTGAATACTTAAATCCGTGGATACCAAAATCCGTGAATACTCAAGTCTCATGATATGCAATGGCATAGCAAAATGGCGTCCCTTATATAAGAGGGCAAAATCAAGGTTTGCTTTTTGGATTATTATTTTTTAAAGAATATTTTCATGCCGTGAATACTTAAATCCGTGGATACCAAAATCTGTGAATACTCAAGTCCCATTATATGCAATGGCATAGCAAAATGGCGTCCCTTATACAAGTTGGCAAAATCAAGGTTTGCTTTTTGGATTATTATTTTTTAAAGAATATTTTCAAGCCGTGAATACTTAAATCCATGGATACCAAATCCGTGGATATGGAGGGACAACTGTAATTATGTTCTGGATGTTGTCCATTGGCCCCAACTGGACTGGATCTAGTGAATCAATGATGGCAGGGGGGGCGGTTTGATTCAACACATAAGTAAATCCACTCTTTTCAGCGGGCCTTCTCAAATTTGGACTAGGAACAGGACAATGTGTATTCTGCCTCGTAAAATAACGTGATCAGATTCAGGCGCTATGCATTGGGAAGGGTTACATGGGTGCTGCTTCCTGCTCAGTTCTCAGGCAGCCAAATATTTTGGGCTGCAACCTTGATTACCATAATTTATTTTCTTTTTTATCCATCACCGGTGCTTTTGCAATATCCTCCTTTCTCCAAAATGCAATCTTGGCTCTACCCCAGCCAAAACTGATCTTTGAACTGCGCGATAAATGCTGCTCAGCCCCATCCGCCAAACCTACGACACCTCGGCGTCTCTGGGGGAAAACCATTATTTCAAAGTGTATATGAGTCGATAAATCAAGAACACAGGGACCTGTCAAAAGACTGTTATGAAAGGCATTATTTCTATGGTTGTTAATACGGGGTGTGTGAGAGAGAAAGAAGAAGAAAGAATGAATTACCCGAGGTGAGAAAATAAAAACCTTCCTAAAGTCTACACACATATTGCTAGAATACCCCGCAGGCTACGAATGCTTGTATGTGTTTCATTTTCAACACGCCGACCCAACTTTGGAAATACTTATTTTAAAAATAGAAATAAAAATTGTGGATCCAAGTAACGTTTCCCCCCAATCAATCAATCATGCCCCATTCCTTCCATATCAACACTTTATTTATACCCCACCTTTCCCCAAGACTGGGACACCAGTTAAAAAGAAATACTAGTAAAGCTACATGTAGTTAACAATAACCCAATTAAGATTAAAACAGCATTAAAGAGTGTGTAGAATTAAAACCATTCAAGACCTCAAAAGTCTAGAATATGAGCAGTATAGTTCTCTGAAACAAAAAAAGTGCTTTATAGCGAAAGCAATTGCTTTCCAAATGCCTGTTCGGATTAAAAAGGTCTTCACCTTCCCTAGCAGGGAGAAGGCCAACCTAGGCTCTCTGGGAAGGGATTTCGAGAATTTCGGAGCAGCCACTGAGAAGGCCCTGACACTAAGGTTGCCAGATTTAAAACTGGAGAGGGCTCCTGTCCCTTTAATGGTTGTGTAGAAGAGGGGATTTTTGCAAGGGAATGATGGGGATGCAAGCTCCGCTTTCTCCAATCCCTCTTGCAGGTATCGAAGGCACAGGAGCCCTGTCCTGTTTTTCACATGGCAACCCTACCTGTCTCCTGTGTTCCTACCAAGGGTGTCTTGGCAGGATGGAGAGAAATGGATATTGTGCCATTGTTTCCTTGAAATCCAACCTAAGAGCTCCAGGGAGGTCTTCTCAATGCTACAAAAGGAGGAATTCTATAACGGTAATATTGCAACACAGGCAACTGTATCCATTTACTCTTAAGGAAGCTAAAGGAGAAAACAACCCACCCCTCTTTTAAAAATAATACCCCACGGGGTTCAGAGAGCCCAAAGAAGGGGGAATTGGATTGCAGCCATTGCAGGCCACGATCCCTTGAAATAATAATAATAATAATAACAACTTTATTTTTATACCCTGCCTTTTACCTATTAGGCAATCAAGGTGGCTCACAACAATTGGATATAAAACAAAATCCATAATAGTAATAATGTAAAACAATTTACCCCCCTTAAAATTACATATAATAGTGCATATATTTAAAATAACTGGCAAATTCACCAGTGACATAAAATAACTACCCAAAACTTTTTTTTGCTAAAGTGGAAGCAATGAAGCAAAAGTAATGCCTACCAGCAATATCATCTATCTATAGATTGCCTATCTATCTATCTATCTATCTCCGTCTGTCTCTTGATGGATAGATCACCCATCTATCTTCCCTTCTCACAATCCTGCTCCAAATCCCATTGTGAGCTAAAGACTTTTCTTTAAAGCATCTATCCTCCTCAAAGGCAGCTCCTGAGCATTGTTTTCTCAGAGTTATTAGAATTTTAAAATATCTATATTTCTTGATTGATTGATTGATAGACAGATAGATAGGCAGACAACAGAGTGCAGAATCCTGTTACTTTAGAATAGAGCTGTTGAATCAATTGTGGCAACCTATCGGTAAATCCAGGGGCTTCAATGGGTCGACACAAATCGACAGGGTTTTGTCCAGAAAGCTGGATCGATCAGGCATTTACGAAAGGTACATCAGATCAATGCCAGTAAAAATAAAGGTTAAATTCATGTGTGAAGTGCTCGGCACAGACTCGGAGGCAACCTAAAAGCAGAATTCACAAGCCACCTTCCTTCTCCCTGCCTGGTAAGTATTTTCTTCATGAGATAATAATACGGATCACCCAGGTCCTACGGATAGTTCCAATAACAGAGAAGAGCTGTTGAATCCATGGGGTTTTTACCCTATGGGTTGATGCTCTAGTCAATTGATCCAGTGGGTCAGTCCTAATGGAGACGACTAAGACACCGGCTCATCATAATAAAGCACTCGGATATGAAGGACAGTTAGAAGATACCCTTTGCAACCCCATTTGAACCTGCCAGTCCCATATCTTGGGGGTCCCCACCCCAGCATACAAACCCCCCCTTGCTTTTCCACAGATGAGCTAAAACTGTCCTGGCATGGCAGGGGAAGAGAAGGTTAAGAGAGAGGCGTCCATTCGGACCGGCTTGGTGCAAGATTAAACAGGTTCAGATCTGGGCCAGGGAAGGTCAAGGGACAGCGATGAAGTTGGATTAAAAAGAGGACATTGGGGGATTGTTGCATGTGTGTTTGTGTTTGCATGTGTGTGTGTTAGAGTTGCCCAGTTTCCAAAGCAGCAACAAGGGACAGTTGCAAATGCATGGCATGCAGAAAGTAGCTGCAAACAAGTTGGGGTGCTACCTAAAATGTCAAATGGAAGCATTGATTTTCTTTAAGCTTAGCCGTATTTTTCTCCGTAAAAATTAATGCATTGTCTGTGTCCATGGATTACATTTCTGTCTTTAAGGAGGACCCACACTCCAAAATGTAGGAATATATATATATATATATATATATATTTAGGGTGCGGGCATGTGGTTCAGTCTGTATAAAAGGAAAAGATCCCCCTCCTTCAAAGAAGGGGTGACCCTTATAATAAAGGATGCCCACCAACCCAATAAAGAGATTCCTGACACTCCATGGAGGGGCATCTCTTATAATAGGCAACACCTGCCAGCCAAGGATACCCCTTATTAGAAGGGACATATTGCAACCCAAGTGTGTGTGTGTGTGTTGCATGCATTTGTGTAATCTCCAGATTGCAATTCCAGAAGCCTTCCTTTCCCCTCTCTGCCTAAACAGCCCCAAAATGAAACAAAAAGGAGAGCAACTTGGAGAAGAAGTTTTGTCCGGATGAAGTGGAGGCTTGGAGGGTCTTGCAAAAACCAGTCCATAGGAGGCAAAAATGGGGGGTTATTTGAAAAGTAGGGGGGGGGTTGGAAGGTGTTGGAAGGGTGTTGTTATCTAAGGCTGGAGGCATCTAAAAAAGACACACAGACACACACCATCCTAATTAAAAGGTTTTTAGGGCTTCTTTCCTTGCCTGCTTCAATTACAAGCCAGGCAATGGAGGGGGGGGCAGGAAAGGATGGGGGTTGTTTAAGAAGGAATAAATCAATTATTTTTTTCAAAGAAGCCGAACATGATTAAGCCTCTCTCTCTCTCTCTCTCTTTCCTCTCCATCGCCCTGGGAAACACAATCAAACCATTTTGAAAGAATAGTTGTAGTAATAATAATATTACCAAAAAGAGAGAGAAAATTAACATTGTCACTGGGTAATTACAAGGGGAAACCAACCCCCCCCCCAACCCTTAAGCAATGGGATCTTGATCCGACTTAAGCTGCAAAAGCGGGTTGGGGGTCTGGTGGGGAAGAGTGGGTGGGAAGAGAAAGAGGCGGGGAGGCAACCAGAGCTCTTCAGAAAGCAATGGATGCAAAAAAGCAGATGGTGGGTGGGTGGCTTGGAAACCACTTTATATATATATATATTTGCATATTTTGGACATGCAATTCAGCTCCTCCCTATATTAGTCCAAGCCCCCCATCTCCCAAGTGGGGAGGGGATTCGACCCCCCCATAAAAAGCCACCTCTTACCTTGAGCCCGGACCCCGACAACCGCGGCTAGCAGGAGCCAGACCCCCGGCCACCCCTTCATCGCCTCTTTCTTGGGGGGCTCTGCAATTGCTCCTGGTCTTCTGGGCTCTCCCTCTTTTCCTTGCCTGCTTTGGGAGACCCCCGAGCCTGCTTTTGCCCTCCAGGGCTTGGCTAGCTGGGCTTCCTGGCTTGCTTAGGAAGACCCCCGGGGTCTTGATCCGCAGAGTTCAGAAGAGAGAGCAAGAGAGTGAATGCAAGAGAGAGCAAGCCAGCAAGCGAGCGAGCAAGCGCCTTTCAGCACCGCGGACAGCGCCTGGCTGCGAACAGCGCCTTACCGTAAAGCCCCGAGTAGCGCCGCCTTACAATCCCCGGGAAAAAAAGAAGAGCAAGAGGAAGAGGAGGGAAAGGAGGCCAGCCCACTCCCACCCTTTGGGGACTTCTTTTCATTTGGGGAGGGGGTGTTAGGAATGTTTCTATTGAAATAAAACCCTTCTACAAAATAATACACCCCACTGCAAAAGGCTGTAACAATCACGCCAATCCCCCCCAAAAGGCAGTAACAATAACGCCAATCCCCCCCCCATCTCTTTACTTAACTATCTATCCTAACACTAATACGTTTTCCCTTTTAATCTAAAGATTAAGGGGTTTGGTTCCAGGAGCCTCTCCCCACGCCCGTGGATACCCAAATCCGTGGATACTCAAGTCCCATGATATGCAATGGCAGAGCAAAATGGTGTCCCTGATATAATAAGATGGCAAAATCAAGGCTTGCTTTTACGATTATTATTATTATTAAAGAATCTTTTCAAGCCGTGAAGACTTAAATCCGCGGATACCAAATCCGTCGATACAGAGGGACAACGGTACATTATTTCCTCTTCGCCTTCTTCTTCCTCCTCCTCCTGTGTTTCCTCCTCCTTCTCTTATATTATTTCTTCCTCTTCCTCCTCCTTCCTCTCCTCTTCATCCCTTTCTTCTTCCTCTTCCTCCTGAGTTTCCTCCTCCTCCTCTTACATGATTTGTTCTTCCTCCACTTCCTCCTCCTCCTTCCTTTCTTCTTCCTCTTCCTCCTGAGTTTCCTCCTCCTCCTCCATTATTTCTTCTTCTTCCTCTTTTAACCTTGCCCTCCTTCTCCACCTTCTGCTTCCTCCTCCTCTCTTTCTTCTTCCTCTTCCTCCTGAGTTTCCTCCCCTCCTCTTACATTATTCATTCTTCCTCCTCTTCCTCCTCCTTCTTCCTCTCCTCCTTCTCCCTTTCTTCTTCCTCTTCCTCCTCAGTTTCCTCCTCCTCCATTATTTATTCTTCTTCTTCTTCCTTCCTCTCCTCCACTTCCTCCTCCTCTTCTTCCTCTTCCTCCTCAGTTTCCTCCTCATCCTCTGACATTATTTCTTCCTCTTCCTCTTCCACTTCCTCCTCCTTCTTTCTCTTCTCCTTCTTCTCCTCTTTCTTTTTCCTCTTCCTCCTCAGTTTCCTCCTCCTTCATTATTTCTTCTTCTCCTCCACTTCCTCCTCCTCTTCCCTTTCTTCTTCCTCTTCCTCCTGAGTTTCCTCCTCTCCTCTTACATTATTCATTCTTCCTCCTCCTCCTTCCTCTCCTCCTTCTCCCTTTCTTCTTCCTCTTCCTCCTCAGTTTCCTCCTCCTCCATCATTTCTTCTTCTTCCTCCTTCCTCTTCCTCCTGAGTTTCCTCTTCCTCCTCCTCCATCATTTCTTCTTCTTCCTCCTTCCTCTTCCTCCTGAGTTTCCTCCTCCTCCTCTTACATGATTTGTTCTTCCTCCACTTCCTCCTCCTCCCTCTTCCTCTTGAGTTTCCTCCTCCTCCCTCTTCCTCCTGAGTTTCCTCCTCCTCCTCTTCCATTATTTCTTCTTCCTCCACTTCTTCCTCTTTTAACCTTGCTCTCCTTCTCCTCCTTCCTCCTCCTCCTGTTTCCTCTTCTCCTCTTACATTATTCATTTTCCCTCCTCTTCCTGTTCCTTCTTCCTTTCTTCTTCCTCATCCTCTTCCTCCTGAGTTTCCTCTTCCTCCTCCTCCATTATTTCTTCTCCTCCTCCTCCTCCTCCTCCCTGTCTTCTTCCTCTTCCTCCTGAGTTTCCTCCTCCTCCTCTTCCATGATTTCTTCTTCCTCCACTTCTTCCTCTTTTAACCTTGCTCTCCTTCTCCTCCTTCTCCTTCCTCCTCCTCCTGTTTCCTCCTCTTCCTGTTCCTTCTTCCTTCCTTCTTCCTCTTCCTCCTGAGTTTCCTCTTCCTCCTCCTCCATCATTTCTTCTTCTTCCTCCTTCCTCTTCCTCCTGAGTTTCCTCCTCCTCCTCTTACCTGATTTCTTCCTCTTCCTCCTCCACTTCCTCCCCTGCCCCCTCTTTCCAGGTGGCAGTTTCACTCTAAGCTCCCTTCCCAAGGGCCCAGGGACCCCCAAACTGGCAAAACTAGGAAGGGGGTGAGCCTATTGGGGGAAGTGGGGCAGGGTGGGCTGGAGCCAAGGAGGCCAGTCCCCCCTCCCTCTCCCCATCTATTACCCCCCACACCACCTCCTGCCTCCCATCAGCCCCTCAAAAACGCTGATCTCAAGACCCCTGGCCTCCTCCTCCTCCAACATTTCAAATTCACCGGATAATGAAGATGGTTTTTGAGCATACAAAGGACAATAAATTATTACTTTGCGCTCAATAAACGCCAAGGCTGCCGGCAGCTGCATCAGCAGCAATCGGTTCTCACAGGAGAAATGGGGTGGTGTGGGGAGGGGGGCTTTTTTGGGGGGGAGAAATAACTTAATTACTTTTACATTACATTTCCAACCCTGCAGGGCTCCTGAGCAAGAGACTGGCCTTGCAGGGAGGCATGGGGAGTGGGGGTCAGTATGGACCCCCTTTGGCCCATGGGATCCCAAAGCCAACCAGGAAAACTGGCCAGGGGGGCTGGGCTGGAGAAAGGCCCCCAGGGTGGGGGCATTTCTGTTCCCTGGGCTTGGATGAATTGGGAGCCGGAGAGGAGGAGGAGAAGGCATTTTTCCTCTTTCGCTGCCATGCAAAATCTGCCAACAGGCCTCGGCTATTGTGCTGCTCTAGGCGAAAATTAATTTTCACTATCCACCCAACATCTTGTTGCATTCATGGCGGGTATGTGTGCATGAGAGAGAGAGAAAGTAAAAATGGATGGATGCAATCTCTGTCAAGCCTCACAACCCCCAGGAGCTGGAAATATGTTTGTCCCAGGGTCCAGATTTTGGATTAAAGTGCAGTTGTCCCTCCGGATCCACAGATTTAAAATAATGATCCAAAAAGCAAACTTTGATTTTGCCATTTTATATAAGGGACACCATTTTGCTCTGCCATTGCAAATAATGGGACCTGAGTATTCATGGATTTAAGTATTCACAGCTTGAAAATATTCTTTAAAAAAAGAATAATCCCAAAAGCAAACCTTGATTTTGCCATTTTATATAAGGGACACCATTTTGCTCTGCCATTGCATATCATGGGACTTGGGTATCCACGGATTTGGGTATCCACGAAAGGGGGTCCTGGAACCAAACCCCAGCAAATATGAAGGGATAAATGTACCTCTTTTTTTGGATGACATCTCCCAAGCACTGCCCGGCCACTTGATTGGCACCTTTTCCAAACTCTGTCTCCCTCCAGTGGTGTCAGTGAATCCGCTCTGGGGTTTAGTCTGAATTTCAAAGGAATTAGCCAAAGTGCTTTCCCCACAAATTAGGAAACTAAAAATCCTAGAATTTAAGGCTTTCACAACCAGCATCTATAGATTTTCCTTGGGGGTTTTTCTGGGCTGTGAGGCCATGTTCTGGAATAGTTTCTTTCTAGAAAGAAACTAAAGAAAGAAACTATTCCAGAACACAGCCTCACCGCCTGGAAAAAAACCAAGGAAAATCCCAGAATCTTTCACCTAGATCACAATTTGGAAATTGATTCCATGTGTCTACTTGAGATGCTGGCCATGAAGTGGGAAGGTTCCCCCAAAGGTCATCTAGTCTAACCCCCTGCTAGTGAAGGAATATGCACTGCTAGAGCATCCCTGAGAGACGGTCATCCATCTTCTGTTTAGAAACCTCCAATGGAGCAGAATCCACCATCTTCTGGTCCACACCTCAACAGCTTGTACTAAAGAAGTTCTTCCTCATCTTTAGTCAGAAAGTGTATTAAGAAGTTACTTTTTTCAACAATATGAGGAGCAATAGATTAGGTGAGGATGGTGAGGAAGGGCCTTTTTAGCCTCCTCTTAGAGGCCGGATGGAATATCATTTCTGGGCCAAGTTAAAGCATAGATTTCTATTAAAGACTTTGGGAGTATAATAATTTTACCCAGTTCACAGATGCACATTTTAAAAAAAACTATTTTTTTTTACTGTTTCACATTTCAAAATTGTGCAAATTGATTTTAATTGTACACTGCCTTCAGGTCCTTGGAGACGGAACAGAACAGAATAATTAAATAAAGTAATATAGAAGAGAGAAAGAAAGAAAAAGCCACAGTCTCCATGGATCCCCATTGGGTGACTTTGGGAAAGTCACACTCTCAGCCTCAGAGGAAGGCAATGGTAAACCTCCTCGGAACAAATCTTGCCAAGAAAACCCCATAGTAGCTTCAATGTAGGGTCTCCATAAATCAGGAATGACACGAAGGCACACAGCAACCAATTCTAAGTCAACGGCTCCCAAACCGAGATAGGACCCCAAATATTCTTGGACTCCAACTCCCAGGGTCCCCAGCCAATGTTGTCAATTCCCTGGGTATTCTGGGAGTTTGGATGTAAAAAGTTTTTCTTTTCTGCTTTGGTCCACCAAGTCTCCAATACGGAGACAAGACACAGTGAAACATTCTTTAACAACAGAGGAAAATCCATTTCTTAAAAACCCAATTTGGAATTGCATTCCAGGGTCATAACATTTATATTCCTCAGGAATTTTGCTGGTACTGCCTTTGACACATTTCATTTTTTGGGTTTTTTTTGGGTGGGTAGGTTGCATTCTGTGTAAAAAAGTATATTTCCAGTCTTTGAATTGTGCCATATTTTCTTACCCTGGCATCCTTCTGGGGCAGAGATATCACGCACAATTAAATCCGAGCGACGATCCTCTTTATTTAATACAGCTAATGGATTGCAACAGCTTCCAGAAGTCTGGTCTCTTGCCCTGGCTCATTTTTTAAAAACGTGTCTTAAAAAAAAAAAAAGACACTCCAAAAAAAATTACTTTAAATTGAATTTTAACCTCCTACTGAGGTGGAGAGATTTGATGCAAGTGTTGAGAGTTTTCTCTTGGAGGAGGCAGATGGCATCGAAAAAGATCTAACAGTGAGATTGCCCCAAGCTGATTTTTGGCCTTTTCTTTTGATGTTAGAGAAGGGTGGGGGGGCTGAGAAGAAATTTGGCTGTTTATTTAAAAATATACAACATTAATTGAAATCCAAATGGGTTGGGGAGGGAGAGGAGGGGAGGGAAGTGAAATTTGGAGCAGTGGTGTCTGAAATATTAGTTCTTGCTTTGGAAAGGGAGGGTTCACCTGTGTCTATCTATCTATCTATCTATCTATCTATCTATCTATCATCTATCTAAACAAACAAATACACACACACACACAGAGTATAGTGGCTGGACACACTCTCTTCAACAACACATCACTTTCTGGTTCTCCCATCTTATTTATGTGCAGATATAACAAGATGTCAGAGAATCTTAGAGTTGGAAGGGACCCCAAGGGCCATCTAGTCCAACCCTCTGCCATGCAGGAATCTACAACAGCACTCCTGAAAGTTGTTCATCTAACATCTGTTTAAAGATCTCCAAAGATGGAGAGTCCACCTCACCCTCCAAAGCAATCCATTCAACTTACAGTTAAAAAAAACAAAGTTCTTCCCAATGTTTAGATGGAATATCTTCTCTTGTAATTTGAACCCATTGCTCCATGTCACAGTCTCTGGAGCAGCAGAAAACAAGCTTGCTCCGTCCTCAATATGATATCCCTTTAAATATTTAAACATGGCTATCATATCCCCTCTCAGCCTTCTTTTCTCCAGGATAAACCTACCCAGCTCCCTCAGCCGCTCTTCATAGAGCATCATGGCTTCCAGAACTTTTGCCATTTTGGTCGCCCTCCCCTGGACACGTTCCAGCTTCTCCATATCCTTCCTGAATTGTAGTGCCCAGAACTGGACAGAGGATTCCTCCAGCAACTGCAATTTGTCTTAATGGTTTTTTAGCCCCCAAAAGCTTTGCATGCCCCCCAGTCAAGATGGTGGCCGTGAGTGAATTACTCGCATTTTAACTTACCTGAATTTGCCACCGCTGAACTTTTTTTTTAAAAAATAGAGCAATATTTTGCCTTTAAACTGAACTTTTTAAAAAAACAGAGCAATATTTTGCCTTTACTAAGAAGAAAAAAAACATGTTTTATTGCCTTAGTGCTTGTCTAAGGTGAAAATCCAACATGGCGGCTCTGAGCGCTTGCCTTGTTAGCAAGCCCCACCCACTGTGCTCGCCCAACCAATCAGCTTTGTGCTTCCACTCATATGGGAAAGCAATTCAAAGCAAAAATTGCTTATCCCCATGAGCAGGAATGCGTATTTCCTTTGCTGTGTTTTTAAACTCCAGGAGTTTTTGACGTTTTCGGCCCCTGTCCTTCCGAATACAGCAAAATAAATGCGGGATCCCATTAAGACAGGTAGGATTCTCCTCACATCCCATTTGCATGGAAAAGAGATTCTTGTTTGCAGACTCGTTTGCATGGAACAGGAGATCACATACGCAGAATGGCAAAATGGTGAGTATTTTCACCATTCAGACAACTCCCCCCCATGGCAAACCTTGCCAAGAAAAACCTAGGAAAAGGCCCGACAAACAGTCAACGTATTGCCACATCTTGTCCAGATTAAAAATAGGATTCAGGATGATGGTTGTTGTCATCCCAGCTACAAGTTTAGAGGCCACTTTTCTCCACCAATCCCCATCCCTGGGAAGAGCGACCGCCCTGTTCGATGATCAGAGGTCCTGCCATGTTGGAAATTGAGTTGATCCGGTCACAGCGGTTGCTGACCGCAAGAGCATCCAGAACAAGGTTGGCTCTAAAGTGTTCAGTGGAGCTCTTCTGCCAGCAAAGCGTTTGCTGCCAGGCCTGGCCTGAGGCAGAAACAATTAAACCAGCGCCTCCAAAAGAGCTCAGCGCCAGGTAGGGATATGGGGTGGGGGGCTTGGCTCTTTGATAATCCAGCCCCTCTTGTAGGGGGGCCAAGCAGGCAAAAGAAGAGGGGAGGAGAAATCACACGGTGCTCGCAACTACAAAGTGCCATTGAAATATGCCAGCCAGAGCAAGAGTAGACAGGCATTTCTCTCTTCTTCTCACCTGGATGGGCCTTCCTCTCTTTTATCACCAGCTCAGAATTGGAGAAGGAATGGATGGCTTCCAGGAAGCAAAAGAGGGGGCAGAGAGAAAGCTAAACTCCCTGCCTAATTCCTTTTGGGGCCAAGATGGTGCCTCCATGTTCAGGTGCAGTATACCCCAGGCACCAAAATGGGACTGATCAATGACCGAGCAGGGACTTGCTGCTTTCACGTCCTATTCAATGGGCTGCCACAGGGAGCAGGCTGCTGGGCTAGGCCCCTTGTGGTTTGAAACTGCCACCCTGGGGGGCCAGTTCAGTCCCCAGAAGTCAGTCATCTGACTCTTAGAGCTTCTTCTGCCCTTACCTTGGATCAGCAGTTGGAGATCTGTTGAAACCCAGAAAATCTTAGCAGTGGGACAAATACTGATTGGCAGCCCTGGCAGGTTCTGCATGGAACAGGAAATCTCATTTGCAGACTGATGAGGCTTTACATGATGAGACAGAGCTCTTGTTTGCAGACTTTGCTTAGCACAGGAGGCATTGCATGGGACAGAATTTCTCATTTGCAGACCAGCAAAGCTTTGCATGGAAGAGGAGTTCTTGTTTGCAAACTAACAAGGTTTTACATGGAACAGGAGTTCTTGTTTGCAGACTTGTTTGCATGGAACAGATCACATTCGCAGACTGGCAAAGCTCTGCATGGAGCAGAAATTCTTCCTTGCAGACTGGCAATGGTTTGCATAGAACAAAGCTCCCTGTTTGCAGACTTTGTACTGAACAGGAAACTTAGCATGGGACAGGAGTTCTGCTTTGCAGATTGCCTCCATTTGACATGGAGTGGGAGCCATCATTTGCAGACTGACAAGGCCTTGTATGGAACAGGCATTCTCATTTGCAAGCTGACAAGGTTCCTTCTGCAAAAACTGGCAAAAAGGAAAGCAAAGATGTACCTCTAAAACAGTAACTATGATAGTGGCTACCATGTGTGTATGTGTAAAACCTTGCAACTACAATGACAACTAATTATTGTGGCTATGGATATTGCTATTTCCTTGACCTAGACATTAGGTTCCTATTGATGCAGCCTAGAATCGCATTGGCTTTTTTAGCTGCCACATCTAAAAGCGTGGGCAACGTGCAGCCCAAGGGCTGAATGCAGCCCAGGAGAGGGGGACTTTGAGTCCCCCAAGAGCCTCCAAGCTAGTCCCACGTCCGTCCGTCCTTCTGCTCGAAAGTCGCTCAACGCCTGCAGAGCCGCAAGGCCCTGCCCCCCAGCTAAATTTGGCATCTCTTTAATCCTTGGCTGCTCCATAAATGTTTAATGCAATAAAGCAACTTAAGGAGGAAAAGAAGGGGGGTAGGGAGGGGGGTTAGAAAGATGATGAAGAAGAAAAGAAACAGAAGCAGAGCATTTTGTTGGGGAAATGGAACTTTTTCATATCATACTATTCAAATGGGTTTTAATCGCGTCAGCTCGTCAGGAAGCTTGTTTGCAGACTCCTAATGAACCAGGAGGTTGAGACAAAGGCAGAGGATGGAAAGGAAAGAGAGAGGTTTGGATGGGAAGATAAAATGAAATGAAATTAAAGCCAGGCCTTGACTGGGGAGATAAGAGCCAACATATCTCAGGAGGGAAAGGAGGTGGGGGGCAGAGGTATGGAGGAATGAGGGTGAGTCAAATTGATTGATTGATTGACTGAATATTGGCAACTATGATTCTATATCACGGTCTCCGTTGCATAATTTTACCCATGCATAGCTATGTATCTGAGCCGCAATGGCCGATGAGCACCAGGACACTCTTGCCACTGCCTGACGCACATCAGTCCCCATGCATAATGGTCAGTTTTTCTGGCTCCCCTCCCAAGCAAAGTCGCGGCGGCCCCTTGGCGAATACGGACACCATAAAACTGCTCCGTTCTATGTCCTACTAGTGAAGGCTTTTCCTGTGGAGTTTTTGGTGGATTTAGCCTCCCTCCTTCCAAATACTGCAGATTGATGCGGGATCCCATTTAGACAAATCGTATTCTCCTCAAATTCTATGAGGAGCATTTTTGCCATTTGGACAAGCCCATAGACTGTGACGCAGGCTCTCGGACTCTGTTAAAAACACAAGAGCAAAATAATATAAAACACAGGGAAAGAGATAAAAGCCCAGCCCCATGAAAAGTCCTTTCTACTCCATGAATGACAAGCCAAAGGCCTGCCTTCCTGAATAAAAAGGGCTTTTTCTGCGAGTGGGGAGGCAAAGGGGAACCAGTTGAACCTTTAGTCCAAGGGAGCTCCCTTACCTGGGGGCAGCCACCGAAAAGGCTCTGCCTGCCATAAAGTTCCCCACCCCACCAAGGATCTTAAAATTTGAGCTGGCTCATGCACAGCAAACAACGTGCACCTGAAGAGTTAAAGCTTTCTAGGAGTTCTGTATCCATGCATTTCTGGTGCACGCAAGTCTGTTTACACTGCAGCATCCTGGCACATCTGCAAAGATCTGGAGTGCAGAGATGGAGGCAGACAAGAGGGTTTAATTGGGAAGCTTGCTTCTATTTCTCTGGGAAGGACGGTGAGCAGATGCAGAGGCGGCTGAATTGCCAGAAGAGTGCTGTTATTCTCACCGTCTGTGTTTCACACACACACACCTCACATCCTAAGCCTGGTTGGCTTGCTGGGGCCAGGGCAGAATGCAGGAGGGGGCGAGAAAAAGAAAAATAATGGCTAGCTTTCAGTGTTGCAGTTATAGGTCCATAACTGGTCTGTATTCAGTAAGATGACATAGTCTTGCTGTAAAATTAGAGAAGGACCACCCCAGCCCACCTTAAAAGCCAGCAGCCAGATTGCATGAAGGAGGTCCCAATTGGATCAAAAGGCTGTTTCCACCCCCTGCCTGCCAGAGAGCAAGGCTGTGTCCTGTTTTGGGAGCCAGTATGCAGAGAAGGCCACCAGTTGGGTGAAAGAGCTGGCATGTCTCATTATCAGAGTCCGGGCAGTCCAGGTCCACAGGGTAAGGCAGTAAATCCAAGGTTTCAGTCCAAAGGAGTATCCAGTAGCAAGGTCAGTCCACAAAGCAAAGTCCAGAAGCCAAAGGGGAAGGAGCCAGGAATCAAAGAGATGAGATGGTTGCTTCCTCCAGAAATGTCGGTTGTCAGCAACACTAGGCCAAGAGTGAGGCTGAGATATTTATGGTCTGGAATCCACCTTCAATTGTTGACTGATTAATAAGGGTTTTGTTTGCTGGGAAGGATGCAAGCCCTCCCTTTCCTACCTGTGTCGAATTGCTGTCAATATGGTCTGGTTTGTATCTGTGTCTTGTGGTTCTTGGAAGGTATCCTTGTTTGTCCCACTGCCCTTCCATTTCCCAGTAAGTCTGGGAACTGAAACCCTGCAAATACAGGGGTCCAACTGTATTCAAGAATCTAGGTGTTGATGAGATATCATTGGAATGTGGCATATTATGAGACCTCTCCGATGCCTAGGTTCTTGAACAGATTCTGGATCATTCATTGATGGTCCAAAGGTCCACTTGGTAAGACCACGAGTACCTATCACTATTGGAACCATGGTTTCTCCATTCTGCAAGCAAGGACTGATTATCTCCAAAATGCCCAGAAAATACCCTGGTTTTGCCCTTACCACTGGCATCAGCACTGCTGGTGGCACGTTTATGTGTGTGGAGAGATAGAGGATGGGATTTGCAATCCAAAAATATCAGGAGGGCCACAAGTTTCCCACCGCCTCCAGATTTAAGGCACCCATGTTTTCCCTCTCCTCCAAAGTGTCAGAGAATTGAAAAGAGATCCTTCTGCTGCAGGGGTGAGAAAAATGGCCTAATTTCTACTGAAGAGGTGGAAGAATGTTCAGAATATCAGGGAGATGGTTAAAAATAAATAAATAAAATAAATACATGTGTTTCTTGAGGAGAATCCTGAACTGATAAGAATCTCCACAGTTCAGGAATCAGTCTGCATGAAATTCACACAGTTGTGTGTGCATGCACAGAAAGTGGAAATAGTATTTTTCTGCACAGAAAAAAATGCTCGTCTGTGGTTTTCTCTGCAAAAACCCATGTGCAAATTTTGCACAATTGAAGTCCCAACCTGCGAATAGTCTTTTTTTTTTTAACCCCAACTCCACAATTTTCAAAGACTTTCTCGCAGTGGGAAGAAAATTCCCCCAAAATTACCCATTGGCTAGAATGCTATTGGTTAGCCCCACATTGGATTTCGCTGGGAGAAAGATAGCATCGAAATGCACTTATTATTTTTGTTAATGTGATTTTAGATTAGTTGTTTTTAATTTATATTGGTTTAATATCTTTTTATGGGGGAAGGTGGGGGTGAGTGGTGTTTAGGGATTTTAATCTGTATTTGTATTTTAATTTTTGTAAGCCGCCTCGATTGTTTTAACAGAGGGGCAGGGTATAAATAAATATTATTATTATTATTATTATTACCTGTTTATGCACAAAACGTTCTCTCCCCGTCTCCCTGCCTTCCAGCGTTTCCCCAGAACGCCGACGCTTTGTCGTGCTTCTTCTTTTAACACTTCCTCCGTGCCTGGTAGAGTCTCATTCTCAACCCACCTCCTTTCTTGACTAGATTCATTCCTCGTTATCACACATGCCCTTTTTCTTATTTGTCTTATTTGTTTCCAGCGCACACATGCACGCGTACGCACATGCTCTGGCAAGTCTGCTTTGCTGGTTCATTGCCCTTCCTGCTAACGGTGCATTATGTTCGACAGCAAAAATAACATCGAAACCCATCCTCTCTCTCACACACACACACAAACACATACACCCATTGCCTGGAGACAATGTTTCCTGTTGTTCCTTGCTGTTTGGCCGGTTCTGGTCCATGGGGGCTCACTTGTGACCCCTCCACCTCCACCCCATGGAAGAAAGACCCCCTTTCTCCTTGTTTGACCTCTCCCTTTTATGGGGAACAACTCGTAGGGAACTGGCATCTTCCCAGGCCAGGTTGCCTAGCAATCTCCGCAGATGCTCCCACCTCCTTACCAGATGGGCCTTTGGAAATGTGTTAATTCATTAATTCAATGAAGGAGTCAGAGGATCATGGGATATTAAGAACTGGAAGGGACCCTAAGGGCCATCTAGTCCAACCCCCTGCCACGCAGGGATAAAGCGTTCCAAAAAGATGCCCATCTGACTTCTGCTTCAAGATCTCCAAAGGAGGAGAGGCCACCACCCTCCCAGGCAGTCCGTTCTACAGTTGAACAGCTCTTGCAGTCAAGAAGTTCTTAAAATTTAGGTGGAATCACTTTTCTTGTAATTTGGATCCAATGGTTCGTGTCCCGGTTTCTGGAGCAGCAGAAAACAAGCTGGTTCCATCTTCTACATGGCACCACAATTCAAGAGGGATGTTGACAAGCTGGAGCGTGTCCAGAGGAGGGTGACCAAAAGGGTGGGAAGGTCTGGAAGCCATGATGCCCTATGAGGAGCAACTTAGGGAGCTGGGCATGTTTAGAGAAGGTTCAGAGGGGATATGATAGCCATGTTTAAATATTTGAAGGGATGTCATATTGAGGATGGAGCAAGCTTGTTTTCTGCGGCCCCAGAGTCTAGGACATGGAGCAATGGACTCAAAGTACAGGAGATTCCACCTAAACATTAGGAAAAACTTGCTGATGGTAAGAGCTGTTCGGAAGTGGAACGCACTGCCTGGGAGTGTGGTGGAGTCTCCATCTTTGGAGGTCTTTAAACAGAGGCTGGATGACCATCTGTTAGGAATGATTTGATTATGCATTCCTGCAGGGAAGAATGGGGTTGGACTAGATGGTCCTTGGGGTCTCTTCCAACACTATGATTCTATGATCCCTTCATAATTTAATGACGGCTGCCTCTCGGCCTTCTCTTCTCCTAGCTGAGCATTCCCAGCTACCGTGGTCGTTCCTCCTCCTAAGGCTTGGTTTCCAGACCATCTTGGCCCCCTCCTCAGACACCTTCCAGCTTGTCCATAGCCTTCTTGAACTGGGGTGCCCAGAAATGGATACTGGAATTCAAGGTTTGGTCTGAACAATGCAGAAGAGGGTGGTGCTAATACCTCTCTTGGTCTGGGCACCATGCTCCCGTTGATGCAGCCTAGAATTGCATTGGCTTTTTTTGGCCCTGGCATCACACTTTTGAATCAGAAGATGGTGGCGGTAATGAATTAATAAGCTGTTGATGATTACAGCGCCAGCCACGCAGTTTCCAGATACATCGAATCCTTCCCGCTCTCCCCAGCTCCCTGCATGGATATCCCTGCTAAAGATGATAAAGATTTTTGCATTAGGGCCGGTCAGGCAATATCAGTAGGGACCCGGCTTGCTTAACGTTTCCAGATATGCAAACCAGAGCGATAAACCGGATGCAAATCAGTGACTCCCTGTCAAAAGAGGAGAGGGGGGGGGGAAGGGAGATGAAGTCGGAAGGAGGAGAATATAGATTTCATGTCAGGGTGAATTTCCCCGGCGTAAAGAGAGCCAGGCGGCAGAACCAGCGGAAAAGAGACCATCCCCGGCTTTCCTTGTTGTTTAGGAGTTGTGCAAGGAGGGGGAAAAAAAATCATTGGGGACAAAGCTGTTTCGTGTCAGGCCAGAAATGCTGCAGGCAGAACAACTCACTGGGTGAGATCAGGACAGTCACTTGCCGTCAGTGTCTTCCGTCTGCGCCGATTCCCCTACGGAAGCCATGGGACATGTTTGTCCGAGGCAAAACGTCGGCCTTCAAGTCGAGGTTGCAGAAACAGAGATGGGCCTGCAGTGAGATTTGTGCCTGCAGATTTGCACGCGCTTCCATGCACGGGACATTCTGTCACACACCCGGCCCACAGCCTATGTCACTCCGGCGTAGCGTAAATATCCACATGGGTAATGGTCCTAGGTGCACAATGCCACTTATTCTGCCAGCAGCTGGATACAATTGCACATCATCCAATAACAATAACAATAATACTAATAATAGCAGCTGACATTCTGTTGAGCAGTTGCAAATGTATAAGCCAGCCTTTTACATTTGCAAGTGTTTAATATTCACGTTTATAACCGTGGCACTATTGCCATGGTCAAAAATTCCTCCCCCTAAACCTACCTTACTAGCCCGCTGGCTCTTACGGTAGATTTGGAGGGGGCGGGGTTGTTCAGGAAATGATAGGTAGTTAAGTATTTGTACCCATGTCACATAGCTAAGTGTTCTTAACCATGATATATAGTTAAGTATTTGTATCCATGACACATAGCTAAGTGTTCTTAACCATGAAATGTAGTTAAGTGTTGCTAACCATGATACACAGTTAGGTATTAACTATGGTATGTAGTTATGTATTTGTACCCATAATACCTAGTTAAGTACTCTTAACCATGATACGTAGTTAGATATTCTTAACCATGATATGTAGTTAAATGTTCTTAACCATGAAATGTAGTTAAGTGTTCCTAACCATGATACACAATTAGGTATTCTTAACTATGGTATGTAGTTACGTATTTGTAACCATGATACATAGTTAAGTATTCTTAACCATGGTACGTAGTTGGGTATTCTTAACCATGATATGTAGTTAAATATTCTTAACCATGAAATGTAGTTAAGTGTTGCTAACCATGATACACAGGTATTCTTAACTATGATATGTAGTTACGTATTTGTAACCATAATACCTAGTTAAGTACTCTTAACCATGATACGTAGTTATTCTTAACCATGATACATAGTTAAGTATTCTTAACCATGATATGTAGTTAAGTATTCTTAACCATGATACGTAGTTGGGTATTCTTAACCATGATACGTAGTTAGATATTCTTAACCATGATATGTAGTTAAGTATACTTAACCACGATATGTAGTTAAGTGTTCTTAATCATGATATGTAGTTAAGTGGTCTTAACCATGATACGTAATTTAACCATGACACATAGTTAAATATTCTTAACCGTGATACATAGGTAAGTGTCCTTAACCATGATACGTAGTTAAACGTTCTTAACCATGATATGTAGTTAAGTATACTTAACCATTAAGCTGGCTGGGAGATTCTGTGGATGATAGGACGCCTTGGAGGTCTCTCATCCATGGGGTCACCATAAGTCGACAGGTGGCTTGACGGCACAGAAATGCAGATTTTGATTCCCGTCATGAGAAGTAAAGCTGCCTTGGAATTGGATGGAAGACGGCGAGTTTCCCTCTGACTCCCTTTTCGCCATTGAGGTTCACTTGGAGGATTCATTTCTCCTTCTCCTCTCTCTTTCTTCTTTTTCCAGCTTTCTACCGGTGCAACCAGTTTCTCCAGCTCAGATGAGAAGGATGTTGCCGGAGAGGCCCAGCGCTTTGACCTCAATCCCAGCCTCATCCGCAAAGCTCTCTGGCGTCATTCTCATTACCGCCTTGGCGCAGGGAAACCGCCGAGATAATGGGGGAAAATCGCAACCTTGCTGGGGAAAAAAAAAGCCCTGGGCTTCAGCAGACCTCGAGAATTAACCCCCCTTTTCTCAAAAGCCTCACCCCAAGTCCTTGCATTAAAAATAAATAAATAAATACATAATTCCATTCCCTACAGTGCAGGTGTGGAAATGGGATTAAAGAAAATGGGGAGAAATGTGAAGAGTTGGCATTTTGTGATTGCCTGGAATCTGGCATTATTGTGGGTATTTTTTCTCTCTCTATCTCTCCTAGAATTAGGGCAAAATAGAAACAGCTTTCTACTTGCTTCAGAAACAGCCAGGGCAAGCATTTAATTTCATTCCATTTGGCACAGCCTGCAGTCTCATGATTGCTGCTCTTGTAACAAATAATAATGAAGATGATCATGATAATCCATTAATTATCATTATTAATTATAATGTATATAAGTACATAGATATTTGAGAGCCAGCATTGGACTATGACTCTGGAGACCAGGGTCCAAATCCCCCCTCGGCCATGGAAATCCCCTGGGTGACCTTGGGCAAGTCACACTCTCTCAGCCTCACTCCATGCATCTGATGGAGTAGACTCAGGCTGCTGCCAATAATGCAGTTTGACACTGCTTTAACTCTCATGGCTCCATCCTACAGGATCCTGGGATTTGTAGTTTGTTGTGGCACCAGAGCTCTCTGACAGAGAAGGTTAACTATCTCACAAAAGAACAAATTCCCAGAATGCTATAGCATACAGCTATGGCAGTTAAAGTGGTATCAAACTGGATTATGTCTGCAGTGTGGCAGCAGCTTCTACAGAAGCTTCTGCTAACACCTTCTTTCTCTGCGTTAATCTCAAAGGTCCTACAAAGTTCCTTTGCAAACTCATATTCCAGACTAACATGGCTGTGCCTTGGACTTCTACCACCATGGAAAGCACCACGTTCAGTCGGACAGAGTGGAAATCCACTGGCCTTTTAAGACCCTTGCATGCTACAAATGCTTTTGGCTCATCCACATGACAGATTTGTAGCACTATGGTTCTACTTTAACCACCATGGTTCTGTCCTATGGAATCCTGGGATTTGCAGTTCAGGGAGGGGTACTTAGAATCCACAGCCAGAGCAATCCACTCCTTTGCCAAATGACAAGAGATGAGAAGGTGAAGAGGGGACATGATAGCCATGTGTAAATATTTGAAGGGATCTCATTCTGAGGATGGAGCAAGCTTGTTTTCTGCGGCTCCAGAGACTAGGACACGGAGCAAAGGGTTCAAAATCCAGGAAAAGAGATTCCACCTAAACATTCGGAAGAACTTCCTGACAGTAAGAGCTGTTCGGAAGTGGAATAAACTGCCTGGGAGTGTGGTGGAGTCTCCTTCTTTGGAGGTTTTTAAGCAGAGGCTGCATGGCCATCTGTCAGGAATGATTTGATTGTGTTTTCCTGCAGGGCAGAATGGGGTTGGACTAGATGGCCTTTAGGGTATCTTCCAACTCTATGATTCTAAACAGAGGCTGGATGGCCATCTGTCAGGAATGCTTTGATTGTCTCTTCCTGCATGGCAGGGGGTTGGACTAGATGGCCCTTGGGGTCTCTTCCAACTCTATAATTCTATGAGCTCTCCATGGTGATTAAATTATTTAGGACTAGAGGCTGGGTGGGAGCGCTTGGATTGTGTATTTCTGCATGACAGAATGGGGTTGGATTGGATGGCCCTTGGGGTCTCTTCCAACTCTTCTATGATCCTCCAAGAATTCCATAGGACAGAAGCATGGCAGTTCAAGTGGAACAATACTGCTATGATTCTGCAGTGTGAATGGACTGCCCCAATCCCAGCCTTCCATACGAGGGTCTCCCATAGTTATTATATTTCCCCAACTGCTTTGGAACTGAGAGAGAAGGAAAAACATTTCCCCACTCCATTAGAGGTCTGCTTTCCTTGCTTCTCTCCTTCTTACAAGAGCCGGGTGACTAACAGAGATCGCCTCTAGCCTTCCTCCTTCCATCTGCATGTGTCTGCTCTCTCCAGAGAAGAGGGGACCTAGAGATCAACAAGCCTCACATCTGGCTGTTGCCTGGGACCTCCACCTTTGCCATGGGGTCGCCAGGCCTACCTGTGAGACCCTCTGTGCCAGGATTAGGCCTGGCAAGAGCATAAGGCCAGGAGGAGATTGGAGGATGCTGGGCATTGTTGTGGAGCTGGCTGGCATGCCAACACCTGCGTCAGGGTCCCATGTTTGCAGGCTGGAATGGGGGGGCATGTTGGAATTTGCCAGAGGCAGCTGCAAGCTTGTTACGGGCTTCTCCGGTCCCTCCCGGCTGTTCGGGGAGTCGAGCTAATGAGCCCCGGTAGGAATTCCACGGCGTGTCAGCAACAAAGCCAACGGGCCAAGAGTAAGCAGGATGTAATGAGGACGCCGCAAATCAAGCGACAAAGCCCATGCCCCGTCCTCATCACAACTGTCTCCTAAGCTTTATACCGTAATACATTTTTGAGGCACCGGAGTCTCCAAAACTACCCCCTGTCTTCAAAGGGGAGCCCCTCAATGTCATACCCTCCCAATTTGGCAGGGACCACCCCGATTCATCTTCTGCCATCCCATTTTCTCAGTTGCTTTTAAAACGTCCCGGTTTCCCCTCTCACTTTCCCCCTTTGTCTTCAGCTGACTTCAATGGACTGCCCAAAAGACCAATCCATGATTTCTCGAACAGATCAAGGCTGAACTCTCCCTGGAAGCCAAGGTGATTAAATGGAGGTATTTTGGCTCTATTTCAGAGGAAGGGACTGGAAAAACAACCTCTCAGTATTCCCTTTTCCCCCAAATGCTGCAGGCTAGAACTTCCAGGGTATGGGAAAAGTTGCCTTTTTGAACTGTCACTCCCAGAATCATAGCTGGTTGGAGGATTCTGGGAGTGGCAGTCCAAAAATAAGACCCTTCTCCAAGCCCAGAAGGCCTTCCAAGGATGCTAGAGGCTCTATTTCAGAGGAAGGAACTGGCCAAACCATCTCTGAGGATTCCTGGCCTATGAAAACCTGATTTAAAAAATTAATGGGTCTCCATAAGTTGACATTATATGGGGTTTACTGAAGAGAAGCAACTCTTTGAAGAGTTCTGTGGATACCGCGGATTACCAAAAAGGCCAATAATTGGGTCTGAGAGCAAACCAAGCCCGAACTCTCCCTAGAAGCCAAGATGGCTCAACTGAGACTGTCGTGCTTTGGAGACATCATGGGAAGACAGGACTCCTGAGAAAAGGGAATAATGCTTGGAAAGGTGGATGGCGGTAGGAAGAGAGATGGAGAGACTCTGTCATGCTCTTCCATGGATTCTGGGTATTAGAGTAGAATCCATGGAAGGCCCTGACAGACTCCATTAAAGAGGCCATGGCTCTGAGTCTGCCGAACCTGAGCAGAGCGGTTGAGCATGGGGATCTTGGAGGTCTCTCATCCACGAGGTGGCCCTGAGTCACAGTCTACTCAAAGGCAGGTAACAACAACAACTCACCCGTCCCCATTGCCACGTGGACCACCGCAACAGAAGGCACCACCGGATACAAGCAACCTGCTTCCCCCATCTTGACACAGAGGGACTCAGATAGCAGAAGAAGTGACTCTTCCCCATCACCAACGCACACAAAGGCCCCGTCTACATGATTTAAATAATACGTACGGCGTGCGGAAGTTCGCTCTTTGGTACACACGGCCGTTCGGATTCACACGCATCCAAAAGAAGGGGGGGCTCGGTTTTCCACCCTGAAATACACTCATGCGGCGTTCGGGAGGGAAAGCGGATCACGATGAAAAATCCATTCGCCGTTCAGATGGCTGACAGTCTATACACTCCGTTCGCACACATATGAACAGGCAGTGTAATATGATTGGCTGGCCGAGTAGAGGGGGCGGGCTAGCACGGAGAGGAATTGGGAGTGCCGGCCATGTTGGTTTTCCGGCTAGTGAGAGTCCGGTATGTCCATGAATTTTATATATTTGTTTATTTTTATTTTATATTGTAAATAGGGAAAAACGACTTTCTGCAAAGCAGGAACCTTTTTTTAAAAAAAAAAAGTGGCAGGAGATTTAAAACCGCCGCTTGGCTTGCTCGCTCCAGCCAGTTTGGGGAAGAGAGGTCATACGGAGTTTAGGGGGGTAAAAAACCATGTAGGCGGATCGTATGCATACCAACAATGGCCTATTCGTATTTTCTACCCCCAAAACGGATTTTTTTATAATCGTATAGACACAGCCAAAGACACACAGAGGCCGATCTCTTGGAGATGGCTTCCACCAAATAATTTCCTTGGCTTCTGGCGCCGGTGGTGGCAACCGGTTCCTCCTCGATTGGCCACCTTGCTGCCTTTTCCACCCAAATATTGTTGTGGCCCCCAATCAAAGCACCCTGAAAGTTAGGCCTGGAGGGACACCCATTGCCACCAACGGGAAGGAAGTCCCCGTGCCAGGAAAGGACCGTGATGTCCGACCACTTTTGGACCCAGAAAGATTATTCTGGCCTCCTCCTCTGAGGACAGCTGTTTTTAAAAACCTGCATCAAGCTCCAGGCAGACGTTTGCCTCTCTGGCGAGGAGACGCCGTAGGAGAACGAAATAAGAGCAATGGCAGAGTTCCTCGCGGGGATAATAAGCACCTGCCGGAAAGGCTTCCTGATGGGCCTTTTAGACTCTCTCCCCCCCACCTCGGTAATGACAAGATGGAGCCATGGACCGTGTACTTTGCAGAATGCCTCCCCGACAACGTCATGGCTCATCCTGGCAGCCCTGTCGCGCGGTTGCCATAACGTCCCCCCCTTCAACTTAGACATATGAATGCAGGTGGAATGAAGGCCGACCCGGCCTGGCTCTCTGGAATTAGCTTGCAAAGGATGTAGACACGAGGGACCGGTGAGAGAGATCCGTTTAAGGTTTGTTTTCTAATCAGTATCGACTGGGGTGAAAGCTGGTGTGCTGTGGAGGCCGGAGGATTGAGCTAGGACTCAGGGAGACCAGGGTTCAAATCCTTGCTCAGCCCTGGAAATCCTGGAAATGGTGAAAATAATCCTCGTAGAATTCGAGGAGAACCTGTGTTGTCTTAATGGCGATCCACAACGATTTGCCGTATTCGGAAGGAGGGAAGCAAAAACTGCCATATACTTTGGCCATCTGTCAGGAGTGCTTTGATTGGGTTTTCCTGTGTGGCAAGGGGTTAGACTAGATGGCCCTTGGAGGTCTCTTCCAACTCTATGGTTCTATGAGCTCTCCATGGTGCTGAAATTGTTTTGCACTAGAGGCCAGATGGCCTTCTGTTGGGAATGCTTTGATTGGGTCTTCCTGCAGGGCAGAATGGGGTTGGACCAGATGGCCCTTGAGGGTCTCTTCCAACCCTGTGCTTCTATGATCCTGTGCTTCAGGTGGGGAAACTCTCTCAGCAACAAGAACCAAGCTGGGTTCATTTCATTTCCCCCTCTTTTTATTGTACATTTTTAATCTGTTTAATTTAATATTGTTTTAAGGGGTGGGTGGGTTAGGGTACTAATATAATTATGGGATTTTTATGATGTAAGCCGCCCCAATTGTGTTGCAGAGGGGCAATAATAGAAATAATAATAGTAATTATTATTATTATTATTATTATTATTATTATTCCTTTTGAGGGCTGCCTCCTATGGTGGGCAGGACCAAGGGCCAAAGAGGGCAGGGCCAAAAATGCCAGCCAACTTTCAGCTTGGAGATCTTGGGGGGGTTCCCACCTTTCAGGTTTGGGGGGGGAACCCCATAGCTCTGCTAGCAAACCATGCAAGAAAGATATTACAAGGAAGGGGGCATGGCCCACTGTGGGCCAGATTATGACCCCGGCTGGGCCAGAAATGGCCCAAGATGTCCCCCCTCTCTTGTACAGCTGAAATCCTACAGCAGTCCCATCCTGGCCTTAACAAGGCGAACCCTAGCTGTGTCTCTCTCCTTTGGATCCGGCCGGCCGGATAATTGAGATCCGGCCCATCGTGAAGCCCACGCCGCAACTGCCAATTTGCGTCTGCGTTCTCTCTCTCTGTATTGCACTGGCCTGCTCCCAGATATATCTCTATTTCGGCAAAGCCTGGCTGGCTGCGTACGAGACCTCTTGTCATCTCCAATCAGCTCTCCCATCCACCAGACGGATAAACAGCTAAAGAAACTTATATATACAGAGGCAGCAGCAACAATAACTGCAGGGGGGTTGAAAAATCTTTACCATCAAAAAACCAACAACCCAACCACATCCTAATTGATTCGTCCACTACTTTAGCCGTACCTTGGCAGACCCAGAAGGGGTCACTCCTGGTTCTACGGAGCCCCAGACGAGAGAGTAAATTGAAATAAAGAGTGGAGGTGAGCGACCTGTGCCATCCATGCCTGGTTGTAGCTGTGGACGGCATCCTCTGAGTGGTTTTGGTGGCTGGACGGCAGGCAGAAATTCAACAGACAGAGCTATTGCTGCCACGAGGAGGGGGAAGGCTGCACCTGTTGGATTTTCACCTGGTTGTAGCTGTGGATGGCATCCTCTTAGTGGTTTTGGTGGCTGGACGGTAGGCCGAAATTCAACAGACAGAGCTATTACTGCTCTGGAGGAGGGGGAAGGCTGCACCTGTTGGATTTCCACCTGCTTGCATGGGTTTGCTTGTTTTGTTTCAGTTATGTACCTGGATTCTTTAAACAAGCCTGGGAAAGATGGCTGAAACGGTGGAGAGATGCTGCCGGTCAGTATAGGCAACATTAGGTTAGATGGATATGCATAGGACTCTATCAGACTAGCGTCTAAAAATGGCGTAATTCACTACTGATGAAAGCAAAAACATAGTGGCATTGCTACACTTATTCTCACACGCTGCGCCATAATCGCGCTATACTACGCCGGAATTGCACAGTACGACCACCACGGAATCATCACACGACCACCAAGAGCAGTTTAAGAATAGGATTTTACTTCCATGATTTTCTGTGGGCAAGATTTCAGCTGTTCTCACAAGAAGACGCGGTTTTTTAAAACACACCCAAAACACATAAATAAAGAAATTAAGAAATAAACACTTAAACAAACATAAAAACGTACCAAGAAAAGGTGACAGTTCATCAAAAGAGCCTCCTGTGCATCCCGTGTTCTCATTGGGAGAGGGGAGGGGGGAAAGGACCGCCCATTCACGCTGTAATTGTGCAGTTACAGCGGGGTGTGATTCCACATGCTCATCAATACTGCAAAAAGAGCAATATTGGGGGCTATTCACTTATTTTCCTGCCAATTAAATGTGATGCACAATTAATGGGTGGAGCACACATGGATCATGGGAGGACAACGAGAGGTCGTGCAATAACGGGAACCCATTTGTGGTATTGTTGCGCCATAATTCTGCGAGTACAGCCTCATCTGATAAAGTCCATAGTCTGACCAGTGGTTACTGGTGAATGATCCATTGCCAGGAAAGGCACCAACCACCACGGAGTCTGACTAGGAAGAGACAAACTAGAATCATAGAGTTGGAAGATACCCCCAAGGGCCATCTAGTCCAGCCCCCGTCTGTCCCGCAGGAAGACACCATCAAAGCCCTCCTGGAAGAGGCACTCAAAGGCCATCTAGTCCAGCCCCCTTCTGCCCCGCAGGAAGACAGTGTCAAAACACTCCTGGAAGAGATCCTCAAAGGCCATCTAGTCCAGCCCCCGTCTGCCCCGCAGGAAGACACCATCAAAGCCCTCCTGGAAGAGATCCTCAAAGGCCATCTAGTCCAGCCCCCTTCTGCCCCACAGGAAGACACCATCAAAGCCCTCCTGGAAGAGATCCTCAAAGGCCATCTAGTCCAGCCCCCTTCTGCCCTGCAGGAATACACAACCAAAGCATTCCTGACAAATGGTCATCCAACCTCTGTTTAAAATCCTCCAAAGAAGGAAACTCCACCACACTCCCAGGCAGCGCATCCCAACTCTTGTCTCCACGGTTCCCCACCACCTTCTCCATGCCTGAACCCATTCTGAGCTACCAAAAACCCCAAGCTCTTTTGCATTTATCCTCTGGTTCATTATTATAATTAATATTGAGCCTGCTGCTCTTTCACCAGGGGACGTCGATAGGCCCTCTCCTTCCTCCCGCCACTGCTGGCGAATTAAAGTCTTAGAGGAATCAATCCCCAGAGAAGAGACAAAGACCAGGCCTTGGTGCAATCCAGACAGATCCATTTAAATCTCAGCTCCTTGACATGCCCACGGAGGAGAAATCCGTCTTCTTTAGAGTGACTCGGTGGCACAAAAAGGGGCAGCGACTGGCTCTTAATTTCAGAAACGAGGAGATGAGTTAGCTTTGATTACATGGCATGTGGGGCGGAGAGAGAAAGAAGTAGATGGAAGGATGATTAACCTGGGCTTATGGTCTGCTAGGTCGGTAAACAACTCGGAGCATGGAAAACACACACACAAGAGCTAAAATTGCTCAGCAAACATTTTGCCATTGAGAAATTAAGGGGGCCCAGATGCACGGTGGATACAGATTTGGGAAGCACCTCAACTGTGGGTTCCCATATCAATAGCTTAGGTCTAGACTATCCAAAATCCAGCATCTCTCCATACATACTTTCCAACTGGCCTGATTTGGCAGGGACCGTCTGGATTAATCCTCTGCCTTCCCACTTTCTCACCTGCTTTTAAAATGTCCCGGTTTCTCCCTCTTCCTCTTGCTTTCCACCTTTGGCTTCAGCTTATTTCAATTGCTGCAAGCTGAGTTCAAAATGCAAAATTTTGATTTTTTTTATTTTTATTTTTTTTGCATTTTGGATTTTTTAATGCAATTAACTCAGCAGAGGGGAGAGGAGAGGACGGGGTGAAATCTTCCCCTTCCCAGTAGGTTCTGGCAAAAGCAAACAAAAGTCTTTCTTTGCTTGTCTATTCTTCCTTTAAAAAAACAACTATTGCCATGTTGACCACACTCTGATGTTGTCTACAAACATGCATCCTGGTTTTCATCTCTGAAATATTGGAGGGCATGCCCCTATGAGCCTGCCTTTGGATGCATTTTAAATACAGTCAGACCCCCATCCCCACGGGGGGTTTGGTTCCCATACTGGATACCAGGAACCGTGGATAACAGCAAACCCTATTAAAATATGATAAATACATACCATAGAGTTGCATTGGAGGACCTAGAAGATCCCTAGAGAGGATGTTTTAAAAGTCTGTACTGTCTAAACTGATTTGAATCCCATTATTGGGGGGGGGGAGATGTGCTATAAATGGATAAAATCATCAGCATCAGCATCAGCAGCATCTTTTACCACTTTTAAAAAGGAGAGCAGCAAAGGAAAACAAGGCTGAGGAGGGCAGAGGAAAACAAAGCATTCGTTCAAAAGTCAGCAACTTTGGAAATCATAATGCATTCCTATGCATGTCAGAGAGCGTTTCCATGCTGAGCATCTGCAGCTGGTCTCCAAAATGCTTAAAATTAACAAAAATTATGGGCTTAATTCATTCCAGGTCACGCGGCGCAGCAGGTTTAGCAAACACCTGCCTGCCCAGAGCCTGGCTTCCCTTTCTTCTCTCTGGATTTATGACCTGGTTAGGCAGTTGCCTTGCCTTCCACCACCTCTCTTTTTCTGTCTCTCTCTGCATTTGTCTCCGCTAGATCTGTCGCTCCCTTGAGGAAGGCAAAGTGATTTCTGCAGTTTCAGAACTCACCTTGAGAGGTTGTTCCTTCCTCTTTAAAAAACACATTTCAGCCCTAACTTCAAGGAGAAGCCTTCTGACGCTCTCAGCAAAAGCCCAGCCTACTCTGGGATGCCGGCTTCTCCATGTATTTGCCTTTGGGGAAGAAAGCAAGTCTTCGCTCAGAGCAGATCGGGCTAGGTGATCGGAGCGTAGGGCCTGTAGCGTGTCAAAAAATGGAAAAACATGGCCAGGGGAGAATAGAGCTGATGAGCCACACAATCCCAGCTCATAATGGGCCAAAGGATGACTTTTGAAACCAGTACAGAGAAAGATTTAGTTACTCAGAGAGAAAGTGTTGGAAAATATTCAATTTTTGGGGGGACTACAACTCCCAGAATCCCCCAGCCAATAGGAGAAGATAGAAATACATGGGATTAGGTTTGATAGATCTGCTGTAGGTTTTAGCATGAACTGGAAGGAAAGCTACCCAAGGTGCTGAGGTCTCCAAAACAGGACCTTGGAGAACGCTTTTTAAAGAGCTGAAGGTTAGGAGGAGACATGATCGCCATGTTTAAAATATTTGAAGGGATGTCATACTGAGGATGGAGCAAGCTTGTTTATTGCTGCTCCTGAGACTGGAACACGGAGCCATGGGTTCAAACTACAGGAAAAGAGACTCCACCTAAACATTAGGAAGAACTTCCTGATGGTAAAAGCTTTTGGATACTAGAATCTGCTGCTGCCTGGAAGTGTGGTGGGGTCTCTTTTCTTGGAGGTTTTTAAACAGAGTCTGGATGGCCATCTGTCAGGAATACTTTGATTTTCTGTTCCTGCATGGCAGAATGGGGTTGGACTAGATGGCCCTTGGGGGTCTCCTCCAACTCTGTGATTCTATGACTAAATCCCAGACCAGATCCATCATCCCCACTGACCTGGGAATCACCAGCTGCCCCAAAGAACAAGCCAAAAGGAGGCCTTCTTGCCACAAGGCCAAAATCACCTATGGAACTCAGTACCACAAGATCTAATGATATCTTCTTCTTTTTTTAAGGTTGACAAATACAGAAAGGAGATGTCCAACAACAACAAAGAACTGGGTTTTTGAGTACTGAAAGTATTTTGTAACCTACCCTTCATCCATCCTAAGGTACAAGGTTGCCAGACAAAGACCTATTCTTTCAGGAATCTGAAAAAGTCATTTTTTTAAAGCACCAAGAGATGAAACTAGCGAGGAAGGATGGACAGATGGACAGGCAGACATTGATTCCCTACCAAATTGTGCTGAAGAAGCTCGAAACCTCTATCTGGGGCAGACTTGATTCTGAATGATAGAAAGGATTGCACCGTTGGGAGAATTGGCCGGCTTGCAATTATACTCGCTGTCAAAGATCACCGTCCTCTCCTCTCCACCTTGAAATTGTACTTCGTTTCCCTTTTGAGGGGGGGGGGGTGAATGGCAGAACTGTTTCTGGACGATGGGCAATCTCACACAAATGCTTGAAAGGTTGGCTCCCCGGCCGACGGGGTTTTAAATGAGCCACGTTCCCCTCCTGTGCTCTCTGCCTCACTCCCTTTCTTCCCAAATTATTGCAATTTTCCCAGCCGCTCACCTCTGCTGCCTTTTATTCTTTGCAAAACCTGGCCCCCAAGACCCTGGTAGAAGAAGAAGCAAAGGCATCCTCTATTGCAGAGATGGATTCACAACCTGGAGCAGATTGGGTTAGGTGTATTTTACGGATCTGTAATTGCTCCATATTCAATAAAATTACATATTTACAATTGTGACACTACGGATTGGTCCCATGCCCTGTATCCACAGGGGATATCTTCCAGGACTTACCATTTATAAGGGAAACGGTGGATAGTAGCAAACCTGATTAAAATAAAGGACTTCCTTTAGAAATATACCATAAAGTTACATTGGAGGACCTAGCAATTCCTAGAGAGGACAGCTCTCTAGGCATTTTCCACTGCAACTCTATGGTATGCATCCCTATTTTTTCAACTGTGGAGAACTGAAATTATGGATATTGGTTCTGGGGATACATCTGACACTTGTATGTTTCCCCCCCAGCCATTTAGGTCTTGGAAAAGTTGAATTTTTTTGGCTCAGAAGTCCAAGAATGCAACTTAGTAATGGAATGAAAGGGTCTGGAAAGCCATTTCCCATCAGAGAGTGAGGGAACACCACTATTTTGGACTTCAGCTCCCAGAATCTTGTAATCCAAAAAGGGACTTCCCTCAAGCTTGACTTCCTAGCATGTCTGAGTACTGGTGGATCAGCTCAAGAGCTGGGGGATTGTGGGATCTGTAGTCCAAAGAAGGGACATCAACTCCCAGAATTTTGGGGATTTGCAGTCCAAATAGGGACTTCCCTCAAGCTCAACTTCCTAGCATCTCGATACTAGTGGACCAGCTTTAGAGCTGGGGGGTTATGGGAACTGTAGTCCAAAGAAGGGACTTCAGCTCCCAGAATTTCTGGGATTTGCAGTCCAAAGAAGGGACTTCCCTCAAGTTCAACTTCCTAGCATCTCAGTACTAGTGGACCAGGTTTAGAGCTGGGGGGTTATGGGAACTGTAATCCAAAGAAGGGACTTCTAGCTTCCTAGAGTAGCAATGTCTCAGCACTGTTGGACCAGCTGGGGAGCTGGAGGATTCTGGGAGTTGCAATCCCCAAGCTTCTGTTTCCCCAAACTGGTGCATCTCGGCAAGAATCTCATCAATCTTGGCCATGAGCTTGGCTGTATATTTTATCCTCCCCTCCCTGCCTCCAGGCATCATGGCGGGATGTCTGTCCTGACCTTCTCTGGCTTCTTTGGGAAACTGATTTCTGGCTGCCATGAAGCCACCGGGTGTGAATTGAAAAATGGGGGTCAGGGATAACAGGGTCTGGGTGACCCTGGCAGCCTGGAGGAATTTGTCTAGTGCCTGGCTTGTCTAGTGCCATGTTTGTCTGCTTCAATCTTTTCCCTGCCGCTCTCTCCATCTCTTGAGTGGGTCTGGATTTATGGAAAGAAACAGAGAAGAAATAGCACAGCTATGTGGAAAGACAGCTCGCCCGGGCTATACCCTGTATTTAAGATCCATTCTCAGGCCTAAATAAGGCACCAGATCCCATCTGATCTTGGAAGTTAAGCAGGGTCCACCCTGGTTAGTATTTGGATAGAAGACCGCCAATGAATAGTACGTCGCTGGTGTTGCTGTGTGCCTTCTGACTTATGGCAATCCTAAGGAGAACCTATCACAGGGTTTTCTTGGCAGGATATGTTCAGAAGGTGTTTGCTATGGCCTCTTTCTGAGGCTGAGAGAGTGTGACTGGCCCAAGACCACCCAGGGGGTTTCCATGGCTGAGCAGGGATTTGAACCCTGGTCTCCAGAGTCCTAGTGCAATGCTCAGCCCACAACACCATGCTGGCTCTCGGGCAGAGGCCTAAATGCGGAACCCACGGCAATGTCACAGATCCACTGTGCCGCCACATTGCACCCTGAGCCACAGGCAGGCTGGCAGGCATCTCTCTTGGGAGGCCTCTGCGATTGCAAAAACCAAGGAGGGATCAATACGATCAATAGGACTATAGTGTTTAGATGGAGGGAAGTGATAGTGCCACTCTATTCTGCTTTGGTCAGACCTTTCCTGAAATGCTGTGTCCAGTTTTGGGCACCACAATTCAGGAAGGATATGGACAAACTGGAACATGTCCGGAGGAGGACGGCCAAAATGGTGGGAGGTCTGGACACCATGATGCCCTATGAGGAGTGGCTTAGGAAGCTGGGCATGTTTAGTCTGGAGAAGAGAAGGTTGAGAGGTGACACAATAGCCCTGTTTAAATATTTGAAGGGATGTCAGACTGAGGAAGGAGCAAGCTTGTTTTCTATGGCTCCAGAGACTAGGACACAGAGCAATGGGTTCAAACTCCAGGAAAAGAGATTCCACCTAAATATTAGGAAGAATTTCCTGATAGTAAGAGCTGTTTAGAAGTGGAATACACTGCCTGGGAGTGTGGTGGCATTTCCTTCTTTGGAAGTTTTTAAACAGAGGCCTGATGGACATCTGTCGGGAGTGCTTTGATTGTGCATTCCTGCAGGGCAGAATGGAGTTGGACTGGATGGTCCTTGGGGTCTCTTCCCACTCTATGAGTCTATGAGCTCTCCATAGTGCTGAAATTGTTTAGAACTAGAGGCTGGATGGCCATCTGTCGGGAATGCTTTGATTGTGTATTCCTGCAGGGCAGAATGGGGTTGGACTGGATGGCCCTTGGGGTCTCTTCCAGTTCTATGATTCTATAAGGAGCAGCCTTTCCACCTCTCCTCCTCCTCCTTCCTTGCTTTGCTCTCCCAGATGGGGAAGGTTTCCTCTTGCACTCTGTCTCTCTTTGTCCTTTGAAGATCAAGGCGCCTGCAAGCAGCTCTTGCTCGGCAAAGGCAGAAAGGGAAATAAACAAACTTTGGGGCCAGCTGAGTCCCCATTCAGGGAAGGAATGAAGGCACACGAGGAACCCACAAGGCTGGTGTTGGTTTTCGGAGACCCTGGGAAAGGCATGCTTGCATTTCAGAGATTTTCACACACACATACACATTTAATGCTACATTATTCCTCTGCGTGTATCTTCCTCCAGTTCCAGGCATTGACTCCAATTCTCATTGCCTTAGCAGCTCAAGGTTTCGAACCCAGCTGGATTGTGGAAACACACATACAACTGTCAATTTATGTCGGCCCCATGAATTTCATGGGGTTTTCTTAGGCCAGGAATCCTCCTCAGAGGTGGTTTTGCCAGTCCCTTCCTCTGAAATAGAGCCTCCAACACCTAGGATTCCTTCGTGGCCTCCCATCCAAGTACTAACCAGGCCTGACCCTGCTCAGCTTCAGGTGGGGATCTGGTGTCTTTGGGGTATTTAGCTCTATGTGTGTGCGTACATGTCTTCAAGTCACCAACTGACTTATGGCGACCCCAATCATTTCCGAGGGTTTTCTTAGGCAAGGGATACCCAGGGGTGGTTTCACCAATTTTTTCTTCTGAAATAGAGCCTGCAGTACTTGCAGTTCGGAGCCGGTGTGGTATAGTGGTTTGAGTGTCGGGCTACGACACTGGAGACCAGGGTTCGAATCCTCACTCAGCCACAGAAACCCACTGGGTGACCTTGGGCCAGTCACACTCTCTCAGCCTCAGAAGAAGACCCCGGCAAATCCCCGCTGAACAAATCTTGCCAAGAAAACCCCATAAGTCAGAAATGGCTTGAAGGCACCCAGCAACACCAACAACGTGCTATTCATTGGCGGTCTCCCATCCAAAACTGACCCTGCTTGACATCCAAGGTCAGATGGGATCTGGTACCTTATTTAGGCCCAAGAATGGATCTTAAATACAGGGCTGGAGCAAGGTATGGCCTGAGAACTGTCTTTTTGCACAGCCTTGCTATTTCTTCTCTGCTTCTTTCCATAAATCCAGACCAACTCAAGAGCTGGAAAGAGACAGAGGAGGAGAGATTAAAGCAGATTGAACCATAGCTGGTTGGGGGATTCTGGGAGTGGCAGTCCAAAAAAAGGAACCTTCTCCAAGCCCAGCAGGACTGCTGAGGAATCCCAGGTGCTGAAGGCTCTATTTCAGAGAAAGCAACTGGCAAAACCATCTCTGGGGATTCCTTTCCTATAGAAAACCCTCGGAAATTCATGCGGTTGCCATCAGTCGACTTGAAGGCACAGACGCACAGAGACATACAAAAAAGAGTCGTGGTTATAGCATTGGACAGGATCCATGGGGACTCCCATCCTAACCTACCTTTACAAGGTTGTGGAGAAGATTCAAAGGGCCGGAGATGCCTGTTTCCGTTCTTTTGAGGAAAAGATAGAGAGGTGTGTATGTGTGTCATAATTTCAAAATACTCAGTATGTTGCCTTGAAGAGAACTGTTTTTAAATGGACTCTGCCGCCTTTTCTTTCTGACCGTACCGCAGAACGTGGTCCTGGAGGCTCCGCGTCAATTAGGGTCTTCCTTTCATGATTGCTGTGGATGCGTTTTGCCAATTTTCCCACCTGGGCTTTGCTCCCAAGAGAACTGCACTTTGCACATGCCTGGAGGTACTCTCCTCTTCATCTCAATCATATTGCATGCTCTATATTGGGCTGAAAGGTCCCAGAGGAGCTGCGGTGGAAAGATTGGGAGTTGCAGTTCACGGGGTTGGTTTCGTAGAATCATAAAGCTGGAAGAGACCACAAGGCCATCTAGTCCAACCCTTTGCCATGCAGGAATGCACAATTCTATGACTTTTTCTTTCACCACCCACTACTACTTTTCTTAAGACTTCCATGTTGGTGGCCAAATTTATAGGTCTGTGCTTTTTTTTTTTTTTAACACGCTGATTTGCTTTCTCTCCATTTTGCAATTTCATTCATGCTCAGTATGGGATCCTGGTTGTAACCGCTGTTGGCCTTGCCTGTTGGAAGCAGCCACACACTGTTGCAATAGGATCGGCTAGAATGGAATCAAATCCCGCTCTTTCCCAACTCAAATTTTGCTTATTTCATTGTTTACTGCAGACTCCCTGCTGCAATGCATCACACAAAGCCTGTGTTTCTCCAGCCCTCCTTCGCCATATTCCCAAATGCTGATGCTGCTAAAAACTTTCCAGTTAGACAGAGGACGAGAAGGGAAAATGTACAGCAGCTAAGCAGGATTAAAAATCTGTTATAAAAAGGAAATTCACTGTCAGAAACTTTGCTAATTGAGGTACACACCCTCTTTATATGGTCCATGGAATAGATGTTGCCATGAAATAAACTAAATATTTTTTTTTTAAACCTACAATGTTCCCTAAAATAAATCTCCGGTGTTACTACTATATGCACCTTGTGCTTCTTTTTATTTCTTCTATCCTTCATCTCTCAAAAAGAATTGGCATGTTTTGCTTAGTGTTGGAGACAGATCTGGAGCGCCACTTGAATTTGTATTTTCAAAAAAATATGTATTTCTCCCCCCAACCTTCCGAATCTTATTAAGTCTTCTCTTTCCTCCTCCACTCCATCTGAAGACTGTGAATAAATGTCGACTTGGTGACTTTAAAAATCCCCCTTTCTTAACACCCAGCCTAACAAATCTGTGCTCTAGTGGTCTTGAAAACATACTCACCACCCTGTAGCATTATTAAGGCTTTATTTCTTTATGTATTACTTATGTCCTTCTCTGCAGCTGGAAAGACTCTTAGAGAGGCTTATGTATTGATTTTTTTAAAAGGACAAAACAGTCCCTGGACTCCTTAGGCTTGATGATCTGGGGGGAAAAGAGAAAGGAAAAAAACATGTCTGTAAAGGAAAAATGGACAAGGAGGGCAAAGGAAAACAAGACAACGCAAATTCTGAAGGCCTCATGTTGGAATATCTGCAAATGGAGGGGAGGCAGGACGCAAGGGAGGGTGGATGGGGGCCCTGTTTTCCTTCCATTGTCCTTCCCAAAATGGCTTCCTTGTGGTTTCTGGTATTTGCTTCCCCTCTATGGATAATTGGCCCGGATGTTCCTTGGAGAGGCAACATAGACCTGTCTTTTTAAATAAAATCCCAGTACCGTGAAGCATCCTATAGTCCCAGACTGGGGAAAAAACAGGGCAATAGCAACAACAACAATATAGACTCATAGAACCAAAGAACTGGAAGGGGTCCCCAAAGGCCATCTAGTCCAACCTCATTCTGCCCTGCAGGAAAACACAAGCAAAGCCCTCCTGAAAGATGGCCATTCAGACTCTGTTTAAAATCCTGCAAAGAAGGAGACTCCACCACACTCCCAGGCAGCAGCGTGTTCCACTGTCGCACAGCTCTTTCTGTCAGGACGTTCTTCCTAATGTTTAGATAGAATTTCTTTTTCCTGAAGTTTGAACCCATTGCTCCGTATCCTAGTCTCTGGAGCAGCAGAAAACAAGTTTGCTCCATCCTCAGTATGACATCCCTTCAAATATTTAAACATGGCTACCATGTCCCCTCTCAACCTTCTCTTCCCCAGACTTAACATACCCAGCTCTCCTCATAGAGCATCATGGCTTCCAGACCTCCCACCATTTTGGCCGCCCTCCTCTGGACACGTTCCAGCCTGTCAATATCCTTCCTGAATTGTGGTGCCCAGAACTGGACACAGTATTATTCCAGGTGAGGTCTGACCAAAGCAGAATAGAGTGGCACTATCACTTCCTTCGGTTTGGATGTTCTATGGCTGTTGATGCAGAATAATAGAGTATAAAATGAGACTATTCACCCATAGTGGCTGGTATCTCTCATCACATCAACAGGCGTGGTGAATCCCCTCTGGGATTTAGTCTGAAGTTTCAGGGAGCCATCTATGGAGCTGAACCTATGTGGCCAGCGGAGAAGAATTCTGCATCTTGGGGAGGGTGCCTTTAAAGTTGAGACTAAAACGAGGAGCGGATGCACCATTCGCCAATGACACAGGAGTTGGCACACAGTTTTCCCCGGATGTTCATGAGATGACATGTTGACTTTTTTCTCTTGCGTGCCATTATTGTTGCTGTTGCTAATTTCTTGGGGAGCTTTTGCAAGGCCTACTTGAAGAGTAACTGTGGAGCAGGAAGGATGGGTGGGCAGGAGAGATGGCGAAGGCGTTCCTGAGTGAATCGCTTTGCCATGCATTTTCTGGGTGGGCATCAGATGGAGAGAGTCATCATTACTCACGCCTTCCTTTCCACAGCAAAGAATGCAATTATGACAGTTCGGCACGATGGCATTTTCTGCCCAGGGACAGATCGATAGCCAACCGTGCCAGCTCAGGCCGTCATCTGTCGGCCATCGATTCTGTCAGCTCTTGGCACCCATTTGATGAGAAAAACGCCTAACGGGGAAGGCATGAGAAAGACAGAGAAAGGACGAAGAAAGGGAGAAAATGGAGAACTCGGTGGCTAGCAATCGCCGGCTCTGTCCCTCCGCTCTGTTCTGTCGTCAGGTTATTCTGAGCAGTGATATAATTCTTCACTAGGTTTCTACTTGAAGGATGCAATGAATAATTTTTTTCCCACTGCAAGAAAATCTTCGAAAAACCATGCCGTCTTCAAAGCCTAGTTGGAACTCAGGGTTTATTCTGCGCAAAATGGACATGTGGTTGTTTTGCAGAGAAAATAGCCTGTTTCATGCAGAAATATTATTTCCTGCATTGGAACTGCTGTTTCCTGCGCAGAAAATATTGTTTGCCATGCAAGTCATCCATGTGCGGATTGGGCACAGAAGAGATCCCCAATTGCTCGCATTTTCTATGCAGAAAATAATACTTCTGCATTGAGACAGTACAGTTGTCCCTCCATATTCATGGATCTGGTATTCATGGATTTAAGTCTTCACAGCTTGAAAATATTCTTTAAAAAAATAATAATCCAAAAAGCAAACGTTGATTTTGCCATCTTATATAAGGGACATCATTTTGCTATGCCATTGCATATAATGGGACTTGTGTATTCACGGATTTGGATATTCATGGGGGGGTCCTGGAACCAAACCCCAGCGAATATGAAGGGACAACTGTGTGTATATCAATCTATCTCTCTCTCTCTCTCTGGCTTTTCTTCGCAAACGAAGATTCAGGAAGGACTCATCCCGCGCTTTCTGCAAGCGCGCTGATGACTAAAAAGGCCAATCCGAGATAAACAAGTCCGGTTGCAAACAGCACAGCAGAAGGTCTCCTTGGGTGATGTTTTTGGGTTGTGATTCTTTCTGCGTTGTCGTTTCTCTTCAAGACTTGTTCGTCGTGAGTTCTCAAATAAGGCTGCAGCATTGTGGATAGTGCGTCTCCATGCCTCCCGATGTGAGGCCAGGGCGGACCACTGTTGGTGATCAATTTGGCCAAGCCTGAGATGTTGTTTCAGGGAGTCTTTGTATCGCTTTTTTGGAGCGCCCCTCTTACGCTGACCCGTGGCGAGTTATATATATAGTTATAGACAGATAGATATAGATATAGATATAGATATATTGCTCAGAAAAGGTGGTTTCCTGCAAGAAAATTCCCATTTTCTCTGCAAAGCCATCACATGTGAATTTTTGTGCAGAATAAGTCCCAAACTGCGAAAATTCTCATCAGTCCAAGATTCGTCTTCTCAGGGTTTCTCAACACTTCAAAAAATGTATTTGATCATTTCCCAAATATTTTCAAATATTCATTCCATCCTTAAGAGCAAGGCGACTGCCTCAGGCATCACATTATGGGGGGTGGCAATGGTAGCTGATCTTTGCCCCCTCCTTGTCATCACCTGTGGGGCCGTATTGAAGGAAGGTTTAAACTTGCCAGACATGAGTGGGTGGATTTTCCATTTTGCTTGTTGCCTCAGGCAGCACAATATCTTGGGACGTCTCCCAGGAGCTTGTCTGATGGGCAAATTAGAAACAAACAAACAAGCCAACCATTAGCCAGGGCCTACCTTCATCAGCTCCTTGGGGAAGGGTAAAAAAATACCTGTAATGAATTCTGCAGGGGGAAAGCAATTTATCCTCATTTGCATACATTTAACTAGGTTTTGCATAATGCCTTTTTATCGTGCTTTCTCTCTCTCTCTCCAAACTTTGTGGAATGTGAAATTGGCTGGGTGAAGACTGAGAATACTCCATCCAGGCTTAATTTCTCCAGTTTCTACCTCCACCGTAGATCAGCCCCTGTTTCAGCTCAGAAATTTAACACATCAAATGCAAAGCCACAACATCTAAAGTACAGACGCCTATCTTGGTGTCGTCCCTACAAGTTGAAAAGTCTGGGCACACCAGCCCTGCAAGGTCTGCCTCCAGGACAATGCTGATCTCCCCAAAATGCAAACCAAAAGGAATTGGGCAGAGCTAGAAAAAAACATAAGATAGAAACAGTCTTGTCTATCTTCTGCTTCCCAGAACCTGGAAAATTACCTTTTGGGGGAACTAGAAATCCCAGACCCCAATGGCCAGACAGTACAGCCATAGTGCCTTCTATGTCAGAAGATCTATTCTGAGTTTTACTCTGAACTTTAAAGCAGGTTTAGGAGGTGCTAATCGCTATCCCCCAATGTAGGTTTGACCCCTTGGATAGTTCCTTTTCAGAAGTTCAGACTAAATGCCCAGCACAGATTCACTGCCTTCCTGGTATGGCAGCCACTGCAGTATCCACACAGCCATGCTGCTGAGGAATTCTGGAAGGTGTAGTCCTACCCACCCCATTAAAAAACAGCAACCCGACTTGAAGTTTTCCAGGCTTTGCCTCCCCTGCAATGCTGTCATTGGCAAGCTCTGGAGAAAGGGAGGAAGAGGCACGGTGGCCAACTTTCTGCCTGCGTCGCTCAAGGAGTTCGTGCCAGAGGATGGTGGCCCCAGGCCAGCCTCAGTCAGCAAAAAGCCCTGGCGGCAGCACCAGCGCCAAGCCTCGCGGTCCAGCGACGTGCCTGCAAAGGAAAACTTTGCCCAGGTTGCAGCTTTCGTGACAGTAACAAATGAGCCGGCTTTGCCGAGACAGCTGCTTCCCGTCTGCTCCTCTTTTAGTTACTCCTGTGGGCTCCAGATGGGGGAAAAACCAGGCCCTGAAGCCGTCATGCCTCCGAATCCACAGGGGACTGGAGCAACCGCTCTGGTTTGGACCCAAACTCCCCCAACACCAAAGGCCTCAGGCGGCCGAGGCTGGGGAGACAGCAGCAGCAGCAGCAGACCCTAAAACTAGTTGCATCTCCTATTTGCAATTGTTGGTTCCTCTCTCATGGAAAGAGGATTACAAAGAACTGCTCTGGGTATTCGTCAGAAAGTGCTGAATGTATTGGGGCAGATAGGGTCCATTCCTTTGAAGTTTGGATTAAAACCCAGAGCGGAGAATATCTCGAAGGCCATGTTCCAAGGGTGGATGGAGCTAATGCAGAAAGGAACGGGGCCAGAAATACTAGCAAAATCTCTGCTTCTGCCAGGAACTAAGAAAAGGGATTTTAGATTTTTTGGAATGGTGGGGAGGGGGAACATAGAAAAGTTGAGGACCCCAAAAGGGGATGCCACAGCGGAGGAAGCGTGGCCATCGAGAGAAACCCACGGGGGGCTAGATTTGGCTCCGGGGCCTAAGGTTGCCAAGCCCGGCCTGCCTTTAGCAAAGAAGGTTGCCTGGAACGGGCTCAACCATATTGGTTAGAGTAGACCCACTAAACCCATTGGTGAATGGTGAGGCAACATGTAGGTCAATCCCATGGGGTCAATGGGTCTCCTCTAGCAGATTTAAGCCTATGCATTGTGCTTCACAGGAGATATACAAGCATGGATGGTGGTGGTGGTGAGAAAAGGAGAGGGAAACCGGGACATTTTAAAAGCAAGTGAAAAAGTGGGAGGGCAGAGGATTAATCGGGATCGTCCCTGCCAAATTGGGACCGTTGAGGGGTACGCACCCCTGCTATAGGCACCCCCTCTGACTTGCAACCATGGCTCTTCAGAGATTCACGCAGAGACAGACCAGTCCCTATCCGCATCACTTGCTAGTGTCGCCTTTTAAAGAAAACCCAAACTGGGAGATGCATTTTTAAAAAACTGGCAATACCAGGCTTCCATTGCAGGCCTTTCCGCAGGCAACGCTGGGCGCTCCATTACGAAGCGATGGATCCCTCTGCCTGGCGAAGGAAGGTCACCTCAAGTGTCAAATCCGGAGCACCATTAGCGGAGGCGAAGCAGAGAAAGACAAACCTCACCCACGAGGCACGCCGGCTTCTCCGGGAAAGTTTCCGAGGCAACCTGCCTCCGAGATGAAATTTTTCCAAAAGAAGAGAAAACACGTCCTTCCATTGGCGGAGGCTCCTGCGCATTGGCAACCTCTCCTCCACCCCATATAACCATGCTCGCGCTCATGCATACATGGAGCACTTTCCCCCTTCCATCTATTATGCACCGTGAATGGCAGCTAAGTTCATTTGACCATTTAATGTTTCATGGATAATTAATTATTCTTTCCTCCTGCTTGGAGTTAAAAGCAGAGGCAGGTGTGGGCTCTTCAAAGGCTCCGCTCAAGCAAACAGCCGGGATCAAAATGGGCAGACACACACTCACACACACACAGAGGACTTTATCACATTACACTGTTATAGTGCTATTATTCCACTTTAATTGCTATGGCTGCCTCCTGTGGAATTATGGGGTTTGTAGTTTAGGGAGACCTAATTGCTCTCTGGCAATTAAATGCCCTTCCTTAAACTGCAAGTCTTTTTACATCCCCTCTCCAGCCCTCCTTTTTCTTCCTTATCCTCTGTCTAGCTGGGTGTTTTTAGCAGCATTTGCATTGGGAGAATGGTGAAGGAGGGCTGGAGAAACACAGACTTTTAGTATTAGGTTGCAACAGTGTGTCTGCAGTAAACAATGCAAGAAAGGCTTGAACCAGGAAATAATGAGATTTTACTTTAGCAGATCCTGTTGTAGCCACGTGCGTTGACTTACATTGCAACAAGCGAGGTCAACAGCAGCTGCTTCCAAATCCCTTCCTGGGCATCCATGAACAGCAAAACAAAGAGAAGCAAGGAAAACGGAAATGCTTGCCTGATCAGATCCCCCCAGCATGATAAAGAAGCATAGATAATATATATAAGTTTGGCCACCAAAATAGAAATCTTAAGCAAAGTAGAGCCTGGTGAAAGAAAAATCACCCCGGGTGCATTTTGGAAGAAGCCTTCAAATCATATCTCAAGGATTCAAAAAGTTTTTCTTGACTTCTGCAAGGCTTACCCTGACCTGGTTGTTTCGTTTCACAAGTACACATTCTTAATTTTAGATGCAAAGTTTGCAGAAACCTGTCGGACTGCTTTTCTTTCATCTCGCCTTCTTTCCATGTTATTTCTGCCTCTGGTACCGGATTTTCTATGAAAGAATAATATCCAGGAACACATAGACTTTGTGAATGGAGATATACCTGTATCTCACTGCATGCAACGGAGCAAACAACACCCTCAATGCCTTTATGGTTCACAGTTTGTCCAGGCTGAGGACGGAGTCTTGGGGTTCACTAGGGAGAGGAAAGAAATATTTGAAAATATTATTTAAAATAGCTAAAGATTGGTGGGGCAGCGGAGTTCATGTCCGGAAACCCTGATTAGAAGAATTACAGATGGGTGAGAATCTTTGCAGTTTGGAATTTATTCTGTGCAAAATTCACACAGAGGGTTCTGGGTTTTTTGCACAGAAGATAACATTTCTGTGTGGGGGAAAAATTCTGTGCAGAAAACAGGATTATCACACATGAAGCTGCGTTTTCTGCAGGAAACTTGTTTTCTGAGCAGAAATATGTTACATGCAAAAATATTGCTGTTTTCTGCAACAAAATGATTTGTGCAATTTCTTTTGCACTGAGTAAGACCCAGACTATGATCAGTCTTTGAAAACTGTGCTGTTATCAATGACGTTCTTGCAGCGAGGAGGAAGAACCTCCTAACTGTAAGAGCAACAGTGGATTAGGATGGTGGACTCTCCATCTTTGGAGGTCTTTACACCTCCAAAGAGGTCGGATGGCACAGAGTTTGGATGGGCATCTTTTGTGAGTGTTTTAGCGGACTATTACTGCATGCCCAGGGGTTGGACTAGATGGCCCTTGGGGTCCCCTCCAACTCTCTGATTCTGTGTTTGTACTGATTTGAAGTACGGAGCTGATTCCAACTTCAGACGCATTGCTGAGTTTTTGTTTTCTTTCACTTTGGAAATTCAGCGAGGCCTCGAAACCTATGGCTTTTGTGTCTCCCATTAAGCACGCGGTGAGGAAATTAAAGATGAAAAAAGATCCAGGAGACTAAACATGCGCCGATACATTACACTCGTTAGATACTACAAGGAAATTAAAGAGGGCCGTGGGGAGCCATTCTCCCACGCTACATAATGGTCAATTGGGGCAGGAGGGGAAAGCAAACAGCCAAATGCAAAGTTAATCTCACAAAGGTTTATTGTAGTCCTTAATCCTGGAGGCCGTGAGCAAGCTGGGCGTGTGTCTGTGTGTATCTGTTTGTGAGAGAAGCAGCTTTGTTTGCCAAACAGTGCAAGTAGACACCCCCTTTTATTTGCTCCCAAAGTTGACCTCTGGCACCTTTACGGAGATAAAGGTATAAATGAGAGCCTCCAGGATCAGGAGCAGTGTGGCTGTAAATATCAGAAGATTCTGGAGAGGAGAAACCAGACAAATGGTGATGGGAGGTAGATTGAAGCTGCAATATAGAGGTTTCTCAGAGTCACCTTTACTGTCCACAGTCGGAAGCCGGGAGATGGAGAAGTGGGCGTTGCGATGTTTCACAACTGGAATACACAACCTGATGTGCATCTTCATGTTCAATGCACAACCATGTGCCATGCAAATGTGCACCCATGTCTACCACTCTATTCTGCTTCAGTCAGACCTCATCTGGGATAGTGGGTCCAGTTCTGGCACCATGGTTCAAGATGGATATTGATGAGTTGGAACATGTCCGGAAGAGGTGACCAAGATAGAAAAGAGGGAGACCGCACTACAGGTGGACAGACTCCGGAGGAAGCCATGGCTACCGCCCTGAATTTACAAGGGGGGCAACTCTTGGTGGTCTCCCATTCAGAGGGTCACCATAATCATAGAATCCTAGAGTTGGAAGAGACCACAAGGGTCATCCAGTCCAACCCCATTCTGCCATGCAGGAAGGCAGCATAAGTTGACTCCAAATTGATGACAAATAGCAACCAACAACCATCAGTTTGGACACTGTGGGAGGGAGAGAAAAACAGGACACAGGAGCACCCAATCTGACCCAACATGGCCGTCCTGCTGTTCTTAACCCCTTATGGGTTGGAAGATTCCTCCCAGTGGGGTTGGTGCCACTGAGTGCGGTAACTTATGGGGCCACCTCCATGGACTTCTCCCATACCAGACCCATGGCCTCCACAAGCGGAGACTGACAGGGGGCCCTGGAATTAGGAGAGGGGCCTGATGTGATATTATCGTAAGTTTTTATTATGAAAATCCATTTAGTTTTAAAAAAAATAAATAGAAATATTACTTTGGTGCTTAAAACTGACTTATTTTTTCTCCTAAATCCTGTAGAGCATCTCTTTGCTTTTAACCTTAGCTGTAGGTGGAGGGGGGCACCAAAGAGCCTGGATTGGGGGGTCTGCTTCAAGATGTGGGGGCCATGACCAGCCCATGTAAAATCCTTAGTAATCCCAGCAATTTGGGTGACTTTGAGGGTCACCAAAAACCTACATGTGGGAGAGGACCAAAAAAGGAAGGCTCACCTGGCTGGGCATGGATGGCAGGGGTATTTTTTTAAAATTAAAAATACTAAATTTCTGCAGAAATATGGCACACACATTTCATAGACAGTTATTTTGGTGTCACCCCAGTGCAGTCCACGCTCCCCTGGTATCCTGCTAGTTACGCCAATGCGCAACCCTCCCCAACCTCTCTTTCTTTCTCTCTTTCTCCCACCTCCATCCCTGGGCCGCAGTGGTTGAACATGTTCTCACAGAGGGAATTTTTGCTGTAAAAATAGAGGAAAGGTTTCTCTGCGGCAGGAGGCGAAGGGACCGTAACTGATGGAGAGACGGTGCAAAAAGCAAAAAAAATGCTGCAAGTCATGCAAAGTTCCCAGAGCCATCCGAATTATGCCAGAGATAAGGTTCCCAGGAGGTACCTGTTGAGGGACACGGTGCTCAAGATAATGAAGAAAAAACCAACGAGGGGAGGGAATAACGGTCTCTCGCTGCAGCCAGGCCTGACCTGGGGCGCTGCAACTCATCTCATTTTGTCCAGAAACTGCTAGGCGGGAAATTGCAAAACTCACTGGAGGAAAAGACGCTTCCAAGCTCAACATAGGCTAGCTTGCCCCTGCTTGTGTGTCGACATCCGAACCCCAAATATTCACAATTCTGCATCACCCACCTGGATCATGCAAAATGGCATATGTTTATTATTTTAATCCAGTAAGGCTCACAACAGAGATCACTGGTTTCATGCAGATCAGTAATTTGGATTTCATACCCTCCCTCTGCGTCCATTTGACAGCTTACTTCCATTGCCACAAACTGAATTCAACATGCAAAAGTCGTTTGCACACAATGGACTGAGCAGGAGAAGAGGTGGTACCCTTCCCTTCCCAGACAGGCAAAAGCAAACTGCTGCAGCTTGTCCGGGCTTGTCTGTTCTCCCTTATAAATAACTTTTGCTACTCTCTGGTGTTGCACGGCCACATGGGCACAGCACACTATTAAAGGCCTTTAATTTAATGTCTTTATTTGCCAGCCGAAGGAGATCAAGGAGGGATTTCCAAAGTCTGGGAGCAGCCACCGAGAAGGCCCTGTCTCCCTTGTTCCTCCCCAAACAAACTTGAACACACTCACAGAGGGAGATATAGTTGTCCAAATATCTTGGCCCAAGCCGTACGGCAGTGGTTTCCCCAACTTTGGTCCTCCTGGTGTTTTGGACTCCCGGCTCCCAGAAGTCCAAGAGTGAAGAATTCTAGGAGCGGAAGTCCAAAACATGCGGAGGGCCAAAATTTGGGGTTATTTTGAAGCGAGGAGGAAGAGAATGGCATTCACTGCATTGAGGGCCTTCTACCACACCAATATCCGTCAAAAGCAGGAACGGAGCGTGTTGGCTCCTGCTGTGCCTTCGAGAAGTGATTCAATTTCTTTGGCGACGATTAACCCACCCACCCACCCGACCCCCTGAGGTGAAGGCCGCCCGAAGCAGCTTTAATTAAGCTGCCACTTAAGCAGACAATGGATTCATCTTCGCCTTCGGCAGGCGCTCAGCTCCCGGAAGGCAGGCGGTACAGCGCGTGGGTGGATGTGGGAATGGCCATCAGGGATTTTTTGCCTTTTTAGACCAGAGGAGTCATAAAGGACTTCCTAGTGCTTCTGGGAACTTCTGCGCAAGACGCATAAGACAACCGGCCTCCCACATCTTTGGGCTTGTTTCTTTCTTCTCAGCTTCCAGTGGTAGACTGCCCTTGAACATGGAGGTGGGGCGGTTGTTGGCATGTATCTGTTCTACGTTGACTGGAGTGTGTCCAGAGGAGGCCGACCAATATGGTGGGAAGCCTGGAAGCCATTATGCCCTACGAGGAGCCGAAGCATATCTAGCCTCTATTTAAGATATCCAACAAACGAGATTGTTGGGTAGTGCTCAAGTCCATTACAGTCAAACATCTTTCCTAGACGGTGTCTATGCTGTCTATTTCTTTTTTAAGGCAAGGGATGCTTTAAAATTGCTTTTTAAATTCTATTTAAAATTTAATCCTATTTTAATTTTGGTCTGTTGTAATGGTGTGGATTTTTACCTGTGCTTGTTTTAATTCCATCAGCCAGAAAGGATGGAAATGAATACAGAAATAAAAATAATGCCAGCCAGGAGTTACATCTTCATATGTGCAAATTAAAATTATGGACACATAATGTCCGTGTCCAGTAGAGGACTGTTGTTACATTACTACGTATCACGCACTGATGTGCACCAGACACTCTTGCTGGTGTCCTGTTACACATTTGCGCAATTCACTCACAGATGAATTTCGCAGCACCTCTACTACTTCGCCAAGTACACTACGACCACCCGTATCCATGGGACCTGTATCTGCGGTTTCATGTACTTGTATCCAGGGGGGAAATGGTCTCTCTAGGCATCTTCTAAGTCCTCCAGTGCATTTCTATGGTATGCTTCAGCTGACCATAGAGTTGCACTGAAGGACTGAGAATGCCTAGAGAGGTATTCTCTCTAGGAATTACTAGGTCCTCCATCACAACTCTATGGTATGCTTTGGCTGGAAATCATTCATTTTAATAGGGTTTGCAATTGTTTGTGGTTTCCAGTATCCACAGTAAATCCAGGAACGTATACCCTATGGATTCAGGGGTTATACTGTATACATAACGTTACGTTAAGAAAAAGGTGATATAGTGGGCCCTCGGTATCCACTTGGGTTGGGTTCAAGGATGCCCCATGGATACCAAAATCTGTGGGTGCTCAAATCCCATTATATACAGTGGCGTAGTAAAAATGGCACCCTTTATATAAAATGGCAAACAGCAAGGTTTGCTTTTCGGATTTTTCAGCCCCAAATATTTTGGAGCCGTGGTTGATTGAATCCATGGATGCAGAATATGTGGATAAAGAGGGCCAACTATATAGGATTCCAGCAATCAATACTATCATGCCTATTAATAGATATAACTTCTGTAGATATTTTAAAACCCCATGTAAACCACTAACTCAGCTAGTACTATATTGATAACAATAATGATCAACCTTTATGATTTATTATTCTAGAGGGGAAAGTCGTTTCACACGGAATTAAAGATATATTGAATATTATTTATTGGCATCCATTAGAGTAGACCTACTTGATCAATGAAACTTGCATAACTTACTAGTTACCATTGATTTAACCAGACCGTAACAGCAGCATTTCAGCCATTATTTTACAAAGCGTTACACTACTGAGATTTGTGTTAACAGAGATATTGATGTCTTGTTCTTGGTGTTCTTTTTTAAAACAATTTTAATAATAGTTGGAAGGTTGAAGGCGTTGGGTATGTTTAGTCTGGAGCAGAGAAGTCGGAAATAAATCAAATATCTGAAGGCCTGTCAGGGAGAAGATGGAGTGAGCTTATTTCCTGGCGCTCGAGAGGACAGAACGCGAATGAAATGGATTCAAAACGACAAAAAAGATGATTCCAGCTCAACATTAGGAAGAAATTCCCGAGGATAAGAGAAATTTGATGAAGGAATGGACTCCCTCAAAAAGTTATGAGCTTTGTTTGCTGGAGATTTTAAACAGAGGTTAGATGAGCTTCGGCTCCACGTAAGGCATCATGGCTTCCAGACCTCCCGCCATTTTGGTCGCCATCCTCTGGACGCACTCTAGCCAACATGCCACGGATGCGTGCCAACAAACCGCCCAGCCGCAGGGTCGGAGCGGCGCCCTACTCAGCTGTAATCTTGAGTCAGACGCGGTCTCTAATGGCTTCCCCATTTCCTCCTAATCTTGTTCACTTTTTAAATTTTATCTTATCTCCATCGCGTGTTCACGCCCTGCAGCGTTCTCTGCAAATGAGCCCCAGCCCGCTTCTTGCCTTCCCATCTCCTCCGCCTTCTGCCACTCTTCAAAGCTTCTATATTTTAATTCTTTTTAAAAAATTATTATTACTGTTATTAAATATGTTGCCACTTTCCCCTTCACGGCGCTCAACTTTTCCATTGGCTAAAACAACAGAAAAACAGTGTTGAGGGGGGGGAGTAGAGAAAGAGAGAGAGATGTGATTAAAGTTCTTCTCACCACTTAATAAATTACCAGGAGATTAGTCGTTCAGGGGCAGAGAAATAAATTATGATATTTAACATTTTGTAATAACAATTAGTTGCTAAATAATGCCATATTTTTTTAAAAAAATATTAAAAAGCAAAAGCCACAAGTAAATTAATTCTTCTAATTAGCTGTCAAGAGTCAGAGCGGGCGGAAGGTAGGAGGGGACAGAAAGCAGGGGAGGAAAACCACGGGTCCTGAGTGCGAATTCTAGCCCATCGGAAGTGATGGGAGTGGCAGGCTGGCCACATCTGGAGGGGTGTGATAGGCCCACCTCTGCTCATAATGAGCAGCTCACTTTCTGCTGTTAAAAAAGGCTGCTTTTGGAGCCTAAAATGGCCCGGGAAGGGCCAAAAGCATTGTGAAAATGTCTCCCTTGACCGCTAAAGAACATTTGGGGGAAAATTAGAATTTTCTATTTGCAGGAGCAGGCATGGTGAAGGGGGTTCAGGCCTCCGGGGCAGATATTTTATTATTTATTTATTTATTTATTTATACCCCGCTCTTCAGCCACAAGGCTATCAGAGTGGCTTACAAATTGTTTTAAGCAATAGCTATTTACACATCTACACTGCATTAAACAGTTTCCAATGTGTGTTAGCTAATTGCCCCCCACAAGCTGGGTACTCAATTTACCGACCTACGAAAGGATGGAAGGCTGAGTGAACCTTGGAATATTGCAGAACCCCTAACCTTCCACATTTGCTCACCCCTAGTTTAGCGTATCTTATGTTGCCCTTGCATTAGGTAAAAGTTATACTGCATACCAATGGTGCACAATTTATGTGGATCAATGCACATGGCTGACAACCCATGTGTGATTCCAATTCACCATGCACAGAGGCATCACACATTTCCAAACTACTCTGCATACGTTAATACGTTGACCTGGGCATCACAGTCTCATGTGTGCAGCTCTGTGAATGCCGCCATTGTGCATTTCAAATAAATAAATAAATCTCTCCACATGCCTAGGGCAATTGCACCTGCACATGTCACCAACAGGATGCCACTTTCGCAAACTTAGAAGGTTAGAAATTAAGGTGGCGGTTTGCTTGAGAGTTATGCCTTCATACATGGCCTTACGCATGCATGAAACTGAACCGAGTAGCTTTGCAAAAATATACAAAAATACTACTATCTGTGCAAAAAGGCAACTCCCTGGGCAGAGATTATTCTGCGCAAAACTGTCACACGGTTCTTTTTGTGCAGAAAATGGAGGCAATGTCATTTCTCCCCTGTGTTCTGTACAAATACACCATGTGCGAATTTTGCGCAAAATTTAAGTCTCCCCTCTTCCTCCAAGTGTGGATCATCTTCAAAAACTGCCAAGGCTTTCTCACAGCGGGAAGAAAATGGCTGAAATTTCTTGTTGCTTCCTCCAAGAAGAAAATTAGCCAAGAATGACACCCCGCCTTCCCCATGCTCTTCCTTTTCGTCCATTTTTCCTCCCTTGGTTCCTTCCTTTAAGCATGGATCTAAACGCATGAGGGAGAGAGAAGGGGAGGGAAGGAGGAGGCTGGGACTCCATTTTATGAAATATATAGACCCAGCAGCTGGAAAAAGCGCTTTTTGGCACAACCCTTGCCAGGTTGAGTTCATAAATTAACCAGTTGGCAGCCGCAGAGACATCGCTCTTTACCTTCCCTCTAACACTTTTAATTACGGCTCAGAAAGCTTCAAGGTTTGATGGTTTGGGGGGGAAATCTCTCCCCCTTCATCTCCTTTAAAAAAAAAATGAGAGAGAAACCCATCGTGCTTTTCCTATCATGCGCACATGCACACAGCACACTCATTTCCTCCAATAAATTTCGCTTTTAGAGGCCTCCCTGACAAGCGCATTGCTCATAAACGCGCCATCAACCGACAGTGGCAGAGCCAGGGGCTCCCAGGGCCAGGGTGCGCGGATGTGCGTTGCATTTTCAACAGCCTTTGGAGGCGGAGGTGGGCAAGATGGCAGACGAAGGGAAAAGAGAGTTTGCACAGGCCTAGGGTTTTCGTCCGGAGAGCTGTCCGGTGCACCTGCGCAGAGGGCTTCAGTCTTTTCCAATCCTCAAATTCACAGCCTTCCAGTGGAAGGAGCACATGGGAGGCCAACGCATTTGATTTTAAATGTTTCCATGCTTTTGATTTTAGCCTTTCTGGGGCCGGAGGGGATGATAGCAACTTCTCATGGGGAGAAGGAAGGAATCGGGTATGTTTAGCTGGGTAAAGAGAAGATGGAGAGGGGACATGATGTGTCTGTGTCTTCAAGTCGCCTGTCGACTTAATGGCAACCCATGAGTTTTGTAAGGTTTCCTTAGGCAAGGAATCCTCAGAGGTGGTTTGGCCAGTTCTTTCCTCTGAAATATGCCCTACAGCAACCGGGATTCCTTGGCAGTCCTTCTGGGCTTGGAGAAGGTTCTTCTTTTTGGACTGCCACTCCCAGTATCCCCCAGACATCATAGCTGGGAGTGACAGTCCAAAAAGGCACCTTTCCCCATATTCTGGAAGTTCTAGCCTGCAGCATTTGGGGGAAAGGGACCAAGGCCAGACTGTGTGTGTGTGTCTCTGCCTTCAAGTCACCTGTCCACTTATGGTGACCCCATGAATTTCGGAGGGTTTTCTTAGGCTAGGAATCCTCCTCAGGGGTGGTTTGGCCAGTTCCTTCCTCTGAACTTCAAGGAGCTATCCAGGGTGCTGAAACCCTTCCCAGGGACGAAGGGGAATAAAAGCGTCAGGCCTCCAACTGTTTCAAAGGTGAATCATCATAGAATCATGGAGCTGGAAGAGACCTCAAGGGCCATCCAGTCCAACCTCTTGCCATGCAGGAATATGCAATCAAATCATTGCCTGGGGGTTTCCAGATATGCACCAAGGCGCTCTCTGATGTGCAACCAGACACCGACTAGGAATCCACAGACCACAACGGGAGTGCAAATGTGCATCACAAATGTGCAGACCCCTGGATGGCCATTTTCACAATTTACTCGCAGGGTTTTGTTGCGTTCCCGCAACGCAGCTACAGATTTGTAAAGTGACAGAATGTAAATTGTGATGTAAGCTCTTGGTCATATATTTTAAGCTCCCCACAAACTGGCAGAGAGGAGGAGGAGGGGAGCACAGCATGGCAGAGATGTGCCAGTGTCTTTGGGCCAGCACATTTTCCAGCTAAGTGTGTGCCAAAACCTCCCTCCTTCTGCCCACCCCAAAGGGTCAGCATTGAGCCTCTACCGTATGGCGCAGCGCTACTCTCCGGGGGCCTTTTAAGCACAGAACGGCACCCTCTCTGACCTGCCAGAATTGGCGCTTGAACCCCGAGGCTGAAGCGGCCAGATTTAGCGAGGCGGAGGCGTTGTGTGCTACAGAATGGTGGTGCTTTTGCTTTATTTTTTTATAGGAGCAGCTCAGGCGAGAGGCATAAATATCTCACAGCCCAGCCGGGCTTATCCCCGGTGAGTAATGAAAGGCCTTAAATCCAGCAGCCGTTTAAGTCACCAAAGACTTATGGCCCAGTTGTGGCTCCACACAGCCAGGAAGGCTGTGTGCTAAACAGAGAAAGCAGGACAAACGGTCCTTGCTTATTGCATTTTTCAAGATGGTTTTATGGGCCGCGCAGCTTACGCATGCCTCCTTTTTGAACATGTCACTCCAAGTTGGTCTTCCATTGCAAACATAAGTGGCATTGTTCAGAAGCTCATAGGAAATGCGGGGAAAATAAGCTTTAACGGTGTGAACTCGGCAACAAGGAGCCCGTGGCTGCCCAGATGTTGAAAATTTTAAAATGCATTGGGAATTAACAAGGTATGCGGGCTTGCGTCTGGCCACGGCCACATAGAAATCTGAACAGCCCATTTAAAAGGTGAGATTAGAGGAGAGCGCGGAAGGAAATCTAGCTGGCGACATGATGATCCACTCCAAATCAAATGAAGGACCATGCAAGGCCGCTGTTTCTATTTTAATTTCCATCACGGGCCTTAATCAAGGTTGGAGGCCCGTGTCTTACAAGTCCCAGATTTGACACGGATGGCCTTTGGAAGAGACGGGAGAAAAATCTGGACGGCCTTTGAGCGCTCGTTATATTTAATATGGGTGACACCGAGCGAGACATTCTCAGATGCTTGGAGCTATAATGAAATAAACCTGCAAGGAAGGAGGTCCAGAGGAAACCAGAGGGTAACAAAAGATCAAGCGGATGACAAGGCAATGATCCCCCAATGTTGTCTAAAGTGTCCCAGGTTGGAAAAGTTCGCCATAAATTCAAGAGCAAGCCTTTGTGGGAGAAAGCGCAACCAAGAGATTTACTTATCGAAAGGAGAGCTTCTGAGTGCTCCTTTCTTCAAAGTTTCAGCCCTGAAATCTAGTGTACAGGTTGACCCCCTGTGATGCTCTGGAAGTCCCCATATCCGAAGATTTGGTATCAATGGTTTCAATTATCCATGTCCAAAAATTATGTTCTCTCTAGGCATTTCTAGGTCCTCCAATGAGACTCTATGGTTAACTTCAGGTGTTTGTCTCATTGAAAATAACAGGGTTCCCTATTATCCACGGAGGTAATGGTGGGCTTGGTACGTATCCTGAACAGAAATGGGGTTCGACCTGTATTCATTCAGGCTGCTGAATTAGGTTTGTCCCCATTTCTCCCCCTGACGGGCTCCTCATCTTCAACAACAACACCGCAAACAGGTTTAACACCATCGCGTCCATACTCAGAAGAGCTGCATCAATTAAATTTGGCTGTGAAAAAAAAGAAGGGGTTTATTTCCATTTGGGTTTCATCCAGACTTGCTAAAATTGTACATTTCTCTTCATAAATTTGAGAAAAGAGAACTTGAGGGTGTTTTGTTTTTTTAAAACGAATGCGGGAGAAAGCAGAGGCGACAGCGTCATCCATCAAGACGGAGATGTCATACTGAGGATGGAGCAAGACTAGGACACGGTGCAATGGACTCAAACTACATGAAAAGAAATAATTTTAGGAACAATTTCCTGACAGTAAGAGCTGTTTGGACTTGGAATACGCTGCCTCGGACTGTGGTGGAGTCTCCTTCTTTGGGGGGTTTTAAGCAGAGGCTGGATGGGTACCCAGCTTGTGGGGGGCAATTTGCTAACACATTGTAAGCCGCTTAGGACAGTGGTTCTCAACCTGTGGGTCCCCAGATGTTGTTGGACTACAATTCCCAGGAGCCCTCTGAGGTCTCACCTTGACAGCCAGGTGGTCCTCCCAGTCATTAGTGAAGTGGTCAGTTCAATCCAACAGCCTCACTAATGACTGAGAGGACACCTGGCTGTCAAGGTGAGACCTCAGAGGGCTCCTGGGAACTGTAGTCCAACAACATCTGTGGATCTACAGGTTGAGAACCACTGGCTTAGGGAGTGCTTTGGCACTGATAATCAGTATAGAAATTGAAGTGCTATTGCTTTCTGTTGGAAATGCTTTGATAGTCTCTTCCTGCATGGCAGGGGGTTGGACTAGATGGCCCTTGGGGTCTCTTCCAACTCTTTCAGTCTATGAGCTCTCCGTGGTGCTGAAACTGTTTAGGACTAGAAGCTGGATGGCCATCTGTCAGGAGTGCTTTGGGTAGGCCTGCACGGTAAAACGGGGTTGGGCTGGATGACCTTCATGGTCTCTCCCAACTCTATGATTGATTGTATGGCTATGTACGAACTCTAGCATCTTACCGCAAGATATAATGTGTGAATGTGGCAAAGGGGTGCCCAATGCAGCGCCGGGAGCAACAGCGTGCCCTAGCTCTCTTGAGGAAGACACGAGCAGAGATGCCATGCACAGCTCATCTCTCTTCCTCCTGAAGAAAAGAGGAAAAAATCCGATTTGTATATGAAAAGGAACGGAGGCTAATCAATCAGGGCTGTTCCAAAAGGAAGGAGATGACAGCTCAAAGCCAAAGAGGGGAGCCAGGGCCCTCCGACAACCGTTGAAGCTTGCTAGGGATCAAACACAGTTTGTGAAATGTTTAAATGTATTATTCATCCTGCCAATGAGATGCAATCTATGGAGATAATTTTGGGGGAGGCGGGAGGGGGGGGGTCTGGGAAAAAATATGTATGCAATAATTTTAAGGCACTACAAAAGGAGAACCAAAAGAAGAAGATGACACAAAAACCCACAACGGACTACAGAGAGAAATAGAGGCGCCGCATCTCCGGGGGATTAGAGTGTCTACAAAATTAAATTGATTTGGGATTTTTCACCCCCTTCGTCTTCTTCTTTTGGAGGGATGAAGGGAAGAAAAGGGAGCTGTGGGGAAGGAAGGCTTATACCAACATGGAGGGGTTGTTTCGGATCTTGGAGGCCGCACATCCACCCGTTGTCTGAGGTTGGGCAGTTTGGGGACAGGATGAGGATGGATGTGGGGTGGAAAGCAAACAGATCAGAAATTGGGTTAGGGGCATCCTAAATTGCCCTTGAAAGGTGGAGGGAGGGATTGAGTTGGATGCAGGGAAGGGATTAGGAATTGGGGGGGGGTAGGAATTTTTAAAATTGAAATAAGACCATTCTACTGAAAAATACACCTGACCGCAAAAGGCCGTAACAATAATGCAAAAAAAAAATGTTTTCCATTTTAAGTCTGCCTGAGGTATGGGAGAATCCTACCTTGTTGAGATTGCATGACTGAACTCACTAGAATAAAGTAAATTTATTAATCTTCCTATCCTTGATGCCTACTTGTGCCTATCTCTTGCTCAGGCTACTTGAAGTCTTTCTCTGGGGGTCAAAGGAAGGAGTTAGTTGATTCTACAGTGGCAAGGAGTTCCGCTGGTTATCAGAGACCCTGCACAGCTTCCTAATGAGAAAAGGGGGGGTTCCAAGGTGTAAGGACCCCCAGTCTGAACTCAGTGGGTGGTGATGATGGCAATGTTGATTCGGGACCTGTAGGGGGCATCCTGGAGTGAGGTTACTTGGGGTCACCTCTATGGGGACGTTAACCTGGGGTCCAGGGGAGTGAGCCCAGGTTTAGCCCTTCACATGGAAGGGAGGTTGGTGGTGGGAGAGAAATGCCCCCCTATTGAAACCAACAATCTGCGGACAAATGTGCACCCGGAGAGGAAAAGCCAGAGGGTTACAAACACAAACACACCCCAAAATGGAAGAAGAAATTGCTTCAGGGAAATTGGCTTCCTTTTCCTGTTCCTCCCGGGACAGGAAAAGGAAGCCAATTTCCCTGAAGCAATTTCTTCTTCCATTTTGTGGCCACCCAAATCACCTCTGGAAGCGCCTTTCCCTCCTCCCTTGTGGACTTGTGGGATTGCAAAGCCCATCAGCCCCATCCCTTGTGGGATTGCAAAGCCCATCAGCCCCATCCCTGGGCAAATGGTGATGTGGGTGGGAGTTTAAAACAGCTGGAAAACAGCAGGTTGGAGGAGAGGGGCTAGTATAGGTAGCTATATTATTGCTGTCATCATCATCATCATCCTAATCTCAGAGGTATGGATCTCATCGATATATGAGGAAGAGTAATAGTGCCCAGGCGGTATGGGTGTTGTAGTGGTTGTTATTGATATTATTACAGTTGGACCCCCGTATCCACAGGGGTTTGGTGCCCAGACTTACCGTGGATACCGGAAACCACAGGTAACAACAAACCCTATTAAAATAAAGGACTTCCGCTTAAAATGTACCATAGAGTTGCACTGGAGGACTTAGAAGATGCCTAGAGAGGACGCCTGGTAGGAGTCCCGATTTTGTGTCCTGCAGCTAACTGAAACTGCAGCTATTGGTCCCATGGATACAGGGGTCTGACTGTATCCGGGGGAGAGGGTCACCATTTTGGAGCCAGCTGCAGATTGAGGGTTGGGCTAGGACTTTGGGAGACCTGGGTTCAAATCTCTGCTTGGCCATTAAAACCTCCTGGGTGACCCTGAGGCCAGTCAGCAGCCTCAGAGGAAACCGTGATGGCTATACCTCCTCTAAATAAATGTGGGCACGAAAACCCTAGATTAGGGTTGTCCTAAATCGGAGTTGGCTTGAAAGCACATCACACACACTTTAAAGTTCAGACTAAAACCCAGGGCAGATTCACTGCCCACACCCCCTGAACTTCACCATATACCTTCTTAATCGATTCAAGAATACCTCTCAAATTCTCTTTTATTCTCTCTTTAAAACACACATCCCTTCCTTCTTTCCCCAATCTTTTTCTGGACCTCTGTTGGGTCCCCCAGATCTTATCCAACCCCTCAAATTAAAGAAATAAAACCCCAGTGTCATAGCAGGAAGGATCACAGAAATTCACACACACATATTAAACAAATATATATTTACACACGTATCCCTATAGACACACACAGAGACACGGATACCAGCAAATATATTTATTCCCTACAAAAATGGAAAATAGCAAAGACTCTAGGTTTGGCTTTCCCCCTTGTGCCCCCCACTCCACTCCACCTACTTTGGAGCACAAATTTGTACACACACACACACAAACCTGGCGCAAATTGCAAATTTTGAATTTTATTTGCCAAACCGGTGAACAAAAGGCATTTGCCCAATTCCATAGCTGAGCGGGCAAAAATCCACATTGCTAGGATACCAGACCTCAAGGGAGTGGGTGGGCGATGAGATGGGCTATATGAATTTATAATGGCAGCGTATCAATCCATTAATGTTTTATATGCTTCTTCTCAACGTGTCCTCCTGGAATTTATTTATTTTTTTAAAGATCTGGTCCAGGGTTTGGAGCTGGAGCAGAGGATGGAGAATTAAAAAGGAGAACTCATAGAGCCATAGGGTTGGAAGAGACCTCCAAAGGCCATCTAGTCCAACCCCTTGCCACACAGGAATACCCAATCCAAGCACTCCTGACAGATCTTCAAGTCAACCCCAATTTATGGCAACCCTCTCTTAGCACTTTTGGGGCTGGTTTCTTCAGAGGAGGTGTGTCACTGCCTCCCTCTGAGGCTGAGAGTGTGTGACTTGCCTGAGGCCGCCCAGTGGGGTTTCCATGGCCAAGCAGTGATTTGAACCCAGGTCTCCAGAGTCATATATGGACACCATACTGGCTGCCTCTCCTCATTTCTTCATCCAGTAAGTCCACACTATTTGCCCGAGAAAACCTTATTAAATTCATAGGGTCTCCATAAGTTGACCAGTGACTTGAAGGCACATAAACACATAAGATCTGACCTTGGACCTTTTTCCCCAAATGCTGGAAGCTAGAACTTCCAGAGCATTGGGAAAAGTGCCTTTTTGGACTGTCACTCCCAGTATCCCCCCAGCCAGCTATGCTGGCTGGGGGATTCTGGGAGTGGCAGTCCAAAAAGAAGCACCATCTCTGAGGATTCCTAGCCTAAGAAAACCCTACAAAATGCATGGGATCGCCATAATTCATTAAAGGGCATAAAAGAAAAGAAGAGAGGCAAATATATATTTTTTGCATTGAAAGAAATGAAACTTAACAAATTCAACAGAATGTACGGTTTTCAGCATCCTTTAACAAAGCGTAGAATAAAAGCATAGGCGTACATTTTGTTTTTCTAGCCTTCCGGCGAAAGGGTCATTCCAAAGCCTGACGTGAGGATTGGGTGGATCTGTTGGTAATAAGAGCCAAAGACCTACGTCGCCGTCTAGGTTTTGTAATTTTACAAATCTGTAGCTAGTGACGCAGCTATGGCGTTCATTCTCTTCACGCATCCCCCCTAGTGCCGCCACTGCGGTGCAGAAATGCAATGAAACCCTCAAAGTGATGTGCGAAGACGAGCATCCCGGTGCTGACAAGAGGGCTCCCATGTGCGCCAGATATGTCCAACGTGTACTGAGCACTTCAGCGCACGTGCAGAAAGCGCAGGATGAGCCCTTCCAGAATCTTCGTTTGCAAAGAAAAGCCAGAGAGAGAGAAACTGAGCACTTCTGATGAGCACTGAGAACCTCGGGTGTGCGCCAGGCATTTTGGAGGCACATTGGGCATTTTTGACGCATGTCGGGCATTTCGGAGCTGCATCGGGGACTCCTCTTGCTCTCCAGCACTTCCCAGCCAGTATCTGGATCAGCATCAGGGAGCATCCCAGTGCGCACAGGAGCCCATTGCGCATTGGGCCATGATGCGTCAGCCACTCCACCCTTGAGCAAGGGACACGCATGAAGTTGGGATGTCCTGGTAGGAGGCCTGGTGGTGCAGTAGTTAAATGCTGGTCGCGCAGCCACAACATTGCGAGTTCGATCCGAGAAGGCTCCAAGGTTGACTCAGCCTTCCGTCCTTTTGGAGGTCGGCAAAATGAGTACCCGGCTTGTTGGGGGTAATTAGCTAATGCAGTATCAACCACTCAGGGAGCGCTTGGGCACTCATAAGCAGTATAGAAATATCAATGTTATTGCTATATTGCTATGGCTATTGGTACCCCCTCCAAGTGAATGTGGACATTGCAAAACGACGCAATTCAATTTTGCACGCACATAAAGCCCTGTATGAAGATGCAAGTCCCAAGCAGAATGGCAGCCTATTATTATCATATTATTATTATTGTACCGGTGTACAACCTTCCACAACCCATCACCCTCCAGAGCGTTGGACTACAACCCCCATTGTCCCTCAACCAGGGTGACACATGAGGCTTGACATGAGCCATGCTTTCACCCCTGGAGGGTTGGCCTCCTCTGCCAAGAGAAAAGCCTAGAAACCCAGGAGGCCATGCTGGAAAGATTTCGAGCATGTGCAAAGTGCCTGGATTTATGCGCTCCATTCCTGGCCTTCCTCTCTGTCCAGGAAGCCTCTCCCAAGGCAGCTGACATAAATACAATTAAAGCCGCCCCCAGCCGTTAAAAGCCATTCAATTAAAACGGAACAATCAAAACCATCCAATTAGCACTTGCCATTAAAGCCAGAATGATGGGCCGAAGGAGCCGTGATTCTCTGACAGCCTTTGTCAGCAATTGGCGCATGACTTTTAAAGACCTTGCAAAAGAGAAAATTAGGTTTCAGCCTCCTAGAAAAGAGGAGGCAGAAGAAAGGGGGAAACACAAGGAAGAAAATGAGAAATAAATCAGTCCTGGGGTCTTCCTTGGGTCTGGGGTTCCTCGGGTAAAGGGGGCACCACCGAAAAGGCTTCGTCTCCCCCATAACACTCTCAAAAACTCCAGCGTGCTCAAAGCTGGAGCTCAGCAAAGGATCGAAGCAAAATTCAAATGGAAAGAAGGATGGAAAGAATATTCCAAAAAAAAAAATTCCCTCCAAATGCCTGAAAGCATGCTTTTCCAAGTGTTGAGAAACCCTGAGATGAATCCTGCACTGATGTGAATTGTCGCAATTTTGGGACTTCATCTGCGCAAAATTCGCATGGGTTGTTTTCCACCGAAAACAGCATTTTCTGCATAGGAAACATTTTCTGCATGGAAAACAATATTTCAATGTAGAAATATTAATTCTTATACAGAAAGTGTTTTTTCTTTCTCCTGCACAAAAGATACTGTAGTTGGAGATTTATTCTGTGCAATATTCGCACATGGTTGATTTGCACAGAAAACAGCATTTTCTGCATAGGAAACATTTTCTGCATGGAAAATAATATTTCAATGTAGACATATTAATTCTTACACAGAAAGTGGTTTTTTTTCTGTACAAAAAATACTGTATTGGGGATTTATTCTGTGCAATATTCGCACATGGCTGATCTGCATAGAAAAACAGCATTTTATGTGTAAAAAAACCATTTTCTTCATAGAAATTAATATTTCTGCATGGAAATATTAATATTCCACACAGAAAATGTTGTATCCTGTGCAGAAAATGTTTCTGAGCAAAACAACCACATGTGAATTTTGCACAAAACAATTCCCAAATTACGAATAGCCTTTGAATACTATGTGGTTTTTCAAAGACTTTTTCTCAACAGGAAGAAAATTGCTGAAATTACTCGTTGCTTCCTTTGAGAAGAAACCAAGGGAAGAATTACACCCCTAAATGGAAGAGGTCTCTCTTCCCACCCAACCCTCAAAGATCCCGTCCATCTTTGAAGGGGTTGTTCTGGTTTTCTTCTTTGAGTGAAGCCCTCTACAGTTTTAGATAATACAATCATAGAGTTGGAAGGGATACCCAAAGGTCATCTAGGCCAACCCCCTCCTAGTGCTGAAATCGACTGCTTAAAAACCATGAAAATTGTAAAACTCACCCAATCTTGCAAATGTGGCCTTTCAGATAGCCTGCATCCAATCCATATTGGGTTTTAAATGTCATAACCAGAACTTTGAATTCTGCCCCTCAATGGACTGTCAGCTCGTGAAACTGTTTCAACAAGGCAGTTATATGTCCCTTGTAACTGGCACAAATATGTTGCACTAGGACTCCGGGAGATGAGGGTTCAAATCCCAACTCAGTCCTGGAAACCCATTGGGTGACCTTGGGCATGTCACACTCTCTCAGCCTCAGAGGAAAACCATACCAAACCTCCTCTGAAGAAATGTGGCCCAAAAATCCTAGGAGAGGGTTGCCATAAATTGGAGCTGACTTGAAGGACTCCAGGAGACCGGAGTTCGAATCAGGGTGACCTTGGGAAAGGCACACAGTGATTGTTTAATCTTAGGGTCGCAGTAAGTTAGAAACAACTTGAAGGCATGCAAGCACACACAACCACCCTGCTACTTCCTTCCCCCTATAACTGTGTGGGGCACCCACTATTCCCAAAGCAAAGAGAGCCAGGCTAAAAATGTTGCTTGGCACTGTCTGCAAAACTAGGAAGGCTGTTTTGGGGAGATGAAGCAAGCTGCAAAGGCGACAGGGAGGGAGGGAGAGATGTCTGCCTTCTTTCTGCATGGCTTTTGGATTTGCAATTGTAATGGCGAAATGCTTGAAAGGCACAGAAGGGAAGGAAAAGTCTGGAGAGAAAGAAAGTGGGGGGAAAGTGGGGTGCTTTTCCCAGGAAGAAGATGGGGGGATCAGTTTTGGGGGCGGTTTAGCAAAAGGTCACAAATCCCACCTCTCTTTTGTTCCTTCACCCCAAGCATAATGTTGGGGAACTTTTCAAAGCCTTGGGAGGAGGATCCTTGGCCATGGCTCCCATGCCAGGGCAGTGAATCTGCTTCGTGTTTCAGTCCAAACTAGGAGTGACAGTCCAAAAAGGCACTTTTTCCAATGCTCTGGAAATTCTAGCCTCCAGCATTTGGGGGAAAGAGACCAAGGTCAGATCTTGTGTATGTGCCTTCAAGTCACCAGTCAACTTATGGAGACCCCATGAATTTAATAAGGTTTTCTCAGGCAAACCTCCTTTTTAATTCTCCATCCTTTTCTGGACCCCCTCTGCTCCCGCCCCAAACCGTGGACCAGATCTTAAAAAATAAATAAATTCCAGGGACACGTTGAGAAGAAGCATATCAAACATTAATTTTTAGCACCAGTGGTGGAGCTTCAAGGTGCTGACTCTATTTGGAAGAGAGGGTTCAGCAGCAAATTGGAGCGCTCCTTTACAGTTTGGAGTAAAACCCAGAGTGGTTTCACCACCATCCCCACCAGCTGGGAGTCCAGCTCAAACTGGATAACTCCTTTACAATTCAGAGTAAAACCTGGAGTAGTTTAACCACAACCACCACCACCATATCACCATCCAATGGAACTGGGCATCCAACACCAGATCAGAGAGCTCCTTTACAGTTTGGACTATAATACAGAACAGTTTCACAACCACCACTGTCACCACCATCAGATTGAGCTGGGAGCCACCAGCTACTACCGGGACCCAAGTGAGTGGAGAAGGAATCTAGGCTGGCTGGGGGATGCTGGGAGTTGTAATCCAAACAAACCCACCTTTTCTGAGCTCTGGATGAAAATGAGAAAGTTACTTTTAATTCGCCACTCAATACTTCCCCTCCCTGCCGTCTCCGGTAAACAGATTTGAGACCTTTAAGTGCTTCAGAAAAAAAACACACACACACAAAAGAAGGAGACAAGAATGAGTTCATCCAGCGGAGAGAAGGACGTGTTTTCTCATCCCACCTTCGACCCTCTTAAAAGCAATTGCCTGTCTCCAGCTCAGGAAAGGAAGGGAGGGAGAGGATGTTGAGTCAGGCACAACAACATCTATCGCCAAGTTGGGTTGGAGGAAATTCTCTCCTCCTCCTTCTCCTCTGCTCACCCAGCAACACAACCCCATCTTCCATGGGGCTAGTTAAGCCGAAAGCCTTGAGTGGTAGTCCAAAGGTTGGGAATCTATCATGGGAATCTCCATCCATCCAGAGAAGTGCTCGAGGGGTGCATGATGGAGGGGAGCAGGGTGGGCGCCATGTCCTACTTGGAGGTAGCCTCCTCGGACAAAGACGGGGAAGAGGAAAGCCAAGATGATGGGCCCAAGTTGGAGTCGGAGGAGGCTGGAGGTCCCATCATGGCACTGGTAGAAGCAGAGCCTGTTCCAACCCAGGCAACAGCTGAAGGAGGAGGCTGCAGAGCATTTCACCCAACTGAGTGGGATAAATTAAAATGCAGGAAGCAAAAGGTCAGGAAGCGCCTTGCTCCACTTTAAATACAGGGCACTGAGCCAATGAGGCCAGCAGGGCTGATTTAACTGCTGGCTATAAATTCGCTCAGCCCAGGCCATTCCATCGCTGCAGAACAACAGCTCCAAAACCTCTGTGCAACCTTGGTTGACATCTCTGGCTTCGTGGATCTCTGACCTTCAGCAAGTACCTTTGGACTACGCTTTCTGGCAGCTCCCCCTCTTGGCTTTGGACCCTCCTCAGGACTTTGGACTGCCTTTGAACCCGGGACTGCCTGGACCATGCTGGGAAAGCACCAGATGATGATGCCACACAGAGGGGGGGGCGTAGCCATTTGGGAACCCCATTGTGCAGATTTGGCCCTGAGGCCTGATGTTCCCCACCCTTGCTCTGCATCTTATATATCTCTAATACAAGAGATCTCCCATCTCTTGGATTAGTAACAGAGCAAGGGGGATGTACACTCTCTGATGATGATGATGATGTTCTCAGTCTTCTTCTATGCTTCTCTTGAGATGCATCCAGGCCCCCCTCCCTTACCCCCTAGTCTTTGAAAAGAGGACTCCGCAACCCATCAAGAATTCTGCGCAGGTCTAAGCTGCGCTGTCATTGTGGCATTCTTCTTTCCGCCCCCCTTCCCCGTCCTCCCTCTTCCCCACTCCCCTGCTGGCATTTAAAACCCATATGTGCTGAGCAAAGCGAATGGAAAGCTTGCTCGGAGACGAATCTTCTTTTCCACGCACCTTGGAGTTTTAAAGAATGAAAGCCGCCTCTCCCTTTGCTGGTGGAAATGGATAGAAACTTCCAGCTCCCTCCAAGGCCCCCTCCCCACAACCTTGTGCCAACAATCTTTCCTTTGCTGTTCAGTTAGGCTTCTCTCAAGCTGTTCCACCACCTCCCTCCCCGCACTCAGGGCCTCCCCTGGAAGACTGTGTCCAGTTCTGGGCACCACCATTCAAGAAGGATACGGAGAAGCTGGAACGTGTCCAGAGGAGGGCGACCAAAATGGTGGGAGGTCTGGAAGCCATGATGCCCTCTGAGGAGCAGCTTAGGGAGCTGGGTATGTTTAGTCTGGAGAAGAGAAGGTTGAGAGGGGACATGTTAGTCAGGTTTAAATATTTGAAAGGATGTCATACTGAGGATGGAGCAAGCTTGTTTTCTGAAGCTCCAAAGACTAAGACACAGAGCAATGGGTTCAAACTACAGGAAAAGATGTTCCACCTAAACATTAGGAAGAATTTCCTGAAAGTAAGAGCTGTTCAACGGTGGAACATGATGCCTGGGAATGTGGTGGAGTCTCCTTTATTGGAAGTTTTTAAACAGAGTCTGGATGGCCATCTGTTGGGGATGCTTTCATTGTGTATTCCTGAATGGCAGAATGGGGTTGGACTGGATGACCCTTTGGGGTACCTTCAAACTCTATGATTCCTAAATGAGTGGAATCTGCTGCTGCCCAGAAATGTGGTGGGGTCTCCTTCTTTGGAGGTCTTTAAACAGAAGCCTGATGGACATCCGTCGGGAGGGCTTTGGTTAGATATTCCTGCCTGCAGAATGGGGTTTGGCTAGATGGCCCTTGGGGTCCCTTCCAACTCTATGGCTTCTATGACTTTTGCACTTTGAGCACAGTGTGCAGCAACGGGAGTCAGCTGAGGATTAAAGGGGGGATTCGGGGGAAGAAGAGAGAAACCAGGACATGTTCCAAGCAGGGGAGGAACTGGAAGGGCAGACGGTTAATGGGGACTGTTCCTGCCAAACTGGGATGGTTGGAGGATGGACAGAAGCAGCCTGTGCCCCACTGCTGGACCCCACAGGGAAGGCTCTGTCAACATTCAACCCAAAGCCATCTCTCCTGCTTTTCCCACTCATTGCATCCCACCATGAATGAAAAGCTCAAGAGTTGCTTGCCATTTTCAATTCTTTTCTTTATGTGTGTTTTGGGGTGGTGTGGGCACATTCATGCCCTCTACTCCTTCTCCTCCAAGGACCCACACAGGGGAGAAGCCCTATAGATGCATGGGAGGTGGAAGAGCTTCAGAGTGGAGATCTGCATTCCTATTCAATGACCCACACAGGCAGAGCGGAGCATGGCAGGCCAGCCTAAGACCCACACAGGCAGAAGAGCGGTGCACCGCATTCCCCTTCAAGGACCCACACAGGGGAGAATCCAGAGGGCAAATCAATACTCAGGAGGTAGAACTAGATGGAAATCAATGTCCAAAATGGTAACTTGGGAGGGCATTTTTGGAAAGCCTTTTACCACAGGCATTTAACTTAATTTCAAATGGCAACTGAATACAAAGTTAATAATTGATCCCCTCCCAATAAATGTATTAGGTTTGTTTATATATATATATAAAAGCCTAGTAACAATTATATAAACTAGCTGTACCCAGCGTAACATACACCATTATCTACATATATAAAATGCTTCATTATGTTTCTATTCCCACTCTGCTGACTAGCAACTTAGGAAACATGTCAAGAGTAAGATCGTGTGATGCATTAATATTTAACCTTTCAAAACAACTATAATGGCAGGTTTCATGCCGAGAGCCCCACTGCCGCCATGCAACTGTGAGTACACACAGACAGACACCACACGTGACGGGATGCGAGAGCCCCACTGCTGCCATGGAACTGCATACACACACACACACCACGCTGCACACACACACACCACGCTGCACACACACCATACATGCCAGGATGCAAGAGCCCCTCCGCTGATGCATGCAACCACATGTACACACACAAAGACACACAAAGACACACAGACCCCCATGCTACACCCCCCCACACTACACACACCCCATGCCACACACACACAACGCTACACACACGTGTCAGGATGTGAGGACCCCTCAACCACCACTGATTGGGTATTCCTGCATGGCAAGGGTTGGACTAGATGGCCCTTGTGGTCTCTTCCAGCTCTATGAGTCTACGTTTAGAAAGGACTTGAAGCTTTCTAGATGTTTCCTCCCTTGGTGTGCTGGTTGACCACCCAATGGGTAGCTTTGATGGGTTGGGAAGTTTCCTACTGCCATGGTCTGGAGCCAAGGGGGTCAGGAACAGAAGAGACAGAATCCAAAGTCCAGGCAGGGTCAAAAATAAGCAAAAGTCCAAAAACAGTCCAAGGTCAGAGGACATACCAGATATCCAGGGCCACAGAGCAAGGCACAGCTACAGACAGCACAAAAGACCCCAAGGTGCAGCTACAGGCAACACAGAAAACCATATCATGGTGGCCAAGACTGGGGGCCGAATGCCGCTCTTAAATAGCAGTTTCTTGGGCTGCTTCAGGTGTGCCGCATGGTTGCAGCCAGCTGCGCCTAATAGCTTGGCCCTGGTTCTTTCAAGACTCCCACAGCCAGGGCCTGATCCTGCAAAGAGGCCAAATGCTGCTCTTAAATAGCCGTTCCCTGGCTGCTTCAGGTGTGCCGCATAGTTGCAGCCGGCTGTGCCTGATAGCTTGGCCCTGGTTCTTCCAAGACTCCCACAGCCAGGGCCTGATCCTGCAAAGAGGCCATGCAGTCAGGGACCTAGACCTGCAAGGAAAGGCAGATCCTGACACCTAAGTGGCCAACCGCACACTGAAAATGGCAACAGACCCAAGAGAATTATATAGATAGATCTCTTTCTGGCTTTTCTTCGCAAACGAAGAGTCAGGAAGGACTCATCCCACGCTTTCTGCAAGCGTGCTGATGACTAAAAAGGCCAATCCAAGATAAACATGTCCGGTTGCAGAAAGCACAGCAGAGGGTCTCCTTGGGTGATGTTTCTGGGTTGTGATTCTTAGATAGTTAAAAATTCCCCATTAATTTCCCCATCTCTTTACCTGGGGGCCTGGCTATGGCTTCCTGAAGAAAAGGAATCTGGTCTCCTTTGGAAGCAGGGATGGGTGGGTTTGTGGGGAAGACTTGGTGGAAAGAGAGGAGGAGAAGGAAATTCACAAGAAAATGCCCACCTGGAAATATCTGTGCCGTGCCCCTTTTTAGCCATAGGCTTGGCGGCTTTACCTGTGTGAAGCCTCACTGCCACCAATTCCAAGGACACTGTTCCAGGCAGGTGCATTTTAAAATCTCCTTACAATCCTATCTGACTCATGTTGGTTCCAAAACCCTTCAATTTTGTGCTGGCAAAATGGGGTGCCTACTTTACCGATATGTAGCATCCGATGCTCCCACACAGTTGCTGGTGGAGGCGTTTCCTTTTCCCCTAGGTATTAAAAAAGGCAACTGCTAGGGCTTTTACGACTGGATTAGGGGATGGTTGCAAAATGACAGAGCTTGTCAAAGTTCCTTTTTTTGGGGTGGTGGTGGGAGAACTTTACCTTAAAAAGTGGGGAACTTTCCCCAAACACCAGTTAGAAATGGCTTTGGCACACCTTTCTGCACATTTAGATTTTCTCGTCTCGGCTGCGGATTTCAAGGGGGAAAATCTGGATAACTGTTCCATACTCAGGATCACTATCGAGTCACAATTGTCATGCGATTTCCACAATTGTAACTTCCCCACAACCTATTTTACCAGACATCAGCAGCATAGCAAGAAGGAGGTCCATTCTGCTAAGTTAGTTAATGTTAAATTATATTAAGTTATGCTTAGGAATACTTAATTCCAACTTAAGGCAACCCTCTCTTCTGATTTTCTTGGCTATACTCCAACTTAGTTGAGTACAGACAGACCCCCAAATCCACAGGGGATATGTTCCTGGGCTTGCTGTGGATAGTGGAAACTGTGGATAATAGAAAACCCTATTAAAATGAATGATTTCTGGCCCAAGAGTTGTGCCGGAGGACCTAGAAGATGCCTAGAGAGACCATATTTTTTCAGACAGGGGTAAGTGAATCTGCAGATACAGGTCCCATAGATATGTGGGTCTAGCTGTATATTTAACTGGTGTATAATACTGGCCAGAAGTAATAAATTCAACTGATGACAGCAATGGATGATGGGAGTTGTAGTCGAGCACTATTGGGTTACTCGGCCTTCCAGCTCTAAGGGCAGCCGAAGCTGCAGAAGATCAACACAGCGTGAAACACAGAGAACACCCCTACCTCCAAAGTGATCTGGATTAATTACAGTATTTAGCAATTAGTAACCAACTTTCTCTAAATTTCTGTGTGAAAACAGATAGACCACACTGTCTGCTATTATGGTGAGAATAATTAATAAATGGGGCCCATATGATACAGAATAAATGACGTGGTTGGTCCTTTCCCCCCCCCCCCCATGCATTCACATGGTCAGCTTTTCCCATATGCTCCAACTGTCCTGATTTTGCATAGACAGTCCCGATTAATAATCCTCTACCATCCCATTTTCTCAGCTGCTTTTAAAACGTCCTGGTTTCTCTTTCCTCCTTCGCTCCCCTTTTATCCTCTGCATCCTTCAATTGCAGCAAACGGAGTTAAAAGTGCAAGAAAAAAGGTTTGCATGCAACTCAGCAGCCGGAGCGAAGAGGATGGAGCAAAATCTCATACCTTCCCTGTCGATTTGAGCAAAAGCAAACCGCTGCAGCCTCTCCCTAGCTTGCCTGTGCTTCTTCGGGAATAACTTTTTGCCCTCTTGGCCATGCTCTGAGGTTGGTTGTCCAGTTTTTGTTGTGCATGCTATGTTTCCCATGAGGACAGCACTCTCTTTCTCCACCAAGAAGAGACAAATCCGTTGCCTCTTTCCAATTGCAGATCCATCTTGCAGTTCAAGTCGAAGCATTTGCATGAACTGTAAATGCTTTGACTTGAACTGCAAGATGGATCTGCTGTTGGAAAGAGGCAGATCTTTCTCCTTGCAAGCCCTCTCCTTGCAAGCCCAGATTTGGAAATTTTTATTGGAATAAGACCATTCGCATACCATACATGGGGGAAGGAGAAGCCGCCATTAGAACAGGAGAAGAAGAAAAGAGGCAAATTAAGATTTTACAGTGGCACTGCATGAGGCCCGGGCAGAATTGTCTTACCTCCAGTGCTTTCATTTATCTGATTATCTACCTTGCCGCTAATGCACCTTCTCTCATTCCTTGCCTGCAACACTTTTGCACAGACTCTTATTAGCTGCCTTCCAGGGACACCAAAAAAAGGGGTTAGAAAGAGGTTGAGCTGCCTCCATCCCCTCCCCGCTCTCTGTGTTTTTCATTAGGTTTTCTTAATAAAGGCAATCGCCGTTATTACGCAGGCCGCAATAGCAAGGCGGCGGGGTTATTTTCCAGGTGCAATGAACTGCCAAGTGAAGGACCGACAGTGTCGAGGGCACCCGAAGGCCCCGGGGATGATGGGGCACAATTGGGGGAGATTCTCTAACCCCCTGGAGTCCCACTTTGGGGGGAAATGTGGGCTAGAAAGAAAGTGATTAATGGATTGAAAAGCCCTCTCCAAACCCACTTTGTTGTTTCTAGGGGGTAAGGAGCCGCCGTGCTGCGTACCTTCCAATATTTCACAGACAAAACCTGGGAGATGTATGACCAAGCAAGCTGGCGAAGGTTATTCACACGGACAAGCTAGGAGAGGCTGCCGCAGGTTGCTTTTGCCCAAGTTCCTCTACTTTCCTCCTTTTCTCCTCCTTTTCCTTCCATTGATGTAAACTGAGTTCAAAGCACCGGAGTCCTTTGCCCTCCCATTAACTCAGCCAGGAGGGGAAAGGACAGGATGCGGCAGAATCATACAGTTGGAAGAGACCCCCAAGGGCCATCTAGTCCAACCCCATGCCCTGTGGGAATACACAATCAAAGCATTGGTTTTGGCCCAGGAACCTCTGGCCTTGGGACAATCCTGGAAATGTCATGCCCTTCCCTGTAGACTCAGGCAAAAGCAAACTGTGGCAGCCTCTCCTAGATTGTCTGTTCTTCATCATTAATAACTTTGGCCATCTTGATCACATTTTTACCTGTGAAATGCATGCTTCCCCCATCAACTGTCTTTATTTACCAGGGACCATCCTGACGAATCCTTTGCTTTTCCACTTTTCTGGCTCTTTTTAAAATGTCCCGGTTTCTCTTTCCTCCTTCAACGTTCTCCTTTTGCCTTCAGCTGATGTCCGTTGCTGCAAACTGGGTGCAAATTGCTTTATTTGCACACTATTGACACAGCAAATTGTGGCCCTTCCCTGTAGACTCGGGTAAAAGCAAACCGCTGCAGTCTCTCCTCGCTTGTGGGTTCTTCCTTAGTGAAAAACTTTGGCCATCTTGACCACATGTGTCTCTGAATTTTATTTTCAACCAGCTCCTGGTCTCTCTCCGCTCCTCCTGTTTTCTTCTTCTCCGGCGGGTCTCTATGTGCCGTTTGTGGGTCTATATATTTTCCCCTTAACACTTGATCTTATCCGTGCCTTATGAATCAAGCACAAGAAGAAAGGGTGAGGAGGAAAAAAAACCTTTTATCAGCTCTCCCTGGGCTGAGGTATCTCCGCAACCAGGAGTGAATGGCCCGGCTGTTTAATTTTCTGCATGACTTTTATAAACGGGGATGAAAGTATCGGGGGAATCTCAATAAATCACATTATTTCAGGAGAGGCAATGCCACACGGATCCTCCCGTGATTCGGTGGCGCATGAGACCCCTCGTTCGCAAGGGACACCTGAGACCCCCAGGCGAGGAGGCCCTTGCTGGAAAAGATGGCAACCATGTTGGCAGCGAGGAGGAAGCCCCCGCGGATTTTGGGGTTGGGGTCCCCAATCCGGAACCCCAAGAACACTGCCCTCTCCTACTCCGGTCTCTTTTTCAAATGCTCTCCCTTCTCCAAAAATACATTTATTTATTTATTTATTTATTTATACCCCACTCTTCAGCCACAAGGCTATCAGAGCGGCTTACAAATTGTTTTAAGCAATAGCAATTTACACACCTATGCTGCATTAATCAGTTTCCAATGTGTGTTAGCTAATATAACATATAACATATAACACAGACTTTTTAGGTCTGGCCCTGAGTCTCCAGTTTTTGTGTATCCTTTCCAGTCAGGAGACAAGGGTGCAAATTCTCCAATTTTGTGTGGGGTGTTTTTGAAGGAGGGACTCAGCTCCAGGCAAGAGGAAAGGCCTGGGTGCAAATCTCCAGCTCAGTTAGAAGAGAACCAGCTTACTACCATTTGCAAAGGCTTCATTGATTCCTTGCTACAGCTTCCAAAGACTCTCCTATTCAGTGTATTTACTCATAGGTCCTCTTTCCCTCCTAGGTGCCAGGGCTCACCCTCCATTCTCCTCTGCATCTTCCTTCTGGGAAGAAACACATAGGCTAGAAGAAAAGTTCCTTGTCCTGTCTCCATAAGTAAGCGAGAAGGAATAATCCCCCCTCATTTCACCTTGATCTGAGAACAGCCTCTTTAGCTCGGATTTCTTTCTGAATTCCCAGACAGAAAAATATGCTCTGTGTGTGTGTGTGTGTGTGTGTGTGTGAATGACAAGCTGTGAGCAACTGTGACTGATGCACAAAACTTCGTGACATCACCACAGGGCTGTCCCTTAATCTCGGATTTTCATAGAATCATACAGTTGTAAGAGACCCCAAAGGCCATCTAGTCCAACCCCCTGCCCTGCAGGAATACACAATCAAAGCACTGGTTTTGGCCTAGGAACCTCTGGTCTCGGGACGATCCTGAAGATGTGGCCATAACAACAACAACAACAACAACAGATAAAATCAGACCTGAGCAGGACCTTTCCTATCACACTACAGTTATAGTACTATGATTCCACTTTAACTGCCATGGCAACATCCTGTGGAATTCTGGGGTTTGTAGTTTTGTGAGGCCTCTGGTGGCAAATTCTAAATGCCCCTCCCTAAACTGCAAATCCCAGGGTTCCCTAGGATGTTACCATGGCAATTAAAGTGGAACAACAGCGCTATCACAACATAGCGTGTCCCAATCTAAGGCGCTGTGTTGTGTTTAAACCAAGACTTCCTTCATAAGGAACCATAAGGACTAGAGACTTACTTTGCCATTGCTTGCATGCTGGAAGTCCCAGGTTCGAATTCTGGGATCTCTCATTAAAAAGGATTGAGTAGCCGCTAATCTGTGCGGCAATCCTCTACCAGAAAGTGCTGATACCCAGGGTGGACTTATCCAGGGGTACCTAAATTAAATAAATCCCTGGCAGTGATGATGAGGATTGAACCCATGACCAAGCAGATGAAGGCGATGCTGGGAATAGCCGGGGGCTTTACGCCCAACTTTCTTCTAAGGGGGGTTTGCGTTTGGACTGTTGAACCGGAGCGTTCCTCATCTCTTGCTCATACGTACCCCGCAAACCTCAAGGGGACCAGACGGCCTTTTCATCTGCCACCCTGCCTCGCTTTGATCCCGTCCTCCTCTCGCACTCGGCTCTCTTTGATGAAATTTTTAAAAAGTCACAGGAGATGCTGAGCATAACCGAACATGTGCTGGTTTCCAGGCTGACAGAAACAGGCCACAAAGAGAAGAATGGCGGTTTAATTTTTTTATTTTTCTGGAGAAGAGGACCCATTAATAACACCAAAATGTTCCAGGGAAAGGCGCACAAATATATATATATATACACAGACACACTTCCTTTGCCTATCGCAAAGAAGAGGTTTTTTAAAATTATTTCCATTATCATTTAATATTTTTCTTGCTGACAGGGACCGAAACGTTTCTTAACGATAAAAGGGGGGGGAAAAGGAGAGGTGGAGAAAGTGCTGAGCATTTTAGTTTGGCAAGATCAGCCTCCCTGCAGTGCGGTGACATGTGTCCGCAAGACTAATTGGACCGCTGTCCGCGTTGCTGAACGCACAACCCTTCTGCTTGGTGCCTTCTTCGAAAAACCGAAGAGGCCTGGTTTTCCTCCTCTTCCTTCTTTGGGGGGGGATGCATTTTGTTGAGAGAACTTGAGCTTTTAAAAACCAGAAATGGAAAGTGAGGAGGAGATCAAACCCCATTCTGGACATGCAAGGGCATGGAGGACTTGCAAGTGTTGCCACGTTTTCCAACCAGCAATAAGGAGGGTTCCCATATCTCAAAGCCGGGACCGGAGACTATAAGATGGGGTTCAACGGGTACATCGGTCTGGGGCTAGAGAGCCACGGAGGGGGCCGTGAATTTCGGATGCCCCCCTCCTTCAAAGCACAAACAACCCTGACACCCCGCTTCCATTACCAAGGTTAGCAAATGTGGACAGGTCGAAATAGGGACCCACAATTCCATCTAACCACAGGTGGAAAATAAGGCCTCTTTTTGGCATCTGGAGAACCACAGAGCTGCATCGAAGGTGGTCTCTCGAAGCACCCGGAGGTCCTCCAATGAAACTCTATGGTCAGTTTCCGCCGGAGGTTGACCACGGAGTCATGCCAGGTGCCTAGAGAGGTGTCCTCTCTAGGCATTTTTAAGTCCTCCAGCGCTTTCAGGTAACCATATTAAGTTCAGAAACGTATACCCTGCAGATACCGGGGGCAACTTGTAGTTCTTTGGGTATTTTCTTGGCTTTTTACCAAGACCTGTCTATTTTTCCTATGAAACAGATTATTTCAAGTCCTTAGAGAAAAGACTTAATTGAGGATTTAAGGTCCATGTGGACTTTAAATCCTCAATTTTGAAAGAAGCCACCCCCACAGGGCCTGAGAGCAGTCTTGTTGCACTTTGCAAAATTTCTTGCAGAGGGAGGAGACAGGGTGCAAGCTCTCCAGTTTTGGTAGGCTCTGGGTTGCAGTCTAAATTTCCACCTCCCCGCCGAGAGTGCAACCAAGGTCTACTGGTCGATACGGAGTTTCGATAGTAACGCTCTGAGACGGCACGAGGTGACAGATTCGAATCCGGTTGTTTAGATCCAACTGATGCAACTGTTGCATGGTAGTTGGATCCCTTAGGTTCAATGGGTCTACTCGAGTTAGGACTGGCCAAAAGGATTCAGTCCAAAACGTTTGTATTACAACAAAGTAGAGGCAGCGTGGTGTAACAGTTGGAGCGCTGGACTACAACTCTGGAGACCAGGGTTCAAACCCCCTCTGCTCAGCCATGGAAACCCATCAGGAGACCTTGGGCAAGTCACACTCTCTCAGCTTCAGAGGGAGGCAAAGGCAAACCCTTTTGAAGAAATCTTGCCAAGAAAACCCACGGTAGGGTCGCCATAAATTGGAAACAACTTGAAGGCACACAACAACAACAATTTAAAAGTTCATATTTAAAACCAAGCCTTTATCCACCACCATGAGGACTACAATCTTACGTTGCCAAGGCTCAGCAAAAGAGCACCGGTTTTGCATGCAAAGGGTCCCAGATTCAGTTTCTAGCAAGTGTTTCCTTCTTTGGAGGTTTTTAAACAGAGGCTGGGTGGCCATCATGCTTTGTGTGTTCCTGCATGGCAGAAGGGGGTTGGACTAGATGGCCTTTGGGGATCCCTTCCAACTCCAGGATTCTCTGGAATCCACTGCCTTGGAGTGTGGTGGAGTCTCCTTCTTTGGAGGTTTTTCAACAGAGGCTGGATGGCCATCTGTCATTAGGAATGATTTGATGGTGTGTTCCTGCATGGCAGAAGGGGGTTGGACTAGATGGCCCTTGGGGTCTCTTCCAACTCTATGATTCTATGACGGAAAAGTTCCTTCTCTCTTCCTGAGCCCCTAGAGAGCCACTGCCAGTCAGCCATGCAACACTGTCCTAGATGAGCCAGTGGAACTCCAGGCTACATGAGGCTTTCCAGATGTGATTTGTTTCCATCTACCATCCGCTCTCTCCATTAGTCCTGCTGGTGAGGCCTGATGGGAGATGTAATCCAGCAAGCTCTAAGGCTGTTGCAATGGGGTTTCTCTCCCCAAGGAAAGATTGTGATGCTTTGATTTCTTTTACAAAATAGAGCCGAAATATACCTTCCACCCTGTGCAAAAACACCCCCATCTAGGAGAGCTTTGCGTTTCTACACACGCCCATGCATGCGTCTCCTGCCCACTGTGCCAAAATAACTCATCGGAAAGCCACCTTGCCTTATTGCTACAAAACATATTTATCACAGTCCGCCGTTTCTGCAATCTTACGATTAGGATTTATTGGCCGCCGTTCAGGGGAAAAAAAGAGAAGAGGAAGTCAAAACTCACGGCGATCCATAAAGATATACAAAGAACGCCACCCGGTAATATTTTTCTTTCTGTCACTCCCAACAGATGCTCAGTCAGCCCTTCCACGCTCTGTCCAAGCAGCAGAAATTCAACAGGGAGAATTTTTTTCCCCTCTCTGGCTTCCAGATACCAAGATGGGAAGCGCTACACTTGTTGAATTTCAGCCTGGTTTTTTAAAAAAGCAAGGCAGTTTCTAACAGCAGAAGGGCAGGATATATGCAGGGGTGGGAGGCATGGCAAACCTTGTAAAGATATTTGGGGGGTCTCGGTTTGGGTTCTAAGCAGGGTTGAATCTCTCAATCCCCTTCTTCAAATCCCTCCTCAAAAAGTCATTTTTACAGCAATGCTTTTGACTTAACCCTTGAACCGGCAGCTCCAGATGGTTGGAATCCATAAGGATTTTCAGCAGCATCTGTTCACATTTATTCTGCATCTGGCCCCGCATGCTGGCATTCTCCTAGAATCATCCAATCTTAGAGTTGGAAGGGACCCACAAAGGCCATCTAGTCCAACCCCCTGCCATGCACCATGAAAGCAACTCCTGAAAAAGGCCCACCCAACCTTGGCTTAAAGACCTCCAAAGAAGGAGATTCGACCACCCTCTAAGGTAATCTATTCCACTTTCCAGTCCAGAAGTTCAATGTCAAGTCAAAGGCTTTCATAGCCGGCATCCATAGATTTTCCTTGGGGTTTGGGGGGGGATTCTGGGAAATGAAGTCCAAAACATCTGGAGAACCAAAGGTGGAGACCCATGGCTTTAAAGGGCAAGCCATGCCCCTTGGGCCTTTGAGGAGGAGGATTGGAGAGGATATTGGGGGCCACATCAGGGGGCCACAAGATGCCCATCCATGTGCTGTGCAATCCCAAAATACCAAAGGGAAAAAACCCACCCCGGTCTTCCCATGGAATTATTTCAAAGTACGCCAACCCAACAGGGGGGATTTTCACCTCTCTCCATCTTTCCTTCCTTCCTCTTCCCACGTTACAAATTGCATTCAAATCCACCCACAACCTTTTAAGCGAGTGCGCTGGAGGAATCTCCCAGCGTGTGACACTCTCTGGAGTGCGGCGAATTTTCACCTATTTATTTATTAGCCCAATCTTCCTTCTGTTTTCCCCTTCCGCTCCCTCATCTCTAAGCTTTGTCAGTCAGAAAGTACAATATTATCTTCTCTTTCTGAATCTCTTCTCCTCTTCCCCATTTCTCTGCTTCTGGCCACAGACGCCAAATTGCCGACAAAATGGACCCAGCCTTCATCACTATCCTCATTATTCTTATTATTTAGACTGAGACCCAAGTCTGGAAGATGTAAAAGCAAGAAGAGGCATTGGAGACACAAACAAACATACACACACACAAACACACAAGCTGTAATCCACCATCCCGCTCAGTGTCGCAGAAATATCTGCATGCGGGCGAGATATACCGTGCAAATACAATGCAACCCCATGCCGGATAGCGCCATAGCGCAATGCATCTCAATGGCTACGTGCCGTTGCACAATGCACGCTAGATTTAAAACCAGGGTGGGAATTGTGTGGCCCTCCAGAAGTGGTTGGACTACAACACCCAGCAGCCCTAGCCAGCCAAGCCAAGGGCGAGGAACGCTGGGGGCCGCACTCCAAGCACATCTGGAGGCACACCGTTGTCAATCCCTTCTTTAAACCTTTCAAGGAATGGAGCTGCAAAGATCTTTCCCTTGGAAAATTGAACTCTCATGTTTCTTCTTCAAAAATGGGGGGATTTTTTCTGTTTCTTCAAATGCTGCTCTTTAAAGCATTTGAAGTCCAAAGTTAAAACCCTCATTCCAAGAACAAGAGCGAGAGAAAACGCTGCGGACGATCCCCTTCTCTTGGCTTTTAAAGGCTCCATAATTCATTGAAATGAAGGCCCTTCTTGTTTTGTTCCAACCCTTTGCTGTTTGGCGGGTTATTTGTTGCTTCCTCGCTATGCAAATCATCCTCTTAATACTTCCACTTCGACATCCAGGGCTCCCATTTCTTATTTTTATTTTTTAAGCTGACCGTTCACCCACCCTCCAGTTTCACGGACACTGAATTGCAAACTGCGGTTGGAACGCCCCACCCAAGGGGCTCCTAACCTTGATTCCTCTTCTTGCTATAAAGCAGGACCGCAAGTCTTTGCTGTTGTTTTCATTCTGTGTCATCAGGGTAACCCTCACATTGGGTTTTCTTGGCTCATTCAGAGAAGGTTTGCCATTGCTTTCCTGTGAGGCTGAGAGAGTAGGACTTGCCCAAGGTCTCCCAGTGGATTTTTAGGCCTGACAAGGGATTCGAATCCAGAACTCCTGGAGTTCTATCCCAATGTTCAAACCACTATACCACACTGGCTCAGTTTTCTTGGAAAGATTTCTTCAGCGGAGGCTTCCCATGTGGTCTGCCTCTGAGGTTGAGACAGTGGCACTTGCCTGAGATCCCCTGCTGAGTTTCCAAGGCTGAGCAAAGAATTCAAACACTGGTCTCCCCAAGTCCTCATCCAACACTGAAACCACTAGACCATGCTGTCTCTGAGAGGGTTTCCTATTGCCTCCCTCTGAGGCTGAGAGAGTGGTGCTTGCCCAAGGTCACCCAGTGGGTTTCCAAGGCTGAGCCAGGAATTCGAACCCAGGTCTGCCACTAACCGAGGTCTAACACTAGACCACATTGTCTCCCCAAAATATTTTTTTGAGAGGGTTTGCCACAGTTGCCTCTGCTGAGGCTGAGAGAGTGGCGCTTGCCCAAGGTCACCCAGCAGGTTTCCAAGGCTGAGCCATGAATTCGAACCTAGGTCTACTAGAGAACTATTCCAACATTCAGACCACTAGACCTCAGTACATAAATTAAAGCACAGGGAGCAAAAGGGCCAGGCAACAACCTGCCCACTTTAAATACAGGACTCTGAGCTAATAAGGCCAGCGGGGCTGATTAATTGTTGGCTGCCAATTAGCTCAGCCCAGCCATTCCCTTGCTGCAGAACAACAGCTCCCAAACCTCCATGCAATGCTATCTGACCTCTCCAGTTTCCTGGCTCTCTGACCATACTTTTGGATTCATCCCATCCCTGTCTCTTCTCTTTGGACTTTGCTCCGGACTGCTTTCTCCCTTGCAACCCAGGATTGCCTAGATCAGTGGTTCTGAACCTTTTCTTTAGCAGGGACCCCCTCTAAATATATTTTGTTGCCCTGGACCCCCAAGACTTAACTCAAGATTGAAAACAACAATAACACCAATACTTGATCAATAATAATACAATTACACCAGCCATTAAACTTTCCCTCAGAGGGGGAGGGAAGACTTTTCTCCTGCTTCTTCCTACAAGTTTGTGGCTGGAGCGGATTGAATGGCAATGCGCAGGACAAGCCAGCCAACCTTTACCTTGGCTTCTTTGCAGGCACGAGGTGGGCTGGTCAGCATTTAAGCTTTTGCAGAACCCATTGGGAGGACATTGAGGACCCCCGGGGGTCCCCAGACCCGAGGTTAAGAACCACTGGCCTAGACCTTGCTTCTGCTCCTGACTTCTATCTCCTTGGGGCTGGCCTGCCTTTTCCCTGCCAGTTCTTTGGGAATTGTAGGCATGCTTTAAATAGGACAAGCTCCTTTAAAGTCTGGAACAGCTGGAAAGAGAGCTTCCAGTACCTTGGAGAACGCCTTTGGAGTCTTTGCAAATAATATAATTCAGCACTTTGGACAGCTCCTTCAAAGGCTTGAATATTTGAAGGCTATAATTCAGCACCACGGACAGATCCTTTAAAGCCTGGGCTATTTTGAGATCCCCAGGTTCAGCACCTTGGAGAGAACCCCTTTAAAGTCTGGAATAAAACCCGGAGCGAATTCACCCAACTCCTCCCAGGGAAGCTACTGTGCACCCACCCGCCTGCCCGTTGGCAATCAGGTTCAGCCCCATGCCCAGAAAGAGGGGGAAACCGCCTTCTCTGGCAAACCAGGTCCCCGTGGCCACTGGGCAGCTGAGTTGGAGTCCCTTCGCCACAGCTGAAGTCAAGCCCATTAAAAAAATACATTATTTTTTTTTAAATCCTGCACTTGGCCTATTTTGCACTGGCAGGCGCTTCAAAGCAGCAATTGTTTGGCACCGGATTTGCTTGGCTTGGCAGCTTGGCTGGTACAAACTGAAGGAGAAGGGGGGGGGGAATCCAGAGTCTCTGGAGCCAAAATGGAGGTATTAACAGATGGAGCCACAGAGGAGGGGTGGACGGATTTGACAGAGGACAAAATGGGGAGGAAGGGGAGAATAATGTCAACCCACCCCATCCATCCCTTCTTCTGTGCAGTTCTTTGAGATGCTGCCTTCACTGACCAGCCTGCCTCGCCTCAACGCTGCAGCTTTTCGATGCCGCCACCAGACAGAAATCTGGATGCATCTTCCAAATTCCACTGGACCGTCGAAAAGGGAGAACTCACAGGCACGGTCCCCATCCATCCACCGCAGATGCCAACGCCGTCAGACTTTGCCTCTTCTTCCCCTCATTTCTCCAGCTCTTGATAGTCAGGACTTGTGGCAGGGTCGCTTGGTTTTCCTCATCCCTACTCATCCACCTTTCCTTTTGTGCCGTGCCTCTTAACCCGAGAGTGTGGTCTATAGCACTGCAGAAAAGCTCATGCGGAAAATGAGATTAGCAAGAGGAGGAATCAAAGGGAGGAAAATTGGATACGTTTGGAAGCCCTTTATTGCTTAGATTACTCATGTGAACTCTTGGATTTAAACCACCGTCTAATCAAATTTCTTTCTAGAAAAGTGTATATTCAGTGTTAAGAACAGCATGCAACCCATTTCAGAGAATCTTAAGAGTTAGAAGGGACCCCAAAGGACATCTAGCCCAACCCCCTGCCATGCGGGAATAGACAACCAAAGCAGTCCCAAAAGATGCCCATCCAAAAATGGAGTGGCTGATGCCCTTTGAGGCAGACTATTTTATAATAATAATAATAATAATAATAATTGCTCAAACAGCAATTACAGTCAGGAATTTTTTCCTAATGTTTAATGGGAATCTCTTTTCTCCTAATTTGAATCCACTGGTTTGTGTTCCAGTCTCTGGAGCAGCTGAAAAAGCTAGTTCTACCTTCTATAGGACAATCTCACAGATATTTAAAGATGGCCACTATATCACCGCTCAAGTCTTCTCCAAGCTAAACATACACCCAGCTCCCTGATTCCTTCCTCATAAGGCTTGATTTCCAGACCTTTGACCATTTTGGTCACCCTCCTCTGGACACCACCCAGCTTGTCAACGTCCTTCGTGAACGCCGGTACCCAGAACTGGACACCTGACCCCAGGTGAGGTCTGACCAAAGCAGTGGCACCACTCCTTCCCTCGATTGGGACACCATACCCTTGTTGATGCAGATCAGAATTAGATTGGCCTTTTTGGCTGCAGCATCACACTGCGGACTCGTGTTTAGTATGAGTCAGTACTCTGAAAATGAGTTAAATCTATGGTGATAGACAGTGTTGTATATTTAGGCTTATTAACTAAGACTGGGGGTGGTTTGGGGAGAGGGAGAGGAAGGAGAAATTGACTGTTATATCTAAAAGGTAAGAAATACTTGTAATAGGAAAAATTAATTTGTCTCGGCTACTCTAGGAGGCTTAGGAGTGACTCTTAAAGACATCATTGTAATGGTGACAGTCAGTTACAAATTGAGTTTCTTAGTTTGTAAAAAAAAAGGTGTTGAAAAAGATAAAAACTGAGAACAGAGACTGACCTCTTTTAAAAAAAAATGTTATGTAATTCTCTATGAAATAATCAGGACAGCAAAGAAAGCTGATAGGGAGAAAATCAACGCTTGAGAGAACCTGCTAGAACCCAGCATGCAATTCTGGGGTTGGGGGAGAATTGCCACGCCAAGGATTTCTCCCTACTGATGCATTTGACCCTTGAACAAAGAAGAACCGCTTGGAAAATTCAGTCTACCCACAGAATTACCCTGGGGAGGGGAAAGAAGGGCAACAGGCCAGCAGAAGGAGGGGGAACCTCTTCCTCCCCTCCAAAAACTCCAATCCAACTTCTTTTTCCAGATGTCAGCAAAAGCAAGGTCTTGGCAGAAGGCCTGGCTCTCCCCGCCCTCCCTGCGGGGTGGGAAGAGAAGACAAAGTCCAGGTTTCCAGTGTGACCCAGCAAAGCTTCAGGAAGAGAGAAAAAGAGGCCCAGGGTGGACTTTGCTTCTAGCGCTCCAGGGTCCGTAGCCATGGCCGCCTTTGCGAAAGGCAGTCCCAGCGAATTCTACGATGCCATCGTGATCGGAGCAGGCATCCAGGGCACCTTTGCAGCCTACCATCTGGCCAAGCAACACCAGAGGACCTTGCTACTGGAGCAGGTAGGGGTGTCCCTTGCAGGTCCCCCAAAGGGAGGGAGAAAGTGACCCCCACACACACCTCACCCCCAGGCCTGGTTGCCTACAGCCTTCAGTGCAACAGGCCGTAGTTTCGTCCCATTTGGATGAATGCAACACCCCGTTATGTGGGGCTGCCTTGGATGATGGTTTGGAAATTTCTTCCAGCTGCTCCAAAGAACTGCAGCCAGAGCATTAACCGGGGCTGGCTACAGGGAGCACACAACTCCTTGGTTGCAACAGCTCCACTGTCCCTTTCCCGGCAAAATTCAAAGTGCTGGTGATGACCTTTAAAGCCCTCTGTGGTTCAGGTTATTTGAAAGACCGTGATTTCCCTTTATGAGCCTGTCCCAAAATCTTCAGGAGAGGCCCTATTCTCTGTCCCACCACCTTCTTCGGCTCCTTTAGAGGGAACCAGGGAGACAGAGCCTTCTTGTTGGTGGCTTCCAGACCTTGGAAATCCCTCCCTAGGGAGACCAGGATGGCTCCCTCCTTGATCGCCTTCTGCTGGCAAGTAAAAACTCTCCTTTTCCAACTGGCTTTGTAGAACTGACTGGGAGACAGAGCCTTCTCGGTGGGTGCTCCCAGATTGTGGAAATCCCTCCCTAGGGAGACCAGGATGGCTCCCTCCTTGATGTCACATTCTGATGGCAGGTGAGAAACCAGGGTTCAAATCCCTACTTGGCCATGGAAACCCCGTGGGTGACCTTGGGCAAGTCAACATTCTCTCAGCCTCAGAGGAAGGCCCCCTTTGAAGACATCTGGCCAAGAAAACCCCATGGCAGGTTCACCATAAGTTGAAAACGACTTGAAGGCAAGCAGCAACACCAACAACGAGGGGCTTTAAACCATCTGCTGTTCTTGTCAACTTTTTATATTAAGTCTTTGAATGAATTTCTCAATGGCTTTAACTCTACGGATGGTACGATTGCATTTGCAAATGGTTTAAACATATTTTTTACTAATGTGCCTCTGGGTTTTTAATCTGGTCTGGTTTTAATATTCTGCAAACTTCCTTAAATCCCTATATTGGGGGGTTGGGGGCAAGGAGGCGGGATAGAAATAATTTTTTGTTGTTATTTTCCATCGAGTTGACTTTGACTTACGGTGACCCTACAGATGGGAGATGGCAAAGAGCCCTTGTGGTCATCCACAGCCCTGCTCAGGTCTTGCAAATGCCAGGTAGCAGCTGGGGTTTCATTGGTTGAGTCTATCCAACCGAAACATCGTCTCTCTCTTTTTGACCGCCGTCTGCTTTACTGCGCATCATAATCTTTTCCAAGCATTCGTGTCTTCATATGATGTGCCCAAAGTATGACATAATAAATATTATTATTATTAAAGAATAAGAAGTAAATAAAACAATTCTCCCTCTCTGCACATCCCCACAAATGTGCCTTTTCCTCCCTGGGCTGGATGGGCAAAAGTTGGTCCTGGATCCCATACGGTCCCCAATGGCTGCCAGTGTGGCTCTTGACCCTTGGAGACCCTCTAAATGACTGGAGGGGTTTCTGCTCCCCAATCTCAACACTCCCTTTCCTCTTCCTCCAGTTCTTCCTCCCCCACACCAGGGGGAGCTCTCACGGGCTGAGCCGCATCATCCGCAGCGCCTATGCGCAGGACTGTTACATGGCCATGATGGTAGAGGCCTTTCGCCTCTGGGCAGAGCTGGAGGCCGAGACGGGCACCAAACTCTACAGGTGAGCATCCGCCGGGATGAGACTTGGTGGGCGGTTGGGGGACACAGTGGAGCTGTCAGTGATGCATTAGTGTGCACTGGACACTCTGCCCATGCTCAGAGACAAAAGACACAGCAGTGTAGCGGAATACCCATTTGCCCAAAGACAGCCCATAAAATCCCAATAAAGGACACAGACGCACAGGTGGTGTCTAAAATTACTATTTATTGGTGCATAGTAAAATATATACAGATCAACAAAGCATCCTCTCTGTGGCAATGATCGGACTTAGCAGCTTTGCTATTGCACAGCCCAAAAGTCAGCTTGCAACACATTCACAGTCCAAAACACAAATGGTAACATCCTGCCTCAGAAAGACATACCCTGTTTCCCATACAGATTACATGGACAAAAATAGACATTTTCCTTTGCTTCAAGGCTAAGTTCTCAGGCTACAAACTCATAACATAGACCAGTGCAGCCTTGTTTATGCACTATGTCCCCCATAGCCAAATATGTTGCTTTGCTTGCAGCATGAATTTATCAGACTGTATATCCCATCATACTCTGACAGCCAGTCACTCCCTTGCTACCAGAGGTGACAAATCCACTCCAGGCTTTAGTCTGAACTTTAAAGGACCAATCAAAGCTGCTGAGCCCCATACATCGAATAGGTTCAGACTAAAGTTCTGACTAAAGTCTGGAACAGTTCCCATCCACTGACCACCACCCAGCACTGCAAGGGTGTGGTGGAGGGATGGTGGTCTTTGTTCCCAATCCAAGGGCCTGAGCCTAATCTCCCATAGGCGTCCAGTACCTTGGATGGTGCCTTTTAAAAGTTCGGACTAAAGCCTGGGGTGGATTTACCATCCCAGGCATCCCTGACAGGTGCAACAACAGCTCTCCACTGGTGGGAGGGAGGCAGAATGGAAGAGAAACTGGTCTCCATGACATGACCCACATTCATCCCCAGCCCACTCAGAAAAGGGTCAGCTGACCCAGTGGGGGGGACGGAGGGGACCCCTGAGATGGGCAAGTGCCAGCCAGTGCAAGCAATACAGGGCTCAGAGAGGACTTGCCATTGCCTCTCTCTGAAGCTGAGAGAGTGTGACTTGCCCAAGGTAATGGAGTTCCATGGCTGAGGAAGGATTCGAACCTGGGTCTCCCGCAGTGCCAGCCCAACACTCAAACCACTACACCCCGCTGGGTCTCTAATCTGTGTCACTGTTACCTGGCGTCAGGTCAACTCCAACCTAATAGCAACTCCATCCTGGGTTTCTCTTGGCCAGATTTCTTCACAGAAGGTTTGCCGTTTGCCTTCCCGTGAGGCTGAGAGAGTGTGACTTATCCAAGGTCACTCCGTGGGTTTCCATGGCTGGGTAGGGATTTGAACCCTGGTCTCCGGTAGTCCTAATCCGGCACTCATACCACAAGGCCACACACTGACCCTGCTACACAGAGACGCTGTGGACTCAACCGAGCTCTACCCACTGTACCATACCACCCTACCTCAGCCATTGTGGCATTTCCACTCCCACCCCCGGCATGGCTCTTTTTGCTGATTTTAGATGCACATAATCCACGTGCAGAGCCACGCTCCCTGCGCAACCGCCATCCCGGGCGGAGACAGTTTCTCCCTATAATTTATGTGACTCTATAAAGGAAGCGCCATTAAGGAAATGCGCATCTAAATGATTTTTCATCTTGCCAGGGTCAGACGTAATAGACCCATCCATCTTATTAGCAAGGAGATTGGGGGAAGGCCTCTCAGGCGTAGCCAGCGCCGCCATTTCTCCACGACCGCCTGGCAGCCCCGTTTTCATGGGACAAGGTCAGACCACTGGTCCATCCAGCCCGTAGTGCTCTCTGCTCTGGCTGGCAGCAATGAGTTGGACTATTTCTCCCCTCATGGCCTTTTGTGGTAAGAAATACCCAGGATTTGAACCCGGGCCATTTTGTTTGTGAACCTGCTGCTCTACAGCTCAGTAACGGCAAACCTAAGGCTGCTGCCACACTGCAGAAATAATGCAGTTTGACACCGCTTTCATGATCATGGCTCCGTCCTGTGGGATCCTGGGATTTGTAGTTTGCTGTGGCACCAGAGCACTCTGACAGAGATGGCTAAAGACCTCACAAAACTACAAATCTCATAATTCCATAGTAGCAGTTAAAGTGGTATCAAACTGCATTATTTCTGCAGTATGTCAGCAGCCTAAGTTTCTAGACCTCATGGTTGCATAAATGTTTATTTTTAATAGGATTCAATAAGAAGTTACCAGTCCTCATAGTTTGGACTAACTGTTATATTTTACTAGGAATTAATAAGATTTTAAGTTTCTAATCCTCATGGTTCAGAATAAAATTTGATTTTACTTGGACTTAATAAGACTTCTAGTTCTCAAGGTTTGGAATACATGTTTATTTTTAGTAGAACTGAATAAGATTTAAGTTTCTGGTCTTCGCAGCGCAGAATAAAAAGCCTGGGGAAAAAACAGACTCTGAAACTTTCCCCCTACAGACCGACCCCCTTGTGGGTTCTGGGGCGCCAAGAGAACCCCGAGTTCCAAAGCTACCGGCAGACCATGGAGCGCCACCGTGTCCCAAGTGAGGCCTTGAGCCCCGAGGCCTTTGCGCAAAGGTTCCCGGGGTTCCATCTGTGTGGCGGGGAGACGGCCCTGTCGGACCGCACCGCAGGGGTCTTGTACCCCGACAAGGCCCTTCAGGTTGTCCAGGTAATACATACACGCTGGGGACGGGCGGAGGAAGTGAGGTTCCCTCCCAGCTTTTTCTTCCTCCTCCTGACTTTTCATCTCAAGTTCCCCTGCCTTCCTTCCATCCTCTTCTTTGTTTCCTTCCTTCTCCCCTTCCTCTTCTTTGCTCCTTCCTTCCTTCTTTCCTCTTCTTTGCTTCCTCTTCTTTGCTTCTTCCTTCCTTCCTTCCTTCCTTCCTTCCTTCCTCTTCTTTGATTCCTTCCTTCTTTCCTTCCTTTTCTTTGCTCCTTTCTTCCTTCCTCCTTTCCTCGTTTCCTTCCTTCCTTTTTTGCTTCCTCTTCTTTGCTTCTTCCTTTCTTCCCTTCCTTCCTCTTCTTTTCTTCCTTCCTTCTTTCCTTCCTCTTCTTTGCTTCCTTCCTTTCCTTTCTCTTCTTTGCTTCCTTCCTTCTATCCTTCCTTCCTTCCTTCTTTCCTTTTCTTTGCTTCTTCCTTCCTTCCCTTCCTTCCTCTTCTTTGCTTCCTTCCTCTTCTTTCCTTCCTTCCTTCTTTCCTTCCTCTTCTTTGCTCCATCCTTCCTTCCTTCTTCCTTTCCTCTTCTTTGCTTCCTCCGTCCTTCCCTTCCTTCTTCTTTGCTCCTTCCTTCCTTCCTACCTTCCTTCCTTCCTTCCTTCTTTCTTTCTTTCCTCTTCTTTGCTTCCTTCCTTCTTTCCTTCCTCTTCTTTGCTTCTTCCTTCTTTCTTTCTTTCTTTCCTTCCTTCCTTCCTTCTTCTTCTTTGCTTCTTCCTTCCTTCCTCCTTCCCTTCTTTCCTTCCTTCCTTCCTTGTAGTTGAGGCAGTTCCTGGGATGGGTTGGAGGGGGACAAAAGAGAACTTATCTAAAGGGGCTGTTCTCAGATCAAGGGGAAATGAGGGGAATATTTCTTCCCATTTATGTAGAGAGATGGGATAAGGAACAACGAATCTGGCCTACTTGGTTTAGCCAGAATATGCATGCAGAGCAGAGTAGAAGGTGAGTCCTGGCACCACAAGAACTAGGAAGGAAGGAAGGAAAAAAGGAAGGAAGAAATCAACTAAGTGAATATCACAGAAGCCCCTTGTAAAATCTTTGCAAGTTGCAGCAAAAAACCAATACAGTCTTGGAAACTGCAGCAAGGTGCTGCTTCCTTAGCTGAGATTTGCACCTGGCTCTTTCCTCTTGGCTGGAGCTGAGTTTCCCCAAACTGGAGAATTTTGGCACCCTCGTCTCCCACCTGGAGATAACCCACAAAAACTGGAGACTAGACAACCACAGATTTGGTATCCCTGGCTTCACTTATCCACATCCTAAAATATATGTCCTCTCTAGGCATTTCTAGGTCCTCCAATGTGATTCTATGGTCAACTTCTGGTGTTCTTCTCACTGAAAACAATAGGGTTCCCTATTATCCACGGTTTCAGGTATCCACAGGTGGGGGGGGGTTGGAACATATCCCCTGCAGGATTCGCTGTCATGGCTTCCATCAAACCAGCCAAGACGAGGAAGGAAACCCTTAGCGAGGTGCTGCTGGCGCTCGAGGGTCCCACGGGGACCCATTTCTCTGGAGGAGACCCTCCGTACGGCCTGTCTACGCCAGCCTGGGGTTGGGATCGGGCTCTGGTCCCCACTCAACTTGGCCGCGGGCGTTGATTTCATATTTATTCTGCTTTGTCGCCATCCGCTCAGCCGCACGGCCTTCAAAGCAGCGTACAGAATAAATAATAATAAAACACCTACCCACACGCCGAGTCAGATCCAACAGCACCACCATAAAAAAAAGGCATAGATTTCCCTCTCTCTATTTTTCTTTTTTAAATGAAAAGCGGAGCAGCAAAACGTTTCAGCAAACAAAATGCAACGCCATAAAACCCGGGAAAGGCAAGCGTCGGGCGAGACCAAAGGGCCCAGCGAAAATAAAAAACATGTCTTTACTCTTTATGGGCTTGACGGCAAGCCCATAAAAAACGAGATCTGCAAACTAGAAGCCGGTGGGTTTTTTTTTATCTCACTCTTCGGATTAAACAGCGTTTTGCTTGGCGTCTGGGGGATGGAAACGTCCCAGGCGCGGATGGTGGTGAAGCTCCATGTCTGTCCCATCCTTCTCCTGCCTCTTCCGCCAACAATATTGCGCAGCTGCGCCAGCCGCAACTGTGTGCTCCTGTCTTAGCGGTTGAAAATAATCTTAATAGAATTCGCAGAGAATACCTTTTGTCCCAACGTGATCCAACCGAGATTCGCAGTTTTTGGAAAGAGCGGGAGCAAAAGCTCCAATTATGGCCTTTGCCGCTTTCCCCGTGGGTTTTGGAATAATGCGTGGAAATGCTCAGTATCACTAATTTGGACATCCAATTCGCATTGTCTTCTTGGCGAGGGCGGAAGAGAAAAGCTGATTAATCAGATGTGCACGGAGGAGGGGGCACCCTTGTCGGTAACGAAGTATACGGAAGAGCCATTTTGGAGTTTCGTGTTATCGATCGTGCACTTTTTTGCTGCACTGAGGCAACCAAACCGCTTTTTAAAGCGGAAGAGATCACACTTGTCCACCTTTGATTTACAGTTTAAAAAGAAAATCCTGTGCAGCGGCGACAAACCTGTGGAGAATGATAACGTGAGCGATTCACTCTTGGCCACCATCTTGATGCGCAGGCAGGGCTGCGTCTGAACTTCAAACACGGATGGCTTTGCATACCAGCAATTTTGCCAAAGGACTATGGAGAGACATGAACGCTGCTGCAAATTTGTGTTCATGCACAGCAATCCCAATGGTATCTTCTCCTCTTGAGAAGGTTGCGGAGGTTCCTGCCGCTGACCGACGCCGCGGCACAATAAGCGATAAGATGACCGATAAATTAAGGGATAGAGGGGGTGTCATGAACCCCACCAAAATTTCATGCAATGGCAAATCTCAAAAAGCTACCCAGTAAGTTTCTACTTCCAAGGAGAATACAAGATTTGTTGTAGGCAAACCCTTAGCCGTGGCCGGTGACTTCTATGTTGGTGTGAAAGGGTGGGGGGCAATTGTCCACTCTGTCTTTTAGTCCAAACTTTAGATGAGTTCTCCAAGGTGCTGGAATTCAGAGCCCAAATTAGGAAGTTCAGATGAAAGCAACTTTAAACTTGGGACTAAAACACACCCACCCACACACATATACAGACAGGTGTGGGGTCCACCAGCCATGACTATGAGTTGAGGGCAAGGCTCGAAGTTTAATCCCAATCCTCTCCCTTTCTCTCCTCCCCAAAACTCTAGGACCAGTTCCGGCGCAATGGAGGGACCGTGCGTGATGGGGAGAAGGTGCTCCGGATCATCCCTGGGGATGTGGTCACTGTGGTCACCCACCAAAGAGAGTACCGGGCCAAATGCCTAGTGGTCACAGCAGGGGCCTGGACCAGCCAACTCCTAGCTCCTCTGGGGCTCCAGATGCCTCTCCAGGTAAGCAGAGAAGCTCTTCTGCCAAGGAACTGAAAGCTCAGAGGTACATGAGTCATAGAATCATAGGAATTGGAAGGGTCCACCAAAGGTCATTTAGTCCAACCCCCTACTTGATGCTGGATCTCCAGGTAGCGCATCCTCAGCTTGTTTTTAGACTGCATTTAGGAGCTTTAAAAAGACTAATTATAATAATGACCAGGAACACGGGCTGAAATGCCCTCTTCTACACCACTATCCAAGGTGTAGGACCCAAACCAGAACACTTGTCCCGGCAAGCTCTTGGGTTCCAGTCCTCTCCTCTGGAGCAGCAGAAAGCAAGCTTGGTCCACATCCCACCCTTCAGATATTTAAAGATGGCCTCGCCATCTCTTCTCTCAGTGTTCTCTTGGTGGGACTCCTTTCCACAATCCAGCATTTGCTTCCCACTGGACCGCACTGCTCTTTCCACTCACACACTGCCAAGACAGAGGACACCATCTTGGGCCACCTCGTTTCCAAGCCGGCATCTCACGTGTCCATGGCTTCCCTCTTGCCAGCCCCTGCGCATCAGCGTCTGCTACTGGAGGGAGCGCCGTCCTGGGACCCTCAAAGAGCTCCCTTGCTTCCTGGGCATCAACCTCAATGGAAGCCAGCACCACATCTACGGGTTGCCAGCCTGCGACTACCCTGGCCTTGTCAAGGTGAAAGAAAAATGGCAGACGGGTGGGCGGGTGGGCGAGATGAGACACACCAGGATGGGTGTGTGGACATTTGGGGATGGAGGAGGAAAGTTTTTAGCCTGTTTGCTTTTTCCCCCCCTTACCCAGTCTCTGTGAAATGCATTAATGGGAGGAGAGACTTATATGCTTTGGAAGGGGTCCCTAGAGGCCATCAAGCCCAACCCGCCGCTCAATGCCCTTTAACCCTAAACCAATGTTGAGGAAAGTGGCATCAGCCAGTCCAGTTTGGAAATGAGTGAAATACCATCTCATTCTTTGCTTCAGGTCTTGGGACGGCTCCAATAAATACAGTCCATTGCAAAAGTAGGAGCCTGGTTTCGGGCATGCTTTGGTCCACCACATGAGGGGAAAGAAAGAAGTAGCCACACACCCTCTAAGTATTGCCCAGTCCAGAATGTAGAAACTTTGTTGATCTAGGCCAATATTTTTAGCATGGGCTAAAATGTAGACCAGATTGCTGGGATTCCGCCTGGGACATTTTGCACCCAAAATAGGGGGTCTCCCACTGAGCCAAGAGCCTTCCCAGAAAAGTAACCATCCCATTTTAACTGCCATGGCTGCATCCTGTAGTATCCTGGGATTTCTAGTTCAGAGAGAATTCTCAGCCAGAGAGCTCTGGCGCCTCCCTCCAAACTACAAATCCCAGGGATGGAGTCAGGGTAGTTAACATGGTGTTAAAAGCACCGTAGTTCTGTAGTTTGAAAGGGAATGGTTTTGTACCAAATCAGACCGCCCGCCTCCACTTGAGTTCAATGCAGCCCACACGGACTGGCAGGTTCTCTTTTCCCAGCTTCACCTGGTGACCTTGGGGGTCTTCGGCCTGAAAACGGAAAGCTCTACCCACTGAACTACGGCCTGACTTTCCACTGCTCTCCCTAGATTTGCTACCACCACGGCAACCTCGTGGACCCCGATATGCCTGACCAACCAAACCAAAGCTCTCCTCCTGTGCCCGATGTCCAGATCCTACGGGATTTTGTGAGGAAGTACGTGCCAGGGCTCCATCCCGAACCCGCTGTCCAGGAACGCTGCTTATATACGGTAAGGAGGGGGCGCGCCATAAAATTCGGTAGGGCAGAGAGTCACGGCACAGGCCAGTGGGTTTAAACCTCCCTTCTCACATCCTCCCAACGTTTTGCAAAGGTTTGCAACGTTTAGCAAAGGAGAAGCATGTGGCCAAAGAACATCCGAGTGGGATCAAGATTGCAAAAGTTATTAAATGAGGAATACCAGACAACAAGGGAGGCCGCAGCAGTTTGCTTTTGCCTGGGCCTAAAGGGAAGGGCAAGACTCCGCACCCAGAACTCTCCTTGCTGCAGACGTAACTGAGTGCAAACTACTTTTGCACTTTGAATTCAGTTTGCAGCAATGGAAATAAGCTGAGCACAAAGGTGGAGGAAGAGGAGAGAGAAACAGGGACATTTTAAAAGCAGCGGAAAAGTGGGAAGGTAGAGGATTAACTGGGACTCTCCCTGCCAAGCTGGGACGATTGGAAGGTATATGTCTTCTGCAACTGGGGACGGGTGCGAAAGATCCCACTCCCACAGGTACATCTGGTGGGCCACATGGAAGAGACGGGGCCTTTTTGGTGTTTGCCCCCAGACTCTGGAATACTGTTTTTGGAAAAGTTAGACAGGTTCCCTCCCGACTTTTGCTCCGCAGACAAGCAAAGAGCTTTCTGTGTCAACAGCCCTTTGAGACGCTATTTGTCTTTTACTAGTTTTAATAATTTTTATGATTGTATATTTTATTATATTTTATTGGCCAATGGCCGAAATAAAGTGTCTGTCTGTCTGCCCTTTGAGGACAGAAGTGTACAAGTCCCATCCCACCCGAACAATGTGTTGGGTTTCCTATTTTTACAGCTCGCGTTTTGAACAGGTTTTGATAGTTTTTTTAAAAACTTTTTAACCTTTGGGTATCGTGCATTTTTAACTGTGTCGTTCTTTCTTTCTTTTAATCTGCTGTAAGCCACCTTGAGTCCAGAGCTGGGGGAAAAGTAGGATAGAAATTATTATTATTATTATTATTATTATTATTATTATTATTATTATCTGGAAAAGCTCTTGGTCTCCATTGCTCAGCTGACTGTTTTATGAGGATGCTCTGCTAATAATAATAATAAATAATAAATAATAAAATTTATTTATATACGGCCCTTTGCTAATCCAATCAGACTTTGTCCTTAAGTCTCCTGAACAATGGACGGTTGCATATTTGAATTACTATTTCAGCATCTTGGGAGAGTATAACTGTCTTCTCAGAGAACAGAGTGCAGATTGCAGCAAAAGATAAAATAAGATAAAATAAAATACCACCCCCCTCTACATTTCAGTGAAATCCATAACCTTTGCAAAATCTCAGGTAGAAAGGCTTCGCCTGTTGGATTTCTGCCTGCTATAACATCACCACTGAAGAAAATCAAGAGGCAAAATGTTGCCCCCAATCCCTTCCTCCTTGAAAGCTGATTGAGATGAGCTTCAGTCAGAGCTGATGAAAGAACTACTTCTCCAAATGAGGCGTAATTAACTTACGGACCTCGATTCCACGGGATGAAGTGATTGCCAGCAGCTTTTGAAAATGAGAATAGATCAGGAAAAAAAAGGCAGGGAGGGATATATTTTACAGACAAGCGAGGAATTTGATTAGCAGCCATGAACTGTGCTATCCAGTAGAACCTCCATATCCAAGAGGAGGTCTACCTTTAAATGCCAAATTCTGGAATGAAAAGGAGTAAATTCAGAAAGCATCCAGTAGAATGCTGATTTAGATGATCTGGAAGCAAATCAATTTGCATATTTATTTTTTGAGAAAAGAGATGAGATAGATTTATTAAGGATTTATTTTTTTAGCAATGCCATCATCTAAGCCATCTGGGCGTAAGTTGCCACATTCTCCTCACCCCCAGGGTCAGCTCTGAGGATCCCATTTAATTGCATGCTCTTCTGTCAGCTTTTGTCATTCTTTGAAATGGTTTTAAATCCATGCATAGATTAACTGTAGTTTAACAAGATCTTTGCAGATGCTTTTACTCAATCTCTTTGTATGTCCTTTAAGAATCGTGAAATCTTAGAGTTGGAAGGGACCTCAAAGGCCATCTAGTCCAACCCTCTGCCAAGACAGGAATGCACACCAAAGGCACTCCTGAAGAATGAATTTTATCTGGATTTGTTTTAATGTTTGTAAACCTCCTTATGTTTTGGAGGAAAGGTGGGATAAAAACGAATTGATGACAATGATGGGACATGATTTTTTTCCCCTTCTCTCTCTTCTTAATCACTTCAGAACACCCCGGATGAAGACTTTGTGTTAGATTGCCATCCACGTTTCAGAAATATTGTCATTGGGGCAGGATTTTCAGGTAAGTGCCGGCAGGGAGCGATGGAGTATGGGGCTGGGGGGAACTGAAGGAAGGACAAGATTAAATAACAGCAGGGACTAGAACCTCAGAAATACCTGGTTTGAAAGCAGTACATGTGAAATGTCTCTTGGGGTCTTAATAGACCCCAAGCTAAACATGAACCAACACTGTGATGCAGCAGCCAAAACAGCAAATGCAATTCTTGGCTGCACCAGTCTAGTGTCCAGACTGAAGCAAGTAGTTTGCTTTGGTTAGACCTCACCCAGAATCCTGTGTCCAGTTTTATTTGAAGGGATGTCATATTGAGGATGGAGCAAGCTTGTTTTCTGTTGCTCCAGAGACTAGGACACGGAGCAATAGTTTCAAACTACAAGAAAAGAGATGCCACCTAAATGTTAGGAAGAACTTCCAGGCAATGGAACATGCTGCTTAATAGTGTGGTGGATTCTCCTTCTTTGGAGATTTTTAAACAGAGGCTGGATGTCCATCTTTTGGGAATGCTTTGATTGTGTATTCCTGCATGGCAGAATGGGGTTGGACTAGATGGCCCTTGGGGTCTCTTCCAACTCTATGAGTCTATGAGCTCCCCATAGTGCTGAAATTGTTTAGAACTAGAGGCTGGGTGGCCATCTGTTGGGAATGCTTTGATTGTGTCCTCCTGCGTGGCAGAATGGGGTTGGACTAGATGGCCCTTGGGGTCTCTTCCAACTCTATGATTCTCTGATTCTGTTGTACACCCTGAGACTTTAAGGCCACAACCTGTGAGCTTGGGGTGACTCTCCCTGTGATGTCACAGGCGGCGGGTCCTAGTGGTGTTGAAAGGTGCTGCCCCTTGTGATAATGTTAAGCGTAATAACCATCAAGGGTATTTGCACAGAGTAAGGCAAAAACCTACACGAGGAATATATATATATATATATATATATATATATATATATATATATATAATATTTATATAGTCGTCCCTCCACATTTGCAGATGTGATTATTCATGGATTATTGTATTTGCTGCTACCTCTGCTGCTGCCCTATATATGGCTGAAAAATAGGTTCTCTCTAGGCATTTCTGGATCCTCCAACATGATTCTATGGTCAATTTCCATAGTTGGCAGAAGTTGACCATAGAATTGTGCCGGAGGACCTAGAAATGCCTAGAGAAGTGTTCTCTCAGGTTAAAAAAATCAACCCTATATTTGTGGTTTTCCCATTTTCGTGGGGATCCTTTGTTCCCAAGTTGTATACACCCCCCTTTTCAAGGCAGTGCCCTCGCTCTAAGATTCCTCACCCTTGCTCTAAGGACCAAAGAAAAAGTCTGGTGAGCCTGTTTGGCACTCCCATTTCGTAGAAGGGAAGAGTGGGGATTTTCATCTGTTTCCCATTTTAAGCTTTCTGTTTCTTCCACAGGCCACGGATTCAAGTTTGGGCCTGTCGTTGGAAAGATCCTTTGCCAGCTGAGCCTGAGGGAGAAGCCATCCTACGACTTGGCCCCATTTAGGATAAGCCGCTTCCCCAACCTGCTGAAGGCCACCCTGTAACGCTTGAACGAGCCGTGGAACCCTGACCGAGGACGAGGGAAACGTGCCTCGGGTTTTAAAAAGTGCCTTGCAAACTGACTCAATGCCTTGAGCTACCTACAGCTCCCTCTGACCTTAACAAAGGAACCGGGCATAGCTACATCCTTAGGGTTTTGCTGGCTGCTCTTAAGCTGATTGTTCACATCATTGGCTTGCACATTCATACATATGGTGGCCAAATCTCAGGGCCTCTCTAGTTTTCAGGGGTCATCTCCACGTGGGAGACTTCCAAAGACTTTCCTAGGGTGCCTATGGGTTTAACTTCCTCCTTCCCTCCTAGTTGGGATGCCAGGGCTCACTTTCCACTCTGCTTTGCATCTACTTTCTGGTCAGAAGCAAGTAGGCTAAATTAAACATTCCTTGTCTCGTCTCCCCAAGTAAGCGAGCAGGAATAATCCCCTCATTTCACCTTAATTTGGGAATCTCCAGCTCAGCCAGTAAGACACCAGTTTGAAACAACTGGTGAGGCTTCATGGATTTCTTGCTGGAACTTCCAAAGATTCTCCCAGGGTGGCAGCGGCTATAGATTTACTTATTTAGCGTCTTCCTTTCCTCCCAGTCATTGTGGCACCAGGGCTCACCGTCCACTCTGCTCTGCACTTACCTTCTGGCTAGAAATAAGTCGGCTAGAATAAATATTGCTTATCCTGTCTCCCTACAAAAGCGAGAAGGAGCAATCCCTTGTTTTCACATTGAACCGGGAACTAACCCTTTATATAAGATGTCCAAATATATAAGACTTCCTTATATATATTATATAAGATTTCCAAATAGGAAAAGATGACCAGTGTGTGCCTGATAAGTTGTGAGCAACTGTGTTTGGCACTTAAAGCCTGACGCTTAATGATGTCTCCAAGGGCCATTGTCCCTCGGTCTCAGGTTTTGGACTGGACACCTCAAGCCCTGGGACGATCCTGAACTGGCAACCCTATTTGTACGGCAGCAACCCTGGAGTCAGGATCATTCCCTCTAAAGTCCTTTCCTCCCCGCCCTCCGCCCATTATAGCCACTCAAAAGACTGCCATAAGCTCTGGAAAAAAGCCGTTTAACATTTGGATTCATTAAGGAGAGGCGAGAGAATGAGTCGAGGTCTGATGCATCTCCCCCCACCCACCAGCTCAGCTTACCCGTCCCCCCCACCCCAATGCACACTCCACAGAGTCAAGCGAAATGTTTTAAAGTTAAATGTGCCATTTTATGATCATTAGATAGCTTAGCTTAATAGAGGCGCATTACTGTCATGCCAGCTTTATGGCTTCAGGCCGGAGCAGCGGCTGCAAGTGAGGGGGGATGTAACACGGACAGACCACATCCTTCTAGCGTTGCACAGTTCCATACATGTGTGCATGCATGCAAAGGGTCACAGAATCATAGAATTGGAAGAGACCCCAAGGGTCATCCAGTCCAACCCCATTCTGCATTGCAGGAATACCAGATCAAAGCATTCCCAATGACAGATGGCCATCCAGCCTCTGTTTAAAGACCTCCAAAGAAGGAGACTCCACCACACACCATTACTTCCCTTGATCTAGACACTAGACTCCTATTGCTGCAGCCTAGAATTGTGTTGGCTTTTTTAGCTGCCGCATCACACTCCTGACGCATGTTCAGCTTGTGGTCCACTAAGACTCCTAGATCCCTTTTGCATGCAGTGATATCAAGCCAGGTGTCACTTGCATCTTTGTACTTGGCCTCACGTGTGCGGGAAATAGAACTGAACAGTGTCACCACATCCGTGTTCCCCTGGGGGTTGTTGTGACATTACAACGCAAATTGCTCCATTGCGCCAGGGTAGCCAGTGGGATGACTGATGTGCCACAGCTCCAATGGGCCATGGGCCTCAATGCGCACTGGAGCACTCCCAATGCACATTGGACACCAACAAGGAAGTGCCCAAATGCAACAGGACTTACCCTGTTGTAAATTGCGTATGTTTTTTGATCCGCCTTGCGTCCCACTCTGGGAGAAAGGCAGCAAACAAACCAAATAAGTAAATAAATTAATTCCCAACGTGCATCAGACATGCGCAATACACACTGGAAGCCTGATGTGCATCAGAACACTCTCATCAGCACCCGCATGCGCCTCTCTGCAATTCACCAGCAGGGGTTTCGTTGCATTTCTGCAATGCAGCTACAAATTTGTAAAGTTACGAAATGGAGACCGTGATGTAGAGTCTCTGCCATAACGCTCAGAATCCTTGCAGGGAGGACGCTGGGAGTTGTAATTCAAAAACTAGATTTCCCCCCACACACAAAGCTCTACAAGTTACACACACACACACAGAACCCCTTCTCCCATTCAGATATATACACCTATGTGTGAGTCTGGTCAGTTCAGGATCATTCCAGGCCCTGAAGTTGCTGGGTGAAACGCTGAGACCTAGGGATGGCCTCTGGTGATGTTATTAAACATTGTGCATTAAATAACAACCACAGTTGCTCACAATTTGTCCTTTAAACACACAGAGTACATAGACCCTATTTTCCAAATCTTAGCCAAAGGAGCTGTTCTCGAATCAAGGTAAAATGAGGGGATTATCCCTTCTCACTTACCTGAGGAGGCAAGACAAGGAACATTTAATCCAGGCCACTTGCTTCTAGGTGGAAGGTAGATGCAGAGCAGAGCAGAGGGTGAGTCCTGGCACCACCATGACAAGGTGAGAAGAAACAAAGCTAACTCAGGAAATGCACAGAGCTTCTGGAGAGGCCTTTGCAAGCTGCAACAATAAATCAATCCAACCTCTGCAAATTCTAGCAAGTCGCTGCTCTCCTGGGTAATCTGGAGATTTGCATCCAGCCCTTTCTTCTTGCTAGGAACTGAGCTCCCCAAAACTGGAGAATTTGCACCCTTCTCTCCCGGATGGAGATGACCTGTGAAAACTGGAGACTCGGCGCCAGACCCTGAGATCTGGCAACCCTTGGGAAGGGAGAGATTTTGTATGCTTTCATACTTTTGTCTCGAAATGTCATTTAAAACAAATTTATAGACAAATTCTGTGAAAGGGGAGAAAAAACAGAGATTTTGAAGGGGTGGGAATGGATTTTTCTCTGTCATGTGAGGATAGCTTGTTCTCCATCTCTCTCCAACCCCACACTTTAAGCAAAATTAGTAGGTCAGAAACACAGCCGCAACGGGGGGGAAACCCTCTGGAATTGGGGTTCGGGGTTGTTTTTTTCTCGTGGAAGGATGGGGGGTGCGGATGAGGTCAGCATGTCCGAAACCACAGAGGAGGGGGCTTGAATCATTTATAGGCCTTAATAAATATGCAAATGAGCAACGGCGAATTGGAGCCCTCCAGCTCTGCTCATTAATTATTGAAAGTTATGGTAATGGCAAGAAGCCTGCTAATTTGCATAAGCCACATCTCGCGTCTCGGTGGCGCTGTGCGAGGGGAGGCAACTGTTCTCACATACACACCCCTTCGAAACACGCATACACATCTCCCTGGTGATTTTGGACTGCAACTCCCAGCCTCCCCAAGCGTTGGCCATGGAAGCTGGGTTTTGGAGGAACCGGGACTTTGCAAAGCCAGAGGTTTCTCTCATAAAAAGCACTTTTCCTCACCGTTGGTTCAAGCTCCTTGGACCCCCGAAGCAACGGATCTGAATTGTACTCCCAAACAGTGAAAGGTACTAATCCAGGATTGTTACAAACAATAACAGAAGAAATAATCACAAAGAAGGCAAATTATATTTCAGCCTCCATTAGCAGAACCACAGTTTCCAAGTCCGGGGAAGTTTAAGTCCCATTCTATTCTGCGCTAGTCTTCCTCTGGATTTCTGCATTCAGATCTGGGCATCTCATTTTAAGAAAGATATTGACAAGTTGGAGCCGGTTCAGAGAAAGGCGAGAAAGATGATCAGAGATATAGGCTGCATCTGCACTGGAGAAATAATCCAGTTTGACACCACTTTAACTCCACGCTATGGAATCCAGGGATTTGTAGTTTCTTATGGCATAAGAACTCTGACAGAGGAGGCTAAATATTTCACGAAACTACAAATCCCAGAAGCCCATAGCATTCCACCGAGGCAGTTAAAGTGGTGTCAAACTGGATTATTTCTCCAGTGCAGATGCAACCATAGAAGGTAAAAACATAACCAGGCAAGGTTGAGGGATCTGGGCACGTTCAGCCAAGTACAGAGAAGACTGAGGGGGTGACCTGATTGCCCTCTTTAAATACCTCAAACCGGGGAAAGACTGGGCCTCGTGGTTTTAAGTTACAGGAGGGTAGATTTCGGTTGAACATTAGAAAGAACTTCTCAACAGTAAGAGCGTTTTAGCACTTGCGCAGAGAGGAGGTGAAGTCTCCTTCTGTGGATGTCTTCTGAAAGAAGTTGGATACTCTAGCTGGACATCTTGCATTGAGCAGAGGGTTGGACTAGATAGCCTCTGAGGCCCCTTCCAACTGTGTGATTCTGGATTAAGGCACAGAACTGGTTGGACTTCAGATCCCATCATCCCTTGCCATGGCCTCTACCACCGAGGGCTAATGGGAGTTGTAGTCCTATCTTCTACTGCTCCAGAACCAAATTGATCTGCATTCAGATCAATGCAATCCAACTGATGCATTTGTATAAGAAGGAAGATAACAAAATATTAGGAAAAACATCCTGGTAATAAGTGCTGCTGGACAGAGGAACAGACACCCTTAAAGGTGGCGGACTCTTCTTTGTCAGAGGTTTTTAAAGCAGAAATAATTGGGCCCACCTCGCAGGGGGAGTGGACTAGATGACCTCTAGGTTCCCCTTCCAACTCTATGATTCTTACAGTCCGGGGTGGAGTTTGGGCACTGTTTTCTGCTCCTCAAGTAACCCTTCCTAACAGCCTCCCAAATATGCCAAAATCATCTTCGCTGAATCTCGGGAGGTTTCCGTGGTTGGTATTTTTTAAACCGTATGCTCGAGTTCCCTTTGGAAACGACGTGAGAGACAAGACCACTTTTAAATGTGAAAATCCGTTTGGTTTGGGGCCAATTAACAATGTAGAAAAGATTGGTTCTTTCTTTTTCTTTTTTTAAAATCCTGGTCTCAAAACATTGCATTTTTCAATTAGCAAATAACGATGGCAAACTCTCCGAAACAGCTGCTGCTATTTTTGCCTAGAGCAGAAAGAAGAAACGCGTTTCAGGAAATGCCGTGAACGCAAAAGAAGAATTGCACGCCTTAAAAAGCAGATCTAATGGGGTGGGGAGGAGGGGGTTTCTAGGTCTTTTCGCACATATATGGATTTTTTTCCTCCCTGAAAGGGGTAAATGTTGTAGGACAGACTTTAATCCTTGTTGCAACAGCTAACTTCTATCTCAATTCCGCAAAGATTTATTCCAGATTTCAGTCTGAATTTTAAAACATCCTGTCCAAGGTGCTAAATCTATTCTCTCCTGTCCCCATTGGCCAAATTTGATTAATTTAGCAGCTTCCAATACAGAATAAGGTTGAGCACCTTAAGAAAGTCCCCTTAAAGTTCTGACTAGATTCCAGAGTGGGTTTTCCACTCACCGACATGGAAGTCTCCAGTGGCCACTGGATTCCACACATACTCCTGCCTAAAAATGGAAGACATAAATGATGAAAACAAGGACTTAGAAGAGGTATGCTTTTAACTGAATCTGTGCATATGAGGGTCAACCTCCAGGGCAGGGGGTCAGACTAGATGGCCCTCTTCCAAATCTGATTCTATGACCTGTAATTTGTTACTGCTCCAAGGTTCCAAAGGTAGGTAAAATTATCATTTACTTGCCCTTTTTTAAAAAAGAAGTTTTCCCCATCCTTATCTGGATAAAAATAGCAATAAAGAGCTGAAGCCAATGTTTTGCGCTGAAGGGCTCCACTGCAAAATAAATATTCTCTGCTAAAGAACCTTCTTCCAGTCTATTAGCTAACACACATTGGAAACTGCTTAATGCAGTGTAGATGTGTAAATTGCTATTGCTTAACAATTTGTAAGCCGCTCTGATAGCCTTTGTGGCTGAAGAGCGGGGTATAAATACCTAAATAAATAAATAAATATTGTGCAGCACTGAGTCCTGGCCCTGTGGAAAGAACAGAGGGGAAGGAGACTCTGCACATGCTCAGAGACAGCACGGCACTCATTATCCCATGATCCACGTCATTGGGAGGCACTGGGTGGCTGGAGTGGGTTGAGGCTCCATGTTAGAGGGTGGAAATGCCTTTTGCAAACGGACCGGGATGAGCTTTTAACAGTGTGCAGTGCCGTTTTATGGTTTGTGTCATCTTTTTAATGAATTTTAATCTTTTTAACTTCTAACTTCTATACTTTTATTGAAGTTTGTGTATCGCTTTTAAAATTCTGTATCATTTTAAAATACTGGTCACTCCACACCCACTCACCCCGTATCCGCAGGGGATACGTTCCCAGTCTTACCATGGATACGTAAAACCGTGGATCATAGCGAAACCTATTAAAATGATTTCTGGCCCAACTTCTGCCAGAAGCATACTTTAGAATCAGAGAGGACATCTTTTTTTTGTACGTGGATAAGTGAAACTGCGGTACCAGTCCCGTGGATACAGGGGTCGACCTGTTGAGTCCCATTCATGGGAGAAGGGCAGGACAGGAACGAATATAACAACAACCACACTGCTTTTGTATGAAGTTTAAATGGACTGAATTGTACCACCTCTGCCTGCAAAATAGGATCTGGGATAGCTCCTTGAAAGCTCAGATTCAAAGCCAAAGCGGATTCGCCACGTCATTGAGGTAGGGCGCTACGAACCACCACGTTCTCTCAAGGTCCTTTCCAGGACGAAGCATCAAGGAGGAGGATGAAGCATCCTTGGCACAACTGCATTTGTGTTTACGAGGCGCGCAGTTGCTCTTGAGCGGATTAAGCTGCGCAGCCAAGCAGGTGGGGAGAGCCCAGGGCTCTGAAGCGCGGCCGCCCTCGCCATCTGTTCCAAACAAGCCAAGATTTGTGGCTGACATGGGCTCCTAACTCCCCCCTTCCCAATTCAAACCAACCCTTTTCGCTTCCCTCCCTTGTCGGAGGGGAGACTCTACAGATGGAAAAAACAAGGCCGCCTTCGCAAGGGAGCTGGGAGCAAAACTCTAGGCCAAGAGGTGGCCTTTTTAAAGACAAGGCACCAAAGGAAAGGGCGGAGAGGAGGGTAAAGGAAAACATCGGCCACTCTAGTTGAGGGATTCTGGGAGCTGCTGTCTAAACCAAGTGCGTTTTCCACATTTGCATTAAAGGTTGTCTCTCTGCACCTCGGATTCCAAATGCGTCTTTTTATAGAGCTTGACAAGAGTACATCTGACGCGAACAGCAGTTGGCGGTTCCCAGCTGCCGTCAAAACATCCAGGATGATTCTCAGCCTGCGCAGCATAGCAAATTCTCTTTCTCAAAGGACTGGAAACCAAGCCTTTATGAGAAACGATTGAGGGAGCTGGCGATGTTTAGCATGGAGAAGACGGAAAGGGGACATGATGAGGCCCAGCTTTAAATATCTGAAGGTGCGTCGTGTAGAAAATGGAGGAAGCTTGTTTTCTGCTGCTCCAGAGACTAGGACACGAAGCAATGGATTCAAATTGCAAGAAAAGAGGTTCCACCTAAACATTAGGAAGAACGTATTGACTCTTCAGAGCTGTTTGAAAGCAGAATGAACTTTGAACAGAGGCTGGATGGCCCTCTCTTGCAAGTCCTGTAGTTGCATTCCTGCTGGGCAGAAGAGGGTTGGACTAGATGGCCCTTGGGATCCCTTCCAGCTCTAAGAGTCTATGATTTTGTGGGCCAGACATGGCTGTCTCCTGCCCCCTCATGCCAAGGAGAAGACTGATACTCCAGGGAGATGCTGCTCAGTTGTCACTGGAGGTCACAACCACCCCCAAAGGCCAGCGGCTTGCAACACCCCGGGCCCGTTCAGTTCAAGTCGATGGCCAGAGAGAGAGACAGAAAGCAAGCATGTGGTTTAAAAATGTGGGACATGTTCCAGGTCACTCGACTCAAAATTGTCTGTGATCCAAAAGAGGAAGGGAAGCTGCTGGAGGCAGCAACCTGCCAGGCTGGGTTAGGGAGACTTGCTGGACACGTACAGGCGCCACGTGCGCCGTTTCAGACGCAGCGCCCGCAGTTCAACTCCCCTTCCCCAAACAAGCCCTGGAGCCCAAAGCCGGATTAGTTTTACTGGGCCCCGTTGCTGTTTCCTGATCAGAACCCTCCTTTGCAAGAACAAATAGTGGCATTTTAAAAAGCAACTTCATGCACTGATAGGACCTAGCGATTCCGAGAGAGGACACCACTCTAGGCATTTCCCAATGTGACTCTATGGTACGTGTCCCTATTTTTTCAGCCACGGATAACTTAAACCATGGATATGGGTTCCACGATATTGGGGGGGGAGACCGGTATATAACAAAGTCACTAGTACAGATAAGTCCAGTTCTGCAACCAGACTTGTTTGTCTCGGATTGGCCTTTTTAGTTATCAGTGCGCTTGCAGAAATCTTCCTGAATCTTCATTTGCGAAGAAAAGCCAGAGAGTACAGATAAGCCCTTACTATGTCACTAGACAGCTGTTAACGTTTAGCCATGATGCTAACAAGGACTCTAAATCCCATCTGACTGACTCCTTTAAAGTTTGGACTAAGACCTGAGGCAAGCTCAAAAAGCCATTCTCCACCTCTAAAAGTTCAGACTGAAACCAGGAGCAGATTCCCTGCTCCCACCCAACAGGGAAGCTGCCAACCATCTTTCAAGTGTGGACTAAAACTCAAGGCAGATTCACGGACTTTCCCCTTTGCACAGGGACCAACCCCAGCTCCATCGCTCCAAGAAAAGGCGAGGACGGCTAACCAGCTGTAAATGACATTTATTTTCTCATTTAAAGTCGACAGACGGGGAGAGGGTGCAAAATAAAGAGGAACAAAAACCAAACGCACAACGGAAGTAGTGCAAAAAAAAAAAAAAAAAGGAGAGAGAAGTATTATAAACCAAACTCAAGATGGAGGTAAAGCAAGGCAGTGCAGGGGGTACCCTATGGTTCACGCATTCTCCCTGCTCCTTCTTATTTTGCCCAAACCTTGTGGAGTCCGGTTTGGCATAACTTAGCAAGGGTTTACCCAAGTGCTAGGGGCTGTGGCATTTGGGGGGGGGCAGCGGTGGTGTCTCGCCAGGAAAGTGGGGTGGACCGTGCGTGTTTGGGGAAGAGACAGAGCAATGTGGTCACTGGGAGAAAAGGAAACTCCTTTGGATGTCAGCCGAAGCAGCAAGTGGCAACCAGCTAAATGCTCTCCCCACCCTACCCCAGGGGCAAAAAAAAATAAAGATCAAGGAAGCAGGTGCGAATTATGCAGCCATTTTGGCTAACCTGTGAGCAAAAGAGAGCGCGGGTCCAAATCTGGACCCCAGGCGTACTGGGAAGAGAACAGGGGAGCATGTGCGTGGTTGATGGAAGAAGGTGGGAAGAAAGATGATCATTTGCTCCCGGGTTTTCCTTTTAAAGGAAAAAAAAAGAGAAGTATTTGTGGCGATGTGGCACCTCGCAGGGTGTCCGCCAGAAACCAAGTGCAAGGAAATGAAGTGGCATGGGAAACGAGGTGGCGTGCGGCATGTTCAGTCGTGGGACGCACGAGCACGAGGCATGGCCGTGCGCGATGACTCAGCCACTTGAAAGTACAAGTGCTCACAAGGAAGGGATGAACTGGATTCCCAAATTCTACCCTCCCTTGGGTGGTGGGGGGGAATAAATGGAATCTGAGGTGGGGGAGAGAGAATAAAAATGTTTGCATGTATGCAAACACACAATTTTTTTGGCTCAACTTAAAAGAAAACGCTTCAAATGTCAGAGGGAATTACTTTCCTTGGGACATCAGAAGGGACATAAGTTATGATGTCAGATGGGGCAGGCACTGCGGAGAGAAAGACACCCCACACACATACACACACATCATGGACGAGCCCCAAAGTGGAGTCCGGCTTCCTCCGCCACCCACCAAAGAGGGGGCCACCGTAGGGGAATGCAGCAGGAGAGCAAAATCCGTCCAGCGTACACAGGCCTGGTGGGGGGTCCAAATTCCCTCCCTTCCCAGAGGTGAGCAGCCTTGTGGGGTCTTCATCCCCCTCCGCCACACGAAAAGGATGGCGGTCCCATGTCACCCCTGGCAGAAAGGCAGTCTCTGATTGCGCAGTAGGCCCAGGCCTGGATCCCAAAGAGCGGGGATGCATTGTGCCTGGTGTGCATCCACTTTGGGGGGCAAAGATGAAGAGAGGCCGCACCGCCTGCCTGCCAGTTGTGCTCCCACCCGGAGGCTACGCCGTGGTTTCCGCCGGTCTGCTCTCCGAATCGCTGTCGCTCAGGTAACTCCGGGAAGAATACTTGGACCTGGGAGCGCCATCAAAGATGTCCCGCTCCTCGTCGGATTTGTCAGGGGGAAATGATTTCCGATAGGATGGAGGGCTGTGGGGAGGGAAATGAAAGAGAGAGAAAGAGAGACATTAATGGAGGCCATTTTCTCTACAGGGGGTGGGACTGGTGTATTTTTGGAACAAGTCATACACATGTATCATCTAGGATAGATGGATGTTCAAAACTCCATGCCTCTCTTTCTGTTTTTTGAAAAGTGATCCCACTGTCATGTCATCCACACACGGGCACCACAAACAGCATGCAACAACGGGCATGTTAGGGTTACTTGTGAAAGCAAACCTGCTCCTGCAAGTTGTGCCTCCTTCTGGTATAGCAGCAGTAGAAGAGGGTATGGCGACAAAGACACCCATGTTTTCTGGACACGTGGAACGCAATCCTGCCTTGGTTTTCCCAGCTACTGACTCATCCTTTGGCTTCCCTACCTCTAGACTGATAATTACCCATGTGGCCTCTCTGTTCCTCGCCTGGTTCCCTCTCCTTCCCCCCAGTTCAGACCATTACAATACTCTCTTTCCATAACTGGGCTGCATTGTCAGCTCCCAACACACAGGGCTGAAATTTAAAAACAACCTTCCCCAAACCTGGGACTCTGGATTTGTAGGGACTGCATTTCCCATAATCCCTCAGCCAGCATAGCTACAGTCCCAACAGATCCAGAGATTGGGGTAGAAAAGTAGATTTACTTAACTGGGATCAACAGCCCAACTCAGCCATCTAAGGTTCCAGCAACGGCTAGACTGAATCAGAGGAATTAACAAATTGACTCTTGCTAGTTAAAGAGACTCAGTCTATCCAACTGCAAATTCAAAGCTAGATGTTGGGAAGTTCTGGATGCTTCGATACCTACCGTGCTTAAAAAAACAAAAAGACGTTGTGAGTCCTAGTGCCGAAATAAGCCATTTTAAGTCACGAGTAAATGAAAATGGAACCCCGCACAACACACGGTTTTTGGAACTTGCAACTATAACGCACAGCTGGAAGTAAATTGGATTGGTGGTGCATAATGTCTTCTGGTCCTGTGAGTTATGGGGAGGGCATATGAAGGGATCCGGAGGCCTTTGCTCTCCCCATCAGTGACTACGCAACACGTGGAGGTCTGATATGTCGTGGCGGGATTGCCCACAATCGTCGCAAGTGTATCTTAGCAACAAGGCTGGAATGAGGAATGAGCAAGGGGGCAGGGGCCATCTCCCCCCAGTACCCCTCCAGAGGCCCACACTGTCACATCTTGCTGCACTGGAAGGGACGTGATGTCACTTCTGGCTGCCATTTTGGCCAATTTGGCTCTGGGTGTGGGGCGAGAGAGAGGCAAATCCCTGCATTTGCAGTAGTTTGAGAAGTATTTCTGGCCCAGCTGGGGGCAAAAAAATAAAATAAAAAATTGGCCTGAAAATTGGTACAAACAATTTTTAATTGAAGAGGGGGTCTAGGGATTACTTCAGGGGCCACACTTTGAGGTCCCAAGGGTGCATGGGGTTTGTGACTTAGACACACACTTTTGCAATAAAGGGGGTTGTCCGGGTTCTCGGGACAGCTGACTTCTCTGCCTGTGAACAACCGTCTAGGCTTGGATGGTGCCACAATGGGAATACACAAAGCCCTACGTATGAGCACAGCAGATGTCACAGGGGCACAAAGAAAGCAGAAAACGCTGAATTAAAGACTGCTTCTCAAAAAGAGGGTAGTGGCAACAGGGCTCCCCGCCCCACGCTTAGATGGGGGCCCCCAACATCTTCGCCTGGGTTCCAGCTAGTCTTGGCGAAGGGTTGCCGCTCTGCTTTCATACCAGCTCATTATTCATCTTTATTATTATTCCTTCCTCTCTCTTTTTTCCTTGCCCGACACTCCAGGGCATGCAGTGGTGATTTACTCTCCCCCATAGTTAGCAGAGCTAAGCAAATAATCTGTGGCAAATCAGGCATTTGTTGGAAATTTCACCCCTATCTGTTGCAAGCTATGCTTGGGGGTGAGGGAAAGAGAAGACGGGAGAGGAGGGGGAGAAATACATTTGCAAATGGTGCTCATTACATGCAGCCGCTTGAGGGACAATTTGCCACTGGAACCACACCACTGAGTCTCTCCTCCCACACCCCCCAAAACCAGACCTGCCTCCACGGGCACCCCAACTAAGCTGAGGGTCGACTGTCAATTTGGAGTTGAGGATCAGAATCAGTTTTGGGTAGAAATGTACAAACACCAGCTTTAAAATAAAAAATAAAAAACAAAATCTTAATGGCCTAGTCTGTGGCATAGGCATGCGGGAAAGTTTCCTTGTTCGGAAACGTAAATAAATATATTTTATGCTCTATCCGTCTAAGCAGCCTGATGAGTCACATGGTGGTGATGAAATGCCTTGGGCTACCATTTTACTACAGCAAATTAGTTATTACTAATGAATATACATTTATGAAGGAGTCAGACAGGAGAAAAAGAGAGGAGTCAGGGATTTGGCGTACCACCTCCAGAGCCCTGGTCTTCAGCCACAGCTTTTCTAGCTTCACTTATGAAACCCAGGCTGAACAAAGACACTTGCGTGTGTCTAAGCCCCTCAATGACCCCAGCACAGGGCTGGGAATCCATCATCCTTTTACTTTTGCAATGGCTCCCAGGCCAGGTGAGGCTCTAGGCTGAGCAGCAGCCAAATTGCTTGGGGATCCAAGAGGATCTAGCCATCACCTCTCAAGCTCTGGGAATCTGGGCTTCAGATCTTTTGAGATTTAGGGCTCATGCATAGGCAGCCACTCTGCATTTGGAAGAGAGTCCTGACAAGAAGATATGAGCCCATAGCAGGCAGGCATCTCCGGCAACCCAAGGCAAAGGAGGCCACAAAAGAAGAGACGCTGTTGCTCACGATGCATACACAATCATCCTGCCACCATCTTAAGTCAAAGACACACACACACACAAACACACACACCGTATTCAGAGTAGAGATGGAAAGGATATTTATAAAAATGCTTGGAAAACATCATCAGGAAACCATGATGAGAAGGATCCAAGTCTGATAGGAATCTTCACAGTTCAGGACTTATTCTGCGCAAAATTCGCACGTGGGAGCTTTGCAAGTTTCTTGCAGGCTCCAGTACCTTCTGCAAGGAAAAATAACATTTCCACACAGAAATATTATTTTCTGCACAGAAAAATGCTGTTTCTTGGGCAAAAACAGCATGTGAAAATTTTGCGCAGAACTAAGTCCCAAGACGGCAAACAGCCTTTGAAAACTTCAAAGATTTTATCACAGCGTGAAAACTGCTAAAATTACTCATTGCTTCTTTCAAGGAGAAAAGGAGCAAAGAACTACATCTCTCGTTTCAAGAATTTCTGAGCCTCCCTGTGGTGTTCAGCTTGTCCAAAGGAGGGGGGCGGAATTAGGCAAGAATACTTCATTATAAAACAACGTTGCCATCGAGTAAGCCGGGCGGGACCACAAAACCCAATTAAAACCAGTCCGTTCCAGGTGGCAGAAAGCCTGGGTAGAAAAAAGTCGCCCTCCCTCTGCGCTCCAAAGAGATCAAGCCAAGCTCTGTGGGGAAGGCACTCCCAATGGGAGGCTATGGGGCAGGAAATCCCCCCTTTTACGGCATTAAGGTGGGACAGAGGAAGGTGTGGGGACAGAGAACAAAGGGTTTTTTGCATACTTGAGGTGTCTTACGTTATCTTTAGTGTAAAACAGAAAAAGGACCATAGAGCTAGGGACAGGAAGACTGTGAGACTCGAGGGAGGCATTGCCAGCTAGACAAGCAGATGGGGCAACCTGTCTGAGGCGCCTCTTTATGTTCTCTACGTACCCAACGTCCAGCGGCTGGAACTGGTAAGGAATGTGAGGGGTCCAGACTGGCTAAGCCTGGGCAAAAACGCTACCACCACCTGCCTCTGTCGTCCTCAATGGTATAGTTCTGTCTATTGAGGCATCTAAGGTCTCCGCTCTGACACTGGACAACTGACCTCAGAGTCAAAAAACTAAAGGAAAATAATTGACATGTAATCCAAACAAGACAAAGGTGCTTTTGGTCAGTGAAAAGGCAAACCAAGGAGTAGGGATTCCGTCTCTGCTGGATAGGGTTACACTCCACCTGAAATTTCAGTTTTGCAGCTTGGGTGTATTTCTAGATCCAATCCTGAGCCTGGAAGCTCAGCTTTTGGCGGTGGCCCGAGTGCATTTGCACCTTTAAGGCTTGTGTGCCGGCTGTGTCCACTCCTAGAGATGTTGGACCTGGCTGTGTGGCACGTGCCTCGATCACACCCCATTTGGGCTACTGTAGCACATTTTACATGGAGCTGCCTTTGAAAAGTGCTCAAAACATCAGGTGGTCCAAAGAACTGCAGCCTGACTATTGACGGGGAGCAACTTGTGCTACAGGGAGCAACACAACTCCCTGGTTGCAACAGCTCCACTGGCTGCCGGTCCATTTCCAAGCACAATTAGAAGTGCTAATTTTGACCTATAAAGCCTTGTACCTACAAGAGTGTGTCCAGGCTATCTGAAGGAACATTTATCACCACAGACATCAAAGATGTTTTGAGATCTTCTGAGGATGCCTCTGTCTCCATTCTGATGTTCCTTATGCTTCTGCTGGCTGGGGGATTCTGGGAGTTGTAGTCCAAAACAAAGGAACAGCCCCAAGCTCACCCAGTGCCGGGATGCCACAAGTCCTTTCAAACCCTAGGCTGACAATCTGGATTAAAGGATGTCTTTCTCCCCCAATGCACACTGTTGCAGTCACATTCTCTCTCTTTCTCTCTCTTACGCACACGCCTACATGTGCATAAGAAGAGAGGAGGAGAGAAGAGGAGGTTGGACGTGTGTGCGAAGACACAACACCATCTCTCCCATCCTTCCTTCCAGCTCTACAACACCTGACACCCTACGTGGTGGCACAGCGGCTCCCAGCAAACACGTCCTCTCTTCTCCCCCCATATCCCACATTTGCTCAAACCCAACCTCGCCCCTCCCGGCTCCATTTCTGTTATGTCAGCCGGAGCGTTAAGTGCATTAAGAAATCTAAAGCACAACATTCCCCCAGCTGCAGGAGGTTGCTACAGCAATTGAATGGTTTAAAAAGAAATTGCTTTAAAAACACACATGCGTGCACACACACCAAAGGCTCACTCTGCCCTCCCCAGATAATTCTCCTATTCAAGGCTGTCGGAAACAATTTAATACACAAATAATTTTTTGAAGGGAGGGAGAGGTACACACACACACACACACAGAGAGAGAGTCTCTGCTGCAGTTGCATCTCCTCTTCTTATACTTTATTGTGAAATGAACACGGCGACACCCACCTCTCCCTTGTCACATTGTCAACGTGGGCAAACAAAGGGCTTCAGTTGTGGGCGAGAACAGCTGCAAGCACGCCGTACAGCGCCTCGCTGGGGAGCGCTCAGCTCTGTCGAACACTGTTCCAGAAAACAGAGGGAGAGCATGGAGGCAGCTTCATCAACCAACTTTACTTTCGGGTGAGGATGGAACAAATCTTCAAAAATATCCAGCAAACGGCTGGAAAACATGTTTCTTAAGTGTCGATGAGAAGAATTCTGCACTGATAAGAGCATTCGCAGTTCTGGACTTACTCTGCGCAAAATTCATACATTTTTTTGTGCAGAAACAGCACCTTTTTCTGTTTTCTGTAAAAAAAAAAAAGCCACATGCAAATTTTGCACAGAAATTACAATTGCCAACTGCACTGTCTTTGAAGATTTTCTTGCAGTGGGAAGAAAATCATAAAATTACTCATTATTTCTTTCAAGAAGAGAGACTTTGGAAGCCATCCTGCCCTACAAGGAGCAGTTTAGGGAACTGGGCATGTTTAGCCTGGTGACATGATAGTCATGTTTAAATATTTGAAGGGATGTCATACTGAGGATGGAGCAAGCTTGTTTTCTATGGCTCCAGGGACTAGGAGACGGAGCAATGGGTTCAAACTACAGGAAAAGAGATTCCACCTAAACATTAGGAAGAACTTCCCGACGGTAAAAGCTGTTTGGAAGTGGAACGCATTGCCTGGGAGCATGGTGGAGTCTTCTTCTTTGGAGGTTTCTAAATAGAGGCTGGATGGCCATTTGTCGGGAAAGCTTTGATTTTGTGTTCCTGCAGGGCAGAAGGGGGTTAGACTGGATGGCCCTTGGGGTCCCTTCCAGCTCTATGGTTCCGTGGGACAAAACAGCTAATTTTGCACATACTCAGATATGGCTTTTTTGTATTTTGATCCCCTGTAATATCCAGCACTTTGTTCTTCCTCTTCCATTGTGCCCTGTATTAATTCAATAAAATGTTGCGGGGAGGCGGGAAGGTGGAAGACAGGATGGGAACAAAGAGACACACACACAGCCCAGAGATGGAGAGAAAGTCCTGCTCTGGATTTCAGTTTAGGAACAATTCCGCTTAGAAAAGGTGTGCGCTCGTTGGATGGCAATTGCTGTTTGATGCTGGCAAGAAGGAAGGAAAATGACCTGTGCCAGGAAGTGAAGCCACAGGGACTCTCATTTCACCTAAAACACATGGGCCAGCCCATTTTTGCGATATTAAAGGGCGAGAAATTGGCTTTAAAGAGAAAGGAGCAGGGAAGTGGTAGCCCTTGGTGAGGTTTGGTAATCCTGCAGCCAGTCTTCCATTCTGTGCTGCCTCACGGAATCGCAACACACACCCACACGCCGCACCGTGGATTAAAAAATATATTCGGGGTAACCATGTTGGCCATGCAGCAAAATCAACAAAACCCCAAATCCACAGGCACCAATACCATTTTGGGGCAAACTCCAAAGCATAAAATAGATTATGTAAACTTTCTAATTTTCACTGGCTTCTTCATCAGGCAAAGATGTTTAAAATCATACAGGAGAAAAACGGTGCCCATGTTAGTGTCACAGGCCTACATTCTGCCTGAGATATTGTCAGTTAAGACGGTATTGAGGGATTTCAACGTAGGAGAAATGCCTCTTATTGGCCATGTGAGGATGAGAGACAAAGAGATACAGTCAGACCCTCACATCCACGGGGGTTCGGTTCCTGGACTTACCGCGGATACCAGAAACCACGGATAACAGCGAACGCCATTTGAAAATAATGGGACTTCTAGTTTAAAATACCATAGAGTTGCCTTGAAGGACCCAGAAAATGTCTAGAGAGGATACCTCTCTAGGTATTTTCTAGGAAGACTTTACTATATGTGTTTCTCTTTTTGTGTCCCACGGATAGCTGAAACTGCAGATACTGGTTCTGTGGATATGGGGGTCCAACTTAAATGACCGGTAATAAATTTTTGGCTCAGTTAGCAACAGAAAAGTAACTTCTCTTGAGATCCAGATGTCCCTATCCTATGCGAAGCTAACTGCTCCTTTCTTAGACACTGAATGCCTCGGACAATTTGCTTACCAGCCTCCGCTGTCCAAGAAATTACCCCCAAGTATTAGTAAGAAAAGAGGGAAACAAGTATTATTATTTTTGCGTTATTGTTACGGCCTTTTGCGGTCGGGTGTATTTTTCGGTAGAATGGTCTTATTCCAATAAAAAATTCCAAAAAAAAAATAAAATTCCAAGTGGGCAGTTGACTCACCGTGGCTTTCACAAGAGGAGCAAAAGGTTGCCTGTTTTGAGAAACTAACGCCAACCTGTGGCTTTGGAAGAAACGCAAAAGAAAACAAGAGTCTTGTTTAGAAGGACACAGACTCCTTCACGAGCTGGTATTCCCCCTTCTTTCCATTATTATTATTATTATTATTATTATTATTATTTCTTTTTTTAAAAAAATGGGAGCGCAAACATTATTTTCTCCACCACATAGCAACTAATCTCCTGGCTGCATATGGGAGAGGGCAGAGGTGCACCAAAGCCCATTAATTGTGTGGGAAATATATACAGCCAGTTCTGAAACAGCCCTGGAGAGGATTAAGGCATCTCAGTGTCCTCTTCCCTTCCGCAGCTAATCCTTGGGGGAGCGAGGGAACAGAGCGCCAGACGACCGTTGGCCGGATCCTGCGTGGAGGCTCTTCTTCGGAAGATGCAAGGAAAGAAGAAAAAAGGGGAAAGGCAGGGGGGGTGGGGAAGTAGTATGTTTAGCCTGGAAAAAAGACGGTTAAGAGGCAATATGATAGCCCTGTTTAAGTATTTAAAGGGTGTCACATTGAGGATGGAGCAGGCTTGTTTTCTGCTGCTCCAGAGACTAGAACACGGAGCAATGGATGCAAGCTCCAGGAACAGAGATTCCACCTCAACATGAGGAGGAACTTTCTGACAGTCAGAGCTGTTTGGCAGTGGAACGCACTCCCTCGGAGCGTGGTGGGGTCTCCTTCCTTGGAGGTCTTTAAACAGAGGCTGGATGGCCATCTGTCGGGAATACTTTGATCGTGATTTCCTGCGTGGCAGGGGGTTGGACTGGATGGCCCTTGTGGTCTCTTCCAACTCTACAATTCTATGATTCTATGAATATAGTGTGACCAGATCAAGGGAAGCCATAGTGCCACACTGTTCTGGTTTGGTCAGACCACACCTGAAATCCTGTGTCCAGTTCTGGGCACCACAGTTCAAGAGGGATCCAGACAAGCTGGAATGTGTTGAGAGGAGTGGCACCAAGACAGGCATAGGACTGGAAATCAAGCCTTAGGAGGAATGACTTAGGGAGCTGGGTTTCTTTAGCTTGGAGAAGAGAGGACTGAGAGGAGATATCATAGAATCATAGAGTTGGAAGGGCCATCTAGTCCAACCCCATGCCATGCAGGAATAAAGAAAGCATTCCCAACAGATGGCCATCCAGACTCCATTTAAAAACCTCCAAAGGAGACTCCACCACACTCCCAGGCAGCGTATTCTACTTCCAAACAGCTCTTGCTGTCAGGATTCCTCATATTCGATAGGAATATCTTTTCCTTTAATGTGAGTCCATGGCTCTGTGTCCTAGTCCCTGAAGTAGCAGAAAAAATGATATGATACAGCCATCTTTAAATATCTGAAGGGATGTTATGTAGAAGACAGAGGGAGCTTGTTTCCTGCTGCTTCAGAGACTAGAACACAAACAAATGAGTTCAAATTGCAAGAAAAGAGATTCCAACTAAACACTAAGGAAAAGCTTTTTTTTTTTACTGTAAAAGCTGTTTGACAGTGGAATGGGCAGCCCTGGAGAATGGGGAATAGACTCTCCTTCTTTGGAGGTCTTTAAACAGAGGCTGGATGGGCACTCTGTAGGTGTGACTTCCAGCAAGGCAGGGGGTTGGGCTAGATGGCCCTTGGGGTCCCTTCCAGCTCTAAGATTTTATGATTCTCTATCTCATTCCTCCAAGTGAAGGCAAACGATTTCCTGTTTTCTCTCCACTGTAGGAAAAAAAACTGCACATTTCTGTGCAGTTTTCGTCTAGTATGTGCACATCCCAAAAGAGAAGTTATATGTGCAGAAATATATGTGGGGGTTTTCTGTGAGAATTCTGTGAGAATTAAAGCACAGACACACACAACTGCTTCTCTCAGCCCCAGTTTTACTGGGCAAAGGAAGGCACAAACAAACTAGGAGAAAAATGAATGGCTAATGTCTTCGCCCAGCCAAGCAACCTGTTGCCAACTCAGAAAAACAACTGCAAATGGCCGTCTGGAGTGTCACCCTTGGAAGTGGGTAAAGCTTGCGTATCATTCCCACCATCAGCATGGAACCTGCCTCCCATTGCACCAGTTCAAGGAAGCAGCACGCCATGCACAATATCAACGACAAAGCCCTTGTTCACTATCGGGGACCCTGGGTTCAAAACCTACCCTCTGCAGCAGGGCCACCCTGGGACCACAGGCTGCTCTCCAAGGTTTTTTATTGTAGCCCTTCTGCCCGCTTCTATTTTTGGGGGGGGGAATTTTTAGCAGCCCATGCAGCCTTCCAAGGGGCATAAGACTGGCCCCTGGAGCCATGGCAGTTGCCCAGCCTACAGGCCCGGAGCTGCTACCCCAACTGAGCAGCTATTCAAAAGCGCTGCCTGTGGAGGAGTCTTGGAAAACGAGGTTAGCGACTGAAGACATACAGTCATGCACTGAGTCAGTTCACAAATCCCAGGCAAACCCAAGCCATTGATCCATCACCCACATGCAGGACAAACGGGTCTGTGGACAACCTCCTGGTTTGGTTAGTTGACCATCCGTGAGTTCAGTGGGCAGAGCCACCAGCTCTGGCGCTACCCCTCCCTCCCTCATGGTTAGAGGTTAGCCGGGAACACCGTGCTCACACTCCATGCCACCTGCCTTAGTCGCTCTCCGGCCGGTACAGGTACTTCATCATGAGGCTGTCCACCTGCTTCTTGCGTTGCTTCTCCTCCTTCTTGAGCTGCTTGCTGGACTTCCCAGCTTCCTTGCCCTCCCTGGAGGCGCTGGGGTCCTCCGCTTCCAAGGCCCGCTTGGGGCCCTTCTTGATGCTGGAGTTGCTGCGGTACGAGACAGCGGAGCCCGAAGACGACTCAGAGGAAGACCCAGACTGCTGCTGCTGCTTCTTCTTCTTGGATTTCTTCTTGGACTTCTTGGCGTGTTTTCGGGAGCTCTTCCTTTGCCGCTCAGGAGAAGGTGAAGAGGAGGAGGAGGAGGAAGAGGAAGAATCGCTGGAGGAGCTGTTACTCCTCCTCTTGCCCTTCCCGCCATGAGGCCTGGAGAAATCCAGGGCCGAGGCCGACCTGCGTATGCTGCTGGCTGGATGCTCGGTCATCTCCAACAGAGCGGCGCTTCTGGAGCTCCGGATGCTCCTCCGATCGTCCTCCTCTGAGTCGGGATCCAGGCTGGAGCGCTTGAACTTGACAGGCTTGTAGTTGAGCACCTCGTGGATGGCGGCCTCCAGATCCGGGTCGAGGTAGCTGCGGTGGCTAACTGGGCGGATGTCGGGATCCTCTGCCCGCGACTCCTCCGAGGTCCGAGGCCGAGGGGGGACAGAGAGGCTGCGGGAGAGTGAGTGCTGGCTGTAGAGGGACCGGGAGTCACTCAGGGCCACGCTGGCCGCATCGTCCAGTTGAGAGCGGCCCAAGGAGAGACGCGAGCTCGGGCGACTGTGGGAAGGGCTGAGGTCATCCAGGCGGGAAGTGCTTCGCCGCAGGCTGCCTGGGCTGGAGAGGGCGAAGCTGAGGGACGACCTGGCATCATCTTCCCGGGCCTCCAAGCCGCCACTCCAGGAGGCCCCGCTGTGACTGACCGGAGTGGAGAGGACAGAGGCCTTGTCGAACTCAGCGGCCGAGATGGACCAGCGCTTTCCCAGGTCCCTGTGGAGGTGGCTGCCAGTCTCGGAGAAGGACTGAGAAAGGACCGAGCTCCTCCCGTCCAGCTCGGTTCCCCCTACGGCAGCCTTTTTCCACGAGGCAACAGAACTGCCCTCGTCCAAACCGTTGGTGACGGAGTTGCGCTTGGCCTTGCGGAAGGAGCGGTCAGGGGAGGCCGGGCGCTCACTGAGAGTGGAGAAGAGGGTCTCCTCGTCCCCTTTGCCACCGATGGAATCCTTGAGGTTGCCTCGCTTCCTGTAACTCAGAGAACTCATGACCGAGGCGGGCCTCGTCTCCTCCGCCTCCTTGGCCTCTTTGCCCGCCAAGTTCAGGCCAGGCCTGACGGAGGCCAGAGAGAAGGAGAGGCCACAACACATTGCATTTGGTGGGAAGGAGGGAGGGAAGAGAGAGAAAGAGAGAGCAGATGAATTCAAGAGGTTTGTTTTGTGTGTCTGTGAGAAAGAGAGCGAGGAAAGGCCCAAAGCAATGGTGTGAGAACCTGTATGTTTGTATGAGACAAAGAGTGAGAGAGAGACCAAAGAAACAACTTGTGTGTCAGAAGATGTGTGTGTGTGCAAGCAAGTGAAGAGCGTGTGTAAAGAAACAGTGTAAATGTGAGAAGGGGTGTGGGTGTGTGTCTGTGTGAAGGAAGCATTGTGCAAGTCAAGGCCTTCTTCTACACCACTGCTTCCCCCACCCGCCCGCCATTCCCAAAGAGGGGGGAAATGCTGCCATTGATTTTAATCTATTTTGTTGTCAACTACCTGGAAAACACTGGCATCCCATCACAATTGATTGCCAACGCTGGCAAAGGCGGGAGGGGGCAGGGAGGGAATGAAACAACATCCTTAAAAGGAGGTGAGCATTATCTTCTATAACAAAATGTTTTACAACTATGCTGAGGAATAAATTAAACCAATTAAGAGTGTGCCTCAGATCTTACCCCGCTCCTGCTTGGTGCTCCTGCGCACACACTATGGCTGTGGGGGACACTATGAGGGAGGAAGAGGAGGAGGAGGAGGAGAAGAAAGGCGGAGGGAAGGTCCCTGAGTCCCCCACTCCCCGGCCCTTGAGCGAGAAACGGCTCTGAGACCAAACAAAAGCTCGCCTCCTCGCTAAGGAAGCACGCGGGGGGGCACTTGGCAGAGGCGGCAGCGGCAAGGCGAGGGAGCCCTTGGCAGCAACGCACACCTGCTCGAGCCACACACACCTCCCCTGGCCTCCCCATCACTCTTCTTCTGAGGCGCACAAAAGGCCCGTTGGGTACAGGCAGGCGCAGCGGTGGTGATGGTGGCTCGGCTCACCCAACAGCGCCATCAGCCTCCAGCCTGCCACGCTCCGCCACTGCCGCCGCCACTGCGATGCTGCTGCTGGTGGTTGCCATGGCAACAGGTGTCCTATAAATAGCCCCGTGTCTGGTTCCTGGTCACTTCCAAAAGCTGGTGAAGGAAGGAAGGGGTGGCCATGGGGCAAACCCTGCCTGGATGTGTTTTCCCTCCCAGCACCCTGGGTTGCAGGTGGCATGTGTCCCCTTCTGGGAGAAGGTTGAGCCCCCCAACTCATGAAATTGGTGGGAACACGATAAAGAGAGCAAGTGGCTTCGTCTTGTGTTCTCCAAACGCTGGACCCATAAAGGAGGGGGGAGGAAAGGAAGGAATGAGGGGCTCATTTGCTGGAGGTCTCCCCAACACCAGCCCACCACAAGCCTAGGTCGCCCATTTCTTGCCTCAATAATCCCCTCCAATGATGTCCAAGAGCCCAAGTCTAGCATCGCCTCCACCCATTTTCTGTTTGAAGGCTTGATTTCTGAGCATCTCCCCATAGGGGTTGTGTAATGGCACAAAAGAAAGGGGCTGAAGCCGCCACACCTCCTGAGCACCCCAAGGACCCACCCCCAAGAAAGCGAGGCACCTTCAATGGAAACGGGGAGGTGGTCTTAACTCTCCAGCAGCTATCTGGATAATCCCTCACCCTCAGCCACACGGGAATGTCCCATGGGAAGGAAGGAAGCACCACCTTTCCCTGATCCACCCACACCACAAACACACACATCTTCTCTCATTTGTCAGCCTTAGAAGCCAATGCCGTCGGAGGCCTGTGGGGACTGGGATGTTTTGGAAAGGCAATGGGAACCGCTTCAACATGGGGACTACCTGGAGGTACCTCCCCATCAGCCCATGTGGAGAAGAAAGGCCAGCCGCACAGTGAAGTCGTTGTGAAGTCGAAGGCTTTCACAGCCGGCATCCATAGATTTTCCTTGGTTTTTTTCCGGGCTGTGAGGCCGTGTTCTGGAAGAGTTTACTTCTGACGTTTCGCCTGCATCTGGATGCAGGCGAAACGTCAGAAGTAAACTCTTCCAGAACACGGCCTCACAGCCCGGAAAAAAACCAAGGAAAGTCTCGTCATTGTTTCTTGTGCCCAACCACGTCAGGAGGGCTGGCTCTTCACAGCGGCCTCTTATCTTCTCCTGTACATGGCCGATCCAAGGATCCTTGGGGGATCCCCTCCTGTTGCATCCTCCCGGATGAAACTATACCCCTTCTCCCACCTGTGGAGGCCTGATAGGGTGTCCACGTGGGCCTCCATTCTGGTGCCAAGATAAAACACAGCTTCATATTAAAAGCCGTTGAGGGATCTAGCTGATTCGTTCCAAAATGCATGTGGCTGCAGAACTTCTTTAAAATCACTTTCATGGTGGAATATGCTTTTAGTTTCTTTAAATTTCTTTTTTTAAAATAACTATTTTCAATTTTAAGTCATTCAGAACAGTTTGCATTGAATTTACCTGCATGCTGCCCCAATAATATAGGATAAGTTATTTCAATCAATAATCTCACATGTATCAGTGAAACACGGCACGGCCACACTCCCAGTTGCACCCCTTTCCGCCTACAGAGGCGGGGCGATACCCACACCCCCAAAAGGGATGTCCCAGCCCACCATTTCCCACCTGCTGCTCTTCAAGCTGCCGTCCTCGGAGACCGTCTTGGAAGAGCCTTTGTTCTTACACAACCACGACTTCACGCCATCCACGCGGTCCTCCAGCTCCGAATCAGCGTCCGAGTCACCATCACTGGAACGGGGGAAAGCAACGGAGGGATCAGAGGGTCATCTGCCTGAGGGTCAGCGTTAAGGGGGAGTAGACAACCTCAGGATCCAACATGCACGAGGGTTTAGAAGGTCCAGCCAAGCCAGGGTTAATCAGGACTCACGAAACCCCACTTCACCAGTTGAGCAGAGTGGGGTCATCACACATGCTAATACAGGGAAACCTGTAGCTCTCTGGCTATTACTGGATTGTGATTCCCATCATCCCTTGCCACTGTCTATACCGGCTAGGACTAGAGACAGAAATCCTTGAGTATTTTGGCCTCACATGCAAGGACAAATAATTACTGTGTGGTTTTCTCCCCCACTGAGGGAGAAAATGAACATTCCTCTAGAATATTCTCCATGTTACACGCTCTCAGCCTCAGAGGGAGGCAAGGACAAAGCTCCTCTGAACAAATTCTGCCAAGAAAACCTCGTGATAGATTCGCTTTAGTGTCGCCATAATGACTTGAAAGCGCACAACAACAATTCGGAAGTCCCACAGCGCTGTAAAGGAATTATTGTGTATAAAAAAAGCTCAGGATTTTTCTGTGCAACCCCCCACCCAGGTGTTTTTCTTCATGCAATAATTCCTTTGCAACATGTTGGAAACCCCGCTAGGAAGAATAATAGACCACTGATAATTTTGCAGTTTCCTCCCAATATTCAAACCATCCCCAATGTGTCAGGAAACTTTTTTTTAGATCTAGGAATGGATCATCATGAACATTCGTTCCATCCTTTGTTAGGGCTGATGGGAATTGCAGTCCAGTCCTATCTAGAGGTCCACAGACTCCCTAACTCTGTAAGAAACATATTTAAATCTTTAGCTCAGGGGTGAGCAATCTGTGGCTGTGGCCCTCCCAGCATACCTCACCCATGGCTGTGCTAATTAGGGATGATGGGAAGTGCAGTCCAACAGTATCTGGCAGGCCACACTTTGCTCTCCCCTCTTCCTTTAGATTCTCACAACTGTGCCAAGTCACACTCGTGCAGACTGGGAAGAAAAAAGTATTGTTTCGGGGGGCGTGGGAGGTTTAGAAAGGGTTAGAAAGCAGCTCTGCTAGGTCGTATTGTTTATTCTCACATCTTTCAATCCACTGCTGCCTCTGCTGAGGGTATTTTCTGGAAGAATTAAAAACCTACGAAACCAGAGGTGAAAGAAGAAGAAGCCTATAGACAATGACACAACCCTGACTCAGACAGACCAAATGAACACGGTGCTATCTGTCACCTCCAGCCTCCATTCACCAAGTCATGACGAGGACTTTCTCAAAAGCAGCGCCCGTACACGCCTGCGTCTCTTCCCCCCCCCCCGACCGCCAACTGAAGAGAGACGCTTTCGCAGCACTCCTATCCACCCCCTTGCAGAGAAGGAGAAAACCTCCTGCTTCTCACGGAAGGGCTTAGCCAGCCTGGCGGAGATGCCTTCAAGGAGGTTCTTCTACGCATTCACAGCCATCAGCGTCAACCTATTTTTGTAAACCATCTCTCATCACCGCAACGCCGTTGTCTATTCTCACAATATGTTCCTGTCCTCGAGGCTCTGCTCGCAGCTGTGTGTGTCTAGAAACCGCAGCGGTCCCCAGGGATTGGGGGGGGGGAGCAAAAACATTGTCAAGCACCTCAAGCTACCCAGTGACTCCAACACTCTCCCTCCCAAATCTTCCTCTTCCGGCTCTCCTCCACCCACCCACTCCATTAGGAAGCTCAGAACATGGGTGCCCAACTGGTTGAGTGGTGTCTCCACTGACTGGTAGAGGCAGGAGACTGTCCCATCTTTCCCCACTGACGTCCGGGGTCACCGTGTTGGTAAAAAGGGCCCCCAAAATGTGAAATTAACCTCCTATCCTCTAGGTGGTGTTGTGAGGCATTTGGGAGTGTGGTTTTTTTCCACAACCCTCCAAGTTCCCCTGCAGTCCCCTAACCACCAAGAGCTGCCCACCCACATCTGAAGACGATGGAATTTGAACCCAGGATCTTTTGCATGCAAAGCATGGGCTCTGACACTCAGCCATCCGCAACGATGTCCAAGCATATATTCGTATTTGTTCCGTGCCAGTTTGACTGAGCTTTCCCCGCACCCCTCCCAAAAAAAAGAGGATGCATTCCTAGGGATCATTGCAGTGGGGGGGCAGAACGGCAAGAATCCTGCGTCTAAGCTCCCGAGAACGGAGCTCTTCAGATCTCTGGTGGAAGAGTTCTCAACATCCGCTCTGCACTCCGGTTCTTCGGAGGGAAGAAGCCGGATCATTAAGCTGGTATAAATAACTCCAAGGCAAGCTTGTGTTGTAGATCTACACCCACAGGGGCAAGCAGAGCTTAGAGATGGGGGAAGCGGGGGAGGAAATCGGAGATGTTGTAGAAGGAAAGAAAAGATAATTCTTTTTTTTTAAAGTGTGGGGTTGGTATTGACAGAGAGTAAAAGAGAAAGGGGGAGGGAGATCTCTCAAGATGAAGCACAACGGAGACACACAATAGTGAGAGGCTAACCCCATTAAGACTCTCAAGCCTACCAAGAGCTTGATGCTGTTCTCTGGAATTAAAAGCCAACCTTCCCGCTGCCAACTTGATGGGTTTAGTTCATAAAATAAGGACATACACCCCTGCGCCCCACACACATATTCTTGGCATCCATCTCCCCCCTCGCCGCTGCCCCCCATATAACCAGAAGAGAAAACTGTCCCCCAGAATTATGGCCTTGAATAAATAATAGAGAAAGAGAGAGCGAGAGCAGGTGCTGGAGGAAAGAGGTGATTGTGGGGGATCGAAGAGATGTGGTGCTGGTGGGGACGGATGGAGGGCTTCATTTCACAGCTCCCCCCCTCACCGCCAACGTGTGTTTCACACAAAGGCAACGGTAGGGAAGAGGTAAAGCCACCGTCCCTTAGGAAACGGAGCAGCAGGATTTACGGCCCTGAGGGAGCCAACTCTTCTTCTTCGTGCGCAAAGAGTAGCTGATTTATACACGAGCGTAAAGGCGGCACCCAGCCTAAAACTTCCAAATTTATAAGCAGCGTTCATAACGGTATTGATCGCTCTGAGCAGGGGAGTCGCGCCATTACGTCCAGGGGGAGGGAGAAGAGGCGCCTGCTCCGAGATGTTTAACGCTGCTCCCGTATAAATCTCCCCACTAATGCAGGGCTGTTTACTGCTTTCATTAGGATTACGGCAATAAGAATAGTATCTATAAGTAAATCGGAGCGTTATTTCTTTCCCCATCTTGCTGGGCTCAATAACTCTCTGCTCTGGCTTCCCACGGTGCTAAGTGGAAAGAGCGGAGATGGAAATCCATCCCTTTCCAGGAAACTTTCTAGAACCCCCCCCTTCCAAAACGGAGCAGACCCCTTCCAAAAGCATCTAATATTTAATGTTTAATGGATACTTTTCTCACCCCACCTCACCGTGAGTTTATTTTCTCTGTGTGGAGGAGCTTGTGACAGGCTGGCTTCCCCTCTGAATCCAAATCTCCCTCGTTAAATTCAAAGCAACAAACTCCCCTTGATCAACCAAACCCTAGTTGTCTCCCTCTCTGGGAATAAATGCCAGGAGGCAGTTTGTTATTTTTATTTTATTTATTTTTTTGTCTCAGGGATGGGGAGAAAAAAGACACTGAAGCACCCAGTAAACAAACTTGGGGGCAGCTGAGATTTCAAATTGTCGGAATTAAACCTTCCGTCAAAGGCAATTTATGTCCAGGCTAGCGTGCCATTAGTTAACTGGGATCCAAATCACGGGGAAGGAGCAAACGCAGACTGAACGGTGGGGGACATTAATTGTGTGTGACAACGAGGCTCCAGCGGCCCTCTATCACTGCTGCACACAATTACATTTATCATTAGCCCGTATAGATCCTGCCACAGTCCCAGCCAGACCCATCTTCCAGCTCAGGGAGAGAAAAGAGAGGAGGTGATAAGAAAGAAAAAAGCGGGGAGGCAGGGATTGAGAGGGATACTTCGCCATCAAACTCATTCCACCGGCCAACCCAAGATCCTGGACTCAAAGAAAAGAACCGTGAGACATGGTTTAAGCCAAGGGTGGGCAAATGGCAGCGGTCCAAGGGGCAATTTTTGATTCCCAGGGTCTGCAGAGGGGGGAAGGTATACCTCCAACCCACAGCAAAGCTTTGAACTCCACTGACATGAGGATTTCGGGGGTGAAAGAAGGTATGAGGGCACTGCGGCTTGTTTTAATGCAAAACAGCCACTTCTACACATTCTTAGTGACAGAAATTATCTATTTTTGGCCAACTCCCTGTTTTCCAGTATGTGTGTGTGGGGGGGGGTTCTTGGGGGAATGTCCAGGAGTAGCTGAAAGGCCTAACCTTCTATGGATACCGTGGACTGCTAAAAAGACGCATGCATGGGCCCGAGAGCCAATCAAGCCTGAACTCTCCCTAGGAGCCAAGATGGCTAAACTGAGGCTGTTGTACTTTGGACACATCAAGAGACGACATGACTCAGTGGAAAAAGTGATAAGGCCGCAGGAAGGCCGCAGGAAAAGAGGGAGAACCCAATACAGGTGAATGGCTTCGGCTGAGGAAGCCAGGGGTGTCCTGAGTTTGCAAGACCAGAGCAGGACTGTGGGTGGCCTGGAGGTCATTGGGTCACTGTAAGACGAAGTTGACCTGACAGCAAATAACAACAACAAATGGATTCACAGGGCCCATGGCCTGCAGGATCCCACCCCTCTTTTAAAGCCAGAGGGTGAATCCAACTTCAGAAAAGGTTTCAGGGTACGCATTCCAGTGGGATCAAAAAGGAAGGAAGGAGAAAAGAAAGAGACAGAAAGGAAGGAAGGAAGGAAGGAAGGAAGGAAGGAAGGAAGGAAGACAGACAGACAGACCAAAGAAAGAAACAGGAAGACAGAAAGAGAAAAAGAAAGGAAGGAAGGAAGGAAGGAAGGAAGGAAGGAAGGAAGGAAGGAAGACAGACCAAAGAAAGAAACAGGAAGACAGAAAGAGAAAAAGAAAGAAAGAAAGAAAGAAAGAAAGAAAGAAAGAAAGAAAGAAAGAAAGAAAGACGACAGCATCTCTTAGCTCAAAGCCCAAACAATCCCCTTTATTCTTTCCTCGACCTCCATCAAGCCAGGCTCAAAGCAAACCTCTGGCCCACGCACCCCTCTCCTCCAATGCCACAGTTAGTGTCACATCCTGGGGACACCCCAAAAGAGAACTCAACCCTAGTCAGAGCTTTGAAAGTCAATGCGCATGCATGGGGGGGGGCATGCAAATAAAATCAGGGTGGGGAGGGGGACACTGAGCCCGTCCCCGTTTCCCCTCCATGGCATGCTTGAGGTTAGGAGTAACAAGCTGTTACTGGGAAACCAGGGAGAAAAACCTTCCTCACAGCTTATTCCTGCGCTTCTGGTACTTTGCCACCATGTCCTGCAAACTGGGGGATGGGGGATGGGGAAACAGAGATATAACAAGCAAAATAAAATGCATGGAAAAGGGGAAGGGGGAAAAAAACAACACCACCACACATCTTGGGGGGGACAGGATGGCGAGAAAGGGGCAACGGAAACCAGAAACAGAAAGTGGGAGGAAGGACAAGGAAACTTGATGGTAACTTTGTCGATGGACTTGAAATTATGTGAAGGGATGTCAGATGGCGGAGTGAACTTTGAAGCAGCACCTGAACCCACAAAAAAAGGAGAGGACAATAATAGCTATTCAGCAGTAGAAACAGACTCTCCTGCCTTCAGTGGGAGGCTTTTAAGCAGAAGCTGGAAGCCGGGAGGAAAGGGGGGGCACTGAAAAAAATTGCAGGAGGGGAAACAGAGATTAGAAAAAAACAGGGTTTTTTTTTGCATGCCACTTTTTCCCTGGAAAATGGAGTAAATTGCAAATTTAAAAATGTGAAAAATGGGATTTTGGATATTTTCTTTTAGAACAAGGAATAAGATGTTTCATTAACAGCCACTAGCAGCTATGACAGTGATGGAGAATCTTTGGCCCTCGTTGATCTACAACTCCCAGGATTGCATCCCATGGGCTCTGCCACTTGGGGCTCTTGGAAGTTGAAATCCAAAACATCTGGAGAGCTAGTCCCTCTGCTTAAAGGATCGTCAGGGTCCAGAGGTGGTTCAACTCAGACTAACTGGGCACCCATCACTGCCTCACCCTACCTGTGAGCTCCGAGGAGACAGGTAGCCAGGATACTGGGCTAGGTGACCCAGACCTGTTCTTATGTCCTTAAGGCGAGAGAGCCTGCATGGAACAGCAGTTTGAGTGCTGAACAAGGACTCTGAGAAACAGAGGGTTCAAATCCCCACTGAGTTCTTCCCACTCTGGGTGACCTTGGGCAAGTTGCACTCTCTCAGCCTCAGAGGAGGGCAATGGCAAACCACCTCTGAAAACGTTTGGCCAAGAAGCTCCTAGGAGAGGGTCGCCGTAACTCAACTTGAAGGAAGAGACCACGTGGTGTATCACTTTGAGTGTTGAACTATGACTTCTCTGGGGGACTAGGGTTCAAATCACTGCTCAGCCCTGGAAACACACTGACTGGCCCTGAGCAAGCACACTCTCTCAGCCTAGGAGGAAGGCCAATGGCAGACCTCTTCAGACTAATGAATCTTGCCAAAAAAGCCCTGGGAGCGAGTTGCCTTCGGTTGGAGTTGACTTGAAGGCACAGGACAGCAACAGAAAGAAACAAGGTGAGGAAGAGGCAAACCGTGTGCTGGGGTTCAATTGCCCAACAGGGCAGAGTGGCTCCCCCCTTCCTCTCCACACGCACAGACTCACCCGGCCGGCCGTCCCCCGCTTACCTGTTGATGAGATCCTCGTTCTCGTCGCTCTCCATCTCATCCTCGATGGCGGCTTGCAAGTCCCCGATCCGCTTGAAGGCCAGCTTCAGGTCCGACTGCAGGCTCTGGTTGGCAGCTTCTAAGCTCTCCAGGTCCATCTCCTAGCAGGAGGAGGAGGAAGATGAGAAAGAAGTCAGCTCTGGAGGAGCAAAAGAGACTCAGGAATCCCACCGGTTTCACTAAGCGGCCCACCCGGGCAGCCCTGGCAACCTAGATCGCCAGCCTGACAGCCCGAGAGACATGACCTGTGTTGCAAAGTGGACATTCTCCAACGCCATTCCCTCCTCACCAGTTCGTGCTTCTTCCGGCTGGCCTCGGCTTCCTTTTTGGCTAACTCGGCCATCTCCTCCTTGGTGTCCCGTAGCTGACGCTGAAGGCGTTTGTTTTGCTCCTTCTCCCTGTTCTCGGCTGCCGTCCGCTGATCCCGCTCTTCCGTCAGCTTCTCTATGTTCTCCTTCAAGCGAGTGGCCAAGCTCTGGGAAGGGGAGAACGGGGGCACGGGTGGAAGGGGAGACAGAGGAACGTTCCTTAGGCTGCTGCTATTGGGGAGGGGGGGAATGGCGGCATTGTCTCTCAATTTTCCTTCAGATCCCACATTTCTAGCCTTGCAGTAATTTAAAACTCCAGTTAGGCATTTACAGTGGGGGCCCGGTATCTGCTGGGGTTTGGTTCCAGGACCCTCCATGGATACCAAAATTTGTGGACGCTCAAATCCCATTACATACAGTAGCATAGTAAAATGGTGTCTCTTATATAAAATAGCAAAATCAAGGCTTGCTTCTTGGAATTTATTTTTTGGGGAATATTTTTAAGCCATGGATGGTGGAATCCGTGAATGCCAAATCTGTGGATAAAGAGGACCAACTGTAGAAATACATCTTGGGCATCCCAAGAAAAGGAGCAAACAGAGCGACCACGGGAATACAAGCACAGTACATAGAAGAGGTCTAGATGCGAAAGGTTTTCAGTGTCTTACTCTCTGCAGTGCTAGAAATTTGGGGACTGAAGGACAATTTCATTATGGCAGTGGGGAAGTATCCACTTTTGGAGACCAGCATATTCCCAATTTCTATGCATGGCTGTGAAAGCTAGAGAGTGAAGAAAGCTGGCCGGAAGAGAATAATTTCTTTTGAAATGTGGTGTACAAGAGATCTCCGGATACCACGGACTGCTAAAAAGTCAAACAAATGGGCCTTAAAGGAAATCAACCTGAATTCTCCTTACGAGCCAAGAGGACTACAGCCTGTCATACTTTGGACACATCAAGAGATGGCAATGACTCATTGGAAAAAATGACGATGCTTGGTGTAAAATGGAAGGCAGTAGGAAAACAGGGAGAGCCCGCTACAGGTGAATGGATTCAACTGATGAAGGCAGGGCTGCCCTAAGTTTGCAAGACCAGACTGTGGATGGCAGGGTGACCTGGAGGTCATAGGGTAAACGGAAGTCGAAGTTGACTTGAAAGCAAATAACAACATGGCGGCAGGGACCTCTCTGCGCTAGGAACAGCTGGACTCAAAGAATTTGGCCAGTGTAAACAGCGAACAGTTTACGTTCAGTTTTGACAAGAATCCACCACAGTTTGCAAATGTCATCGTGCTTGGGATGGAAAAAACTTGAGGTTCTAAATATACCAATGTAAGGGAAAGAAAAAAGGACAGACTTCCCCATCGCTGCTTGGCATCCAACAGCCCCTGGCCAGTCCTAAGTCGGCAAGCTTGTAAATCTGCTCCAGGTTTTAGAGAGCTTTGAAGGAGTGCTAAATAGCTGCCAGAACTTTGGAGAGGACTTTTAAAGCGTGGCGTGGATTCACCAACCCTGGGACATGGGAGCCAAAAGCCACCAGTGGTGGACAACCATCTTTGTCACAAAGGGTTTCGGAGCAGGGATTGGCAGGCCAAGAGAGAGACGAGACCTTGGCACCGATTCTTACACCGTGGGCTTCAAAGAAAGCCACCCCAACAAGAAACTAAGGGTCTCTTCCCCGCCACTGTCCCCAACCCCCCCTCCAGAGCTATGACAGGTGAGGAGGAGACGGCAGGAGCGCAGAAGGGCCTGGCGCATTAATATTCATCTGCTGCGCATAATGGTAGCAGACAGCAGCAATTACGGGGGACGGAGCTCAGGAATGAGCGTGGCCCAATCGTTCCCCGCCGAGCACTAATGGAACAAACGAACCCAGCGCTATGAATTTACATGAGGGGGGGTGGAGGAACCGGCTCGAGGGGGTGGAGGGGGGAAGAGTAGGGGAGGGCTGCTGAATCGTGCCTTCAGGAGAGAAAAAGAGGGGAACTTTTCTCTTCTGCCCACCCCCCACCCCCCCTCCAGGCGTGGGCAGGATAATCGGAGGGGGGGGGAGGTGACTTTGGTGAATTGGAAAAATAGATTTAACTTTGTGTGAAGTAATTACAGCATGTAATGTAGGGAGAAAAATAGATTCCATCCTTTCGCGGCAGCTGAGCGCCGTCCCCTGCATATTTATGGTGCTGGCGGGGCGAGGCCTGGAGGGGGGAGAGAAGCGAATAATGGTACGGAAATATTAAGAGGGAGCTCTAAAGCTTCTCGGCTCCCTTGGCGGAAGAAGGCGCTGCGGCAGCAGAATACCAAGCAGGGAGGGCATCTGACAGGTGCAGAACAAGGAGAAAAGCCGGGCCTTCCAGAGTGAGAATTTTGGGGGGAGTGGGAGGTGGCGTTGAGCGTTGCAAAGATGCGCCAAGAGGTTCATGTCAAGCAGGGTGCCAGGGCAGAGGAGAATTTGGGGCAGGGGAGATATGTGGCTACTTCTTTTTCATCCATTAATACATACCTCTCTTTCGAGGCAGCTCACCCTTACCTGTCATAGCCCTTCAAATAACCTGAATTTCTCCCAGCTACCATTTTGACTTACAGCCCCTGATGTTCTGTGGCCCTGTGTGACGTTTTCCTCCAAGGGACTTCCCTTGAGAGGCCAGGTTATCTGAGGGCAATCCAGCAGGAAGTGCTGTATGTCTGGGTCGCTCCTCCCCTCTCTGCCCCTGCCGGCTCCTTTTCCCTCTTCCTTCATCTGTTTTGTCCTTCCCTTCCCTCTCTCAGGAATATTTTAAGTAGTGGATTCTGGCAAAGTAAAGGGTTGGAGTAGATGGCCCTTGCGGTCACTGTTCTATAATTCTATGATTAGGAAGAACTTCCTGACTGTAAGGGATGGAAGAAAGGGAAAGGATGGTGGACTCTCCACAGAGGACGGAGGCCTCTCCTCTTTTGGAGGTTTTTAAACAGAGGTTGGATGGCCAACTCTTGGGCATTCTTTAGCTGTGTATTCCATGCATGTCAGTGTGTTGGGCTGGGTGGCCCTTGAGGTCCCTTCCAATGCAAAGATTTTACGGTTAGGAAGAACTTCCTGGTGGTAAGAGCTGTTCAGCCATGGCATGAGCTTTGCTGGCTGTGGGATTATGGGAGCTATAGTCCAACACATCAAGAGGGCTTCAGGTTGGGGAAGGCTGTAATTCCTCCAAAGTATGCCTGATGGTGGTTCGGTTTTATTTAAAAATCTTCAGCTACAATAATTCAGGATATTCTTCTCTCTTTCCAAGGCAAAGCAGGAAAGGAAGGCCGGGTGAGGGAACCATATCCCTAATCTATAGCAGCCAGACAGAGTCAGTGGGGTGACATGGTTTGAGTGTTGGGACTTAGGACTCTGCTCAGCCAGGGAAACCCACTGGGTGACAGTGGGCAAGTCACACACTCTCAGCCTCTGAGGAAGGTCAGGGCAAGTCTCCTCTGAAGCAATATGGCCAAAAAAAAAGACCACACACACAATAGGGTTGCCATGAGTCAAAGTTGACTTGAAGGCATGTAACAAAAAATAACTTCACCGAAGATGTAGTTAAACCCCCGTATCTACAGGGGTTCAGTTCCCGCACTTACCACGGACACCAGAAACCATAGATAACAGCAAACTCTATTAAAAGAAAGGACTCCCAATACATACATACCATAGAGTTGCATTGAAGGTTGCATTGAAGAGAGCTAGGCATTTTCTCTCTAGGCATTTTCCAGCATGACTCTATGATTTTCCCTGTTTTGTGTCCCAAGGATAACTGAAACCATGGATATCGGTTCCAGGTATATGAGGGTCCAACTATATTTACTTCTGAGGTGACTACAACCTTGGGATTCCTGAGAGCTTGTGCCTGAGGGTCGGGCTCCCAAGGAATGCTTTATCCATCTCCCAGCAACAGCCTGGGGTGTCTCCAGATTCCTTACCTCAAGGCGCTTGACTTGTGTCCTCTCGAATTCTAGCCGCGTCTCCAGCTCACGGATCTTGGCCTCCTGTCTGCTGACCAAAGATTTGTCCACCATGGACTGCTCGACAAACTCCAGCTGGCTCTGAAGGGCTTGGAGCTGGAGAGACAGGGAGGAAAGGAAACAAGCTTTCAATCAAGGGAGGTGTTCTTTAGGGGGGTTCACAGGCCTTGGGGGGGGGGCAGAAGGGCAACTGGGGGCATCTGGCTGCAGGGCAAATACCTTCTCCTGTAGCTCCTGCTTCTCCTTATTGGCGTCTTCCAGCTGCGACTGCAGGTCATTGATCTGAGCCAGGTCCCGGGAGGCCTACAGAAGAAAGTGCACGTTTCTCGGTATCCAGATCACCACACCAGCCAATACTTTGACTACCCAGGGTCCAGAGAGGGCTGCCACCTCCCCAACACCTCAGTTAAGAGTCTCCCAGCAGTCCCTGACATGGAGCACCACCACCCCCAGTCCCACCAGTGGCAGCCTCCAGAAACTCAATTGATAGCAGACCAGTTTGCCTTGTGAGTTGTAAGGCTGGGTGCCCAAAGTTTGGGGAGGCTGTAATTTCTCCACACCCCACCCCCTGCACAGTTGTCCACCCTCAGGCTGTCCCACTGAGAGGGGCCGAATGTTCCCTGTCTGCCTTCCCAGCCACATTACTTCCTCCCTCTTAGGCCTACGACCCATCAAACAAGTGGAGAAAACAGCAAAGCTACCTGTGGCCTGTTCTACTTCAGTCCACAGGTAGGGATGTTCTGGTCAAACGCTTCCCCTTAAAGTGGGAGGGGGAAAATCCTTGTTTGCAGAAAGCTAGCAGATTCAGGAAAGGCCTAAGGCCAGAATCCCTTGACCCTGAGATGCTAGTTTTCTAGTGCAGTGAGATTTTCACCAAAAAGAGCAGCGTTCAGCCATGAGAAGCCTGTCCTCCTAGTCCAGGATTGCTTTGCCGCTCCTTTCACCCCTCTTTGTATGAGAATAAAGTGTTTGGTTTTCCCCCCACTGTATGCCACAGCCAGCAACTGAAGGAGAGGCATTTTTGGGGTTATTGTAGGGAGAGATTTCGGGTGGGATCTAGCAGAGGGGAGGCCAGCGAAAGGAGGCGGCCAGGTAGATTCCCAGTCACCTGAGCAACAGCCGCCTTGTGTTTCTTCATGAGCTCGTTCATGTCTTCTTGGTCCTCCTCCAAGCGGCTCTGCACTTCGTTCTTTTCCCGCTGTAAGCGGCTCAACTGTTCTTCCAGCTGGGAAGGCAGAGGGGACAAGAAATCAAGGCCAGTTGACCCTTTAATTCCCCCTCCCCTTGAGAAAGATCCCACCCAAGAGGGCTGGGGGAATGTGTCTCTTCTTCAGATCCATGACCTGGCAAAGACAGGACGATGCTACATGCGCCACTGCACTGGCTCAACCTAAAAGTTCTTCTTCAGGCATTTGCTACAACTTTGAGACCACAACTTTTACGACTTGCATCCAAGGGGCATTTGGAGCATTGGATGTGGAGGGCAAAGACGCAAAACCTGTGGGGCCCCAAACATGGAAATCTTGACAAGTTTGCTCTGTGCACTGGCCAGTGAAAAGACATGTGGGCACCATTCTGATTTCCCACTTGCAGGGGAAGTAGGAAGTGTGGCTCAGACTCCCTGTGATGTCTCCATGTCTCTATTCCCAAAAAACTCCTCTGAATAGTTTTTTGTATTTGGTTGTGAGCATCCAAGTAGAAGGAGCAAGCTGGTATAAACCAAAGCATCAATGACTGACAAGTGGCAAGGTGTAAGGCATTCGGGGTGGGGGGGGACTGATAGAGGTTCCTGTCCCCTTTCCTTGTGGGGAGAAAAGTACAAGGGAATTGGGGGGGGGGTGGACGTGCTTTTCATTAGCCAGCTTGATACAGCGTGGTGTAGAGGTCTGAGTTGGACTAGGACTCCAAGAGACCAGGATTCAAGTTCCCTGCTCAGTCATGGAAACCCACCTGACAATCTTGGGCAAGTCACATTCTCTCAGCCTCAGACGAAGGCCATGGCAAACCTCTGAAGAAATGGCCAAGAAACCCCTACAATAGCGTTGCCATAAGTCAGAGTTGACCTGAAGGCACAGAATATCACCACTTTTTCACCCAGCATGGTGTAGTGATTTGAGTGTTGGGCTAGGACTCTGGGAGGCCAGGATCTGAGCCTATTAAATCCACTGGGGGACCTTGGGCAAATCACACACTCTCAGCCTCAGAGGAAGAGAGTTCTGGCAATCCCCCTCTGAATAAACTTTGCCAAGAAAACCCTAGGAGAGGGTTGCCCTAAGTCTGAGTCAATTTCTTTTATTGTTTAATATTGATTGTATTGCAAGCTGCCCTGAAATCTTCTGATATAGGGCAAGATATAAAAGCACAGTGTAGTGGTTTGAGCGTTGGGCTACAACTCCGGAAACCCGGGTTCAAATCCCTATTTGGGCATGGAAACCCACTGGGTGATCTTGGGCAAGTCACACTCTCTCAGCTTCAGGGGAGGGCAAAGGACCCCCTCACCCGAACAAATCTTACCAAGAAAACTGTGTGATAGGGCAGCCGTAAGTCAGAAATGACTTGAAGGCACACAACAACAACAACAAATATTTTAATAATTAACAATAAACAAACAACCGTGCATGCTTACCGCTCCCTTGGCCTTGGAGAGATCATCGATCTGCAGATGCAGGTCTTCGATCTCCACCTCCATGGACTTGCGAGCTTTGACGGCGGCCGCACACGTGAACTCCGATTCCTCCAGCTGAAGCGAAAATGCACCCCACCCCAAAGGGGGAGCAGCCATCAGGATGACAGACACTTCCCACAGAGGTTCAAACCCTTCCCTCTCACAACTTGCTCCCCAGCCGTTTGGCCAACAGCCACAAAAACCCGGCTAACCTGATGCCGACAACATTGCTCCTGTTTGCATGGGACACCCATGGCTCTCAAGGGAGCCGGTCTGAGGGGCCCAAAGCATCTTAAAAACCAAAAGCCCTCAGCCACACTGTCACATGAGCTGAAAGTGGCCAGTGTAGGCCTTCTGCCAACTAAGCCATGCATGGTAGGACAAGGATAGCCACTCGGCTGGGGAAATGCCGCATTTTAAACTGCCCGCCCTCCCAACACCCTCAAGCCAACGGCTGCCCACCTGATTCTTGAGCTGAGCGATCTCCCGCTTGCTGGGAGCGTTGTTTTTCAGGTGGTCCAGCATGACCTGAGCGTCAGCCAGGAGGGCTTTGGTGCGCTTCAGATCTTTCCGCAACCGCTTCTCCGTCTCAAAGTCCCGCTGGTTGACCTGGAAAGAGGGGAGAACATGGGGAGAGGCAAAAGCCAGCCAAGAGATGAGGATCGCCAGGAGAGCCCGAGAAAGCCACACGCCGCAAGGTCATTCTGCAGCAGCCCAAGGGTCTTCCATCCACATAACTATGGACTTAGGTCCACGCTATGTGAAGAACTATATCTCCCCCCATATGAGCCTGCCCTAGGGATGGAAAAAGAATATTCAAGAATATTTGAAGAACAGCGGGGGGCGGGATTCAAGAAACCCCGATGATAAGAATCTCAGGCTGGCAAGAATTTTTGCAGTTCAGGAGTAATTCTGTGCAAAAATTCACACATGGTTGTTTTGTGCAGAAAACAGCTGGGGAAAAACCTGTTCCCTGCACAAAAAGTGCTGTAATGGAGGGGGAGCTTATTTCTGTGCAAAATTTGCACGAAGTTGATTTGCACAGAAAAACAGCATTCCCTGCACAGGGCAATATTTTTCTGTGCAGAAATAGTATTTTCTGCACAAAAAATGCTGTTTCCCCATCAGGAAATACTGTTTTCTGTGCAAAACAAGTACATGCAAATTTTGCAAAGAAAAGTCCTGATTCTTCCCCCGCTGCCCTCCACCATAGCCGGCACCGGTACCCCCGGGATCCTGTACCTGGTCACTGACAGCAGCCAACCTGCCCTCCAGGTCTCTCTTCTCCCGAAGCACCTTCTGTTTCTCCTCATATTCCTCTTCCAGCTGCATCTCCATCTGCTTCAGCTGTTGGGAGCAGAAAGGAAACCAAGGGGTCCAGATCAAAACAGCTCTTTGGGTGGAGGATGGCTGTTCCATTCCCACAGACCACTGACAGGGGATGGGGAAGACCGCAGAGGGGCCATGGTTCACACAAGCCCCAACCTGGTCCTTCTGGTCACTTTCAGGATGAAAAAAATCACCCCCAAATTAAGTTTTTTTTTTTTTAAAAGGGGGATCTAGGGTTTGGAGGGACTTGAAGGGCCACACTTTGGGTTCCTGTGGGCCACAGCGTAGCCCTACTGTAGACTCTGGACTCTACCCAGCTCACAAAGGCCTTCTCCCTAAAGTTGATCCCTTGCTCCAATGCCAGCTAGTCAGGATTTACAGCCTCCTCTCTCACCCACATACCACCGAGCCCCCTAAGTCTCCATTTCCTCCTGCTGCTGGTACAGGAGCAAAGGGAAAGAGCCCTTTCCATGCCAGCTGGGGGATTCTGGGAGTTCCCAAGCTCCAGGAGGGGCCACCAACCAAAAGCACGCAAAAGCAGCAGCAAGGTCGACCCAGTCAGGGGGAAGAACAGAGGGCATTTTGCCCATGAGCTCCCACAGTCTGGAAATGATGCTGGACTGCCCACCATGGCTGTTTTTTAAAAAGGCCAAAACTTTGAAGTCCAAACATACAGCTTCATGTTCCTGGTTTTAAGGAAAAGCGGGGGGGGGGGGAACATTACTTTTCTGTGATCAGGTCAAAACTAACAAAATTAATTTCAACAGGGATAAATGTAAGGTACTATACATCCAGGGAAGTAGAATGTAATACATAAATATAGAATGGGTGAAACCTGATTTGAAACCAGCAGTACAAATGAAAAGGATCTAAGGGTCTTAGTAGACCACAAGCTAAATATGAGCCAACGGTGTGATGCAGCAGCCAAAAAAGCCAATGCAATTCTGAGATGCATCAACAGGAGTCTATTGTCCAGATCGAGGGAAGTAGTGGTACCACTCTATTCTGCTTTGATCAGACGCCACCCAGAATTCTGCATCCAGTTCTGGACACCACAGTTCAAGAGGGATATTGACAAGCTGGAACATGTGGAGAGGAGGATGACCAAAATGGTCACAGGAATGGAAACCAAGCCTGGAAAGAAGCTGGAAAGAAATTGGAAGTCTTTAAGCAGAGGTTGGATGGGTATCTTTGGGGAGTGCTTTAGTTGTATATTCCTGCACTGCAAGGGGTTGGACTAGATGGCTCTTGGGGTCTCTTCCAACTCTTAAGATACTATGATCCTCTGCTAGACCAGGCCAAAAGGTCCACATAGCCAGCATTCCAGTCCCGACAAGAGCGCAGGGATGCCTTTAGGAAACTCAAAATCACAGAAAGAAGCAGCAGCCATTTCCCTCTGGCTCGCTAAAATCCAGCCACATTTCCGTATTCATAATTTCATAACTGCCGTTGTTTTAAAGATCAGGACATTTTCCAGCTTGACAATTTATGAGCCATTTTCAGTCTTGCTGATTAATTTTAAGACAGTCGATGGGTAAATTTATCATGCCTGGTGAGAGGCGGTGGGGTGAACCACACACTTGGCATTTTTCTTTAAAGGGACAAGTCTGGAATCAGACTCCCACAGGGTAGCTTTCGGAGTTCTCTCCCTGCATGAAAAGGAAGGGTTGGGGCCAAGGTTTCAGGGGCAACATGACCGGGGAGGGACCCCAACTTTTGCTGGGAGAGGGGAGCAAAAGAGAGTCAGGCATATGAAGAGGGGGTGTAGTATCCTAAAATCCCTTTGGAGATTTGGAGCCAGATGCTTATTTGCCTACAGGGACAACCACCTCAAAGACCCTGTACACCGTCTCTGATGTGGCTAGGCCCAGTATATTGGAAAGTTAGTTTTTCAGATCACAACTCCCAGCTGTGCTGACTGGGGGTTTTGGGAGGTGTCGTCCAAAAAACTAACTTTAACTTTCCCAAGTTCTGGCTCAGCCCACCAAGAAAAAGCAATGAAATTATACACATACACACAGTCAAATCCCCATATCCTTGGAACCAATATCCATGGTCTCAGTAATCCGCAGGACCCAAAACACATACCATAGAGTCATCCTAGAAAATGGCTAAAGAGGCATCCTCTCTAGACATTTTCTAGGTCTTCCAAGGCAACTCTATGGTATTTTTTTTTACCGGAAGTCAAGCTCTTATCCACGGTTTCCTGTATCTGCGGTAGATCTGGGAACCAAACCCCCGTGGATATGGGGATCCAACTGTATGTACATGCCAGCTGGGAGATTGTGGGTGTTTTATTTCCCCAAAGGAGCTGTGCCAAGCTCTGGCGTCAAGGCCAGGAGAGGACCAAATTCCAGGACCCCAGCGGCCAGGCAAAACCCACCTCCCCGTCAGAGAGCTTCCCTAGGCCAACATCACTCTTCCATATCTGGTTTTTGGAAAACCAGCCCTCATCTCTACCGAACAGCCCTGAGGAAGGCTGGAGCTATTCTGGGGACAAAGGAAATGCACTCTACACCTGGCCCAAGAGACTTGGTACCTTCTAAGGTGAAACCTTGGTCTGGAGATCAGGTCTTAAGACCCGGGTTCAAATTTTCCTCAGCCCTCTTCAGCAACTTTGCACTCTCCTCCCCGGCTTCTCAGTCTCAAAGATGCCTTGGTTTCAAATACCCAGTGGGGGTTGTGTTTCCAAATTTGTAACCCCTTTTGAGTCTCAAAAGTTTCGTTGAGGGAGTGAAACGCCTGCCTGTTGAAAGCCAGCAAGACTTTGAAAGCTTTTTTATATACAATGATCCCCAAATAAACTGAACAAACGACGCCGATAAATAATTGAGGCATTATTCTCCGGCTGTCAACTGATTAGGGAACTTTTTAGCTGGTTAATCATATGCATTTCAACCGATTAATTAATCTATTAAAATTAAATAAATTTGCCTTTTAGAGTTACCAAAGGAGGCGTGAGATCTCTTACAGTTCCACAGGCGGAAGCTGCTATTATTCAAAAATGCTACCTGCCTTCCTTTTTAAAATTCCTCGGAGGCTGTAACACACCAGAACCCAAACAACCTCCAAGAAGAAAGCAGAGGTGTCCTATGTTCCCAGCCCCCTCAATTAAAATTAAGCCCTCCTAATAACTAATCTGCCATTGTTTATTTAAGGACATTTCTAGTTTCCTTTTCAGCCCCCAAGGTGGCTATGGCTACTGACACACTGCAGACATAATCTAGTTTCACAATGCTTTAACTGCCATGGCTCAATGCTATGGAATCCTGGGTTTGTAGTTTTGTGAGATATTTAGCCTTCTCTGTCAGCCCTGCTGCCACAACAAACTACAAATCCCAGATTCCATAGCACTGAGCCAAGGCAGTTAAAGCACTGTCAAACTGGATTATTTCTGCAGTACGGATGCAGCCTATGACTTCAATCGTGTGCACAACTGCCTGGCAGTAAGTGCTACTGAGCATAGAAACAGAGAATCTTAGAGCTGGAAGGGACCTCAAAGGCCATCTAGTCCATCCCCCTGCCCCGCAGGAATACACAGCCAAAGCACTTCCAAGACGTGTCCATCCAACCTCTGCTTAAAGGCATTCGAAGACAGAGAGTCAGCCACCCTCCAAGGCAGTCCGTTCCACTTTCAAACAGCTCTTCCAATCCGGAAGATCTCTCTAACATTGGAATCTCTTTTCTTGCCATTTGAATCCACTGGTTTGTGTTCTAGTCTCTGAAACAGCTTGTTGTTTTTTCTATCTGTGTCATCCTAAGATGAAGGGCAGGGTTGAATGATGGACATGAAGGAAGCAGAACCAGGAAGGAGGAGACAATGCCACTCTTCCTTCCTTCCTTCCTTCCTTTCTCTCTCTCGCTCTCTCTTTCTCTGCATCTCCCACTGGCGGTGACCCCTGGGGCTCACTGGAAGCCCAGCTTGGTCGCTTGGAGCTTCCTCAGGTCTCTGCTCATGAAAAGAGGGCAGAAGAGGCACCGGAGAAGCAAATGCCAAGGCTAACGACAACAGTCACTCTCCTGAAGCTCTGGGCTCGTTGGCTCAGAAGAGCTCTCTGGCTTCCTAGGGGCTTCCGGGGGAGTCCCCATGTTCAACGTCAATCCCACCACTCTCACCTTCTTCTGACACGACTGCCTGATCTCCTCCACCTCTTCGTCCCGGCTCTCCACCTCTTTGGAGTGCGTCTGCCGCAGCCGTTCCATCTCCATTTCCAGCCGAAGCTTGGCCTGAAAAGTGGGGGGGGGGGGGAAGAGAAGAGACGAGACCATAAGAGCGAAGGCCAATGACTGGCCTCAGCCACGACTTCGATGTTAAACATTCTGCCAACCACTGACCACCAGAGGCCAAAAAATTCTGTACCTGGTCTGGGATTTTATTTGGCTATGAAGCTACAAGTTGGCAACTGGTGCCCACCACCATCACCTCCAGTGCCAAACTGGGTACCTTCAAAGATGCTGCCCTAGGCATGAGCCTCATCAACACTGATCACAGCGCAGAGGGGTTAAGGGGGTGTCCAGGGAGGAAAAAAGGTACCCATGGAATGGGAGGGCACAGCTGAGGGACTTCCACCCCCATCTCACCTTGGTCCTCCATGACATCTACACGCCTGACCTTGGGATGGGAGCCATTTAAAGAGGCCAAAGGGTAGCCCCACATAAACTCTTCCTATTTTCTGGGGGGGGGGACTTTTTGGGGGCTAAATGTTACCTGAAAGCAGCCACCTTAGCTTAAAACCAGCCACAAAGGTGGTGACTTATCTCCCTCACCACCAACAACCCCCCCCAACAAAACTGCAAAAAAAAAAGGGGGGGGACAGAAAACCAGTCAAAATGGCAGCTAGAAATGAGAGGAACATCACTCCTGGCATCCCAAAAGGCAACAATATTTCCTGGGGGGTGGAACTGGCCCCCATCCCCTCCCCAGTCACCTTTCCCTGGCTTTAGAGCTTTTCTCTAGAATGTGGCATCTCCCTGAATTTTACCTACAATATTCTCAAACCTTTCGAGTCCCACTTACAATTCAATGCCCTTTCCCTTGCCGGCAGGAATGTTAAGACCCCAGCCTCTGACCAATCTGCCGCCTTAAAGAGCCCGGCCAGCAAGAGAGGCTGCTATTCTTGCGCCGCTTGGGGCTACGGATTGCCAGGGACCACCAGCTTCTCTGCCCCACTGGCTGACGCTGGGCTGGGAAAAAACTGAGAAGGGCCAGCCTGCTGAGCCCAGAGCGTGGCCGGCACACAAAAGCCCAGTGTTGTGGTCATTTGGGGGCTCAGGAAAAACAGCCTCCTCCGGCTCAGCGAGCTCCAAAAGGCCATCACTTACTCGCCTGGCTGCCGCTGCTTCAGAAGCCCGCATAGCTGGGTCCGTCCGCCGGCACCTGGGAAGACGCGCAGAGGCCTGCCTCTCCCCTTTGCTGCCTGGGCTTGAACCTGCCCGACTAGAGCCACCGCTTCCTCCGTGGGAAGAGTGACGGGAATAGTTTGGGTGTCAAAACAGAGGAGGGGAGAGCGCACGCCTCCATGAAACCAGCACGCCCAGAAAACCGGCTGAACCAGCACAGGCTGAAAGAAAGAGGGGAGACGGCAAGAGGCACCCTGCCTCAAACGTACCTGCTCCAACATCTGGATGGTGCCCGCTTGCTCGTCCAGCTCCTCCTCCTGGTCTTTGGCCTTGGCCTCCAAATCCCGGAGCTGCTTCCGGACCTTGGCGAGGGAGGCTTCGTCTTTGGACTCCTGGGAGGAGAGGTCTTGCAGCTCGGCCTCCAGGGCCTCCACTTTCTGGGTCAAGCCCGCCATGCTTGAGTCTTTCTCCTGAGAGGGGAAGAGGGAGGGAAGGAGGACATTGGGAAAGGCAAGCTCAGAACCACAACTGGGCCCTTCAGAGCCCTCGGAGGCATTGGTGGTGCCTTCCTGAGCCCAACGGAAGTTGCCTGGACAGAGAGAGGGGCTGTCTTCCTTCAGTCCAGGGGAGGGCAACTGTTTAGAGACCAGGGGCAATTTCCCCCATGGGCCCCTCCATAGGCCAAAGATACACACATGTACATGGTGCATCAAAATGCCTCTTCTTCCATCAGTCCCAGTCCGCCATTTTGAGCAGGACTTTAATGAAAACAGAGGTATGTGGGAACAGGGGAAGAGCTGCACAGAGGCTGTGGGGAAGTCTAGCCCCTCACACACACACACACACACACAACATACATTCTGGGGTGCTTCTGGGAGTTTAAGGCAGCACATTTTGTGCAATTTGGGTGCTTCCTGTGCTGCTTCCAGGCAAAAATTGCCAAAATATTGTGCTTTTTTTTCTTTCAAAAAAATCCTTTTTTTTTAAGGCTTCAGGAACTGGAGAGGAACTTCCAGTAAGTTGGACTCCATGGGGCCCCTTCCAACTCTTTGATGCTGTGACTCTATGAATTGTCTCTCCCAGAAGCAGAAATTCACTTTTTAAAGAATTTGCCATGCCCCAAGTGCTGTGATGAATGTTTAAAAAGTAACCCATTCTTTTTTCCAAAAACAGAAGTGGACTTCTGGGCACTTTAGGGGTTTGCCCCCCGCTCCATTATTTTGAGGGGCATTTGTGGCAACCCCTGGGGCCTCCCACAGGCCCAATGAAGTTTCCCAAACAACGGAGTCACAGAGACCACAAAGAACGAACATGCGTCCTTGGCCGAAGCCAACAGAAGAAGCCACTTGATTATGGGACAAATCTGACTGGTTTTTTGGGAGGGCTGATTCTGGATGCTTTAGGGCTGCTACTCCCACCCCGAACCACAGGGGTTCTGGGAACTGCAGTCCCAAATGTTTGCTGCAGGACCACAAGCAATAGGGAAAATATTTGAAAATATTTAAACAATGGTAAAAAAAAGTACATTTCTCAAGGGTTGGGAAAGAAACCCTGATGAGAAGAATCCTGATTGACAAAAATCTTCGCCATTCAGGACTTACTCTGTGCAAAATTCGCACATGGTTTTTTTTATTTTTATTTTTTGGTGCAGGAAGCAGCATTTTCTGCATAAGAAACAGCACTTTCTGCACAGAAATGTAAAGAAAATGCTTTTTCCTGTGCAGAAAATGCTGTTTCATGCATATATACACACACGAAACGTGCAAATTTTGTGCAGAATAAGTTTTGAATTACAGTCCCCCAAAACTGCATGGTTTTTCAAAGATATTCTCACAGTGAGAAGAAAACGGCTAAAATTTTCATTGTTTTCTTCAAGAAGAAAGCTAGCAAAGAATTAGAGCCTGTATCAGCCACCGAGTATACCATAATTGTTCCATGTTCACAATCACTACTTAGTCACAATTGTGAAACTATTGCAATGATCGTAATGCTCCCTGCCCATCTACTTTATCGGGCATCAGCTGTACGGGGTGAAGGACGCCCATTCTGCCAGTGATTGGGGGGGGGGGTAGCATTTCCGTCAGCTTTTAGGGGAGTGGGAACCAGGCTACTGAGTGAAGTTTCCTGAACTAAGTAGCTGATACAGAAGACCACCCAACATCCCTACAGATCGCCCACCTCAAGCTGCTGTTTGAGGCTAAAAACCTCAGCGATGAGCATGTCCTTCTCTCGGGCCAGCTTCTCTCGCCCCAGTTTCTCGCGCTGGGCCTCCTCGTGAGCCTGGGAAAGTTCACTGTCAAACCTGTGCAGATCGATTAGGGGGGAAATAGATGCACATCAGACTCAGCTCTCTGCTGCCAGCTGAAGAGGCACAGCCCGTCCCCGACCGACCGACCAGCCCCCCACCCTGCCACCTGCGCTCAAGGATGGCTTGCCTTCCGCTCCCAATTTGATTCCATCTGCTGCGTGGTTCGTTGACGATGAATATTCATAGGCTGCTGTTTTGAGGGCACCCGGAGCCCCCAAAGCAGCTTGCAACCTCATAAAAACCACTAAGAATAAAAATCAAAATTAAAAACAAACAACTGACTTAACAGCGCAACAGCATCATCAACAAAACTCTGGAGAGGGGACTGGCACCCAATGCTGTGTTGAAATGGAGCTCTTTTGACCAACTTTATGATGGCTGGGGGTGCGGGGAAGAGGCCTGCAAGAGCCTCCCAAGATGGGGAACTCCTGACTGCCAACACCAAAACGATCCTGTCCTATGTACAGTTGTCACTCCACATTCACGGATTTGGCATTCACAGTTTTTAAGTGTTCACGGCTTGAAAATATTCTTTAAAAATAATAATCCAAAAAGCAAACCTTGATTTTGCCATCTTATATAAGGGACATCATTTTGCTATGCCATTGCATATAATGGGACTTGAGTAGTCATGGATTTGGGTATTCACGGGGGGTCCTGGAACCAAACCCCAGCGAATGTGAAGGGACAACTGTACTCGCTAGGCACACCTTGGATGGTGGTGGGAGCACGGTGCACAGCAAATATACAAGGAGAAACTTTCCGACTGCTCTCATCCTACTGGAATCCAACTGGGCCATTGGCTGAGGAGGTATGGTGGCAGGTGAAGGACAGAGCAATCCTCACACAGTGCACCCTTAAAAGTGCCTTCCACAAGACTTAGCAATGGCTTCCAACTTGGGATGGCTTTAAAGGGGGACTGGATACACTCACAGCAGCAATGGACTTGATTAATGTCCTTAAATAATAGCAGATTATAGGGGGGCTTAGCTTTAATTAAGGAGACTGGGAATGTAGGGCACCCCAGTTTCCTCCTGGAGGGTTTCAGGTTCTGGTGTTCTACAACCTCCGAGGAACAACACACAAACACACACACACACTCCATCTAGCATGGCTCCTGCATGAGGGATTCTGCCAGTCTTAGTCCTGTAACTTTTCCAAGCTCTGCTAAAAGTCCAGATGGAACTGAGATTTCCAAAGGAAGGGAGAGGCAGAGGGGATTATCCTGGGGAACCCACCAAGCCTCCATCATGGTCCCAGCAGCCTCAGGTGGGAGCGCAATTAGGCCTTACAGTACAACCCCCATATCCACGGGGGGAGATATTTAACAACGAGTACCTCTTAGATTACAAAAAGGAATGAGGTTTTGTTATTGTTTATAAAGGATGATTTCTTACAAACATAAACCTGGCTGCTTCCACAAGGGTATTTAAAATCCCATCCTTGAAGCACATACAAAGCCTCCTCCACATAAATACAGGACTGCCAAAGGCGTTTCAACCTTGAACTTCTCTCCAGTAGCTCTGCTGTGCTTCCCTTCAGAGCTCTTACTGTCTTAATGTCATGTTTACGGTGCCCGTTTCAAACCCTACCTATGTCCTCGTGTGGTTTTAATTTACTTTTCTCCTAATAAACTTCCGTGTCCCCACTGAGCCATGAAACTCACTGGGTAACCTTGGGCCAGTCTCTCAAACTCACTCTCAATCCCTCTAACCAGCCTACCTCACAGGCCTGTTGTTGTCAGGGATAAAGTGGGGAGATGGAGGAAGGGAAGCACCCCACTTGAGCAGCTTCACGGGAGGACAGGCAGGAACAAAAGGGAACAGATAAAATGGACTGACTCAAATAAAACAGCGGGGATACTGAATTCTGCACACTAAATTCTGCGACACCTAATTCCATGACCCCAAATTCTGTATCACTGGATTCCATCACTCCAAATTCTGCGACACCTAATTCCATGACCCCAAATTCTGCGACACCTAATTCTGCATCACTGGATTCCATCCCTCCAAATTCTGCAACACCTAATTCTGCATCACTGAATTCCATTGCTCCAAATTCTGCAACACCTAATTCCATGACCCCAAATTCTGCATCACTGGATTCCATCACTCCAAATTCTGCGACACCTAATTCTGTATCACTGAATTCCATCGCTCCAAATTCTGCAACACCTAATTCCATGACCCCAAATTCTGCGACACCTAATTCTGCATCACTGAATTCCACTGCTCCAAATTCTGCAACACCTAATTCCATGACCCCAAATTCTGCATCACTGGATTCCATCACTCCAAATTCTGCGACACCTAATTCTGCATCACTGAATTCCATTGCTCCAAATTCTGCAACACCTAATTCCATGACCCCAAATTCTGCATCACTGGATTCCATCACTCCAAATTCTGCGACACCTAATTCTGCATCACTGAATTCCATTGCTCCAAATTCTGCAACACCTAATTCCATGACCCCAAATTCTGCATCACTGGATTCCATCCCTCCAAATTCTGCGACATCTAATTCTGCATCACTGAATTCCATCGCTCCAAATTCTGCAACACCTAATTCCATGACCCCAAATTCTGCGACACCTAATTCTGCATCACTGAATTCTACTGCTCCAAATTCTGCAACACCTAATTCCATGACCCCAAATTCTGCGACCCCAAATTCTGCATCATTGGACTCCATCACTCCAAATTCTGCGACACCTAATTCTGCATCACTGAATTGCATCACTCCAAATTCTGCAACACCTAATTCTATGACACCAAATTCTGTGACACCAAATTCTGCATCACTGGATTCCATCCCTCCAAATTCTGCGACACCTAATTCCATGACCCCAAATTCGGCGAGACATTCTACACTCACTATGAAATTACAGAGTGTGACACAGTCAGCACAGAGAATGCATGGCTCCGAAGGGATGCCAGGCTGTTCCCGCCTCTGTTTTCAATCCAGCAGCATTTGGCAAGGGAGGAAACGGGACTGGGGGCTTTGTCAATGCCTCCTCCACCAAAGCGCACGCCCCGCTCCAACTGAACCGTAAAGAGCTCCTTTCTGCTCAGTTTGCCTCTTGAAATTTCCGCTGCCACCCGCCAGCTTGGTCCCCTGCCAAGATCCCCCTTCTTTCTCCCCCACCCTTTGTCTTAAATCTCTTCTCAGCTGGGGGCCTCTCTTAACTCCACTGTTTACAAGCCTTTAATTTCCACCAGAAGAGCACAAGCGGGGAGCAAATTGCAGAGAATCCTCCCTGGCGCCTTTCGCTGAAATTGCTAATCGAGAAATCCCGCCTGTTAGCGATAGCGTTGTAGTGGCGTGAGGGGAGAGCAAGCAGAGAGTTAAGAGAGGCATGAAGGACACAATGGGGTTGGGGTTGGAGAAAGGGAGGGCCCACTATTGCTGGTACACGCTGCTAGAGAGATATGGCATGGCAGACCCCAGTCATTGGAGTGGAAAGGCCTGAGAAGCAGGGACAGACAGCAGGCACAGAGCTTAGGAGTCATGATTTTTGAGGGGACTGCAGCTCCCAGAATCCCTCAGTCAGCCATGGGAGTTCCAGTCCTACATACGTGTGTGTGTGTGTGTGTGTGTGTTACAATGGGCCCTTGGTATACCAAAATCCATGGATGCTCAAGCCCCATTATATACAACAGTGTAGTAAAATGGTGCCCTTTATATAAAATAACAAAATCAAGGTTTGCTGTTTGGAATTTTTATTTTTGCAATATTTTCACGCCGTGAATGGTGGAATCTATGGAGGCAGAATCCGTGGATATGGAGGGCCAACTACAGTAGTAGTAGTAGCTGTTGTAGCATAGTAGTAGTTATGATGATGTTGTTGATGGTGATGATGATCCAGTGCCTCTGGAAAAACAATGAGGGTTCCAGTGGCAAGAGATAATCTGGAAGCCATTCCAAATGGACCGACAGAACACCTGGACGAAATTGCCACGGACTGGATCACAACAGCAGAATTATCCACGTTATTTAATAAGACCTTACGGACTCCTAGATTCTTGACTAGAATGTGAACGACTGATGATCCAGAACTCTAGTTGGTGAAACGGCTGAATGATGATGATGTGTTGTTAGCAGAGCTGTAAACAGCTTTTGTTGTTGTTGCTGTGTGCCTGCAAGTTGTTTCGAACGTGTGGCGACCCTTTCACGAGCTTTTCTTGGCACGGCTGATTTTTCAGAGGAGGTCAGCCAAGAATAGGAGATAGACTAGTGGATTAGATGGCCAAGACGTTTCTATACCTCTGTTAGCCACACAGACCAGCATGAAACTGTTATGCATCTTCAGGTCAACTCTGATTTATGGAGACTCCATCATAAGGTTTTCTTGGCCAGATTTCTTCAGAGGAAATTCGTCATAGCTTTCCTCTGGGGCCGAGAGAATCTGACCTGTCTAAGACCGCCCAAGGGGTTGTCATGGCTGAGCAAGGATTCGAATCCCGGTCTCCCAGAGCCCTAGTCCAATGCTCAAACTGCAACACCATGCTGGCTTTCCAGTGTGAAATTAGCCAAGCACAAAACATACGGTGTCTGGGGACCAGAGGAGCTTAAAACTGCCTGTAAATCCCATAATGAGGGCCTAGAGGGTTTACCCAGTATCTTGACCGGAAGTGTCAAGTGCCTCCATCAGATGGGGAAAACCATACGTACAGTAAGCCCGGATCAAGTCCGCCATGCCCTTTCCAGTTTCTGGCCCATTTCAACTGCAAACAGTGGGTGTCGTTTGCCCATTTATTTAGTGACCTGTGTTAAATGTCCAGTCAACTAATCCCTATTCTTCTTTCCAGTGGGTAATAAATAGCAGCATTAACACAGGCTCTGCTCTTCGAAAATTGAAATTAATTAGGTTGATTCTCTCACTCGCTGGGTCTTTTTTCTCCCCCTCTTTTTTTTTTTCCTCCTTCCCCTCCTTCTGGCCGTATGATCATTACCATAATGAGATGAAAGCGTCTCCGCTGCTAATAACATTTCTTAAAAAGCGACAAGAGTCTCATAATGGAAGAGGAGATGGCAAGGCAAGCAAAAGGCAGAGGAGGGGAGGGCACAACCCGGGATTGGCTTTCATGCTAACGGCTCTCCGGACAACTTCTTGACTCCTTTATGGCTCATCGTTAGATGGAAAGATCTGGATCCGAGGCAGCAATGGTGTCAGAAAACGATGAGCAGCAAAATGAAATGCAGGTTGGTGGGGCAAGGGAAGGCAGAGGGTAGACAACAGCATACATCTACACACACACACCATTTTTTGGAAAGGGATGGAGGCTGTCCCTTAGGGGCTCTGGGGTGTCGGAAGCTGTACCACAATCCCACAGTAGTTTTCTCATGAAGGAACAGCATGAAAACCTGCAACATTTGGCACTGTGAAGCACCGTTCAAAGCAAAAGGGGAGGCGTTATAAATAGTCTCATGTTGCTGCAATGTGCCTTATGGTGCCCCTCTCCTAGGCCACGTTTCTTCAGAGGAGGCTTGCCATTGCCTTCTTCTAAAGCTGAGAAAGTGTAACTAGGGGGCTTCCAGGCAGAGTGGGAATTTGAACCCTGGTCATCTCAGAGTCTTACTCCAACACTTAAACCACTACCCCACGCTGGCTCTTAAAACAGAACCATGGACACACACACAAAAAAACACTGTGTTGGGAGAGGTAAGAGGTCAGACCCAGCCATGCCCAGCCTGACCCCCTCCTGATGTGTAGTATTGTAAGTGCCATTGTTCCCAACCAGTCTGCAGATGATAGGAGTTGCAGTCCAATACAACTCAAGGATTCCAGACTGGGGAAGGGCATTGGTGGTTTTGTTTTTAAAAATACAACAGTAGAAGACAGCAAATGTTCAAACTGGACACGGTTCAAATCATCCTAAACTGAGATTCTGGAAACATGTCCCTTGCCTCATTCTACTCATACCTAGGTATGGGCAACTTGGCAGCTTCCAAGTGTTTTGGACTATAACTCACATTATCCCCAACTATTAGCTGTCTGGCCCTTATGGGAGCTGCAATCCCAAATATATGAAGGGTGACAGGTTGACTATTCCTGCTGACAAGCAATACATGGACAGAGAGAGGAGGCCATGCTTACAGAGAGGCAAATCAAGCAGAATTCTGACCTTGCCTCCATTATGCACACACTGATGATGACCACGTTAGACTACTGTAACACACTTTACTTTGTACCGGCCTGGAAGAGGCAAATTGGAAGCCTCAGGTGGTACAGAAAGCAGACACCTAAATACCAGCGGGCAACCAATGCAGGGGAGGCTTACACTGCCATCAGCGGCATTGATTGCCAACCTGAGTCCATTTTAAACCGTTGGCTTTAATCTTCAAAGCCACAAACAATTTGGGTCCTAGTTATTTGAAGGATTGCAGTCTTCCACACCAGCCTGCCTCTACTTTGAGAAGGGTAATGGAGGCCCTTCTCACGTGCCTACCTCTGAGCGAAATCAAGCTGGCTGGACCACGCGAGGCGGCCATTTGTAGCCCCGTTTCTCTGGAATGCATTAAAAATAGAAGTCTCTCAAGTCCCATCAACACAGCCCTCAAAATGTGCTTTTTCACAGCTCTCTCCTGTGTTGTCTTTTGACAGGACTGATGATGGCTTTGCCTGCAGTTTTGGAGGGTGTGTGCCTGCCTTGTTATTACCGGCTCTGGATTTTATTAATTCTGATGTTTCTTGTTGCCTGTCTTTAATCTTAGGAGCTTGCTCTGAGAGAGCTCTGTGGCCTGGAAATCTTTTCAGAGGGATAATAACCGAGTCCACGAAGCCAGGCTTGTTCCGCTCTTGCCATCCGTTAAAAGAGATCTCCCTCCTTCCCTCCCGGCTCACCTGCGTTGCTTTTTCTCCAGCTCATGGTTCCGGCCTTGCTGCCCCTCCAAGTGCAGTTTGGTGTCTTGCAGTTCGGCCGTCAGGCGTTGGCACTTCTTCTTCAGGGTCTGGAGGGCACGCTGGCTCTCCTCGCTATCCGCCTGCAAGTCGGTCAGCTGCAAAGGGAAGCAGGCCATCACAAGAAGGTGGTCTGAAGTGGGAGCTAGAAGGGCAGATGAGTCCCCTTCCCCAGATCGCCAAGAAGGACAAGAAAAGCCCGCTAAACCAGGGGTGGGCAACTATTCAAAGGGAGGGGGATGAATTGCCCCCCAGGAGACCTTGGTCAGGCACATGTTTTTCTGTACCACTCTCTCACACAAAATCAATTCTGCCCCTTTAGGGGGCATGGTTGGCATTTTTGCCATATTTGGGAGGGGTATCTGGGCCATTTTAGACCAGGAGGGGTCTTTTTCACAACAGGAAGTGTCCTAGCATCACTTCCTGTGTACCTCCTCCTTTATTTTTTTTAAAAAAAGATTCTTGTAGACATAACCAGCTTAGGAATGTCCAAAATGTGCCACAAATGTCCTCCCCCCACAAACACCCTATAGACTCTTTGGGGGCATTTGAGCGCAAAAAAAATAGATTTCAAAAACAACTGACCCCCCCAGGCACCAAATGTGGCCCACGAACCACACTTTGACCACCTCTGCTCTAAATACACTCCCTCACACTCTCCCACAGAGCTTGGGAACATTTCTTTCCTGGGCCTATGACTCCCAGAATCCAATGCTGGAAAGAAGTTCTTGGAAACCACAGCCTTTCCCCCACCCAAAAAAAAAATAAAAATAAAACAAGAGGTCAAGGAAGCGTTAAGGTGTGCCAAGGGCTGAGAGCAAGCCAAGCTCATGGAGAGATAAGGAGGAAATGGATTCTGGCTCAAGGCAGGAGCGTGACCGCCAGCGTGAGCAGCACTGCTGCCCATGCCTTGAAAACTCTAGCAGCTTTCCTTGTGTCAGTTGCTCCAGGCGGGAGGCTGGCCACCATCAAGGGCAAGCTTTTTCCGGCAGGCTGCCTGAACCGCTTCCATCACTATAAGCGCTGACCTTTCTTCCTTCCCGCCTCCTGTTCTTTGTGTGTCGCATCTTCTAAATGGGAAGGGTAACCCTGAGGGCAGAGACTGTGCCACACTCCTGATCTCGTAGCCCTTGGGGCTGACAGGAACAGGTAAGAACCAAGAGTGGGAGAAACACAGCCTTCTAGGATGCTGTTAGACTGCAACTCCCAGCACTCCACACTGTCATCTGTACTGGCTAGGGCTGCCAGGAGTTGCAATCCAAGAACGTCAGAGGGACTGCGGCTTTGAATAAAGGCTTTACAAGGAGGTGGCCGTGATGTGCGGCTGGGATCTTCCTCCAACCAGCCCGCACCTAAGCACACCGTACAATACTTCCCACCTGTAGCGGATATAATCCCTTGCCCCAGGCAGATGGGTTCTAGAGTCCTCCTCAGCATCATGGGCAAATGTTAAGAGCCATCCAGTGGCATAAGGAAGATTGTTTTGTGTGCAGCGATCCCTACTAGATGGCTTAGGCTTTAACCTGGAAGTTCAAGGATACAGAAATGGCTGGGAAGAGACAGGGGGGAGTAAGCCTTCCCATCAGCCATTTTCTTGTACTGCTCTCATGTCTATTAGGATGTGAGATGGGCCAAGCCTGTGTAGTTCAGTTCCTTTCATTTGGTTCTGCCCTAAAGAACCCCAGGGATCCATTTTCTGGTTGCCTCCTCCTGGTTCGGAAGAGCAGACCCGTTATCCAGCCTCACAGATCTAGAGAGTTGGCCCTAGGATGTTTTGGACAGAATTTGTTGTTTAGGGCCCAAATTCTACCACTTGCAGCAAGGAAATGCTGGAAACTAGAAGATAAAGGGTTGTGAGGTTTTCCTCTGTTGCAGATTTTTATTTAATATTACAGTTTATTTTAGGTATTTATACCCCGCTCTTCAGCCACAAAGGCTCCCAGAGCAGCTTACAAATTGTTTAAGCAAGAGCAATCTACACATCTACACCACATTAAGCGATTTCCAATGTATGTTAGCTAATTGTCCCCACAAGCCGGGTACCCATTTACGGACCTATGAAAGGATGGAAGGCTGAGTGAACCTTGGAGCCCTTGAAATAGAACTGGCAACGTTGTGGCTTGCAGTACTGGCATTTAACCACTGCGCCACCAGGGCTCCATCATCAAATAAAATTTTGGGGAACTCAGAACATCACATCATCCATGTATTCTGTTTTAGGCCATACTCATACAGAGTGGAGAGGAAAGGAGCAAGAGTTGGGTTTTTCATAGTAACCCAAAACACAGCAGAACAGTAGCAAAGTCCTCCACACCCCTGATTGTATTAATAACAAAAGCCAAAGCAGCAAATACAGAGGCAATTTTTAAAAGAGAGAGCAATAAAAGCCAAAGTGACAAACATGCTGAGCCTGCTCCCACAAATCTAACAAGTGCCTACAAGTTCTTCCAACAGCCAGAAATATTGCTCTAAAGAAAAGGGAGCAGGGCTATGAATGGCAAAGAGGCAGGCTGGCGCAAGGATACCGTGCTGGGAACCTAAGAAGAGGTCTGGACAAAAATTAAAGTGGGTTGGCAGCAGACCACCGGAGTCCTGGACAGGACCCAGCAATGGCCCAGCACCTATCGAGCCAAAGTGTGCTTGAGAGGATCATTCACAGGTGTGTGAGGAAGAGAGGAATGCCAAAGAAAGACATCTCACCCGCCTCTCCACCTGCCGCTTGCTCTGCTGTTCCACCTCCAGCTTGTCCTCAAACTCCTGCTGCAAGCGCTTCTTGGTGAAGTCGATCTCGCGGATGGCGCGCTCGTACTTGAGCCGCCATTCGCCACCTGCAGGTCAGGGGAGGCAGAGAGACGGAAGGTATGGATGAGGGTTGCCCCATGTCCCACATTATAAGGGATGTCCTTTATTTAAAGTGAAATCAAGTTTCTGCGTCTCACGGTTTCAAGAGACAAACTTGGCCAGCGTTTCTGAACCAAACCAACCTGCAGTGAACCTTGTACCTAACACACACTGGAAACTGCTTGACGCAGTGTAGATGTGTAAATTGCTATTGCTTAAAAACAATTTGTAAGCCGCTCTGATAGCCTTGTGGCTGAAGAGTGGGCTATAAATAACTAAAATAAATAAATAAATAAATAGGGATGGCTGATGTTCCTTATTATAAGCGATGTCCCCTCTTTGCAAAGTTTCCCTTTCATATAGAACAAGATGCCCCAAATTCTTGCATTGGGGGTCGTGGATCCTCCATAAAAACAGAAATGGCTGCATCATGTAATTTACGAAGGTGGATAGCAGGTTGATTTTACAGAGGAACACATGGCTAGATTGTCTGAAATCAATACATTTACTTGGTATTCAGGTAGGACGCCAAGTTGTTCATAGCTACTTCCCAATAGTCAACCGTGCGCGTTATGAATTTCAACTGCTCCTTATTGCTGTTTGGAAATCTGGCACACTGGTGCGGGTGGACAGCCTTTGTGGCAAAAAGCAGCCCAGGAGAACTTAAGCATACCAAAGCTGCATCTTCACCAGTGGGGACATTGCAGGTTGGTTTGACTCAAAAACACTGGTCAAACTGGCCTCTTCAAACCATAAGGTCTACAAATTTGATTCCACTGTAAAATTAGAATGATTATTATGTTGCAAGCAAGCTGCAGGGTTCTTCTGTGTGCCACCCAGATCACAAAAAATATAAATATTTGGGAGACGTGGGTGTGTAAAATGGAGGATTGTACAACAAGAGGGTGCAATTCTCCATTTAATCACTATTTGAGAGTACCTGGACCTCACTGAGGTCTTGAATTGCAATTAAGGAAAATAGAAAGCAACCTTCCAACCCTCCAGGGTCTTCACTAATGTTCTTCTAAAAGAAAGGAATAAGTAAATTTTACCTATTTTCTTCCCACTGCAAGATAGTATTTGAAAACTTCTGCACAAAATTCACATGTAAATATCAAAAATATTTAAAAACAGAGGTGGGGGGGGAGGCATTTCTCAAGTGTGGAGAAACCCTGATAAAAATTCTGGACTGATGAGAATCTTTGCAGTTTGGAACTTACTCCATGAAAAATTTGCACAGGATTGTTTTACTCAGAAAGTAGTGTATTCTGCAGAGAAAAATTCTGTTTCCTGGGGGGTGGGGCGGGAAAAAGCATTTAAAAATGCTGATTTCTGCATAAAACCATCATGTGTAAATTTGCACAGAATATGTCCCAGACTGCAAGGATTCTCATCCGTCCAGGATTCTCATCTAAGTTTCTCTACACTTCAGAAACACCTTTTCTAAACCATTTTTTCCCAAATATTTTTCAACATTCTACACATCCCAACCATCCCCCAGCTATAAAGAAACAAGAGCCCCAACTAGGAGGTCCCAAAAGTCATTCTTCTTCCAGAAAAACAAAACGTGGAGTAACATCTCAGGAAAGTCTGGAGCTATGGCCAGGGAGAGACAGAGAGTGGGGACCCCTGGGGACAGCAAAAGCTCTCCACTGGCTGCCTATTAGTTTCCGGGTACAGTACAAGGTGTTGGTTATGACCTTTAAAGCCCTACATGGCTTGGGTCCAACTTACCTCCGGGACCGCCTCCTTCCGTACGACCCTCCCCGCACACTTCGGTCCTCTGGGAGGAATCTGTTACAGCCTATGAAAACAAGGCTGTCGGTGACCTCCCAGAGGGCCTTCTCTGCTGCTGCTCCCAGATTATGGAATGGCCTGCCGGACGAGATCCGTCTTATTACCACCTTAGACAGCTTTAAAAAAGCTGTCAAGACGGATCTTTTCCGGCAGGCCTTTCCTGAATAATTATCCCGGCCCAAGACTCAGCTGCCCTTTCTAGGCTATGATTGTATGTTTTAAATTTTTTTTTTCTTCTAATTTATATATATTTTAATTAATCCATGTTTTAAATTCTTTGTAATTTAATATTATTTTAAGGGGTGGGTGGGCTAGGGTATGGTGACTATGGGGTTTTTATATTGTAAGCCGCCCCGATTGCATTGCAGAGGGGCGGGATATAAATAAAATTTTATTATTATTATTATTAGCAAGATGGAGGGGCCAAAGAACTCACCTGAGTCATCATCGTCCATCTCACCATTGAGCTCAGCTGCCCGGATGAGCCGGGCCTCCATCACCTCCATCTCCATGGAATCCATCTGCTTCTTGAGGGCGTCATATTTGGCCTGGTGGAAGAGGGGAGTCGCTTCAGCGTGCAAGACAAGGCCACCGCCCCCCGAACCCTTCCCTTTCCCATTTTCCAAGCGCCCTTCCAGATTTTGCTGATGAAAAGACCAGCCCTTGCAGGGTACATCAGAGACCCGCTCAGCCGTCTTAGCTCACTGGTGATCCCAAAGGACACTAGCTCAGTTAACAATCTCCAGAAGAAGCTGAAGGACACTGTGTGGTGAGTATGTGGACTGTGGGGGGCTGACTCAAAATGTCCTCCCCATCTCACCCTCCAGGTACGACCACCCCGCAAAACCGCCCTATGTCCAGGCCTCTGGGCTGACCTGGAGATCCTTCATCTCTTTCTCAGCTCTCAGTCGTTCCGCAGTCTCAGCGTCGAGGAGCTGGGAAGCAGACTCGCCTGTGTTCCTCTCGTCGGTCAGCTCCGAGGACAGTTCAGTAATCTGGAGGGGACAGCAAGCAGCAGAGATGCAAAAAAGGAGGCCAACAAAAGGGAGGCCATCAATCACGTATACAGGCATCCTACGTAAGTGGGGATACTGGACTACTGATCTTTCCAAGCCACCTGTGGAATCTTTCTGGCTAAAGTCATGGGGAACCACACTGCTTCCTTGCAGCTCTGAGCAAGCTCTTGAGCTGAGAGGGAAGGAATATTTCAGCAGCAATATTGGGAATTCTCCCCAGCCTCCTGCAAAACCTCAAATGTAAAGATATGGTCAGACCCCCATATCTGCAGGAGCTCAGTTCCCGGACTTACCCTATTAAAATAAAGGTAAAAACATACCATAGAATTGTGTTAGAGGACCTAGAAGATACCTAGAGAGGATGCCTCTCTCTAAGCCTTTTCCAGCATGACTCTATGGTATGTTTCCCTATTTTGGGTCCCATGGATAACTGAAACCACGGATATCAGTTCTGTGGGTATAGGGATCTGACTGTATGTTGTTAAATATCAAAGTCAGAATCAACAACACCATCACATTTCTGATTTCTAGGTACAGTTGGGAAAGCTCGATAGTGAAGAAAATGGACAGGAAGAGAATCGACTCATCTGAAATTTGGTGCTAGAGGAGAGTTCTGTGAATAACTCGGACTGCCAAAAAGAGAAATGAATGGTCTGAGAGCAGATCAGGCCTGAACTCTCCCTAGACGACAAAATGACCAAACTGAGGCTTTCGTACTTTGGACGTATCATGAGACGACATGATTAACTGATGCAAATAAAACCACCACCACCAAACCCCTGGGGACGCACCTTGCTCTCCAACCGGTCGCTGTTCAGCCGCAGTTCGTTCCGCTCCTTTTCCACCTTCTCCAGCCGGCTCTTCAGCTGCTGGATTTCCTCCTGTTGAGAAGGGCAACGCCAGATATAGGCCCAAGGGGTGGCCATCCCATTACAAGAGATGCATAAGTAGGGCTTTAACTCAAGGAAGAGGGCCATGGGCAGGGTGGATTCTCTCTTTAAAAGGGATGTTTACACTCAGAGAGCACACTGGCTACAAAAGGAATCCGAAGGCGACACGGGGTTGCCAATGTGAAAGTTACTTTTTGTGGACTACAGCTCCCAAGATATCCCAGCCAACATGGTCGCTGGGGGATTTTAAGAGTTGTAGACCAAAGAAGAAACTTCCCCAAACTCTGCAATGACCAATGGAACTCCTTCCCACTGCATGTTTGGTCGGCTTCCCCTCCTGTCCTCTTTCTGCAGGCAGGCAGGCCTTTGGCTCTTAATTCATGTGGCCGGAGGGTCTTTTACCAGGGTGTGCTGTTTTTTATATCTTGTTGTTATGTTTTAAATGTGTTTTGAACTGTCTTAACTTTGCACATTCAATGGGATTGCTTATTAAATTGTTGGGGTGTTTTTAGCCACTGTAAAGTAAAAATTTATCTGTCCTTTGTTTTAAAGTTGTTTTTAGCTGTCTCAGTAGACACTAGTGTGACAAGGTGGTTTGATGGGTCAAACGAGGACTGGGAGAGTAGGGTTTGAATCTCCACTTAGCCATGGAAACCCACAAAGTGACCTTAGGCAAGTCACACTCTCTCAGCCTCAGGAGGAAGGCAACGTCAATCATCCTCTGAATAATAAGTCTGGAGAAGAAAATCCTAGGTCAGTGTTGCTGTAAGTCTGAGTTGAAGTCACATCATAACAACAACAATAGCAAGCCACCTTGGCTCTCAGGCTGGGAGAAAGGCAGGGTATAAATTAAATAAATAAGTAAGCACAGAATGAGGCCGCTTCCTCTCTATGCCTTGAAAAGACACGCCTGGAGGAACTACCGCCTCCCTCCTCCACCCTCCAGCCCAGGAACCATACGCACATCCTTGCCCCGGATCTGGTCCTCTGTGAGCTGGACTTCGATGAGAGGCCTGACGGTGGTGAAGAGCTTCCACCAGGGCCAGTCCTTCACCCCCTTGTTCTTCTTGATGTTCTTCTGCACGCAGCGGATGGCCAGGTCTTGGATCTGCACGATCAGAGGAGGAAGGGAGGGGAGCAGAAGAGGACTTGGGTTCAAGAACAGCCTCTTGGCTTCTCCCAGGAAGCAACACCAGGAAAGAGCCTCTAGCCGAAATACAGGCCCAACAGAGAAAACTCACACAGCCAGTTCTTCTGCCATTTTATAGGATCAAGGTTAGAGGGAGAGGATCCCCACGCATGGAGGGAGCAACCCTCTCCCCCTTATTAAACTAGTCATCATTTTGTCCTTTTCTTCTTATAGTGAAACACCTCCTCTCCCCAACCCAGCTGTAAAACCTAATCTTGCTGAAAACATGGGTACAGGGCGGGAGGGGAACAGCCCCCTGCTTGGATCTCTGGTTTATGCACTCAGTAATAAACAGAGTAGCTGACACAGCTCTTTAATCTTAACATAACAGCCTCTGCCCGCCCTGATGCTGTTGCAAGTGCAGCTTGGAAGAAGAAATGCAGGAGGAAGACACACACACACACACACACACACACACACACACGGGGAGGGGAAGAAAGATGGGAAGAAAGTTACCCAATAATCAGGGGGTGGAAAGAGACAATTTTCACTAGGAGGGCAGAGACAAAAATCCATGAGGCATTGGGTTCAGTCACTATAAAAGAGATTCGTGTGGGGGAAAATTTTCATAGGTCATAGCAAAAAAAACCCCAACAACCCCCAATTAGTGCCTTTTAATTGGAAAGTATGTTGCACAGTTTCCCAAAAAAAAAGCAAAGCAATTTCCAATGCAATACTTTCCACTTGCAAAATAAACGAAAATGCAATGGCCAGGAATTAAATGCCTACTGTGCCAGTCGTCTTACTAGAATGATCTGAACTCTTAGAGAAGGTCGAATGAGCTGCGATTTCTCTGCAAAGTTGTGCAGGAACTGTCCACTTGAAAATTCACTCAGATGGGTTACTTTCACAAGCCAAGATTGGTCCCCCTGCCCCCTCCAATGGAGCCCTGAATGCCTGTATGGTGTCAGCCCAAATGTCAAAGCTGAGAATGGATTTTCACCCCCAGCTGTAGATGCACCAAAGGCGAGTCCCGCAGCACACCAAGAGAACATGCACAGAAAGCCTTCCTTGTACAGTTGCAATATTTTAGGAAGCTTATGAAGTGCTAGCATTGGGAGATTGCAGGATACCAACCTATCCTTTTCTTGGGACCCCTCAACGGTATTTCTAAATGCTCAATTGCAATGCTAGAAATCTGGGAACCAAAGGAAAATTTGGAGGGGCAAGATTCTTCTTCTGGGTGGGGGGCATGTCTTAATTTCTGTTATTATACCCTGGCTACAATAAGGCCTGGGATTTCCTGGCCTGAAGACAAGGGCTACTTCCCAAACAAAGCAGACCCACTGAATCAATTGTTTTTACAGATGTCTTCACTTATCATCTGGCAGCTGACTCAATGAATCCAGTAGGGAATAAGCTAGTGGATTTCTGCCACAGTCTCTCTGCCTTAGACTCATAGAATCACAGAGTTGGAAGAGACCACAAAGGCCATCCAGTCCAACCCCATTCTGCTCTGCAGGAATAAATAATCAAAACATTCCTGACAGATGGCCATCCAGCCTCTGTTTAAAAGACTTTAAAGAAGGAGATTCCACCACACTCCAAGGCAGCATATTCACTGTTGAACAGCTCTTACTGTCAGGAAGTTGTTCCTAATGTTGAGGTGGAATCTCTTTTCCTGTAGTTTGAACCCATTGCTCCGTGTCCTAGTCTCTGGAGCAGCAGAAAACAAGCTTGCTCGATCTTCAATATGACATCCTTTCAAACATTTAAACATGGCTATCATGTCATGCCTTGTGTCGCAAGCACTATGATTTGGGGAGGGACAAAATCGAGTGATTTTGCACTTTTGCTCCTCATTCTCATCCCCAATCCATGCAAAAGTGGCAGATACTTTTGACTTCCATTAAAAACTAGACAGGGACGCAGCACTGGCTGCAAAGCACCGAGAGGCACCGCTAGAAAACAGGATCTGCCCTCCCCAGATATTTTTTTGAAAATAGTAGATCTTTGCCAGTACAGGGGGAAAAAACAACATTCCTCCCTCCTTTCCTCAACACCCCCTTCACAGGAATAATGATTATTTACTCCTAATGTGCCAGCAGTGTCTCTATAAGCCTGCATAATGGCAAACATTGCCAGAACAAAGCACATCAGCACTTAAGGGGGGGGAGGAAGAACAAGGCAAGATGGCCCAAAGAAGGCAAAGGTCCCCAGAACATGGCAAATACAGTAAATGAAGCTCTATCCAGACTGCTTGTTTGGGGAGGGAGGAAAGGGAGGGGAGTTAAGGAAACACATGTGGGAATGGTATGGGAGGACAGGGGAGAAGGTTTCAAGAAGAGATTTACAAAAAGAGCAAAAAGGAGAAGGAAAGAAAATGCCACCTTCCAGCAGCCTCTCCCAATCTAGATTTCTCCAGATGTGTTGGACTACAACACCTATCATCCCTCTCTTGGCTGTGGGTTTATTATTAGAACTGTAGCTCAACGTATCCTGGAGGACTCTCGGTTGGGGAAGGAGACCCTAGAAAGGGATGGAGAATGCGTGGCCCTCCAGAATATTACTGGGCTGCAGAGCCTCCATCATCCCTTGCCAGTGAGGCATCATGGGAGCTCCAGTCCAACAAAACCCAGCAGGCCAAAGACACCCCTGTTTTGAAGCAAGAAGGAAGGAAGTGGTAGCATTCCATGTGCCACAGCATTCTAATCCATGGGGATCCTTGATGGAGGAGATTATACGAAAGCCACGGACCCAGAGCCTTATGAAGTGGTACCAGAGATGGACCAAACTCCCACATCTGTTATTTTGGAGCCCTACCGGCTTCCTCTCAAGACACATAAGCCGTCCTCATACCTCCCTGGGCACTTAGACATGTCAAAGTGGACCCTGTCTTTTTGAGAGACAAAGGGGATGCCCTTCATCCTAGCCCCCTCACCTTGCCTACTGATGAAAGAAACACACACACACACACATATACACAGAGAGAGACTCTCCATACCTGCAGGAAGATTAAAGAGCCATCTCCCTGGCCAAGGGAATCCCAGCTGCACTCCTGGCTGAGCCTGCAATTCTGGGCCTCTGCCCAGGGTTTGTGGGAGGCAGAGCTGCCCATTTTAGGCCAAGTTTAAGGCAGCCAGTCGCTGGAGATGTAAACGCAACAGGGGGCAGGGTTGAGTGTAGGGGGGGTGCCAATGACTCACACTTTCCTCCCTTTCCCAACTTTTAAGGACTCCCCCTCACCCACCAGGGCTGCCACACTCCCATCCCAGCCTACCTTTCTCTTTTTGAACTGCTGGCGTGCCAGAAAGCCTCGGCAGGCGGCTTGGAAAAGAGTGATGTTCCTGCTCATCTGTTTATCTCGCTGCTCCTCCAGCTTTGCCAATGTGCCTGCCCGGAAGAACACCTTTTTCGGGGTGGGGAAGAACGGTGAGGGAAGGAGGGTAGAAAAGGCCAAAGTCAGTTCCCATCTCCAACTGCAGTCCGGTTTTCTGTTCCAGGTTACACAACAGGGTGAAAAGCGAGCAGGTATCAGGAGTAAAAGGAGAAAACCTCCACAGGTTTCAGAGCAGGCAAACTGCCCCCACACTGCCTCCTGCCCCGGCCCACCCGTTCTGGAGTGGCCGATGCCATCTTGCTCACGTCCACGCAAAAGCGCTGCCATCTTGGCAAGGGAGAGATGCACCAAAGGAAAGGGCAGTGGCTTCCTCCACAGAAGTGAAGGTGGGCAGAGAAAGGAAGCAGGGACTGGTGAGGTTACCATGGGAGGAGAAGGTTTGGCTCTTTAGGGACAACAACAAGGGCAGGAAGTTGCTGGTGACGAGAGAAGTTTCTTCTTCCCAACAACCTCTCCCTGTCTCTGGATTCGGGACAGAAAAATAGAACCGCTCTACCTAAATGGCCAACACCACAGAGATTTATTAGAGAGACCCCTGTGGCCAGGTGGGGAAGATAAGTCAAACATTCAGAGGAGTATCCAAATCTTGAGTTCCCTCAGCCCCACGTTTGGCAGCTTCCCCCTCCTGAAAAATGCTGTAATTTTTTGGAAGGAAGCCACGGACTCCCGGAGTGTGCCAAATTGTTGTGACAAACCTTCCACTCCACCCCGAGCCAGGCTGTCCCTACACATTAGCCGGCAGCGTGACACAGCTCTGGCTGAGGAGAGATGAAAGCCCTCCCAGCTTCCCCTAGATCAGCTGAGCAACTGCCACGGCTGCAGCAGCGACAGCATCTGTAGCCTCCAGTGTGTGTTGTGTGCGGCTCCACACCACAGGTTAGCTGGCCTAGTCCTACATGCACGTAGACAGACCCAAACGTAAGGCAAGTCATGCTTTAAGCTGGGCTTCTCGTCCTGGAAAAGCGCTCAGTGGGAGGCGGAGGCAGCCAGAGAGTGACCGGCAGGCCAGGGAATTCCACTCACAGCTTAGACTTAGCATTTCTCTCAATCCCAGGCAGTCCCAACTGGGGGATTCTAGGAGTATAGTCCAAAAAATGTAAAAAGCCAGCATGGTGCAGTGGTTTGAGTATTGGACACGGAACCTGGGGGACCAAGGTTCGAATCCCTGCTCAGCCATGGAAACCCAATGGATGGCCTCACCTTCTGTCAGCTTTAGAGGAAGGCAAGGGCAAACCTCCTCAGAGGAAACGTGGCCAAGAAAACAGGGTCGCCATACTGGGGCCAATGAGGTGTAAGTAACATGAGTGCGAGACTAAGACTCTAGGAGGCCAGGGTTCAAATCCCCACTCAGTCATGGAAAACCATTGGTAACTACTGGCAAGTCACATTCTCTCAGCCTCAAAGGAAGGCAACTGCAAACCTCCTCAGAATAAATACCGTGACAGATTTGTCATAAATCAGAGTCAATGGCAAGGCATGTAACCCCAAAACAAAGTCCCCAACTTTTCTTTTTTCCATGCTCTAGTTCCAAGGATCTCTCTACTTTCATATTTTATTTTAAATTTAGGGTTGGGGAACTTGTAGCCCTCCAGCCAATGTTGGACTGCAGGTCCCATCAGCCCCAGTCAGCATAGCCAGTGGTGAAGGATAACAGGAGCAACAGTACAGCAAAGCCTTCAGGGCTGCATCTCCCCACCAGCATTTGAGAGTTTATGGCTTCCAAGATCAGCCTGGAAATGGTACAAGCCTACTGAAATGGACAGATGATGGGCACAAGGCAGAAAAGGGGGTGGTCATCCTTATATACAAAAATTTATAAATATATTACCCGGCTCAGGCCCATGTGGAAGCTGCTCTTCTCCAGTTCCAGGGAGTCCAGGAGCTCTTCCACGGCCTGGAAGGAGAGGAGGAGAGATCCGTGCATCAAGCACTCGCCTTCACATCAGCAGAAAACAGGCAAGGAAGCAGCGAGAGGAGCTCAACGGCTGCCCCCCCCCGCCTCTGCTTACTCAAGCGCAAGGACTATAGCGGGAGGGTGAGCAACCTCAGGCCCTGGGGCTGAATCCGGCCCTCCTCGGGTTCCCGGATGCCTATGCTCCGTCCTTCCCATTGCTACCATCAGCTGTTGGCTTCCCACCTTTCACGCCCGGCCCCCCTCCTGCTGAGCGCTGGAATCCCTCTGCTATGGCTCCTCTTCTAGCAGGAACGGTTTTAGGACAGAAATGAACGCTCGTTGCTTTTGGTGCCTCCCTTTATGCCTCTGGCCCTATTTGCCACCTAAATTGAGCCTCCCGCCTCCCTGCAAAGATTTCTCTAAAATGGAATTTGGCCCTCACGGCTGCAAGAGGTTCCCCACCCTTGGTCTACCAACAGAGAGGGGTAACCTCTGGGGGGGGTGCAATCCCCCCTGGGAAACTTGGGAGGGCTGCGTGACTTGGGAAAATGGCACTTTTTGTCCCATAATGCCCCCAACATCTCCTAGAGGGCATTGGGGGGGGGGGGATTGTCCTAAGTTCTAGGCCCTGATAGACCATTTTTTGTCTCACCTTCCTCACCACCCCATATAGTAAGGGGTGCCCCTCGCCATCCCCCTACCCCAGACATTCAGCCCCTTCCATACCCGCTTCTCATCCATGACGATGTAATTGCGCCCGTGCTTCTTGGTGAGGTGAGGGGCCAGGACGTCGAAGCGCCGCCGAAACTCAGCAAAGACCATGTGGTCAGGGTAACCTGTGAAGGCGCGTGGAGAAAAGGACATGAAAAGAGCAGGCAGGGAACAGCCGAAACAGAGGGAGGAGAGCCTATATGCCTATATGCATCCCTATATATGCCTATATGCATCCCAAGGCAAAGACTGACCAGCAAGGTAACTGCTTTGGACTACAACTCCCAGAACCCTCCAGCCAGCAGGACTTTGGGAGTGTTGGGTTATGACTTTGGGAGACCTGGGTTCAAATTCCTATCTGGGCATGGAAACCTACTGGGTGGCCTTGGGCAAGTCATGCTTTCAGCCTCTGAAGGCAGCAATGGCAAACCTTCTCTGATGAAATGTTGACCAAGAGAGCCAGTGTAGTGTCATAGTTTGAGTGTTGAACCAGGACTCTGGGAGACCAGGGTTCAAATTCCCCCTCAGGTCTGGAAACCCACTTGGGCAAGTCCCACTCACTCAGTCTTAGAGGAAACCAATGGCAAGCCTCCTCTGTGCGAATCCTGAAAGCTAACATGATCTAGTGGTTTGAGTGTTGGACTAGGAGTCTGGGAGACTGGGGTTAAATCCCCCCACTCATCTCTGGCACCTCACACGGTGACCTTGGGCAAGTCACACTCAGCCTCACGGGAAGCCTATGGCAAACCTCCTCTGAATCCATCTTGCCAAGAAAACCCTGTGATTCGGTGGCCCTAAACTGAAGTCAGCCTGAAGACACGAAACAACAATACCCGTTAACACTGCAGTGAGCAATGGCTATTAATTCCCTTTCAAGCACTGAAACAAACACCAGGGAAGGATTACTTTCTAAAAAACACATTCTAGTCCTAACGGGCTTGCAAACTTCCCTGTTGCTCCTAGGCAGCCCACTCTCAGAAGACAGATACGAGGGGGGACAAGTTTCTCCCCACTCTGGCCAAAGCTTGAATTCCAAATATGGCCAACAAGGAGGGAGAAGAGGCCAGACTTTTCCCTGGCAGGCAGTGGAACAACTTGGCTGGGGCAACACGTGTGGGGTGGAGGGGGGGAGAGATCCCTCTGAGACCACAGAGTGAAAGAACAAGCTCCCCAAGGCCTCCTCATGACAAGACAGTGTTTAGCACATCAATGCCATCTTTGGTCTTGGAGCAAGCTCAGATCCGAGCTCAGGAAGATGCCATCGCCTGAGAGGTAAAGGGATGTTTAATAACTCCAAGCCTAGGATGGAAGGAGCAATCAAAACATACGCAAGACGAGGGAAGGAGGAGGCAAACATTCATGGATGCATACCTTGTCAAGAAAGAGAAGATGCTGTGGGCGACAGAGAATCATAGAGAAGGGACCCCAAGGGCCATCTAGTCCAACCCCCTTCTTCTATGCAGGAAAGCACAACTAAAGCACTCCTGAAAGATGCCCATCCAACCTCTTTTTCAAGACCTCCAAAGAAGGAGGATTTGCTACCCCTAAGAGTGTTTATTGCTCTCTCAAACAGCTCTTACAGTCCAGAAAGTCTTCCTCATGTGCAACCTTAGGTGCAATCTCTTTTCTTGTAATTTGAACCCACTGGTTGGTGTCTTAAGTCTCTGGAGCAGCAGAAAACAGATAACAAGGGGCCAAAAAAGTCCACAATGGAAGGGAAATCCAGCTTCCACACAAGCCACAGCGTCCATATTCTGCAAATATCATGCAGTGCTGCAAATATCATCACTGCTAAAAAGACAAATGAAGGGGTCCAAGAGCAAATCAAGCCTGAACTCTCCCTGGAAGCCAAGATGACTAAGCTGAGACTGTTGTACTTTGGACAGATCACAGGACTCACCAGAAAAGACAATAATACTTGGCAAAATAGAAGGCAGTAGGAAAAGAGGACGACCACACTACAGGTGGATGGATTCAGTCAAAGAAGCCACGATTGCGCTGAGTCTGCAAGACCTGAGTAGGAATGGGGCTTTTTGTGGTCTCTCATTCAAAGGGTCACCATAAATCGAAGTCAACTTTATGGCAATTAACAACAAATGCGGGAGGGTGGGGAACAAGGAGGGACAGGCAAGCTGACATTTCCCCGTGACTCCTAAAACCAACCAAGAAAAACAGCTGGAGACCAACCATTGTTTTCAAGGTGGCTAAAAGCAGCCTGAAGGAGGTTTTGATTCCCATAGTGTTCACACCCATATCTTTAGCTCTACGAAAGCCACTCAAAACAAGGGTTTGGTGGGGGGGGGCACTTTTGAAGCAATCTATGTTTACTAGAGACAGAAGTACATGCGAAGATCTTTTTTTCACTTTCTTCTTAAATTGCCTTCAACTGTCTGGGAAAAACAAGACAAACAAATTTCCTCTCATGGGAGAGAGAGACAGTCTCAAGAGACTGACAGTGTTGTCCCTTCTTCTCTTTGCAGGAGGTCCTTTGGAATAGCCTGCCAAAGAATGAAGGAGATGGGCCAGAGGGACCCAAATATTTCCCCAAGGAGGTGGGGGGCAAACACACGCCATTTACACCCTTCAGCTCTGGAAGAAGCATGCAAACAGCCTGCATTCCTGCACCTCGCAGGCAGAAGGAAGCAGAACCTACTCCACTATTGACTGTGTATGAACTGCAATTAAATTTATGGGCAGAGATAGCAGTGTTGATTCTTCAGGTCTTAATTAATCATCAGCATCATCGACCAGGGTGGCGTGCCCCCCCCTTCCTTCCCCCCCCCATGGACCATTGATCCTGGATTCTGCGCACGGCATTGATCGGACTTCAGAGCACTAACAACCTGGTTTTGAAATAATAAACACCAATTCCACAGGGTACCTCTCAGAAGGATGAATACAGAAGTATGCTTAGTTGGGGGCACTGGGAGGGGCAGAGGCTAACAGCAGCCCGAGCTGCCATCGGTGGAACAGAGGAAGGCAACAGAAAAGCCCAGGTTCAGAGGGAAAGGAAGAGAGGCATTGGGGTTAAGGCCAAACCGAACCACTGATACATTTTCACAACCGTTTCTGCAAACCTCCTTATCAGCACACCTAGCAAAACACACTCACCGACTTCTATTGCCTTTACTTGCCCTTAGTGATGTCAGTATGTATCCAAAACTAATTGGCTAGCTTGCATTATGGCCACACCATGATCCCTGATTGGTTGGAATCACGCCGTGACTCAAGGGGGAGGAAGCAAGAATGGACAGAGAGGTAGAGAGGATACCAAAGTATTAGATGCAGCCAAGAAAACAAAAACAAAAAAAAGGTGCCTCCTGATCCCATTATTACTATGGTCCCCTGGGAGAACTTTTTACAACATCCAGAAGTGAGGAATATCTGGCTCAGCCACAGTATCTTCTCTACCTCAGTCTCACACACCACTACCTCTCCACCGCCACCCCATATGACATGAAGTAGAAATAATGACCCTGCGGAGGCAACTAATTCGGTAGCAGGGTTTTCGTCATAGCCACCCACCCGCCACAGCACCAGGGCAGCACCAACCTTGGCGGTACATCCGAAGGGCATCAAGAAGGCGGGAGCCCCGGATCTGGGCCCTCAGGAGGGGGACATCCAGTTGCATGAGGCCGGCCTCGCAGTGCTCGCTGTGGAGGTCCAGCTCACTGGTGCTCACTCGCCGGGCGCCCGGCCCCCGGGAGTCACCCCCACTCCAGCCGTCTGCTTTGGGGAGGAAACAGTGGACGAAGTGGAGCTTTGACTTCTTCAGGGTGTCTATAAGTGCATCCTATGGGGCAGGGAAAGACCACTTAGTCCAGGGAAGGTGAGAGAGCAGGTGGGCTCACCTTGAGCAGGCCTCAGATGCCTCATAAGCCAGGCCAGTGTTTGGAAATGTTTTTTAAGTAAGTCAATACACCCCAACTGCCATACTCCCCAAAGATTTACTTAATTAAATAGTTACAATTTATTTAAAGCAGTTAGTTAACATTACAGTTGCAATTTCAACCCTTTACTTTCTCATTACTCAAAAATGACAAAACCAGTTACTTTTTAGTTAGTTTGTTTAAACAACGTGAGAATGCTAAAATCGGCTGGCTCGTGGAAAAAGACCTACGTTATGAAGCCACAAGCCTCCTGTATCTAGGAAGGTCGCTTAAAACATTACAGTTACACAGTACAGTCGCAATGTGACATCATTTAGAGCCAAGAAAAAGAATTAATGACAAGAAACGTATCTGTTTCCAACAAATTTGGTACAAAGTCTGACTGAGAGGCCAAAGGGGACTGTCTTTCATAACTTCAGGAACAGGTGAGTACGGTCAGCCCTCCATATCCACGGATTCTATATCCACGGACTCCACCATCCACAGCTTGAAAATATTCCAAACCCCACCCCCCCCACAAATTTCCAAAAAGTAAACTTTGAGCTTGACATTTTATATAAGGGAAGCTATTTTACTACATCACGGTATATAATGGGACTTGAGCGCCTACTGATTTTGGTATCCGCAGGGGGTCATGGAACCAAACCCCAGTGGATACCAAGGGCCCCTCTGAATTTTATTTATTTGATCTCTATCCTGCCTTTCTCCCAAGCACAGGACTTAGAATAGCACAGTCCTCTCATGGCAGCAGGCCCTGATGGCCCAAATGCCAATTCTGGCTCATTTACTCTAGGATAATGGGCCCACCACCCCATTCACCAGCACCCCAGTTCTCCTCCCACCCCCCAAAAAGAGCAATTAGCTTCACACAGGACAGGCACATCTAGATCTCAAGAGAAGTTACTTCTTTGTTGCAAATGGAGCTGACATTTTATTACCTGTCTTTTCTTGCTCACATATGGCCTCTGCCTGCATTGAAATCCCTCAACACTGTCTTAACTGACAATCTCTCTGATTCTTAACATCACCTTTTTTTCCCTCTTGTATGACTTTTAACATCTTTGCCTGATGGTGAAGCCGCAAAAGCTTGCATCATGTATTTGCTGCTTTGTAGCTGGTCCATCAAAGGTATTGCTGCTTGTGGCTTTTGGATTTTGCTGTATTTAGCAGCACCTCTGCACATGTGCAGAGTCCTTTTCCTCTCAACTCATGGGCTGTCCAGAAACTCACCACTTGTAGCTTGATCTGGATGCAGAGCGACTTCTTCTTCACAGCCGCCACTCCCGTCGTAAAAGTCTTCCGCATGCTGGTGGCCCGACGCAAGGCCAGCTGGGAGCCCCCCTCAAGGCCGGCAATAGATCCGGACAAGACCATGGCGTTGCCGGCTCGGCCCACAAAGAGGCTGCTGATTATCTTCCTGAGGCGGGCAGAGGGAAAGAAGGGATACAAAGAGGATCAGTACCTCCCTTGGCATCAGCCTCTCTCCCAAGGCTTGGAAAGACCATATTCTTCCAACCCCAGCAGGGAGTGGTCCAGCTTCTTTTCAAAGACATCCAGAGAAGGAGACCCCACTATTGAACTGCTCTCACTGTCGAGAAGTCCCTTTTAATGTTTAGTTGAAATCCAACTTCCATTAAAACCATTAGACCTGGTCCTACCCTCCAGGGCATCAGAAAACAGGCCTGCTCCCCACCTCTCTGTGACAGCCCTTGAGGTATTTAAGTCTTCTCTTCAACAAGGTGAACATGCCGAACTCCTTTTTATAATTATGACTTCTTACCAGCCCCCTACTATACATGGGGAGCAATACAGATTAGATACATAATACCAGTTAAAAGAGCATAGAAAACCAAAAACACTGGATGCATGCAATAATAACCATTGGAAAAGATAGCAATGCTGGGAAAAGTGGGAGGTAGTTAGAACAACTCTATCAAGAAACCTACAGCTGCCGCCCTGAGTTTGCAAGACCAGGGCTGGGAAAAGCAGCATTTCCTGGAGGTCTCTCATTTCGAGGGTCCCCACAAGCCAAAGTTGACATGACGGCAATGAACAACAACTGGTCGGGGGGTGGGGAGGTTTATACTCCCCATTGACCAGTGCCCAGGACTTACTTCTGAGACTCCTGCAAGAGAGCCAAGGCATTCTGGGAGGCCGGGTTCTGCCTGACGTAGCTCAGCCAGCCGGTGGTGTCGTACTCCACCCAGTTGGTGCCGTAGCTGTGGCCCAGGAAGAAATGGCGGGGCTTGTTGCTCCGGAGCAGCGGATCATGGCCTGGGGAGGAAGAGGCAGAAAGCCTGAGGTGGACTGCTCCTCCCTTTCTTCCCCACCAGCTTTCTCTGCCTATCTACCTACCTCTCTATCTACATCACTCCCTTTATTTGTTCATTATATCTCATCGTATATGTATTTATTTTTACTTGCATCCCACATTTGTCCAAAACTTGGAACTAAGTTTAGGAATCAGGAAGGAGGAGATCTTTAATTGCTGCCTACAAGGGCTGTACATGTTTGTGTTACTCACCTTTGTATCCAAAAACAAACAATTCCTCTAATATTCACCCTGCCAGACGAGAAATATTTTTGTGTCCTTCCAAATCGCTCGTCGCGCTTCAGGAAGTGTTGCGCGCAATTACTTTGCATAGAAAATACGCATGGTTTTTCTATGCAGAGCATGTGTTTCCAGCACAGAAAACCCATAGGTATTTCTTCACGGAATACGCTGCTTCCTGGACAGAAAAGCACACTTTCTGTGCAAAACGGTGTACTCTGTGCAGCAAAGCCACGTGTGTGCTTTTGCACAGATGAATACTTGCTGGAGTGCAAAGCCTGTGGCAGCCTCACAGAGATGCAATTTTCTCAAGCTTCAAGATACTTGGCTGAGAAATGAATAATGGCACATAGCACAGTATTTCAGTCCCTACTTTGTATCACTTTCTATTTCTGCTGTCCTGAAAGTTTATTTCCACTACAAAGGGTGTGTGTGTGTGTGTCCTCAAGCCACTTGTCAACTTACAGTGACCCCATTAATTTCATGAGGTCCTCTTAGGCAAGGAATACTCAGGCATGATTTGTCATTCATTGCCCTCCTCTGAAATAAAGCCCACAGCACCCGGTATTTGTTGGTGGTCTTCCACCCAATTACTAACCTGCTTAGCTTTCAAGGTCTGAATGGGATCTGGTGTCTTCGTGGTATTTCAGTTCACAAGTGCCTTCAAATCCTCTGTCAACTATGGTGACCCCATGAATTTTGCGTGGTTATCTTAGGCAAAGAATACTCAGAAGTGGTTGTGCCAGTTCCTTCCCATGAAATAAGAGTCTCCAGCACCTGGCAATCCCCTACCCAAGCACTAACTAGGCCTGGCACTGCTTAGCATCCCAGATCTGGTACTTTCAGGGTACTGAGAAACAACCACTGCAAAGGCTGGCCTTAAAGGAAATACAGCCAGCTCTGCGTCCCTCTCCTAGGCCAAGTAGCTGATCTGAGGCTCAAATGGAAGGGCTTTCCTTTACCTTTTTTGTCTCCCTCCTGTGGGCCGTAGTAGGTGAACAGTCGGTCCAGCAGAGTGTCTTCATTGCCCCCGGGCTGAAGGGATTCCTCCTCCAGGAGCCAAAGCAAGCCACGGGCCTCATCGGTCCGGGCAAGACTGCGGACCTGCAGGGGGTTTAGCAGAGTCTGTTATTCTTCTGATAAACCAGGTACTCCCGGGTGGGGGAAAGAGGGGAAGACAAGGTTAGAGCACATGCCATGCTTGAGAGGGGCAGCAATGCCAAGGGATGGAACTATGCGCTGCTGGGGTCTCCCCACCGCCACCTCTCCTCCCTCCGTGCATCCCCGCGCGTGCCAAAAGCCAGCCCGGGGAAATGCCCAGCCCTCAAAGCGACGCAGCAGTTGGTAGTGAGCGGCGGCGAGGGGGCTCAGAAACGATCCTTTCGCCCGGGAAGAATCAATACTTAATACCAGAGACAGGAGGAACACATATTGTCTAGTAAAATGTTCCAGCACGAGACGTTTACTCGGTAGAAATTCAATCTAGAGGCTTAAGCAGCAGAAATTACTCCTCGCAACTCAGCAGGGAGCAATTGGAGGAGCAGCTGCGTTGTGTGAGCACACACACACACACACAGAGACACACACACAAATGATTCAGTTGTCTTTAAAGCTGGGGGTGGGAAAGGACAGGCCTCAGGCTTCCTAGCTGTACAATGGGGAGTATAAACCTTCCCTCCCCTCTGCAACCAAAGTCCTCAATCAAAGGTGCCACTCTTTTTATGGACCAGGTGAGTCTCAGAGCTTGGCCCCTTCTTTCTGTCCCCAGAGAAGCCAAACACTTCATTCCAGCTCCCTATTCTCCAACAACCACACAGCATCACTGCCTTGGTTCCTGGATGATATCTGTCGAAGAAACCAGGCAGGCATCTCAAGGCGCTCCATTGAGGGATATTCTTATTATTATAAAAAAAAATGCCCAATGCATTTTGGTCTGTGTATGGTCCCAAAGGCCTTTTTCAGGGGCTATTTGAAATGTAACTTCAGAAATGTAAAAGAAGGCTTTTTAAAATCCAGTAAATGGTGTGAGAGTTTCAGCTTCAGGAAAAGTGACGTTTTATTTAATAGCCCCTGAAGAAAGCCCTGGAAGAATATAGACAGGCTGGAACACATTGGGCTTATTTTACCAATAAAAGCATCCCTCCACTGAGCATCTCCAGTCTTCGGTTTCTTCTGCAGGTTTTTTGCGTGTTCCCCAGTTTTTGCTTCCGTTGTTCCTGGAAATCGCCCTCCCTCCCCTTCCAGGCCGAGCAGTCACTGGGGTTCAATCTAGCTGGGAATCCGGATGGGGCCCACCTGCCCTTTGGAGGGATCCCGATCACCATTTTCCCACCTCTGCCTTGACATGGATTTTCTTCAAAGGAACACACAGATAAAAAGGCACTGCATCGAAATTAAAAATCCACGTGCTTTGATTTGGTTCAGGGTAGACGTGCATCTGATTGAGGGGTTTTTTTTGGGGGGGGGGTGTTAAGTAGCCTTCAGCAGGAGTCAGTGGCTGTAATTCAGGGTGGTGTTCCCAAAAGCATGGGACAGAAGTTTGGGGTTCTGAGCCAGGAATAAGGATCTCATCTTTCTAAGATGCATGGCCTTCCACTAACGGAAGAGAGAACCCAGCTTCTAACTTTCATGGTCAATTAAAAAAACCAGAATCTAATGCAGTCCTCTCTGATCATCGGCTTTCCAGGTGGGTTGGACTACAACTCCCATCACCTGAATGCCACTTGGCAGTTGTACTCCAAAAGCACCTGGAGGAGGCAGGATTAAGATGTGTATTTTCAAGCTGGATGGATGTTGTGGTTGTTATTCCAGCCTTGTCCCCAATAGCACAGGGGCTGATGGGAGTTGTAGTTCAACAATACCTGGAGGGACACACAATCCCCCCCCCCGCAGCTTTAGAAGACTGGGATACCCAGCCAACCAAGTATGGGGGAAGGGGGGTTAATAGGGCAGGCAGCTCCTTGCCCCCATGGGGAAAAGTCAGAGGCGGGGGACAAGGGACAGAGATGCCGCGGTAGCAACACCGCTCCTCTGCGGCGCCAAGTGCCGCACAAACTGTCGGAATCCATCAATGCCAGAGTGGCGTCGCACTAACAAGCGGCAGGCGGGCCCTTCAAGCCTCGACGCCTCCCCGCTTCTTTATGGATCTGAACCCTAATGGAAAAGTAAAATTATGGGCTGCGAGGGTGACAGTTGCACAGCAGTGGTGGTGGCGGCGGCGGCGGCTTCCCACCCACCCTCTTTCCTTCCCACAAAGCAGCCCCCCTCCCTGTCTAGCAAAGCTCCCTTCCCTGCAGAGAGGCCCCAACGCCCTCCACAAGTGGGGAGGGCAACTACAGGGGGCCCAGGGGCCGGTTTTCAGCTCCCCAAAATGGCACGGTCTGCCAAAAAGGCCGCAAAAAGAAAAAATAAAACCATTTCTGGCAGTCCAGCACACCTGAAGGGTAAGAAGGAGGAGTAGTATTTATTTCCTTTATAAGAAATAAGAACATATTATTTATTTATATCCTGCCTTTTCCCAATCACAGATATTATTATTATTATTATTATTATTATTATTATTATTACCATCACCCATTTATATCCTACTTTCCCCCAATAATGGATAATAATGCATCATTATTACTGTTGTTGTTGATATTAATCCTGCCTTGGAAATCCCTCTGGAAAGCAGAGGGTTGTGTTTTTTTCATGTTAAACCTTGCACGGAGATTACTGACCTATTGTGAAGGCCCACTTCCACTCCTGGAGGCTTCCGCATGAGTGAATTCACACTTTAGGGGGAATACAAGAAGGTCGCTCTGGACAGTCCAGAGGGTCCAAGGCCCTCAAAAACAGGCTTGGGGGGCCACTTTGCCCACCCCTGACCTGGACCCACAGAAACCAGGATCCTTTGTGGGCATTTGGAGGAATCCTACGGAGCCTCGATGCAGTGTGTGTGCATGTCTACATATGCGTGCGAGAGAATCCCGTCTCTCCACTCCATCTGAGTGCTAGACAAGCACATTTGGAAAATGCGCATGCATTAGGGCGTATTAGCATTTTATAACCCATTATCAGCTTTTCTAGACTTGACTGCCTAAGAGGAGAGGGGCAGGGAGGGGGGAAGAAATGAGGGAATTATCTTCCAGATCAAAACAGAGATGCAATGGGACAAAGGAGTAGACCCTCTTATAAAGTGGCAGTGAGGGAGTTCTACCAGCACCCCAAAATTGTTCCAAAGCTGCCACTGGCAGGAGGAAATTTTTAAAAAGGAAGAGGGGTGATAAGGGTGGGGGAATCAAATTTGGGTGGCTAAAGGAAGCAAAGCACACGCTTCTTGAAGTCCATGCTGACAGCCCCCCCAACCTACTCCTTGGAAAGGGGTTCTTTAATATCCACATTTCTTGCCCTCATCTCCCCACCTCACCCCATCCACTGGGTCTCATGCCCCCCAGAGAAGGGCATCATCTGATCACACCCTCAGTTTGAACTACCAGCAGGGCTGTTGTGTGCTTAAGGCTGAAAGCAGGATAAGATTCACAGGCAAAGGTTCCTCTCTCATATGACCTCCAGCTGATGGGGGTTGCAGTGGGGGGGGGCTCCCAAAAGCTGGTTTTCTCCCCCCTGGGGGACATAATGGGACAGGATCCCAGAAAGACAGCTCAGCAAGCAGCCTGACCTAAACAAGGCTGCTTTTTAAACCAAATGCAACCACAGGAGGTGGTATTAAACTGGAGCACTCCCCAATCTAGAAGGCCACCTGTCCTACAAGGGTTTTCTCCTGGCCAAAACTACTTCCACAGCATGGCTGATGAGAAAGGTACTAGTGGAGAGGAAGCAGAGAGAGAAGGATCCTGCTATCCTCCCCCTATTTTTTCCAGAGGTGACCCTACCCCCCCTCCTTCTCTCTCTCCCATCACCCTCAGAGACACATCTGGTGGAAACCATGGGTGCAGGGCCTTCTCGGTGGCTGCCCTCAGGCTCTGGAAATGGAGAGGTTAGACTAGATATCCTCCTTGGTCTCTTTCCACAGGCAGGTCAAGAGTTTTGCATTTCAGTAGGCCTTTGAGCACCGATTCCTTAAGGGGGAAAGGGCTTTCAAGCATGTGCTGCCTCGTCTGTATTTCTGTTTCTTTCTTTAAATAGGAATGCTTTTATTTCTGTTGTTGTGGTTATTAGCCAGTTTTGACTTATAGTGACCTGAAGAATGTGAGATCTCCAGGAGCCCCAGTCATCATCATCTTCATCATCCACAGCCCTGCTCAGGTCTTGCAAATTCAGGGCAGCCGTGGCTTCCTTGGTGGAATCAACCCACCCGTTGCTATGGTCTCCCTCTCTTCTTACCACCTTTCACTTCACCAAGCACATATTCTTAATTTTTGTATGATAAGAATTTTAAAGGTGGATCTGTTTTAACATTTGAGTCCCAGATTGGGGAAAAGCTATGATATAAATCAAAATGAGGATGATGAGGATGAGCCCAAGGAGGCAGCTGTACCCTATGGCAGCCATGTGTCGGAAGATGCGCTATGGGCCAGGCGCACTCTGCACCTCTTGCTGTCCTCAGGTGTGGCAGAAGGAAGATTGAGATCTCAGTCCAGGCGCACATGGAATGGAGAAGAGACGCCATCTTGTTCTGAGCATCAGGCAGCAAAACGTCCTGGGCCAGTCCCCTTCCTTTCTGTTCTCTCTGCTTCTCTTTCTCTCATTAATGCTCTTGCTCCCTCTCTCTCTCACACACACACAATCTTTCCACCAATTGGGCCGTTTTTATATGTTCAGCAGAACTGTCACTACCGTATTTCAGGCGGCCGTGGAAAAAACAGCGCCAGCAAGGACTCAATCGTTTGGCTCGCAATTCCAGCGCAGCAGAGCCAGCTTGGCTTAGTCTGGCACCCTAAGCAGGAAGAGCGGCATCTCTCCCGGCTCCCCTTCTCTCTGCTTTTCACGCACGTACATGTCTCCCCCCCAACCTGCTGCTGTCCCCGTTCATCAGGCAAGAGCCACACAGATCTGAGCAAAGGCCTAACTGGCCCCGACAGCCTCTCCCACCTGGAGCCAGAGCTCTCGCTCCTCGTTAGAGACGGCTAATTGGAAGGATAAACGCTCGGCAGAGGCAGGGCTTCTGGGCAAGGAGGCTTTGCTCCCTGGGCTCAGGAGACTCTGGGAGACACTCCTTATCCTTTTCTAACCCTCCGCAGTACAGTCCAGGAACAGAACCTGCCTTCTCCTTACCTCTAACCACCCGCACTTTGGCACAGGCTGGCAAACCTGGGTAAGGAGGCCCAGAAGAAAGAACCAGGAACTTCCTGGAAGGGTCTGGTTGTTCCTAAGGGCTGAATCTGCACTTCCTAATTGCTTTTGCAAACCCAACACAGGACTAGACGACGCTGGAGTGCAACTCCGTAAGGGGTTTTGGGCCATAGGCTGCAAGGGAATATATTAAAGCCCACCCGTCCCCCCGCAAAAAAGCTAACAGAAGGCCCCCCCAGAGTCACTAATTAGCCTTGCCCAAGTTCATTCCTCCCAAGCCTTGAGGACAAAACTCCTCAAAACTTGAGGAGCTCCCTCCAAACTCTTCAACACCTTCGGTTTCCATTTCCCCTATGCTTTTGTAGAGCCTGGGAGATTCTGGAGGCTGCACTCCAAAAAACTTAAAGTTTCCAAGCTCTGAACTTTTGCCCCAAGTTCTCTTGACCCAAACCTTCAAGACTTGCTTTCCAAATGCCCTGGATTGGAGAGGCCTGCTTGCAACCCAAACACTCCAAATCATTCCCTAGCGAGGCAGACAAAGGGCTCAGACCACAGACTGGGGTGATGGTGGTTTAAATTCAGCAACGCCTTCCCCCTCCCCTCCACGGACCCACCTGCCCACCCCGCCAGAAGTGACCCCACCCAGCGGCTAAGCAGCTGGACAACTTGGGAGCAGGCAGGGCAGCAGCAGGTGCAAAGGCGAGAGAGGAAGCGGGGAGGGATGGGACAGGATGGAGAGCAAAGAAATGGCCGGACGCCGACGCCGAGGACCAGAATCCTTCCCCTGAGCATCCCTTTCATGCAGCTTACCAGTGCCTGGTGTGACGCTTGGTCTACTGTGGCTACAGAACCAGATGTACTGGGCTCTAAGGCATCTAAGGAAAGGTCTATGTTTTCCTAGAGAGGACGGACAGAGGAGGAGCGATTAGTGGCCCATTTGGCTACAGATTATAGTTAAAGGCACCCAGAGAGAGAGTGAGAGAGAGATAATACAGGGATGGGGGAGAAGAGAAAAAGACGACGGTCAGTGCATTAGTTGGAAGACAATCTACAGGGCAGAGTCACGCCGGCAGCAGGGGTTTCCCTGGATACCCACCACCCTGTCCACACACCCTGGGGAAGAAAATTAAGTTTTTCAAAACTGCACACATTTTTGGCTGAAAAGAGCTTTATGCTCTGAAAAGAGTGAAGAGTAAGTTTTGGGGGCCATGCAGGGCAATGGGGGAGGGGGCATCCCTGGAAATATGTGCCTTTGGATCACAGAATCACAAGGATGGCAAAAGGCCATCTAGTCCAACCCCTTGCCATGGCACTAAAGCACCACCCAAAAGGTGTCACCCGACCTCTGTTTAAAGACCTCCAAAGAAGGAGAGTCCACCACCTCTGGAATAAGACAGTTCCACAGTCAAACAGCTCTGGCCGTCTGGCTAATTTTTAGGCGGATTCTCTTTTCTTGTCGTTTGAATCCACTAGTTTGTCTTCTAGGCTCTGGAGCATTCATCTTCTACAGGTATCCCTTCAGGTATTTAAAAATGGCTATTCTGTCATCTCTCCGTCTTCTCTTCTCCAGGCTAATCCTACCCAGTGCCCTAAGCTATCCTCACAGGGCTTGGTTTATGCCATCTTGGTCACCCTCCTCTGGACATGTTCCAGCTTGTCAATATCTTTCCTAAACTGTGGAAAGTTTCCAAAATTGGAGGGAGAGGGAGGGAGTGCCCACACCCCAGTTTAGCGCAGTTTGTGCCTCCTCCCCAAGGCAGAACCTGCAGCCTTGCCCACCACCTACAATCCCAGACACCCTGCAAATATTTTCCTTCTCTTCTTTTTTTAAAAAAGCACACACACACCCTCTCTCTCAAGAAACACTCAGGAAACTTCTTATCTCGTCTCAACCATCTTCTCATCCCTCCAACCCTTCTATCAAACTGCTCTTCAGGAAAGAGTTTAAATACATAAAGCGAAGACCCAGAGCTGTTTGAAAAAGTGGAATAGATCTCAGTTGTGCCTCAGTTTAAAAAAAAATTGGCATATTCAGACTGCAGGGTCTGGATTTCTGAAGCAAGGAGGTGGGTGGAATACATGATTAGGAACTGAAGGTGTTCTTCATGTTTTGCGTCTGAAATATATATGTGTGTTGTTTTTTTGCCTAGGAATCTTGCAATCAACAGGAATCTAGGAATCAACATTGCTATGGCTAATAGGGACCTGGCTCCTAACAGAAAGTAAGCAAGACCAGAAACAGGGCCTCATAAAGGGATGCCACGGGCAGCCTCCCCACTTCAGGGACGGTCATTCTGCAATGTGGAATGGGGCGTTTCAATGCAGCCAGTTTCAGTGTGGCACAGTTCTGATGGATAATTGTTAATTTTGTCAAGAAAATGCAATCGAAACCATTTCTGTTTGGTTGGGATTGCCTTGCAAAACTATTTGGGTAAGGGTTAGGGTTATTATCAATTATCAGTAGATATTACTGATATCCATGGATTTCGATCTGTTGTTGTTGTGTGCCTTCAAGTCATTCCAAACGTATGGGGTTTTCTTAGCAAGATTACGGTAATTAGCAGTTAGTATTATTGATATTCATGGATTTGGTTCTGTTGTTGCTGCTGCTGGTGGTGTTGTGTGATTTCAAGTCATTCCCAACTTGCGGGATTTCCTTAACAAGATTAGTTCAGAGGTCTTCCTCTGAGGTTGAAAGAGAAAGTAACTTCCCCAGGGTCACCCAATGGATTCCCATGGCTGAGCAGAGATCCGATCCCTGGTCTCCCTGAGTCCTACTTCAACATTCAAATCAGTAAACCAGGCTGTCTCCCCAAAAGATTTATCCAGAGGAGGTTTGCCTTTGCCTTCCTCTGAGGCTGAGAGAGTGTGATTTGCCCACGGTCACCCAGTGGGTTTCTAGGGCTAAGTAAGGTTTTGAACCCTGGAGTCCTAGTCCAACATTCAAACCACTGTAGCACACTGGCTCTTTGGATCCACACCAAATTTTAGGGGTGGCGAATGACTGAAATCCCCTCTGCAATCGACCCAGCCCATGAAAACCCCTGCTTTCTAGGAGATGGCAGATCAGAAACAACTAATTAGGGTTAATAAGGGGATCTAAAACAAGAGGTTCTCCCCCCTACGGGTTTCAATCAGTTGTACTCTATGAGGTCTCAAAATTAGAAGGCAGTGCAGAAAAGGGGTTAGCTGGGGGAGAGAATAGGGGTCCCTAGGCACCACCTGGACCCTCTCCTCTTCCATGTTGCTGCAGTAAGGAACCGACTCAGGCACTGCGGCTGCATCGGGGTGTGAATCACTACCAACAGGCCCCATCTTCCCAGCAGGCATCCGCACAGCATTCCCCCCCCCCCGTCCCCCAGACCATACCTCCTTGTATCGCTCCAGTTCCTGCACAAAAGTGCGCTCGTGGAAAAGTGTCTGCAGCCGCTCCTGGGCGTAGTTATGACACAACTCCTCAAACGTTGCCCCCCGGCTCTGGCCGGCCATCTCGGGGTTCTGGAACCCGGGGCTGTCCACAACCATCATGGAACATAGGGAGCGCTGGCTGGATTTCAGAGCCCTGGGAGGAAGGAGAGAGAGAGAAAGAGATGGGGGAGAACAGGGTGAGAGCTGGGACCCCTTCAATGTGGGAGAGAAATACTGGTTGGGTGAACTTGTAAGTATGAAGGAGCTGCTCAGGCCCTTCATTAGGAGGAACTTTCTGACAGTAAGAGCTGTTCAGCAGTGGAACGCACTCCCTCGGAGCGTGGTGGGGTCTCCTTCCTTGGAGGTCTTTAAACAGAGGCTGGATGGCCATCTGTCGGGGATGCTTTGATCGTGATTTCCTGCGTGACAGAATGGGGTTGGACTGGATGGCCCTCGTGGTCTCTTCCAACTCTACAATTCTATGATACTATGATACTCTAAGTCCCACCACTTCCAGAGGCATTCCTGATGGGGAGGTGAGATGGGGCCTTCTTAATGCCAGCCCCAGGTTTTGGAATTTCCTTCCTGGGGAACTACAATGGCCCTTTCTTTGCTTTTCTTCCAATGAAAGCCAATGGCTTTTTTAATTCCCCAGGCGGAGTGTGTGTTGTTAAAGAAAGGGCACGCGATAGGGCCTTGAACTGTTTTTAATCATACTATTTTAAAACTGGTTTTAATTAAAGTCAGAGCCCCGTTGGGGGTTCAGTTCCCAGACACCATGGATACCAGAAACTGTGGATAATAGCAGACCTGATTAAAATAAAGGGCTTCTGGGGGAAAACATACTATAAAGTTATGCTGGAGGACCTAGAAGATGCCTAGAGAGGATGCCTCTCTAGGCATTCTCTAGTACAACTCTATGGTATGTGTTCCCTAATTTGTGTCCTGCGGATAACTGAAACTGTGAATATTGGTTCCATAGACATGGGGGGGTCCAACTGTATCTTTAATTGTATGCTTTGCCCCCAATTTTCACCCCTGAGGGATGAAAAGTGATGTCACATCACTTCCACTCACCATTTACAGCTGTTTTTGGCTCTTGGGGGGGGTAATTCTTGGAGGAAGGGCAAACTACCACATTTGTGAGCATTTGGGGGGCCATTTAAGAGGGAAAACAGCCCAAAAATGCTAAGAAGATGAAGGTGTTTTGGGAGCATTGGGAACCACAAAAGTGGGGGTTCAGGGAGCACAGTTTCCCTAATCCTGTTTTAAGTGAACAAATGAAGGGGGACAAGAACCTCACCATCACATCACTGACTTTGTCCTAGTTAATGCAACCGAAATCCAGTATGTGGACTGGAGAGGGCAAATAAAACACACTCTGCATCCGTGGTTGTCTAATGCTGGCTGGGTGGTCCCCGCAGTGAGGGTCCCTCCTGCCCGCCCTGAGCTCTGATGAAGGAAAGCTGCACAGCAGGAACGGACAAGGTCTCTTTGGTGTCAAAGGCTTTCCCCATCATTAGCTCAGTGAATGCTCTCGGGGTCTGGGAAGGTTCAACGCACTGATAGAAGTCTGTTATGACGTTGGCAGGCAAGGAAGGAAGGAGGGAGAGTGAAGAAGAATCATGGAATGGAAAGCCTTCTAACACACCCCTCTTACTGTTAGAGCAATTGGGGGTTTAGATGGGGTAGAATTTCCTGCCTCTGAAACCCTTCTGTTTTTCTCATCTGAAGTCTCCCCATTTGCTCTTCCTATCCATTGAACTGCATGGTCATAAATATATTTTGTGTATCCAACTAGATTATTTGATCCAGGAAAGTTCCTAGGGGGTCATCAGTCACAGAAAGACTCCCCAATTCTTGGTCTCTACCATTCTGATTCCATTTCCAATTCCTTCACCTCTTCCTATTTAGGATGTAGGCTCTCCATGCTTAGGCAAATGCAAAAGCCATTAGCAAACATCTTCTCAGTTTGTAACCAGAAACTGCCTACCTTATCATAGAATCATAGAATTGTAGAGTTGGAAGAGACCACGAGGGCCATCCAATCCAACCGCCTGCCATGCAGGAATCACGATCAAAGCATCCCTGACAGATGACCTTGTTTGAGTCAGTTTCAGTTCAGGGATGCAAGGTGAGATTGGGGTACGCTTATCTGCTCCTCTGCCAAAAGAAGGCTGATTCCTATCAGTTGTAGCTTCCATATTTTTCCCAAAAAGGGCTGACACCCTGGGAAACTCTAATTCCCAACACTACCTGTTGAGGAGGGAGATCAGCAGCAGGAAAAGTTCCGCGTACAAGCCTGAGGCCAGGGCCTCTAAGCACTCCAAAGCAGACGCCTTCGGACCTGGAGGTTGAAAGACAGAGAAAAACATTAGCGAGGAAGCAAAGCACCACCCAAAAGTCCTCCTTTGGAAGAAGACAAATGGAACGGTGTGCCTCAAAAGAGCCCTGGACAAATCTATGGGGACTTCTAGGGGCAGAGAGCATTCCCAGGGGATTTCTTCCACTTAAGCCTACAGTTCGAGTTCAGATGAAAAGGAAGAATCCACACATTGCTAGCATGGCACATTATGGAAGTAGGCCCTACATGCAAGACACCTCCTTAGCGCTTTTAATATGAGAACCAGTCTAGGGGAAGCGTTTTCTTTGTTCATTTCTTGACTGATTAAAATATTCCTGTCCTGCCCTATATCTGAGGAGAAGCGCACAATAAAATCAATTTAGAACAACAGTTAACAATAGCAATACTTTTAAAAGACTAAAAATATACTAAATCATTTATCACTTCAAACCAGACCATTTAAAGCTAGTTAAAACAATTTAAAATAATGCCAACCATAGAATATGTGCAAACTGGATATAATTAACAGTTCGCTTTTCGTTTTATCCAAGATGGATTCTGCAGAGTGGAAATGTTGTTAATTGCCATCAAGTTGACTTCAGCTTATGGCAACCTCGTGAATGAGAGACCTCCAAGTCATCCTGTTAGCAATGGCCCTGCTCAGGTCAAGCAAACTCAGGGCAGCAGCATTGGCATCTTTGACTGAACGGAAAGGCAAATATATTTCCTTCAGTCCTCAGTTACTAATGTAAGACGGTTCCCCGTCCATTCCTCCCGCACCTGAGCCATCCGCCAACGCCATTTCTTCTGGTCCCTGGCGGAAGGAAGTGGACCTCTGCAGTGTCCCTTTGGGCTGATGCTTGAAGATGGCGGAGGAGAGCTCTTCCAAGGTGCAGCCCAGCAAGTAGGCCGCCTTCTGAGCCCATTCGTGGCGAGCAAATTGCTTCCTTCCAGCTGCAAAAAGGAGAGAGAGATAGAGAGAGAGGGGAAAAGAGTGTGGTGTCATTGCTGATCCAAGAATGGGAGTATCTAATTTGTGGTGGGGGGCAGCGGAGGAAGAGGAAATTTCATTAGGCAAGACACTGTACTTCCTCGGTCTCGGCAGTGGCAGGACCCCTCACGGCCGCCTGGCCTTGTCATTTCCCACAACGTGCAGAAATAAAGATGGGGGGGGGGGAATAGGGAGACCACGAGGTGGCAGGGAAACATAATGAAAATGTGTTTAAGGAATCTGATGAGAGAAGATGAGAGGTCAACAGCTTAATGCCTCTGCCAGGCTAATCATGGCAATGAGCCATTGCAAGGCGGTACGGTGGGGGGGGGGAGGAAAGGCAACCCTCTCTCTGTTGCGCCAGAAAAAGGCTGGGGGAGGGCGGGAGAGATGTCATAGAACCAAATGACAAAGAGGAAGTGGATTTGGGGTAGTGCGGGAAGGAGAGGCAATATGACTTGTCCCCGTTAAAGCATAGTGACGGTTTCCATTGGGATGCTCTGACCCACAAAATGGTGGCATTTCCCTCCCCCCAGCAAACCCTTTGATATGTGGGGTACACTAAGGAGCCACCAGCAGCCACACACCAGTAGCCCAGATGGGGAGGACCTTTTCCCACACCAGATGTCCCCACCACCCTGGTACCCCACTGGTTAAGGAAGATCTGGTGAGGAATAAGAGGAGGTAGGCCTTCAGAGGCAGAAACCCATTCTTGGGGTCACACAGAGAGGGCCCATTGCCAAAGGCCAATGAAAGGAGGGTGGAGACAAAGGCTGCTTCAGTTACTTCCCACAAGAGAGCCAGAGAAAAGTGTCCCACCCATCCCAGCCCCAGATGCTGGGGTGTCATGAAGGACCAGGTGGGGTCCAACAAGCAGAATCAAGCAAACTGTACCCCATAGAACCGGCAGCTTCAGCTCCAAGCAAAGAGAGACCATGAAAAACAAGGACTAGAAGGCAATCCAGAACACAGAGCAAATCCCAGTGAGCGACTGAATTTTATGCCCTCAACGGTTAGACCACACTTCTATTAGAAGGGGCTAGCCCAGGATCACAGCCTGGAAAATATTCTGGTGGGGCTTGGACTTAACAACACCCAGAATACTATTGAAAGTCCCAAAAACTATTTTTTGCAAGCTCTGCAGATCAGGGATGATGCTACGGGGGAGAGGGGTGAGCCAAAATGTGGCTATTGTCCCCACAAGTAAGAATTCTGTCTCCCCAATGACATTTTCCTTCACTTCCAAAATTCCCAGCACGGCAGAGAGGGAGACATCAAAAATCATTCACACCCAGAGCACTCATCTTTGCTTTGTTCTCATTCCCTTGGTAATTCTGCCTTTCCCCTTTCTCTGGATGCCTCACCACTACTCCTCATTGCTCAACGGGCGTTTTTAGTTATTGTAGTACCTGAGAATTGGGGATTGAAGGAAAACTTCACTGCGAGGGCAAATTCTTATTTGGGAGGGGGGGATTAATGCCTTCATGGAGGGGTGGGGCAATGTCTTCACCCCTGCTGCAGAGGATGTCTTCTGGGAAGGCTGTTTAAGGGTTCCTGGGAGAGGAAGCCCTCCCTCCTCAAAAGTGTAACAATGATCCCAAAAGGCCTCCCCACGTGGCTCCTGGCTTTAGTACGAAGAGGCCCCTCTCAGTCCAAAAGGGCTACAGCTCAATGGGAAAGCGACAACTTGGCATGCAGAAGTTCTGAGGTTCAACCAGGTGACAGGTACAGCTGAGAAAGACCCCTTACTCAAATCCAGGGACATTTCTAAACTGAGCTTTTATCACCCCCTCACCCTGTCTGGTTAATGCCAAGTATGGAGGACCCAGATAACAATGTCTTGCAGGTGTGCCCCCACCCCACCCCACCAATGTGTTCAAAAGCACTGGCAAAGGGCATGATGAACTCAAGACCCCTGACTCCATGCAAGTGCCTCTCCCCCCGAGCTAGCTCACAGCAGGGACACTACAAATGAAGACATGAATGCCACAAACATGGACATGAAGAAGTGGGGACCAGTGGTGGGGAGAAGACAGGCAGGGGGGAGAGAGAGAGAAAAGAGGTGGGTTTTGTTTAAGGAGGAGGGAGAGAGCCATACCTTCGTCGCCGTCTGTATTGCAAAGGGAGCAGCATGCACCATGCAAACACAAAAAAGAGGGAGTTAGAATGCAGCAGAGACATCGAAAGCTTCTCGCAGAGACCTGGGGTGGGAGAGGCACCACAGCCCCCTCACGCCAACACACAAAGACACATATGACAAACCAACACACTCAAAGTTGGGGTGGGCAGGAGAGTTCCTTGCTGAAGGTGTCCATGATCTGTGGGCAGGTGGGGTACAGATGGGAGGTTTCCCCCTGCTGTGGGTGGTGAATACGGCAGGTTTCACTGGAGGTGAGGTGGGGGAAGCAAGATTTACAGCTGGGGCCAAAGGTTTGGCTGAGATTTATAATTGCAAACCAAGAGGCAAAGCACGCTTGAAAAGCATTTGGGTGCGGTTTCTTTTCCCCTCTCAAAACAAGCAGAGATCTAAGCGCTGCTGAGGAATCACCGCAGGTTGTGGTGCTGGCTGGGGGATTCTGGGAGCTCTCATTCACAAAAGGAACTTTTCCAAGCATTGCAGGCATTTCCTAAAACCCTGATGGAATGAAAATGTTTGTACTTCCCAGCAGAAAGAGAGCAAGGAGGAGGGACCCATCTCCAGCTCCCAAGGGAGCAAATGCAAAACTCTAGGAGCTGCAACCAAGAAGGCCCGGTCTCCCTTCTACCCACCCAATGAGCCTGGGAAGCGGGTGGGACTCCCACAAAGATCTTCGAGCTCGGCAAGCTCGTATGGGGAAAGACAGCCTTCAGGTACCCTGAACCATTCAGATATCCTGGTGGCACGTTCTGCCACTCACAGGTGCTGAGCCTGTCATGGATAAAACTCACTCTCTTCTCCCTTACATACACAGTAATAAATCACTGCATACAGCCCTCTTCCAAAGAATGTTTTTGTCAGCAGCAAACAAGCACCTGCAAAACACACACAAATTGTCACTCACACATCCTCCCTACATGGCTTCCCCGGGAGCCCTGAACACTGGGGTTGGGCTGCCCTCTTCTGGCAGCACCGCAGTCAGACTTCAGGCACGGGGCGAGGAAGATGGAGGGACCATTTTCTATTTTTAAAATCAATGGGCCAGAAGTAGAGTAGTTCAAACGGGCCCTGCTCCATCTTCAGAGACAACCATCTTTGGGGATGGGATATGCTTCTCATGTATGTAGCAAAACCCTGCTACAGACAGTACGGAGTGACTGGTGGGTGTTCATAACACACACACACACCTTCTCCCCTTCATAAAACGGATACGACTTGAAGGTACGCAACAACAACAGCAACAATAAGGTATTTCAAACTGTACAGCTGCAAGCAGGGACCACCTCGTTTGCACTTTATCTTACAAAACCCCAGGAACTTTTCTGGCTGAGAAGAGGGGCAAAACACTCCACCTAATTAAATTCAATCCATAAGCTGTCCGGCCCACCTGACGTGAGGAGATGGAGGAGAAGCAGGCGGCGTGAGACTGGCCACCGAGCCAAGGTTGCCTCAGCTGGCACTAACGTTGGCAACCGTGTTGTGAATCCAGGAAGAAGCCACATTCACACCAAGGCTGAGGGAGCCCTCCACAAGCAAGCCCCGGGGGCCTATAGATTCCCACCCCACATGCCAGTGCGGGTTCGGTTTCATGACTCACTTGTGGGACAGGAAGACACGCTGGAGGGAAATGAGTCTCTTAAATGTTTACCAATTCCCTCTTTAATTCTGTTTCGACAGCCCCTCTGTTTATGCTGCTTTATGATGGATATTATGCCATCTCATTAATTCACTCACTGATTTGTGTTTTATTGACTGCAGGCCTCTTCAAGGACCACTGAACAGCAGAAAAATGGCATATATACACCAGCATCTGTACCTATGTCAGCAGTATAGGTTTAGAATCTATAGGCATAGAGTTTATATCTACCTCCAACCTATAGTGCAATAGATAATATATTGCTGTCTTCAACAGATAATATATTCTGCCTTCAAGTCTACTCCAACTTATGGTGACTCTATCATGGGGTTTTCTTGGAAAGATTTATTCACAAGAAGTTTGCAATTGGGTTCCTCTTGGGCTGAAAGAGTATGACTGAGCTAACAGGTTTCCACGGCAGAGCGAGGATTTGAACCCTGGAGTTCTAGTCCAACCCTCAAACCTTTAGACCATGCTGGCTTCCAACGCCTCCAAGTCAACTCTGACTTAGAGTAACCTTATTCTATGGATTTCTTAGCCAGGTTTCCTGATAGATTTGCCACTGCCTTCCTCTGAGGCTGAGAGAGTGGGACCCAGTGGGTTTCCATGGCTGAGCAGAGCGGATTTGAACCCTGTCCTCCCAGCGTCCTAGACTAACACTCAAAGTACTACATCATGCCGGCTCAAAGAGAATACCTAACATATTATCTATATAAATCTCTCTCATTCTCTCCCTCTCTCTCACACACACAAAGACACACCTATAGCCTTCTGCCTATCTTCTCGTGCACAAATCATCCAATTCTACTAGGCGGTTGTGTGTGGGGATGTGTGACTCCAGAGCAAGGGCAGGGAAGTTACCGCCCTCCAGATGGGGATGGACTACAACTCCCATCAGCCCCAGCCAGAGCAGCCAGAATAAATACTATGAAATGTGATTATAATATCCAGGAATATGTAGGGATGAAAGACTCGTAGGTGAAGCCTGAGCCTACTAATGTGGGAACTGGACTCAGGGAGAAGTCGTCTTAATTTGAGGGGTGGAGATCATCACTCCATAAGTGACACTCTCTGAAGCTGCCCCACCTTCCAAAGAGCCCCCTTACCCTGCTAAGCCAGGTCCCAACCCCACAGAGGGGGAGAGAGGGGAGGGAAGGAAGGAAGCTGCTCTGGTGGAGCCCCAAATCAGCTCTGCTCCTTACCTTTGGTGGCACCCGCTGCCCCCAAGTGATAAATGGCCCCCAGGACGAGCCAAAAGGCCTTCTGCTCCTCGCTGGAGATGCCCATCACTTTCATGGCCGCCTGGAGCTTGCTGAACTGCTGGCCCGCCTTCTGCTTCTCCTCCGGCTGCGGCCAAAAGGGGAAGGAAATAAATAATATGACCTGAGTTTTTAAAACACCAGAATGACTTTTTACTGCAGCTCAATAAACCCCACTTGCGGAAGGGCCAAGAGGGTTGTACACTCTCTCAATCTCTCTGTGCAGGCCTGGCACAGAGGCTAAGAGGACCCACATCCTACTCCTCACAGCCCCATTGCCCTCCCTCCACCCCTCACTCACAACTGAAGGAAGGAGCCGGGTAAGCTGTGAATTAAAAAGCAGTACAAAGTTTTCTCCTTAGGCCTTCACTTCCTTCTCTGCACCCCCTAGCATTGCAATCCTTTTATTTCCCAGACCTGGCTGAATGGAGGTCTTCTGCTGTACCCCCGGTCAGGGGGAAAAGAAAAACTCCAGCCCTCCCATGGCGTGGGTTACCTTTGACAGGGGCACAATCCCAAAGATGTTGTTTTCGGCCAAGTGGTTGAAATGGAGCTCCGTCCTGGGAAGCAGAGAGGAAGAAGAGGAAAAGGAGGTGTCACAGAACACAGACTGATACGGAAAAGCCGACTTAGCCCTTGGGCTCCATGGAAGGACACTTGCCCTTGGACCAAACCAAGTCAAAGGCTAACACACACACACAAACTGAGCTGCGGGGGGTGGGTCTTAAGTGGCTCCATCATCAGGGTCATTGGCTTGTAAGCAGGGAGGGCAGCTGTCCTTCACTCATGGGCTCAGAGGCACTCTCAGCATTCCAGGGAAAAGATACAGTTGGACCCCCATATCCACAGACTTACCATGGATACCAGAAACCGTGGATAACAGCAAACCCTGTTAAAATAATGAGACTTCCGGTTTAAAATACCACAGAGTTGCACTGGAGGATCTAGAGAGGATGTCTCTCTAGGCATTTTTTTTTTTTTAGGAATCCTCTATGGTATGTGTTCCTGTTTTGTGTCCCACAGACAATTGAAATTGTGGATAGCGGTTCTGCAGATATGGGGGTCCGACTGCATAAAGCAAAGCCCTCCACTCAGGCCAGCCCTGGCGGGGCAAACAGAACAGGGAAGCAGGGCTATAGAAGACACCTCTCCACCCCACCCCCTCACCCCCGCCTGCCTTTTTTCTGCCCCAGTTGAAATTTTGAACCTCAAACCAGGTAGCCTTAACAAGGACGGCCCCCACTTGGACCGTTTTCAGCATCCTTACCTGAGGGCACTGTCTGGACAGGCCAGCAGGTAGTAGAAGACATTGAAGGTAGCTTCGTTTGCAGGGCGCTTGGCGACCCGGAGTTTCTCCAGCAGCATCGTCTGAGAAATGTAACAAAAAGAAGGTGCTTGGCACAGAGACCACCTGCCACTCACCAAGTGAACTGTATAGATACAGACCAAACTTCTTTCCGTGTCCCTTTTCATTATGTTATGATGGGATGTAGGTTTTTTATAGTCTAGGTTATGTGGTACCTTGGGCAGATCAAACCTCTCTAGGAATGGGCACAATTGGGTTGTTGTTGCTGTTGTGTGTCTTCAAGTCATTTCTTATTTATGGAGACCCTAAGGTGAACCTATCTTGGGGGGGTTTGCCATGGCCTTCATCCAAGGCTGAGAGAGTGTGGCTTGGCCAAGGTTACCCAGCGAGCTTCCACAGCCAAGCAGTGCACTAGTTTCAATTGTGCAAATGCACTCCTGGCCACTGCTGAAACCTGGGCTTCTAGGCTCAGGGTTGAATCCGGGAGTACCCCCAAACTGCAAACCTTCAGGGGGAGAGTAACCCCATCTTTTTCTTTTTCTGTGTTTGTTTATTCTTTGGCATTAAGGCCAAAATGTGCAGCCCTCAGAGGGTCTCGGGGGCAGAAACCTGGCCTACAGATCTGCCGCCAAGGCACCCACCCCTCACACAGAAGATTGACACACTCAACACACACACATCTATGCTCCTCACCTGTACAGAAGCAGACGCCACCTGCCCGGCCTGGTCGAAGTCCAGCGAGATGATCTGGGAGAAGCGGGTGGCATTGGCGTTCAAGCTGGTGCTACTGTTGCCAAAGGCTTCCAGGACGGTGTAGAGGGCCTGCCATTTCTCCACTGCCAAGGCACAAGCAAGGAAAGGCATGCAAGGGATAGAGCAAGTGGTTGCAGGCCTGCGCATGTGCAGACACAAAAACACACAGAAATGGCCTGCAGAGCAAGTGTGCACCCCCGCTAGTCCTATCTAGGGTCAAGAGGGATGCTCATCACCTCGTACCCAAATCTCTCTCCTAGGTGCTTTCTCTCACACATACACACACACACACACACACACACACACACAGCTATGCCTGAACAGTGAAGGCTGTTCGGTGTGCAAAACAGCTGGGCAATTAGCATGTCTATGCGCTGGGATGAATCCTGCAAAGGAACATGGTCAAATCCAGACCAAGTCATCCACTGAGAAGAAAGAGAGGATGCTAGAGGCTGGAGAGACAGGTGAGGAGGGAAGGTGGGGTTGTGGGGAGGCGGTTAGAAAATCCAAGAGAAAGTGGACACAGGGTTTCTTCAAAGGAAAGCAAGTGGCACAGCACTCGTGGTGGGCGTGAGAAGGGGAGTGGAGAGACCTGGGGTTCCTGGGTACTTTTACTGCGATCGACTTTCCTCATCTTTTCCCTTAAACCTTTTTCATTGAAACTTTCAACATATACATTGAAAATGAATATAACAAACAGATATACTTGCATGCATAAACACACATAATCTCACCAACGAATGTAAACCCACATGACTAATCTTACCAACAAAACAGTTTTGATTTCCAGCTTTCCCTTCCTTGGCTTCTGTTGCAAACTGAATTCAACTTCCACGTAACAACTAAACGCCTTGCACCCACCTGAGAAGACCTTCCCGGAGCTGCCGGCCACCGTGGCCAAGTACTGCACCAAGTGCTGGCAGTTGGTGGTCTTGCCGCTGCCGCTGCTGCCCAACAGGATGATGGATTGGTCCTGGCGGCTCATCAGCATGTTCCGGTAGGCGGCCTGGGCCACGGCGTAGATGTGGGGTGAGGTGTCCTCCTTCCGACAGCCCTTGAACATGTGCATCACCTGGGGGAAGTGGTGCCATTAGCAGGAGAGAAACCCAAGGAGGGAAGAGGACTGGCTGCTCATGTGGAACATTTTGGATTTTGAAGTCTTTCAGATTATAGAATTCCAGATAAGGGAGATTATATTTATATAATATAATAATTAGCTCATTTTTCACAACTCCATTGAAAAAAATAACTTGATGTTCTGCTTTTTACATTTTCATTGACTTTTTGGCAGAGGGCACAGAGCCACAGAATGAGAAGGGACACCCAAGGGCCATCTAGTCCAACCCTCTGCTCGTGCTAAAGCATCCCTGTGACGGGGAGAGATCCAACCTCTGTTTCACCACCTGCACTGGAGAAGGTTCCACTACCTGGCCTAAGCCTTGAATCATTCCTATCAGAGAGTCACCAAATATGCTCTTTAAAAGTAACTTTTAAAAAGGTGCCAAACAGCATCACTTGTTGCATTGATAAAGTAATTTTTAAGGAGAAACAAGTATTGTATAAATCTGGTGCCCCCCCGCCATCACTCTAGGCATCTGGAAGACCACAGTCAGGCTGGAGGTAGCCTCTCTAAGCATCGGGAAATCCTCCAGCACAACTCTATGGTATTCTATGGTGGTCTGCTATTATACATGACTTAATAGTTTAATTACTTTCGACTGTTTGTCTTCCCGCCCCACCTACCCCATTTCCATGCTGGTTAACACTGACCTTCTCAGAGTACATTGATGGAGAGCTGAGAGGGTTGATGACGACCATGTTGGGGCCGGCATAGGTGTGGATGAGGTTCCCGCCGTAACGCTGGCGTAGCGTGTGCAAGACGCTGGATTCGTTGAGGTAGACCAGGCTGGCCAGGTCTTCCACACGGTCGCATGACGGAGGATTGGCCTGGGGGGGGGGGAGAGAGAGAGAAGGGAAGGGAAGGGTCAGCTTGGAAAGAACCGGGAAGAAACCCAACCTCTCTGCCAGGACGCAGCTGGCTTTGCACAACTCCAACCTTCTCCACATCGTCTTCGTCCACCTCCAGCACGGCTCCATCATAGTCCAGTTTCACCTTGACTTTTCCCTCGGGCAGGAGCCCGGAGGCAGCAGCATCTGTCTTCAGCTGGCTTGCTGTGGGGAAGAACAGGACACGAAGGAGGAGGCACATAGTTCAGTTGTACAAAAGATCTGGAGCGTCATGCATCCAAACTCAGAGCCAAAGCCATGCCGCCACCTAGCGGCCCAGCCAAAGACCAAAGGGGGTGTAGCTCTCAAAACATCCAGGGCATGGAAGTCCGGATCGGAAATGATAATTCCATTTTATTGCAGGAGAAGAAAAATACAGAACAGGTGGCATAGAATCATAGAGTTGGAAGGGACCCCAAGGGCCATCCAGTCCAACCCCCTGAAAGAAGGCTGTAGCATAAGCTGCGTCTCATGAAGTAGACCCAAGTCCACCAAAGCTTACGGTACCAACTTCCCTCTCTCCATTTGTCTTAAAGGTGTGACACAATCCCTTTGCATAATGATCTGGAATGTTCCCCACATACCCCCAGAGAAGAAGGGAGAAGACCACCCCACCCGTGACCCCACACCTCCCCTGCTTCCCCCAGATCACGTACCTAAGGAGAACCCCTCCTTGTGGACCAGCCAGACTTTGTCCGTCTCATACCAGGCCTCTTCTGCTGCTATTTGTTCCTCCGTCTTGGCCTGCCGTGTGTGTTGGGGGTGGAGGGGGAGAGAACAAGAAGGGAGATGTCAATGAGCCCACCCCTCACGTTGACACCATCTCTCTTATAGGAAGAATTCAGGCCCTTCTCTGGCTTGACACCCATGTCTTGGGGGAGCAGGACGGTTTCCCCAAGGAGCAACTGATGCCTTGCTCGGATCGCGCCCCGGTCTCTCAGCCTTCTCTTTCTCTCTTGCATACACACACACACCCGATAGAGAGAGTATCTTGAACTTGTACCATGACCCTTCCTCTCTCAGATAGGTCACTTTACCACCGCACTCCAAGCCTGTCCAAGCCAGCTGCGCTTCAGCTTCAGGGAGCAGATGGGTGAACGGGTGGGTGTCCGTGCCCCTTCCCAAAAGAAAACAAAAGGATTCCACAAACAGAGAGGTGAGCATGCAGGTCTGCTTCCCCACATCACCAGACCACCAGCACATCTGTGCAGAGATGCAGACGGCAGATGGGCCTTGGAGAACAAAAGGCAGAGCATGCAAAGCCTTTGGCCTTAACCGAGCCCTGCCTGTCTGCATGGCACTCAGTGGTGGCACTGAACTGTCACCCCCAAATAGTTGGGGATGATAGAGGTTGCCATCCATCCCTCCTGGAGGGCTCCAGGCTTGGGAAAGGGCTAGCTTAAATTTAGCAGGATGAAAAGGAGAACGCAGATCAGGGGGTTCCCCTGAACCAGAAATCTCAAGGGTTCTCATCACAGAGGCTGTGCTCCCAAACGCCCGTAAGGATCAGCTCTGTCCACAGCCATCACCAGCCCCATGGCAGGTCGGGAGAACCAAAATCTGGTTGGCAAGCTCCAAGGAGAAAAGGGAGGGGTAGAGGGGTGTATTTTGTCCTTGTTGGACTGCTGAACAGGGGTGTAAGACTCAGCCTTAGAGCTGGCTGGGTAGCTATTGGCAGGGACCCTTTGTTCAGTCTATTGCAAGGACAAAAAAATAGTCACAACTGGCCTGCTTACTGTCCGTGAAGTCAAAACCTGGAAATGCAATTTTAGGGGAACCAAACTCCCAGAATCCTTCAACCAGTGTGGCTACTGGCCATGCTGACTGGAGGATTCTGGGAACTACTGTCCCGAAAAGGCCATTTTTTGGGATAAGGAAGGGAAGTACCGTCTGATCCCCATATCTGTGGCAGTTCAGTTCCTGGACTTACCATGGACACCACAAACCACGGATAACAGTGAACCCTATTGAAATAAAGGACTTCTGATAAAAGCAAAACATAGAGTTGTATTGGAGGACCTGGAAGACACCTAGAGAGGATGCCTCTAGGCATCTTCCACTGTGACTCTATGGTTTGTGTCTCTATTTTTTGTCCCACAGGTAACTGAAATGGCAGATATGGGGGTCTGACCGTAATCATATCTAAACTCCCATACATACAAACACATCTTCCTTCTGATTCCTACTAAGGGCATCATCTTATTTAAAGGAAACAACCCTTGTGACAAAACACAAACATACCGTACATATACGCATCCAAACTGCATTTGTACACCCCACGTGCCATCCCACCCTCCTGTCCCCAGCCACCAACAAGCAAGCAAGCTGTGAATGGAGCAGCCAAACCTGTGGCCAAGGGACTGAGGGACAGCAGAAGCCAAAGCAAAAGCGGCTGTCAGGGCCTCGTTCGGCTGACCCTGGGAGACTCAAGCAGAAGGGAAGCCACATGGGCCATGTTAAATCTCTCCGGTCTGCAGGCCAAGCGCAGAGCATCACCTCTACCCTGCAAAGAATGCTCTGGCTCTCATAGAATCATAGAATTGCAGAGCTGGAAGAGACCACGAGGGCCATCCAGTCCAACCCCCTGCCACGCAAATTCCCAAATCTGGGAAGCTCAGTGTTTCTCACAGCCCCATTGGGGAGCGAAGGCACAGAGAAAGGAAGAGCCTGCTGGTCAGCATACACACAGGTTCCTGAGACACAGCTCAGGTCAGCCATGGGGACTGGCCAGTAAAAATATAATGGAAGCTGTGGAAACAAACCTCATAACATCTCCTTGCCCTTCCCACCAGAGGGCTATCGCTAAGCCCAGGCTGGGCACAGGAACGACTAGCCTAGCTTGTAATAAATACTGACCATAATAAACTTATATTGGTGTGTGGGGTGATTGCTTGCCAAATTCTGAGGGGGGTGAATCCTCCGCTGAGGCTAGAATGATTACGGATCCCGAGAGACACCCCACTTCCCCCTCGCTTTTGGGTGCTGAAATTCAATGTCCTTTCAGGTTTTTCCTCAGCTAGCAGCACATTTTTGGTAAGGCCAGCAAATGGCTTAGGGATGAGACATGGACATGCCTGCAACACCCTCCCCTCTCCTTCTCCCCAACCCAGGTTTTGGCCCTTTTCCCCCTCCGGCAGAGTTTGAAGCAAGATGGAAAGGGAGGACGGGGCCTCCAAACACCAAAGGTGAAGAAAGCCTTACACTCCAGCAAGCGGCGCGAGCACACACACCAGCCCAGAGGCAGACAGGAGATGGAGGGAGATCCGGCCCGCTGGGGTACAGTACCTGGCTTAGGGCAGCCGCAGGGGTGGCAGGCTCCGGCTGAGGCAGCAAGGTGAAAGGAAAGAAAAAGAGAGAGGTGAGCAGCGAGGCTGAGAGATAGGCAACAAAAGAGTTTGTGTGTTACACACACACACACACCTGTGAGAGAAGAGCAACAGCAGTCAGAGAAAGACAGACAGCAAAATTCAGCAATGTCTTCTGCAGCCTCTAGATGAGTTTTTTAGTCAGAGATGTGTTCCCTCCGCAGCTGTAGGGATCAGCCAAGCCCACATTTCCCACACCCGAGGCCCTGGCGGTGTAGAACCACGGGCACCAAAAGTATTGTGGTAGAACTGGGCACCCAAGCGGAATTGTCATGCCAAACGCTCATCTGTTTACTGGTCTGACCAGCAAAAAGTACACATTGGTGGGTAGCCAGTCCTGGGAGGTCTCTAAAGCCAATAAAACTTCCATGCCAAGAAGACTTCCAACCTGAACTGATGAAATATGTGGAGGGTTTAGGAGGGGGGGAAGTGGAGATGGTTTAAAGAGCCTTAGCCAGTTTATAGCTACGCCATTTTCTAGAGGCTGAATTTTTTGAAACCAAAAGTTGGCAAACCTTGCTCTGAGAGAGAAAGGGGGACAAACAGGAGACAGAGAGCCATCAACCGTGGCCAGGAGATTACTTCTTCTTGGCTTAGGCTCCAGCTCCTCTGAGCCAACTGGCTCCTTCAGAGTGCCGTTAGGCTAGCTTGTGGAAATGTACAACCCAGGTCCTGGACCTAGCCTTTTCCAACCTCCTTCCACCAGCTCAGAGCCTGAGCAGAGTCAGAGATTGTGTGAACCTTGTTGGATCTGACCTACAAGGAAGGGTGCTGCACAGGTTGTGGATGCAGTTGTGGGTACTGTCATAGCATCTGAAGGAAACCTGAAGCTGCCTGCCTATAGCACAGAGAGATAAAGAAACTCCCCAGTCTGGCCCACAAGCCTCTCTTGCTGCTCTTATCTCCAATCAGAGATAAGAAGCTATTTGAAGCTTGGAAAGCGGTTGTATCAAACTGAGCTCTGGTTTACAGCCGAACTGTCAATGACAGGTCCTGAGAATACAAGAGGTACCCTGGCCTAGTTCTAACTCTCAAACTCTCCAATTCAGCCCGTCCAAAGCCCACAGCCCCACTCAGGAGTTAAATTTGGGTGAGGAGGAACATCTCCATTCCCTGAGGCCAAAAATGGAATTATTGCTTTATTTATTCATTAGAAGTATTTATAAATTGATTTTTCTTCCCAGCAGGGCAGGGAAAAAACTACGCACAATACAATCACAACATCGAAACAAAAACAGATTGGAAACATTATTTAAAAACAGACTCCAAGCAGTTTTCAAAGCTAAATACATGAGAAAATAACATTGTTTTGACTGCCTGTTAAAAGCTTAGTAGCTGGAGAATCACAAATAAAGAAGTAATATTTTCAAACCAGGTTTGTCGTTGTCTTAAATCAAAGTTACCACCTTTGGAATCTTGAAGTCACAAAAGCCTTAAGCTGCATTTATACTGAGATGACTAGAAAATTGACATGCTTAGGATTCAATGTGGGGTAACCAGAAATGTTGCAGGATAAAGAAAATTTCCAGGACTGATCTAAGCACAAAGGGACACAGGCTACTGTCCCCTCCGGCTTTTCACTTTCCCTGGCTCCTCAAGGAAAAGAAACCAATGCACATTTGGAAAATATGTGTGCAATTAGGAAACAACTCCCAGATGCAACAGGTTTGAGCCATTTGCTTCATTTCAGGCAAACCTTCCTGTTTTCTGAAGTGCACAAAATTTGAGGTGAACATTCGAAATTGGAACCTATGGATCTTTTAAGTCACAACAGGAATCCAGGAACATATGCCCCGTGGATATCGGGGGGACCTGTGTTTCAGTTAATAAATAAACAACCAAAAGATTCTTAAATTTTGCAGAAGGCAGAATGGAAAATCTTGTCCCTTGCCTATGACCATTGAGATAGGTACCGTCTGTTCCTCTGGGCAACGGGAACGATTTTCATTTTCATTTCCAGCCAACTCTGCTCTGAGTACTGGTGAACAGCAGCAATATCAGGTAGAGCAGAAAGGAAGCAGAGGCCAATTTTCACCACTACCAAAGATCCCGACACCTTACATACACTGCAGCTCACTCAAGCAAAGAGCCGGGGAGGGAGAAATGGGCTGGGGGGGGGGCATCCATTGCTGTCCCTCTTCCAAGAGGCAGTAGCAGAAGTCTGCATCCTTCTCAGGTCACAAGGCAATCACACTTCAGTCACACAAACATGCCTTCCAGCTACTTATCTGGTGTGTCACTGGCTTTTGCCAAAGCTTCCCCACCAAACACTGAGCACAGCCTCCTCCTTCCACACCCAAGCAGGCCCGTCCAGTACCTGCAGCTCAAGACACACCTGTTGGACCAGGCCCTCTCCAGGGGTCAAGGAAGGCTTCTCCAGTGGCTTTGCAGGCTGGGGCTTCTCCTTTGCAAAAGCCAAGATGACAGAGGTCACAATGATGTTTTGAAAACCCAACAATGCATGGACACACACACAGAGCCCCAAAACACACAATATTGTTCATGTGCCACAGGAGTAGAGCAGAGCGGAAGTCAAGATGAAGAAAGATGTAATGTTTTCAGAGACCTTGAGACCATTCTGGTCACCCCAAACCTTTGCCTGCTTCCTTAGGGTCAAACAAAGGGCCAGGGGGGTGTAATTGTTCCAGAAATTATCACCATTTTTATCACCATTATCTTTCCCCATAATCCACAATCCTTGGAACAGTTTTGCACAGTGTAACAGGGAAAGTCTCCTTTTTAAAAAAACAAATGGATTAATTGATGGATAAATATGGAAATATAGATTTGTACAGGGCTTTTAACAATAAGCAAAGATGGGCCATCTTTCTGAAACGTTGTGGGGAGAGAGGCAACAGAGACCAACATTTGATTTGCCAGGGTTGTCAGTGTGGTGTAGTGGTTAGATGCTGGATTGTGTTGGACTGGGGCTCTGGGAAACTAGGTTTCAAATCCCCTCTTAGCTATGGTAACTAAGGGCAAATCCCACTCCTCTCTGTCTCATAAGGCAATGGCAACCCTCACGAAGAAATATTGAGAGCTGGTGTGGTCTACCGGATTGAGTTTTGGTCTCTGGGTTCAAATCCTTGCTCAACCACAGAAAGCCACTGGGTGGGTGACTTTGGGCAAGTCATGCTCTCTTGGTCTCAGAGAAAGGCAAACTTCTGCTAGAGAAACATGGGCAAGAAAACCCAAAGAGGGGGTCGCCATCAGCCAGATTGGGCTTAAAGACACATCACGCCACAATTGTCTGACTCTCATTTCAGAGGCAAAGGCAAAAGGTTTATACAGTCAACCCTCAACTTTCGCAGGGGTTGGGGTGCAGCAGCCCTGCAAAAGTGGGAAAAGTGCAAATATAGACCCATTACTACTACTACTACTATTATTATTATTACCACCTAAGATAACACTTCTCTAGGCATTTGAAGGCCCTCCAGTGTGATTCTATGGTCAACTTCTGGCAGAAGTTGACCACAGAATTGTGCTGGAGGACCTACAAAAGCCTAGAGAGAACATATTAAACACATCCACAAATAATCAAATCATTGAATGCTTAACCCACAAATGTAGAGGGATGGCTGTATTTTCTCACATTTACATCCATATTCACCCCTTATTAATCAAACATACTACACCACACAGCGTTAGTCCCTCCCAGCATTTCAGCAAAACCAAATCAAGCTGCTCTAGATCCCTTTACTCTCATGGAGCTCAAAGGGAATGTGGCAAATTATACAGGGAGTGTGTGTGTGGGGGGGGTGTTGTGTTATAAGATGGGAGTTGGGGAGGGAATGCAGCCTTGTTAGTCCCCATATTCCAAAGTTTGTACCAGTTCTTGCACCAAGGAGCTTCTCTGCCCCAGTTTCATGGGGTAATTGTATAAAAATGGAACACATCACAACCTACAACACTGGAGCAGTGGGGGTGGAGGAGGCTTCCCAAATCGAATTCTGCAACCTGAACGGGCTATGGAAAGTGTGCATTGCATTGCAGTACGACATAATCTGCTTTGGAGTCCCACAGGGAAGGCCAAAAAATATCTGTACCAACCTAAGGCCACAGGGATGGCCTTAGCATTGAGCAAGCTGTGTTAAGCAATACACTTACAGTGTCATGAAAGGGCAGGAAATTGTCGGTTATTTGATTTATCGTTATTGGAGTTTTACTACCACAGGAGAGAGGCACTCGGAAGATTTTCTGCTTTGTGTTTCAAAAGAATTTAGCCAACTTGCCAATATGAACCTCAGGGCAAGAGAGTGAAGTTGCAACATTTGCTGCATTTTCCTTATCTTTGGGCTCAATGTCTTCTGACCCATTTTATTTTTTATTTTCTCAGGGAGCCTAGAATTCTCATACTCCTTTCACAAGGTCACAGAAGTATAGTTCTTGGGAAGCAGAAAATTTGGTAGAATACTTACTTCACTGCTGAAACTGTTCCAGCAAAAAGACAAAATGGCAGACGCTGGTACTAGCTTAGGTAGAGAGAGCTGGGGTGGGGATCATGCAGCCTTCCAGGTGTTGGTGGACTGCAATTCCCAGCACTCTTCACCCTTGCCTATGCTGGCTAGGACCTGCTGGGATATGCAGTCCAAGGCTACACGATTCCCTGTCCCAGAGGAGAAGTACACACATAGGCAGGCACCAATTTAGCATGACTGAATTAGCTCACACCCGCAACACACACAGAACGAACCCTCAAGCCTTCGATTAATGCTCACAACCCATCACAACCTGCCACTCTCCATGCTGGGATGCTGGCCTCGTGTGCTTGCCAACCAGTCACCTCATGCACTACTACCTTCTCCGTGGAAGCCTTTGGGTTTGGTGCTGCTGGCTGAGCTGGCTCTACCGAGCACCCCTGTGGCTCCCCACCATTTCTGGACGCTGCGGCTTTCCCATCCACGAGTGGCGGGGGGCTCTTGGTGCTCTTTGGGGGGTTGGCCTCTTCTTTCCTCTCAGACAGCCTGGATCGGGGCCGGTGCTCTTTGCTTTTGGCTCTTGACATCAGGCTTTTCAGTCCTGCCGAGAGGTCGTCCTTGGGGGCCGCCGGCTTGGTCTCCGGCTTCGAAGAAGCTGAGGGTGGCCGAGGGGGAGGAGAAAGCGCCCTGGCCGGCAGGGAGGGGGCCTTGGAGGGCAGCTTCTCGTCCTTTTTGCCCGGCTCCGGGGACTTGGCATCTCCAGACTCCTCCCCCGGCAGCACTTTACGCACCACCTTGCGCACCACCCTCACCACCCTCTTGCGGGAGAGGCCCTGGCCATCATCGCCACCCGGGGGCTCCGACTGAGCACCTTGGGACCCCTCCAGGCTGTTCATGGCTTGGTCGGAGGCGGTGGCGTCCCCGTTGAGCAGCGGCTCCGGGCTCTTCACCCTCCCGGGGCGCTCTGGGGGGTCTGGGCTGCACAGATTCCGGGGTTCCTCCTTTCCTGCACTTGGGGGATCCAACTACAGTCACAGATAGGTGGAGAGGTCACAAGAAGGCAGTGGTCTGTGCACACCCGCCACACACACACACACACACACCCCAAAACTATTATTGATATCCCAACACTTTTCCCCATAGTGGCACTCAAGGTGGTTTACAAATTACTAAAGCAGTAGAAATTTTTAAAAACTCAGTTCAGACAAAGAGGTGGAACCTAGATGCACACACTGGAGGACCAGGCCTGTCCTCCCCATATACACACCCTTGTCCAGGACCTGTGATTGGATAACAATGGAGTTAGTAGGCACCCCAGGCTTCCCAGCCCAGCCATGGTAAGGTATCTTTGCCCTCACCCACAGCAAGAATAGCCCCCACCGCAAAAGAGTTAGTCTGGCTCCAGACATGCAAACGAGGCCAGGAGAAATTTGTGCTCCAGGCAGAAAGACCCTCCCTGCATCATTACTTTTGGGAAGAGGACCTGCCTCACAGCCTCACCTCTCAGCATCACGGTTCTGTGATCACTTTCGATGGGCCTTTTTGCCTTCGCCTGAGGTGGTCTGAAAGACCCTATCTCCCTCCATATGAGCCTGCCCAAGCCCTGAGATCCTCAGAAGAGGCCCTTCTCTCAGTCCCACCCTCTGACCTGCAAATAACAACTCCTCTTTCTCCTTGCAGATGAAGAGGAGCTGTTACATGGCACCCTAACATCTCTCCCAGGAAGGACCCATTTGAGTAGAGTTTCCTCCCCACAGATGGAGCAGAGAGCTACTAGCCCCTTGGCTGGGAAAAGGCAGGGTATAAATAAATATAAATAAGTTCCACCTAAACATTAGGAAGAACTTCTTGACTATAAGAGCTGTCAGAAAGTGGGACAGGTAGCCTTCACTGGACCTTCATGGGAGGTCTTTAAAGAGAGACTGGAGAGCTGTTTTCATGGGTGCTTGAATTGTTGTGCATTCCTGCATGGCAGTGGGTTGGACTATGTGGCTCTTGGAGTCCTTTCCATCCCTAAGATTCTTTAAATAGAATAATAATAAGGCTCCAAAAAAAATTCACCTCTTAGTGTGATGACATGAGGTGCCACAGCCAGTTTTTTTCAAGTACAACTGGGAACAAAATATAGCTGGAAAACCCATTTTCTGCTAGGAAGCTTAGTGGGCTGGTTGAGAGTCACTCTCTTTCTCTCTCAACCGTACCTACCTCACAGGGTTGCCGTGAGGATAAAATCAGGGACTGCTGAGAACCACATACACTCTTCCTAAGTTTCGGGATATAAAAATGTGTTTTAAAAAAGAGCCTAATTATCTCCTCCAAAAGCAAAGTGTTCCAAAGAGGCGGCACTCCATGTAGAAGTAATAACAAAGGAACAAAAGTTTTCTTTTTAAAAAAAATGTTCAGGAGAGCAGACACCGGATCATCACCACCGAGGGACGGATGCGGGGGGGATTAATTAGTGGTACAAATCAGGAGACAACAGTGCTCCACTCTCTACCCCCCCCCCCTTGGGCAGCTAAATTTCAAGCCCTGAAAGAAGAGATTGTACCCAGGCTCAAACTGCAACAATGGGGAAAGGACAAGAAAAAGGCAGAGCGGGGAGAGATAAAACATCATGGCAACCAGGGGGAGGCACAGCTCAGAGCCGGACACAAGCTCCAAGCCTCCTCCACAGTGAAGGTGGAGGCTCCAGCTACTCAGGCTGCCTGAGGACACTTTCCTCTTTATTCCTGCCGGGTCCTTTGTCCCCAAAGTAGGCCAGAACCACCACGGAGGGGTGGGTGGGCTCTTCCCAGGATGATCACTTTCCACTTGCACTGTGCAACCAGCCAAGTAAAAGACAGCTTTTAAAAAATGCAAAAGGAACTCCTCCTCTGCAAATTGGCAATGTGACAGAGCCACAATAAATAGTTAACATAATCTATTATTAATATTACAGGTCACACACATTGTATCCGCAGGGATACGTTCCCGGACTTACCATTTATAAATGAAACCAGCTAATAATAGCAAATGCTATTAAAATAAAGGACTTCTGGTACAAACATACCATAGACTTGTATTGGAGGACCTGGTGATTCCTAGAGAGGACACCTGTACAACTCTATGGTATGTGTCCCAATTTTTATCAGCACTGAGAGCCTTTTTGGCTGAAATATATAGTTTAAATAAATAAATAATAAGGGAGGCAGATAGGTGTGGTAGCTCTGGAAATGGGTTCTCTTGGAGGGTTTCCCAGCAATAACAACAGTGTGGGACACACATCCAGGGGAATCACCACTCTGTTGGAATGACATCTTCCCCATTCCAGCTCAGGGTCTCAGGGGATGATGGGACATCTGACAAGGGTGTCTAAGAGCAGTTGATTCAGCTTTATTTGCTTACTTTCACTTGTAAATTGCACCTTTTGCCTACCAGGCTCCTGGGTTGACATACCATCAAGCTACTGTGACCTACATCCAATTGTCATTGCCCATTAGAGTACATGCACTGAATCGATGGGCCTGAGTGGGAAGTCAATGCGGTTGTGTGTTTTGTTGAGCAACCGGTCTATTCTAACTGGGACTAACAAATGGATTTTGGCCTAAGACATCACACAGCAGCAAAAATACTCAAATCTATGTAGCCTGGTGATTCACATGATAGTAAAGAAATGCTACAATAAATATAGTAAATTAATCTACATTTGCCATTTGTGAAGGAGTTGGGAGTCAGACAGCAGAAAATTAGGAGCTGGAGCCAAAGGTTTGGCACAGCCCTGCTGGGAGCTGTAGTCTAACCTTTCCAAGGTCAATCCGCCTCCCCCGGGGTCCGTATTGCACAAATTAGTCCTGGCCTCGAGGTTAGCCCAAGACAATGCCACGCTCACACCTACGGACACTTACAGCCCCGTCCTCTTTCTCATTTCTTTTTGCTGCTAAAGGCTTGTCTTCATCCTTAACCTGGGGGAAATCAAACACAAATATTTCATCCAGGCAAAGCCAGGGAGCTGAAGACAAACACATTCCGTCAAGAGCACAGACATTTTCACAAGCACGGACAGGGTCTGGGTGCCCCAAAAGCCTGCTACTTTGCTGCTTTAGGCATCCGGACCCTGGTGCTGCTCCTAGACAGAAGACCTATGCTGCAGCAAGTGGACCAGACTTCATCCCTGCAGAAAACAGGAAAGGGAGAGGGGACATTGCATGGGGATCTGGAAGAACATTTTTCAAAAGTGCCTTTTTGCAAAAGGTGGAGCAACAATTACCAGGAACCACCATGCTGGAGGGAAACTTAGTCTTGCAATAATTTCACACTTTACTGTTGGGCCTGTTGCATCTCTCTCAGTCCCAAGCATTCTTGATTCCCATCTTGCAAGAGGCTTTAAGCAACTCTCAAGCTCCGTGAGGACAAGGAGATGGAGCAAAACAGACACGCTGGAACAGAAACCTTTAAAATAGGAAGCCACACTGTGGCAAGCTATTTGCCCACCCTGCAAAGAGAGGCAGTACTAGGCCACAGTGGCATATTGTTCCAAACCTGGATTGTGAACCAGACACCGCCACAACATCACAGCAAACTATGACTTGGGTGTGCATTAGGGGTGCCGGGTACAGGAAGACGTTGGCTCCATTAGCTCCCAAAGCACTCAAGCCATGCAGGGGAGGGGGGTGAGATCCATTGGAGAGAAGCCCAAGCCCAAAGACACATGCAGAGTCATCACAAACCTGGGTTTTTCAGCTCTTTTCACCCCTTGGGGAATATGAGCACTTGCCTGTTCCTAAAAGCAACAACCAAATTTCCCCCAGATAGCACAATCACTGTGTCAAGACAAAGGGTGCTCAAGTCTCACCCACCCACCCAAAAAAGCAGAGCAGAGGAAGTTGATTGTGAAAACGAATCCATCCCCATCAGTCATCATAGCGCTTACAAAGTAATCTGTACTTTTTCCATTGCTCGTTACATTTTTCTGTTGTTGCTTTTAAAAAAACTACAACACACACCTTAAGTTAGATCAAGGAACAGCACAAGACTTGGGGTGGGAAATCTGGTCGAAATGCCTCTTATAAATGCCTAAAAATTCCCTTCAAAAAGTAACTTTGTAAAAGAAGTAGAAACTGTCACTCATTACCCTGGTAAAGTAACTGTGTTTCTACTCACTGCGTTACTCTTGAACTACAACACTGTTGCACTCCCCTGCCCCCTTGTTACCTGGGGTGGTGGGGAAAAAGGAAGGAAGTAGCATTGCAGCAAACAAGGTTTGTATTTAATTAATGCAGCCTTTCTCAACCTTTTTATCCTGGAGGAACCCTTGAAATAAGGTTCAGGTCTCAGGGAACCCCTGCATAAACATTATTGTATATACTGCTATTGCTTTGCCCCCACAATCACAATCCCTTGAGGAAGGACCCCCTAGCAACCTCTTGGGGAACTCTAGGGTTTCAGGGAACCCTGGTTGAGAAACCCTGTTTTAATGCCTTCCTTCCAAGCTCTGCCCGGGATGATGTTAGGCTTGGAAGAGAAGCAAAGATGGGACACAGAGGGGCCAAACCATTGCGCTAAGAGCTCTCCCTCCCACCCACCCACCCACCCCCAGCAAACCCAGGCTTGTGGTATTGACAGCACTCAGGACCACCAAGTGGCTCTAATGAAGGGGTTAGTAAGCAGGTTATTTCCCAGGCAAGTTATTCCAAACACACTGCCACGGTGCAAAGGGCTGAGAGGGAGCGGCTGCCAGTTTGCTCCATCCTCTGGGGAAAGACCTCTGCTCTTCACTCAAGCCAGAAGGGGCCCAGGGCTTGACCAGTCACCCTCCGGCTCAGGACTGAAGCACCACGGATCCCACCCTCCCCAGCGTGGCCTGTGGCATTCTGGAGCCAGCTCCCTCCTCCGTCGGGGCCAGGCAAAGCCCAGTCCCCAGCCTCCGTTCACATGCTGTCGTGTCTCATGTGCAAAGTGTCCGGTTTAGGGGGGAAGGGGGGAGGCGGACAACCACAACAGCAAAGAGACTTTCCTTTTGCTCCCAGAATGCAAACCGTGATGAAAAGGCCATGGCGGCAGCCGCCCAGAGCTGGAAGCCTGAGACCCTGACAGGGAGGAGAAAGAGAGAGAAAGAGACAGAATGAATGAAGTAAGAGGGTTGCAGAAGAAATTCTGCAGGGGCAGCACTCTGTATCCGGAAATGAATGAGAATCGAGGGAACGTAGTAGGGGGCAAGGAACTCAAGGAACCCAAATTTCTCCTGCACACAGAACTGTCCTCTGAACCCCAAGACGCTGAAAATGAAACACTCTTTGTCCTCTCGTTTTGCAGGGAGTTCCTCCCACTACATCAAACCTGTCCCTGCAGCACTTGCTTTATAGAGTTTATAAATTCTTTATAAATATAAAGAATTGATACAGAGTTTGTCAGCAGCCTTAGGACAGTAACGTCAACATGCCCCTTTCAGCGCAATGACTTTCTATCTCCTTGCAGGGTAGAAACACCTCACCAAGATTAATTTGGCTCTTTGTATACCTCAGTTCCATCAGCCTTTAATTAAGACCCTTGTGTCAGTTTGTCATTAACGCATCGCCCAGCATCTTCCTGGCTACATTTCCCCCCCCTTAGTGACTTAGAGTTGAGTGAGCAACAACAAACTACATTGAAATGCACTGTCTTGCTTCCTGCTTGTTTCAATTCTCTGTTTGGATTAAAAGGGAGGTAATCAGCCACCTTTGGCTTACCCAGTCGTACGTACAAACGGTGCTAACAACAGCTTGAGACTAAGAAACAGAGGCCCCGAAACTGCTGATGGGCACATCTAGACTTCTCAACCTCAGCTTCTGTGGATGCAGCTGAGCAATGAAAAGGGAGAACACACTGACCTCGGTTAACGTGACCTCTCCTCCATCATTTCATGAATCAAAATATACATTCTGAACCCACACAGCAAAGTTCCCCTTGACCTGCTCGCTATAATTATCCCACACCTGTAAACTTAGGGGGGTGGAAACAGGACAGCCACAATACAACAGCCTTCACACCAGGTGCACGCTACCTCCTTTTCCCCAGAAGGAGCAATGAGAACCCAAAACCACACAGAAGGCTCAGCTACAAGCCCGTCTATCCTAGCCGTTGCCCCCAAAGCCTTGGAAGAGCAGGACGGAGAACCCAAAGGGATGGAAGGACAAGTACAAGCACAACACAGGTGCTCACCTCTGGTTTAAAAAACCCTCCCAGTCACTGATCTAATCTATTAAAATTACCTCCGTCCCACCTGTCTTCCTCAACAAGAGGCACTCAAAGCAGCTCAAAATCCATTAAAAACCCCCTGGTTCTGTGCAGAAATCTGGCACAGCTAAGAATGTTACAAGACTCATCAGAAAAGGTTCTCCTCCTCCTCTGCTCTGTTGGGGAAGGGATGGGGCTTGGCTCCTTTCCATCCCTGGGGTGCCGTGGGCTACACCCAAATCCCCGTGCTAAAGCTCATTTCATGGACTTCCTTCCCCACATCTGTAGGGCTGTCTGACTCTAGCTAATGGGCTTTGGCACGGTGAACGTGGGGCAGCATCTCCAGTTAACAAAAGGCCTCGGTGGGCTTAGCACCGAGGTAACCCGGCAAGCCGAGACAGCCAAAGCCAAGTCAGCCGTTGCCTGTCCGCAGAACAGTGGGTGTGCATGGCAGAAATCGGACAGGGCAATGGGGCTTCAAGGGGACAATTCGCAAACAAAGGATCCCAAAAGAGTGCGAGGAAGGAAGGGGGCTTATTTTGACACCCTTTGCAGCTCACTCCAAAAAGGCAAAGGCCTTTAGTCAGCAGTTATTCTGGGGCGCTGACTTCAGGTCAGGTGCTGGCTGGCTGGCTGACACCCTGATGCTGATCAGATGCTCAAACAGGGAGGTGAGCAGGCCTGTGACCACCATTGGCCACTGGCTTACCTCACTCTCAAAACTTTTTGGCATTTGACTTGAGACAAGGAGAGAAAACCTGTTAGGATATGGCTTACTGCCTTCTGTGGCTACTACTTGCCTGCTAACTATAGACCAGGGCAAGGGACAAGCCAGAGCACTGAACATCAGCATCATCAGCACCACTATCACATCCCCGCTTTCTCCCCGGACCCTGAAGACAGAAAATTCCCAAATCCAGCAGGTTCTCTCCCCATCCATTTTTCTTCCCAGCCCATGAGGGCTAGAAACTTGCCTTTATTGTGGATTGCAATTCTCAGCCACAGGATTCATTCACAGATGCATTTGGCTACAGAAGGCCCAAAATCGCACAGTTCTGTCGCTCCCCCTCTCTATTAGAATTGTTCTCCAATTCAGATAGGAGACAGGAAAGCCGAAGGCCTCAGTACTTTTATACTCCTCACGGCACTAGATCCTGTCAGCCCTGGCTAGTGCACAGATGGGAGACTGCCAACAAATCCCAGGTGCTGTAGGCTTTTTTTCAGAGGAAGGAACTGGCCAAACCACCTCTGAGGATTCCTTGCCTAAGAAAACCCTCTGAAATATATGGGGTCGCCATAAGCCAATGCCACACACAAGATCTCTCCTGGGTCCCTTTCTCCCCAAATGCTGCAGGCTAGAACTTCCAGAGCAAGTGCCTTTTTGGACTGCCACTCCCATAATCCCCCAGCCAGCATAGCTGGCTGGGGGATTCTGGGAGTGGCAGTCCAAAAAGAAGGACCTTCCCAAAGCCCAGAAGGACTGCCAAGGAATCCCTGGCACTATAGGCTCTCTATTTCAGAGGAAGGAACTGGAAAAGCCACCTCTCAGAATTCCTGGCCTAAGAAAACCCTCTGAAATTCATGGGGTTGCCATCAGTTGGCAGGCGACTTGAAGGCCATCTCCTCAGTCCCACCCATGTTGCATCTGACCATTCACCCTAGGGGAGCCCACTACTGGGTGGACCACCCCAACCCCGGAGGTAAGCACCCCAACAGTCGCTCCAGGCCTTTGCAAAACCCTAGTCCCGCAAGAGAAGGGAGGCGGGCAGGAGGGAAGAGAAAACAGAATTAGTTTCTAGAGGCTTTACTACAAGTTATAAGCAAGTTGAGGTTAGAATATTTCCCCAGGCTGGTTAGCTTCCCGGCACCCCTGACTCAGCTCTCAGTCCATCAATCCACCAGAGAGAGCAATGGAACTAGCCAAAAAGAAAATGGCAGCCCTCAGCACTTCCAAACTGGTCATATTCAGCACCGCAAGGGACCCTGTTGGGTAGGAAAGAAACCCCAGCCATTTGCTGCAATAAAAAAAAAAATCAATGACTGGGGAAACCTTGCCTTTACCACCGGCCTCCTCAAAAGCAACTATAAATAGGGCAAGGAGAGAATGGAGGTCCACTTCCTCCCATCTACCCCATTCCCTAACTCTCTTCCAAACCTTCCCCCACCCCACCACCACCACCACGAGACAGGGCACCACTATCGGGGCGAGGAGTGGGAAAGGAAGGGCAACCTTACCAAGAATTGGGGTACAGGCCAGAAGCCCGAGACAGGACTGGAGAGCAGGGAGCTGAGCGGGTGCCCCGGCTGGGCTTCCGTTGGAAAAAGAGCGAGCGAAAAGCGATAGGTAAGCCAAGTGTCACTTCCCTGCTCAGCGGCCAGAGTCAGGGAGACAGCTGAACTGAGACAGGCTACCTAAAAATAGCCGGGAATGTAAGGCGGAGGGAGGGGAGGCAGTGAGCAAGAGGGTCTCGCTTGCTACTTCTGCCCAGCTGGTCCCTGGCCTCAGCCGCCAAACAAGCAAGAGGAGAGGAAGTGATGTGGGCACCTAGCAGCCAAGCCATGAGTGTTTCTGTAGGGCAGGAAGCTGAAACTCTGAGTGGCTTTGCCTCTCCAACACTGTACCCATCTTGGGGCTCTGTATGCTCAGCCAAATAGTGCCGAGGGAGAATGGGGCCGAAAGTGCCAGAAGCAGACCAGCCAACTCCCACCAGAAATACAAAAGACCAACTGGTAATAACCGGACACACACACTCTGTGCCCATTCCCTCAGTTCACTAAAGTATTTCACCAATATAATACAACATTCAGCCATTGCGACAATCGTACTGCTCTCAAATTTCAGCCGTGAAGGCGTTCCCTTTGCAACTGTTCGTTTATTACAATAAAATAGCATTTTGTAAATTATACACATTATGCCTCAAGTCTCCACCACAGTTGTTCTAGCCTGGCCATGTGGGGATCAGGAACTGTGACCATTATCTTATAAACACACACACACACCCCTGCAAAATCCTGAGAAAAGAGGGTGCTCCCTTTAACAGCCTGCCTATTGAAAGAGCCTGTAACACTATCTCTCAGTATGAGTTGCCCCGCAGGGTTGTTGTGAGAGAAAAAAATGAGGAGGAAAGGAATCATGTACATCACTGGAAGAAAGTGGGACAGAAATGTGAATGAATCATAAAATAGTATCCTTAAAAACACTCTAGAGCTCCTGCTTTTCTCCAATCAGATTGGCTTGCTGAGCATACACACATGTACAACAGAGTTTGAGAGCTCCATCAGGCTTAGTGTGAGCCCCTGACAAATATCTCTTTCAGCGTGACTTGTTGGGCAAAGACTTTCGCAGACAGGAAACAGAGGCCAGGGTGAGAGCAAACTTGTGTAATGCCACACATTGGACACATGAGAAAGGAATTGCGGTTTGAACTCTAGTTTGTCTGGTTTTTGGGTGATGTTCTAAATCAGAGATGCACATCCTTTTCAGCCCCAAAGGCCTGCATGTGACAGAGGCTCATGGGCTGTGCATGAGTGTACCCAGAAGCAACAAACACATCCCCAATCCTCTTTTCTTACCAGGAAGGACTGGATAGTCTTCCTTTTCTTCCCTCTGCCAACAATCCTTATACAGATTCCAACTTCATCACTGCCTCATTAATTTTTGTGGACTACAACTCCCATAGCCATGTTGGCTAGTGGATTCTGGGAGTTCTCATCCAAAAGAGTTAGCCTTTGCAAACTGTGCTATTAGCAACAGTAGAGAAAGTGAAATGGGGGGGGGGGATTAATGGTGGAGAGGGTTAGTTTGAGAGAATGCCAGCATGGTGTATGGTTTGAGTGTTGGTTAGAAGTCTGGGAGATCATGGTTCGAATATCTGCTCTGCCATGGAAACCCTATGGGTGACCTTGAGCAAGTTACACTGTCTCAGCCACGGTGGCAAAACTCCTCTGAATAAATTTTATCAGAAAAACCTCATGACAGATTCACCTTAGGGTCTCCAAAAACTTGAAGGCACTCAACAGTGAACAACAAAGGAGGTGCATTTAGGGTCTCCTTGGCAGGAGGAGATGGAGGGATGAGACTGATGCATGGAGGACAGATCCACAGAGTTATTAGGCAGAAAGGCTTAGGGTTTCCCCAAGCCGTCTGAATTCTGAACTGGGTTGCCTGGTGGTCAGATCCAGGAAGGCAAAATCTTACACATTTTGCTCCTGCTCCATTTGTACCCTCTTCTGTCTGAGAAGGCAATCAGACAGACCAGCTGCCCCCACACTTTGGTCGCTCTGCCCCTGGGTCTCTACAAGAGGCCTGTATAAAGTCACATTTCTTTGGGCAGCAGGGAGTGCCTTCACTCCCCATGGGCTGACTGCTGACAGAACATGCTATAAATAAGCACAAGGAATTGAGGAAGGATGCCAGGGCAGAGGGGCTGGGCCGGAGGGGGCAGGAAGGAGTAGGAGGGAAAGAGTTGTCTGGAGTCCCTCCTCCCAACTTAGCTTCTGGATCCAAAGAGGAGAGCCTATATGGATATACTCCTCCCCACCCCACTGCATTGTGAACAAAGATTCCCTCCTTTACATGAGCAAAATCAAAGCAGGAAGGAGCTATTACACAGCAGAGAGCAAGGAGCTTACAACTGCACTGCTCACACAAGCAAGCCAAGCCGTATGTATTCCAAGGGAAAGGGTCTATTCACCCGCCACTCCTTGATGGGTTATCTGCTGGACAACTGACTGGACAACTGACCATAGAGAAAGCTGAAGCTAAGAAGCTGGCCGGCAGCATGTGACACGGCTGGTCACACGCAAGGGGCCTTGCTCACGTGCTACGGGCCAGCTTCCTGGCTTCAGAGAGTGGGGCGGTGGCAACGGCAGCAACAGGCCGGCGTAGCAGTTTGGACTCCATCTTGTTTCGTGCCAGGAACGGAGGAGGAACGGGCCTGATCTGCGGGCAGAATACGCTGGCAGGAAGGCAACGTATGCTGGCCTATGTAGATGAGCCCTAAGTCTACAAAAGTTCATGCTACAGCTTTTTTTTCTCAGTTTGTTTCAAAGGTGCTACGAGATCCTTTTGCATATTTATTTTATATTTATTTATTTATGCCCCACTCTTCAGCCACAAGGCTATCAGAGCGGCTTACAAATTGTTTTAAGTAATAGCAATTTACATCTACACCGCATTAAGCAGTTCCCAATGTGTGTTAGCTAATTGCCCCCACAAGCCGGGTACTCATACTGATATTCCAGTCTAACACAGCTATCTCTTTGATTTTTACGTAAGATTAAAGTATGATTATGATTTATATATGGTTAAAGCAGTCCCCTGTCTAATTTCTTTCCACCAACAGGCAAAGATCTTTTTATTTAGGCAGGCATTTCAGTTTTAAGTTACTCTGGCAGAAGGGTCATTTTCATGGAGTGTATTATGCTTTTTTTTGCTATGTTTCTTACTGTTGCAATTTAATGTTTTTTTAAAATTATCTTTATTAAATTTCATTATGGATAAAAAACAATACTCACTTTACAAACAACAACTATCACTCTGTTGCAATTTAATGTTTTTAATAGAACTGTTGACATAATTTTAAAAATATCTTTTGTATCAAGCAGGCTTTTAGTGTACTTTGTTTCAAGTTGTTGTAAGCCACCTTAAAGGTGGGGTATAAATTAAGCAAATAAGTAAGATTATGAGGGAGTTGTTCTCATTAAGAAGCCTGGGAAAGACTGCAATTTACACAAAATAACATTTTTGCTATGACATCATCCTGGTAGGCAATGAATTATGAACAAGATGACAGATCCCTGTTCCTTGCTATGTAGAACATGAGAACAGAAGAAGGAAACAGAGGCAGGGATAAATAAGGGAAGAATGTGCAGTCATTTCAGATACATAAAACTCTAATTACAGGTTAAATCGCCCTTATCTGGAATTCTGAAATCCAAAATATTCCAAAATCTATAATTTTTTTTTGAGTTCTTGACAGTACAGGGTGTTTTATGTGTTTTCTGATGGTTCAATGTACACAAACTTTGTTTCATGCACAAAATTATTTTAAATGTTGTATATAAAATTATCTTCAGGCCATGTGTATAAGGTGTACATGAAACCTAAATGAATTTTGTGTTTAGACTTGGGTCCCATTTCCAAGACCTCATTATGTACATATATAAGTATTCCAAAATCTGAAATATTCCAAAATCCAAAACACTTCTGGTCCCAAACATTTCAGGTAAGGGAGACTCAGCCTGTACCCCAAAGGCATAACGTCCAGAATTTTGTTTTTTTCTGATATGATTGTTTTAACCTCTGTCATTTACTAGTTTTAATGTATTTTTAATAAGTTACTGCAAACTGAGTGGGAAATGTAGAACCAAACATAATACAGAAAGAGAGAATGATGGATTTCAGAATCCACTTATTTGGGAGAGAGAAAGAGACACATTACTGGGATCGGAGCCATACGTATTTGCGATCCAGTCCTTAGAAAAGTTTTTTTGAACTGCAACTCCCAGAATCCCCCAGCCAACAACTGCAGTCCAAAAAGTAACTCTGGTTGTTCCTGGACCAGTAGTTGTTATGAGTCAAGCACTAACCTAGCTTAAATCTTCCATGGTCGTGCTGCAGTGTGACCCAATGCTAGACAACAGGAATGCTGGGAACTGTCTTCATTAGACCATTTAGAGACTATGAACCTGAAAATAAAAACTTGCTATGTTCTGGTGCCACCTGATGGACAGCGGTGGGAGCCATGAAATGCGCAGTACAGTTCAAGGATACTGACAAGCTGGAAGGTGTTCAGGGGAGGGTGAATAAGACGGTCAAAGGTCTGGAAACCACCAAGCCTTGATGAGGAACGGCTTAAGGAAATGGATATATTTAGCTTGGAGAAGACAAGACAGAGAGGTGACACAAGAGCCATCTTCAAATACCTGAAGGCATCTCATGTAGAATCATAGAAGATAGAGCCAGCTTCGTTTCTGCTGCTCCAGAGACCAGAATACAAGCCAGTGGATTAAAATGACAAGAAACGAGATTAGGAAGAACTTCTCGACTGAAAAAGATGTTCACCAGTGGAATGGACTGCCTTGGAAGAGGGTGGACCTCCTCTGTCAGGGACTGAATGGGCATCTTTCAAGGGTGCATTCATAGAATCATAGAATCATAGAATTGCAGAGTTGGAAGAGACCCCGAGGGCCACCCAGTCCAACCCCATTCTGCCACGCAGGAAATCTTGATCAAAGCATCCCCGACAGATGGCCATCCAGCCTCTGTTTAAAGACCTCCAAGGAAGGAGACCCCACCACGCTCCGAGGGAGTGCGTTCCACTGCCGAACAGCTCTTACTGTCAAAAAGTTCCTCCTCATGTTGAGGTGGAATCTCTGTTCCTGGAGCTTGCATCCATTGCTCCGTGTTCCAGTCTCTGGAGCAGCAGAAAACAAGCCTGCTCCATCCTCAATGTGACATCCCTTCAAATACTTAAACAGGGCTATCATATCGCATTAATTGTGTGTTCCTGCAGGGCAGGGGGTTGGACTAGAGGGCCCTGAGGATCCCTTCCAACTCTATTATACTCTGTGAGTCTATGAATTCTATTAGAAAAGCTTAAGCAGAGCAAAGAAGAGAATGTCCCACATGCTGGGATTCAGAAATAGTACACGTACAACAATGGCAGGTTTCTAAGGAATTTCAGGAGGCAGACTAAAGAGCCCAAAAATGCATTGGGGTTATAACGCAGTAGCAGAGTGTGGCTTGAATGCTGGACCAGGACTCTGGGAGACCAGGGTTGGAATCCTTGCTCAGCCACGGCCCAGCCACTGGATGACCTTGGGCAAGTCACACTCTCTTGGCCCCAGAGGAAGGCAAAGGCAAACCTCCCCTGAGGAAATCTTGCCAAGAAAAACCCTCCAAGTTGGGCACCATAAGTCAAAGTCAACTTGAAGTCACAGCACCACCACAACCACTGCTGGCTGGGGGATTCTGGGAGCTGTAGTCCCAAAAAGTAATATTTCCAAACTCTGGGCGCAACCATCAAAGAGCTTGACGCCACTAAAAATGGGTCACTCCAGTCCCCTTTCCCCCAAATGTCTGGTTCCAGCACCACCCTTGCTCTGACGGCCTCCTTCCATTCCAACTGTGCCAAACCCTAACTTTACCCTTGAAAGCAAAGCCTGAGCTCTTCACTAGAAAGCGGAAAAAAGGAGGTTGGTGTGAACGGGAGAGAAAAGGAGAGAGAAGACCACCAGAGAGAAAATGTCTGGCTCCAGAGCGTCTCCCAAAGGCAGCCCTGGGGCTCCGCATCCATCTCATCCAACTTGCCTGTTTATTCCACATTCCAGCTTAAAGATGTTTCTCCACAAAGGAAACTGTGCGCAGCAGGATCAAGCGGCATACAGCCTCCTGTTTCCTGTCCCTGCCATGAATTCACTCCACAAACAGGCCCTGCGAGGAGCCCCGAGGGAAAGACGGGAGTCAGAAGAGAAGAGAGCGGTGATCTGTCCTACTCTGCCCCAGCCAGACACAGAGCCGCCAAGACACACACAGAAAGAGACACACACAGATTCAGTGGGAATGGTCCCAGCCAAGGACTGATCCAGTGCAGGGTTGTTGAGTCCCAAGGCCCTCAAAACTCCCCTCACCACACTCTCTCAGCCTCAGAGGAAGGCAGTGGCAAAACTTGCCTGCAGAAAGAGAGTAGGTAGGGGACCAACCAAACCTCCTGTGGAAGGGAGTTCCACCGCCTGGGAGCAGCCATGGAGAAGGCTCTCTCCCAAGTCTTCAGCAGATACACCTGCAAAGGTGGTCGGATTGAGAGAAAGTCCTCCATTGAAGATCGTAGAATACAGGCTGGTTCGTATGGGGAGATACAGTCTTTTAGATATTCTGGACCTGAACCGTGTAGGGCTTCAAGCCAAGAAATCATCAAGCCCATCAGCAGGGTCGCAAAGGCAGAAAACCTCTTCCAAGGATGCCCATTAGGAGTCCATCTGACCCTAAACATGGAGCCCTCACTTAGTTCTCAAGGCCAACAGGAACTGACAGAGCTTGCGAACGTGGACTTTTTTGAGGCCACAGGTGAGGGATTCTAGGAGTTGTGAAGAAGCCCTCATCCAACATCCAAGCTACTCTTTCCCAAAAAGATCCAACAGACATTACTACAAAAGTAGTGCTGGTCAAGCAAAAACCTCTCCCAGCACTCAGAACACTCTGGCAGCCGTAAACACCGCACAGCAAAGCTTTGTGGCCTTCCGATAAACAACTGAATCAGGCATCACTGACTCAGCCCTGATGGACTCTGACTTGGCAGTTCTCCTCCAGGGTTTTGGAGCAGAGAAGGCATTTTTCTGGCCAACCCCACTGCCCTAGAAACCCTACCTGAGACCTTCTGCATATGCAAAATATGCCTTCCCCACAAACACACACCACTTCAGCAAGCCAGGCCAGCAAGACTCCAGAGAAATGTTTGCTGCTTTTAGGATCAGAGAGAGATCCTTAAATCCCCAGACATCATTATTCTGACGCACAAATACATCTCCCGCAAGGCCTACGTGCTTCCAAGTTTTGCTTAAACAAGAGATGGCTGCAAAAACAGGCCAAAGAGACAGGGAGGGATGGGTGCATGTTGACCAACTGTAAGGGCTGTTTGAGGAAGATTGGAGAAAAGAGGGTCTAGCAGGGAACCTCAGCCCCGGCCCCAGCTGCTCCGGTGAGCCTCAGGAATCCAGCTCCTTCCATGCAGCCTCCTGCCCACCGGCCCCCCACAAACATCTGGCCTGCTGGCAAGCTGGAGGGTTTTGTGCTCTGCCAGCGCATTCCACTCATTCCTCCTCAGAGAGTCTGGAGAGAGGGAGATTTTTTTAAGTCTGAGCCCAGAGGCACAACTTCCTGCTGCCTTTGCAAACCCCTTGCCAGTAGACTTAAAACTTTCCCCAAGCACTGAAGACAGTCCAGGATCATCCCGGTGTCTTGCAACACGGGCAGCCAGGCCGGTTCCAAGACAGGCATGTTCTACGGGCGTGTTGGAGCAGAGGATATGCACATCGCGCACTACCTCTACGTTTTAAGTTTTTCGAAGCAATGGTGTCTACTCAGGTTGCCCTCATACTTGAAAACATTAACCATGCCAAAGCCACTGAAATAACTCATATTCCTTCCTCATTTACCTGCTGTTTTCCTCTGCTGTTTCCTTTGCAGTGAATTCTAGACTCCAATTTCCTCAGGGCAGGGACTTGCATTTTGTAAAATGCCATGCATGTCAACAGTCACAACAATAAACTGATCTGAGCTAAGCAAGCACTCTTGTTTAAAGCAGTTGTTGGAGAAGACCCAAACCCATTTAATGCGGACCCAGCCCACCAGACACTAGACTAGAACAAGCAGCCATTCTAGTACAAGGTGTGCAGAAACTAGACCACCTTGAAGGATGACAAAGAAGCTCACACTGAGCAAGTCATGAACACAACTGTCATCACATTTAACACCTTGCAGGGCAGATTTTGCATCCAGGACCTGAAAGAAGTGGAAGGCATTCTATATTCTTTCCAACATAGCATACAATCACAGATATATGGTTCAGCTGAACCATATAAATGTTCTACATCAAAACTGATGCATCACCTTTAAACTGAAGTGTATGTCAAGCAACCCTGTAATAGAATAATAATTTCAAAGGCAGTGCTGTGTGTGTGTGTGTGTGTGTGTGTGTGTGTGGAGACTGACAACTTACAGCTCCTGTCAACTTAGGGCAACCCCGTGAATTTCGTAGGGTTTTCTTAGGCAAGGAATCTTCAGATGTGGTTTTGCCAGTGCCTTCCTCTGAAATAGAGCCAACAGCACTTGGTATTCGTTGGCAGTCTCCCATCCAAGTACTAACCAGGGCTGAGCCTGCTTAGCTTCCACGATCAGATGGGATTTGATGCCTTGGGAGTATTTAGGCACTTTCACACACGTTGTTGTTGTGTGTTTTCAAGTCGTTTCTGACTTAGGGCAACCCTAAAGTGAACTTATCATGGGATCCAGGGTTCAAATTCCCATTCGGCCATGAAAACCCACTGGGTGACCTTGGGCAAGTCACACACTCTCAACTTCAAAAGACCCCCGTGATAGGTTCACACACTTACCGGCACTAAATGTATGAGGGAATTATTTGGATCAAGACAAGGAAGGAAAAGAGGGAGAAGGTAGAGATCAGCAAAACCTTTGCTTTCCTCCCAACTGGCAGGAAGCACATGGAAAAGTGACTTTAAGCTAACTGGCCCCCATCCACCCAATCCTTCCACTGACAGATGGAGGACAACAGCTGACCCCTTCCTCCCACAGGAACTCACCAGAGTTTTAAATGCAGAAAACCTCGAGGATTCATCTCCACACTCAAGAGGCACAGTTCCCAAACACAAAAGAGAAAGGCAGAGTTCCAAAGCAACAGCCCGAAATATGCGTATGATTTCCTGTTTTAAAAAGCAGCGAGGATCATTTTTAATTTAAATCAGGACCAGACGCATTCCAGGGTTGCTCAGCTGGGCCAGGGAGAGAAAGTGAGCCCCACCGGCACCTCAAGGATTAAGAGCAGGTGGTCTTTACAGACCCCTTTGGAAGGTGTGTGCACATGTGTGTGTGTTTGTGTGTGCGCGCCTGCAAGTCACCTGTCGATTTATAGCAATGATCCCATGCATTTCAGAGGGTTTTCTTGGGCAAGGAATCCTCAGAGGTGGTTTTGCTAGTTCCTTCCTCTGAAACACAACCTACAGCACCTGGGATTCCCTGGCAGTCCTTCTGGACTTGGGAATAGCTCTTCTTTTTGGACTTTTTGGACACAGCTATGCTGGCTGTGGGATTCTGGGATTGGCAGTTCAAAAAGGCATCTTTACCCATGCTCTGGAAGTTCTAGCCTGCAGCATTTGCAGGGGAAAGGGACCAAGGTAGATCTTGAGTGTATCTGTGCCTTCAAGTCATCTGTGACTTATGGTGACCCCATAAATTTCAGAGGGTTTTCTCAGAGGGGTTTTTTCCAGTTCCTTCCTCTGCAATATAGCCTACAGCACCTGGGATTCATTAGTGGTCTCCCATCCAAGTAGTAACCAAGACTGACAATGTTTAGCTTCCAAGATCTGATAGGATCTGGAGCCTTCAGGGTATTTAGGCCCTCCGTGTATTAGACTCTAATAATTAGAGCAACACCTGGCTGCTCAAACACCCAGAGAATCTAAGCTGATGCAGGAGAGCTCTGTCTGGATCCATTTATTTACCTGTCAGGAACACGCACCTTCAACTCTGTCCTGAGTCCCCAAGATGTGGGGCTTTGCTCACTCCTTAGGTTTACCCTGAGGTAAGAAAAAGGTAAGAGTTCTCTTGCAGCAAGTTCATCGCACAACCACAAAAAGCAGGAAGCAGGCCGGTTTGCTCAGTGGGAGCCAATTCATTCAAGAAGAAAGCCATCCATGGAAATAATGCTGTCTGCTCTAGTTCTGGAAGGACGCAGATCTGTCACCGGTTGAAGCAAAACTGGCCAGACTGGAATACTTCTGAGGGGCATTTCAGACTTAGAGAGGTTAGATGCTACAAATATACAGACTACACAACCTCTTCTAGGCCAGGTTGGATCCTCTGCATGGACAAAACAGTTTCCACCTGATTCTTCTTAGCGCTGGCTCCAGCTTTTCCGTATCTGATATTTGCATCCCTACAAATTGCCTCCTTGGGCTATGAATTTGATGACACGTCTCATCTCCGAGTCACTCACTCATAATGTCCCTATGCAGAAGTATTGTTTTCTGCATAGAAAAGGGGGTTTCTTTTGCAGAAAATGCTGTTATATGGGGTTGATTTGCATAGAAAGCAGCAATACTATTGCTAGATCAGGTCTAGAGTTAAGAATAAATCCCATTTACAGGTCAACCCCTGTATCCAACGATTCAGTATCCATGGTTTCACTTATCCATGTTCAAAAAAAATGTTCTCTCTAGGCATTTCTAGGTCCTCCAATGAGATTCTATGGCCAACTCCTGGCGTTTGTCTTTTATAAAATAATAGGGTTCCCTGTTATCTACAGTTTCAGGCATCCACAGGGGGTCTTGAAACTTATCCCCTGCATATACGGGGGTCGACCTATCCTGTATTGTCTGCAAAGGCTCTCTTTCTCAGAGAAGAAACACACCTAGATGCAAGCAAGTTTTCCAGGGCAAGAAAGAAAGTAGTTCCTCCAAACATTCCCCCCCCCCAGCACCTGTTGATTACCTGAGCCAGGGGAGTTTATCAAAGTCCTTCAGTGATGGAAGATGAATTTCTCACTACACAGCTGGGACTTTACTTGGCCTTGGCCATCTATTCCTTGTCAGATGCCTCCGGCAGCTGTCCAGTGTCCAAATGGCTAATTTGGTGCCAGCCTTCCCTGTCTGTACATGAAAGTCTCTCCGACGCATCTTCCAGGATGGTCATCTGCCCCTCCAAGGTAGAAAGACGTGCCCCCTGGGCCGCAAACTCTTTGGTGAGCCGTTCCACGTTTGTGGCAAGGCGATGGAGCCTGGCATCCAAGCAGGTCAGCGCTACACGCCTACTGTTGTCATGGAAGGTACTTCGACCTCCAGGAGTCCCCGACGCAATCGCAGCTTCTCCGGCAACTGACGTGGCAACTGGTTTATCCGGAGAGCCAGCCATGTCTCCTTCATGTCCCAAAAGGTAAGCAGTTCAAGAGACCAGTTCAGTTGCCCCTAAAACCAAACCAGCAGTCGCTCTGGCCTGTCCTAGCCCCACTTACTCACGTACTTGCAGGCTTCTGTCTTCCGCCTGAGGAAGCCATGGGCCCAAATGAGCAAAATTACAACTTCTGACCATAATTCATACTGGACATCAGCAGCAGAAAGACGAAGGGAAAGACATCGGACAGGGGCTCCTCTGTGGAGCTACGGTCTTCCAAGAGCCCTGCTGCTGTCAAGCTCTTTGTGTTCAAAATCCTCTCTGAACAAGGGAGGGGGGAAATGGTGTCTGAAAAGCAAGGAGGAGCAGGAGGCAGGTCAGAGCCCATTAGGCTGAGGAAAGGACAGGTGGACGGACACCTGTTGGCAGGTGAAGACTAGAAGGGGGCAAGGCGAATGCTTGGGCTTGACCTTGGCTGCTGCAACTGCTTGATCCCTTTATTGGATAGGAGATGGAAGGAAACTGGCTGTGAAGTCATTGCCAGCACCGGCAGATGAAGGAAAAGGGTCGGGTGGAGGGAGGGTTTCACAAACACACAGAAAGTAGCCTCAACACCTGGCCAGACTGTTAGTGTCCATCTTATCTGCTGGTGTGAACTGCATCTCCCAGCATTCCTTACTACTTGTTGGTTAGGGTTGCTGGAAGTTGCAATCCAAAACATCCAGAGGGATGCATAATTCCAGCAGCTTTATAGGTTTCAGGTCTTCCCAACCTGACCTGGTGATGCCAAAGATGCTATCAGTACACAAAGCATGGTCTGTACCATATATGCCCTCCTGGAGGGGCCCTTCTTCTCTGCCCCCTTATCAAGGGCAAGACACTAGGAGGACATGAGAGAAGGCTTTCTCTGCAGTGGAATCATGTACCACCCCCTGTTGTTGTTGGACTACAACTCCCAGCATTGTTCACTCTCTGCTATGCTGGCTGGGGCTGCTAGAAGTTGTAGTCTAACAATGTCTGGAATGACACAAATTCCCAGATGAGTTTAGAAGGGGGTCAAATCATGTGAACCAACTGTAAGAGTCTCTCATTTTCCCACTTCTCTTTCCCTCCGTTCTCTTTCCATGGAGACAGAGAAGAATAGCAGCATCAGGCCTTTGCAGGGTGAATAAGAAAATGTGTGTCTGAGACTGAGGCACCGGAAGGGGGGCTGTCTTTGGATAAAGGTGGGCAGCAGGGTTGGGATGTTGCATCAAGGCCGAGACCACACATTTCCAACTTCAGACCCATTTCATGCCTTGCACCACAAGCCCTTTCCCCTGATTTACCAGCATTCAGCTTTAATTAATTACTTCCTGGAAAGAGATTTCCTCAACCCACACACTCAAATTAGCTCTTTAATGAGTTGTTTATATCAAAAACAACAGGGCTTGCTTCCTAGTGCAGATGTGTAGGTTCTGGGTGTAATTCTGTTAACGCTATGATCCTCTTGGTCAGGGTTGCTTACTTCTTAGAAAAATGGGTACAGTGGGCCCTCCTGATCCCCAGACTCTGGACCTGCAATTTCAAGCAACCAGAGATCGTCACACCCTGTACTTAAAATGGCAGCGACATGAACACAGATGCACTGAAGAGTCTGCACACAGATCGCTGCCGCCATTTAATAATACGAAACATGATCATCTGTATTTTGTCGTCCGCAAGGAGCCCCAGCACCAAACCCCTGTGGATCCAGAGGGCCCACGGTATTAGATTTTGTAACGCTTTTGTTGTGTGCCTCAAATCGCTTCTGATTAATGAAGACCCTAAGGCAAACCTATCACAGGGTTTTCTTGGCAAGATTTCCCAGAATCACAGAATTTGGATTTGTTCAGAGGAGCTTTGGCGTTTCCTTTGTCTGAGGCTGAGAGAGTAAGAGACTTACGCAAGGTCACCCTGTGGGTTTCCATGATCACGTGGGGATTTGAACCCTGATCTCCCGAAGTCCTAGTCCAGTAGTCAAACCACTAGACAGACCAGCTGTCTCCCCACAAAATATGTATTCAAATATGCCATTGCCCTCCGCTGAGGCTGGCAGAGTGTGGCTCGCCTAGGGTCACCAGTAGGTTCGGATGGCCAAGCAGGGATTCAAACCTAGTCCAACGCTCAAACTGAAAAAGTGTGACTTGCCCAAGGTCCCTCAGTGGGTTTCCATGGCCAAGCGGGAATTCAAACCCTGGTCTCCCAGAGTCTTAGTCCAACCATCACACCACTACACCACACTGTCTCTTTCATAACCCTCTAGCCCTGTCCTACAGGTACTATTATTTTTAATTAATGTTATACAGTGGTAATATGGCAGAACAGCACGAACAAGCCGGCCAAAACCAATCCAGACTGCTTTCTAGTGGGTTGTGAAACTATCTTAATTTACCAGATTAGATCAGTTGTGAAACTAACTAGACCAGGGATCAGGCAATCTCGGGTGAAATGAATGGGGCATAATCTTGTTAACTTGGAGGTAAGCTTAGCTATTCTTAAAATAAAGAATAAAAAAACTTTTGCTGCTAGATCCCTGAAACATGGACAGTTAACTCCAATTCCATTTGTAGTTTGCAGGACCGACAAGAAGAAGCATCCATCTATTAACAGGAGGGGTGTAGATTTGCCTCTCCAGATATTTGGGGAGATTATCTCTCCCTTCTCATTTGCCAGTAGGAGTTGCAGGAGCAAAGGCAGGAGCGTCCAGTTAACCAGGACCACCCAATTCTGAGTCAGTCTGACAGATAGACAGATGGGCATTCTTTTAAAATCCCCATTTAAAATTCCTTCCTCCCCCTCCCACCCCAGTGCTTCTGGCTATTGGAAGGGATTAGCAGAGACACATGAACACCCTCACTCCTTGGAACGCCAGCCCCATAACCTTGTGGCCAGAGCTGGTTTCCTAATCTGCCCATGGGGCAGGAGACTCATTTCAGATCATTAGGCACAGCAGCAAAGAGAAGGGCTGGAGGAGAGCCAGGAAATCACAGTGGAGTTCAAACTCACCGATTTAAGAAACCAGCCATCCGGATAGCTAAGGAGCCACCCAAGAAACTGGTGGCGCTTCCGGCTTGGCGCTCCCTGGGCACTGGCCAAGGGGATGGTTTTACTAGGAGATGAACCAAACTCACCGGAAGAACTCACTCCAAAAAGAGGCAATGGGAAGATCTCTTCCACACGTACACACACAGCCAGTTAATCTCACAGCCAGATTTCAAGGACCCATAAAATGAAAAATTTCAACCGACAGTGATGCACCCCAGGCCTGATACAGACATGAAGCAGAATGAAGCCATTGGTTCCTGAGGTGGGTTAGTTAATTAATTATTAATTACTATCCCGTCTCTCTTCCAGCACGGGATTCAAGGCGGCTTACAGCCGTTTAAACTAAAATAAATACAAAAGTCAAAACACAATTAAACCTGAGTTCTATTTTTTTAAAAAAACCACAAGTTAAAATACATTTAAAACATAAGAAAATAGAAACACAACATTAAAAGCTCCATCTGCTGCAACATATTAAAATACTGAATTATTTCCTAAATAAAAAGCTCTACCTGCCAGCAGAAAAGACAGTAGGGAAGGGGCCAAGCAGACCTCCGAGGGAAGAGAGAGGCTGGACAGCTCCCTGCTGGGAATGCTAACTGGAGATCCTGGATTGAGTGGGCACTTAGACTCTATGGGCCATGAGGTCCCTTCCAACTCTAGGGCTCCATGAATCTATAACACCTTTGTGCCAGAAAGTTCTTTTTCTCACTCAGTCTCAAAAGTGCAACAGGATTCCTTTATATCTTTTTATGCTGAAACAGATTATGGCAGTTATGTCTTTGAATACGTTTATAGCTGTGTCCAGTCTTGAAGGTGCCATGGGACTCTTTGGTCGTCCAGATCTTTGTGACTTCAGCTCCCAGAATTCCTGACCGTTGGCCAGGCTGGATTCAAATTATAAGAAAAGAGATTCCGCCTAAACATGAGGAAGAACATCTTTACTGTAAGAGCAGTTTGATAGTAGAATGGATTGTCTTGGAGGCTGGTGGACTCTCCATCTCTAGAGGTCTTCAAACAGAGGTTGGATGGTTTTATTTGTGCATTCCTGCATGGCAGGAGTTGGACTAGATGGGCCATGTGGTCCCTTCCAACTCTATGATTCTGGCTGGGACTTCTGGGAGTTGAAGTCCAAAACGTCTAGAGGACCAAACACTTGGGAACCAGTGGTCTAGCACAATTCACCCTCTAACACGTTGGCTGCTCTACATGGAGGGAGCGTTTAAACACTTCCCACTCCCGCCGCCAGCTTTGTTTGGGACAGCACATGACTGTTTGCCGCATGGCTATTCATGCTGAAGGATGCTAGCCATGTCGTCAATGGGGGTCAATAAGATGACGAGATGGAAAAAAACAAAAACAAGGAAGGGCTCTCCCATGGCAAGCCTGCCCACGGCCAGGACAAAGGGACGCCTGTTGCCCATGGTTCTGTAGCGCTCCAGCCAGCTGGAAGGTAATGGGGGAGGAGGGGCCAAGTGTGCCCCCCCCATTTGAGACCAGCCATCAACTCCAGGGTGGGGTGTTCTGCCTGCTCCTCCTCCATCGCCCCACACACAGCAAGGGCTTGGGTCCTCTGTGGAACTGCTTTGTTAGCAGAGGAACAACGGAGGGGGGGGGGGAGATGGCTGTTGCGCTCATGTGCGCTAGACATTGTTCCCACAGCAGCTGACCTCATCACCCTCTCTATGAAGGTAGGTAGTGTTCAGCATCAGCTGCCTTATTCTAGAAAAAGAGTCGGACCCGGAAGCTGCTGCCGTCACCATCACAGCCCCATCAGAAAATGAAAAGCACAAGATATGCATAAAATTTTGTTAATGTGCTGCAGATGGAGACACAACAAAGAAGCAAACTGACATGTTGGATCTCCCTAGGGCTCTCCTGAGGCTTTTGAGACAGGAGTCCTGCAACGAAGCCAGGGCTCCTTATCACTAGACACTCAGGTGCAGCTCTTGTGAGCTGCCTCACAGCCAAACACATGAAGAAACACCCTCACAACTATGCAACAGTGCAAATCCCTGTGGTGTTTACATTGCACTTCATCATCAGGGTATCTGAGGAAGCCAAAGGAAGGCCACAAAAGCTGAAGCGAAAATAAACCAGCTGGTCTCAAACGGGCAGCTAGATTCCTTCTTCCTGCTAGCATTTTTCCTATGCTGGAACAACTGAAGTCAGCCACCTCTTTGGAAAGACACAGTACTGTACCAAATCACTTTTCTCCACTTTAAACATTCTCTGGCTTTTCTTCACAAACGAAGATTCAGGAAGGACTCATCCCGTGTTTTCTGCAAGCACACTGTTGACTAAAAAGGCCAATCCGAGATAAACAAGTCCGGTTGCAGAGCCCTGGCCTCACATCGGCAGGCATGGAGACACACCATCCACAATGCTGCAGCCTTATTTGAGAACTCACACCGAACAAGTCTTGAAGAGAAATGACAACACAGAAAGAATCACAACCCAGAAACATTATTACAGGTCAAATCTCTCATATCTGCAGTTTCAGTTATCCATGACTGAAAAAGTAGGGACGCATGCCATACAACTAAGCTGGAAAATGCCTAGAGAGCCCTGAGAGAGGCATTGTTTAAAACAGGAAGTGTACAGGTCAATTCCTGTTATAAAAAAATGCTTCTCCTGGGCCTAGAATGGCCCAAGTGACCCCAAAAACATAGTGAAAATGCTGCCCACTCCCCCTCAGAAAGTGTGGGGGCAAAAAACTTGATTTTTTGTTTTCTGTTGTTACAGGGAATAGAGCAAAGGGGTGCAGCCCTCCAAGGGGGTGTCCTCCAGCCCCCTAGACTCTGACCGTTGCTCTCACCCTCCCACATCCCAGTGTGTCCCATCTCTCCAACTTACATCTCATCTTTCTCCAAGTTACAAAAGTTAGAGATGAAAAACAATTAAAATGCCAGACCTTTGTAAAGGCACTATTTTAAGGGAGGAGCACATTTTCTTAAAACTATGTCATGAGCTGCCAGAACATCTCAGGTGGATCTGGTTCCCTGGTGCATTGTATAGAAATCAGACGGCATGGCCTTGAGTCCCTCTGTTTCGCCAGTCTGGCTATTAGCAGGCAGCCCCAGCTGGGTGCCTCCGGCTCTTGCTGCCTGGGCCAGCCGATGGAATTTTCCTACCTGACACAGTCAAGAATATATTTTTCTGGTGATGGGAGCTCTGAAGCATGGAATAGATGACAGGTTGGAGGAAGGGCCGAAGGAGATGCATTCGTCCCTGTAGGAGACCTTAGAGAGCCGCACCCCCACCAAAAAAAAAAATCAGTGTTTGTCTTCCAACATCCTCAAAGCAATGTGGGGCATTTTTCACATATTTTTGCCGCCCCCCTGCCAGCTATTTTAGATGGGGGGGCTTTTTAACAACAGGAAGTGACCCTGGGCTCACTTCTGGTTTTTTCCCCCAAAAGGCTTTTCCTGAGAGTAAAGTGGACTAGAAACAAGGCTACAAGAATGAAGCCCAACCATCTCTTGAAAAGCTTGCTACATACAGCAGTTTGAATTCTGCATTTACCCTTTGCTTTCAGAGTTTCCCTCAGCGGCCCTCAAAGCTCTCCTTTCACTGGCGCCTAATTCCTATTCTGACCAACCTTTATGTCTTCAATAGAGAAGGAGGCAAGAACTCAAACTTAGCAGCTTGAAGCTATTCAATTAAGTCTCTTGATTTCCTTGCAACTCCGATGGGGAAACTGAGAAATTCACCAGCAATGCTCATAGCCAGCCTGCAAATTTGGATCTGCTGGGAGAGATCCTCACAGGCATTATTGTCTTAGAGAGGAGTCCTAGCAGTCAAACAAGCTTGAAGATGTCCTGATGGAGAAAAAGCAGGAGTGGTATCTCAAGAATTCTCACTTGAGGATTTAAAAAAGAAACACTGACAAAGCCAGGATACCCAATTCCACGCCAGGAACCACATTCCATCCTGTAAGTTGCAGACGTACACATGGCATACAGGATAAATATACCACCCAGAATCCAACTCAAAAGAGGGGATGCTGTGGACCTGGATGCTTTCTACCTGTGCTGTGCCCAATGATTTGGCCCCTGTGCTTAGTGGTTTCAAGGAAGGCTTCCTCTCCACTTAAGGAGCCCTCTCAGGCCCTGCCAATTCCCACTCATGCCTCACATTTCCACAGTGCTTCCTCCCAGTACCCATGCCAGGAGTCCCGTTGGCAGCTTCCCTAGCATCCGATTTTTAACAGCCCTGGCTGCATGTTCAGCTCAAGAGCTGTAAACACCACATGCTTCCTTTCCGTTGGAAAACAGGGCACATTTCTTCCCTGCACCAAGAAGGGAGGCTCCGGCGGGCTTTCTCCAAGGCCACAAGGCAGACTTAAAGTTTTCTCCCAGGAGATTTTGGAGAGATTTAAAATGATCCCACTGGTACAAACAGACACACTCAAGCAAGCGTTGATGTGGCTAACAAAGGGTGCTGCTCTCTGCCAGGAGAATATGGGTCACCTCCCTATCAGGTTGCTACTTTCGCCTCCCGACAGGTACTCTTAAATAAGTCTTGCTTGCTGGCCCCTGCAGTCCCTCTGTGGGGCAGTGCTCCCCATGGAGTAAGCACAGGTTCACAGGAAGGATCTTAAACCGCAAAAGACCATCACAAGGTTATGTTAACAGTCTGTTCCATGTCTGCCAGTTACTGGACCAAGTACCAGCTCTTCTGTTTTGTCCACAGCTGGAGTTTGTTCTTAGAAGACCCAGATAAAACTTTGTGTTTGCATACTGTTATACAAATTGCCCCCTATATCCACAGAACCAATATCTGCGGTTTTAGCTATCCACAGCTGAAAAAAGAAGGACACATAATCAAGCGTCACGCTGGAAAATGCCTGCAGAGGTGTCCTCTCTAGGAGAAGCTAAGTCCTCCAACGCAACTCTATGGTATGTTTGTTCAGGAAGTCCTTTATTTTAATAGGGTTTGCCATTATCTGCGATTTCATTTATAAACTGTAAGTCCAAGAACATATCCCCCATGGAGACGGGGTGGAGGCTTTAAAATTCATTTGTTTTATACTCATTTTCTTTGTTACATTATGTTCTAAAGTAGTTTTTTGTATTTTGATTTTCTTGCTATATTTGTAATACTACTTTTGGGAGTGTTCTATGTACGTTTTCTTATTGGCTGCAAGTTGTAGCATTCTATGAGTTCTGTATATGTTCCCATTCATTTGTTACTATACAGACTGTAAACATTATCCTTATTTATTTCATTATTACATTCTTTAACACTCTTGGTCTATGTTTTTGTGATGGTCTTTTGTGGTTTATGCACCTGTGGCTGAGACCCTGCCTTTCTGTATTTGTGTCACAGGAAGGCCCAATGCAGTTGCCACCACCCCACTCATTTTATTTATTTTTTAAAGTGGTGAGAAAAGAAGCCTGTTGCAACAAGCAAAACATAACGTCTAAGAAGCAGAAAATCCTGAAGAATGCTCATCAGAAAGAAAGAAAAAAGGAAGAGACGCCTGTATGAACAAGAGCTAGCCCCAAAGAGTAAGAACACTTGATTGCTAAACCATGCTAAATATGTGTACAGCAGAGATGAAATTCCAAATGAAAATTTTCACACACACGCCCCAAAATATCCACCAATGAAGAGTCCAACGGGCAGAGCTGGATGGAAAACATCCCACTATGATCTAAACTCAAGCTTATTTTCCAGCAAAAGTATTATTGAACTCAAAACATACGTCTCTGTATTAAATGTTAGTTCTGAACAGAACAGTATTCCAGGGGCACTTTCACTTTCTTCCTAAAATAATTTTCTTATAAGAGGGTGGGTAGGGTGGAATTTGAAATCCATCATCTGTTCTTAAAATAGAAGAAGGTACACAAAATGCACCCCTACAAACTCACACAGGGTCAAACCCACCCCCCCATGATGGAAAGCCCCCGGTTCCAGATTCAGCAGCTGTGTTCAAACATCGTAATAAACCAGGCAAGGAGAGACAACACTGGATAATGTTAGACCTTGTTGGTCAGGATGCAGACAAGAACAGCATCGTGTGACTCTCTGTAGCCCGAGTAAAGTGCCTACTAACCTCAAAGGCTGCTTGATGATGAAGGCCCTCCCCAGTCCTCAGCCAGCAATGGCTCAGTTCGCTCAGCTCCAAGATGGGCTGTACTTTAAGGCGTACCGTCTCCCCTGACTGCCGGATCATCTCCACAATCTCGTCCCGGGACTTATTTTCCACATTGTGGCCGTTGATCTCCACCAGCCGGTCACCCGGCACCAAGCCCAGGGCCAGATCCTTGGTCCCGGCCCCAGGTTCGGCAAAATGCACTACCCGCCTGTACACCTGACCATCAGCTGCCCGGTCCAGCATGGTGGTGCGTCGCAACGAAAAACCGAAGTCGCCCGTGTTACGCCGCTGGAGTTCCAGCTGCCTGGGCACAGGCGGCTGTGGGGGCACCACCGGAGGGAGCTTCAGTTCGGCCGGGAACCTTTTGCTGACGACCTCGGGCAGCCTGGTTCGCGAGGCAGATGTCAAAGGCGGCCCACCCTGTCTGGCAAGCTGAACCTCCAGCGTCCGCGTTTCCACCTGCGGGGAAGGAGCGGCCGAGTGCTCCGAGGGGGTGGAGGTTTCTGAGGTGCTCTCATCCCGGCTCTTCTGTGAGAAGGAGAACCGCTTGACAATCATCTGGGAGTTTTGCTTGGCCAGCGAACCAAACTTGGCGGCCCGCTGGAGCACCGACCCTTTGAAGTTGCCGTCGTCCACCTTGAGGTCATCGCTGGAACTGGCCGTGCTGAGGTGCCCGGAATCCAGGATCACACTCCCGCGGTTGCTGTCCGAGTCGATGTCCGTCAGGTGGAGGTCCGAGCCGCTTGCCACCTTGATGGGGATGGGGTTGGAGATCTCCAGCCGGCCCTTCGAGTCCCTCTTGGAGGATCGGCTGAGGTTGAAAAAGCCCCGCCGCAGACTCATCTCCTCCAGGCTCTTCAGCTCGGCGGCCGACATCCGCTCCTTTTTCTCCTTCTTCTCCTTCTTCTCTCTTCTGGACCCATCTCTGTCCTTCTTAATCAAGTGGAACATGGCGGAAGACAATCCTGGGAGAATCCCAGGCTCAGCGGTGGCTTGCTGTGAGGCTCCAGTGGGTCAAAACTCTGGATCCTGCCAGATCCTGCGGTGAAAACATAAAAACAGACAGATTTTTTTAAAAAAACTTTGTGAAACACTTGCTTTACATGCAGACGGTCCTAGGAAAGATCCCTTCCTCCTTGAGACCCTGGACGGCTGCTTCTAGTCAAAGTAGACAATACTGCTCTATACCCTCCAATATTTGACCTTTAAAACAACAGCACTTGTGTGGCCAAGCAACATCAGAGTGTGGTCAAGATGGAAAAGGTATGAGGAACACACAAGCTAGGAGAGGGCTGCAGCAGTTTGCTTTTTCCCTAACCCAGTGCAAACTACTTCTATATTTTGAACTCAGCCTGCTGGAAATGAAGTAAGCTGAGGACAAAGGGGGAACGTTGGAGGAGGATAGAGAAAGCGGGACATTGTAAAAGCACTGGAAATAGTGGAATGACAAAAGATTAATTATTATTATTATTATTTATTTTATTCAGGACTTAATCAGGACTATCCCTGCTAAATCAGAGCCGTTGGAAGATATGCTGCTCTAGAAGAGACAGGATAAACTTGTTTAAGGCAACTCCCTGTGTTCCCAAGATCAGCTGGGTACCCATTGGGTCTTCACACCCATTGAAGTGTGTATTCCAACCATCTTTTCCAGATGTGTACTCAAGACTGAGAGCCTGTGTAGGTGAGGAAGTTGGCTGGCTAAGGAGGTTAGAACAGTGGTTCTTAACCTGGGGTCCAGAGACCCCCAAGGGTCCGTGATGTCCTCAGAGGGGGTCCACGAAGGCTTGAAGGCTACTCAACCCACCTCCTCCCTACAGTGGCGTGGCCACCTGACAGGAGCCAAGGTAAAAGCTGGCTGGCTGGCTTGGCCTGCTCATTGCCAATAAATGGTTCAAGTCAAAATGTTCAAATTCAAACAGTCTTTCTTGTTCCAATAAGAGGGATGGAAAAACAGTAATAATAGCCAGATTTTAAAAAATAATAGTATGAATAACCAATTTTAAAAAACTGGACAACCAGGTTTAAACCATGGTTAAAGCCAACCTGGTTTAAACCAGCCAACCCTGGCCAATAGTAATAATCCCCTTTATCAAGGGTTATCACTCTCTACTTACTAAACAGATCTTGAAGCACAGAGAGTTTTGTGGGTGTGAAGCCTTGCTCTAAGGAGAGCCATTCTCCCAACACCAGAGCCATCCACCCTGCTGACAACGGCCTTTGTTGAAGGAACAGAGGCCTCTCTCAGGAGATGGGGAAGCCCTGCCGTCCACTCTTGGGCTGACCAGAGAAAGCCATCTCTCTCTCTCTCTGTCTGTCTCCCTCTCTTTCCAGCTCAGGATCTCCATCACCCAAGGGTCACCCTGCAGAGAAGGATCGGGGTTACAAAGGGGCTCCCTGCCACCCATTGATCAAAAGGAGTTAACCACTTTAGCCCTACTACATTTTGAGCCAGGCCGAGGCAGGGTGGTGGTGGTGGAGAAGAGAAATCTCATCTGAGATGGGGAGAACAGAGGCTCTTTCAAGAGCTTGCATTTTTGAATAAGTAGGAAGGGAAACTCACCCACTAGAAGGCAGACACCAGGCAGAAACATCTTCCAGGATTATGCCTCCCAGAAAGGCTGAAACCCAAGAGGCCCTTGAAGGTCGAAGTGGGGAGAAAATATTGGACAAAGTATTAAGTTTATTTATTTTATATCCCACCTAATCTCCTAGCATGGAACCAAGGATGGCTTTCTACAAGGCTAAAACAAGACAAAGCCAAAAAAAAAATGCTGATTAAAGAGTTAAAATGCAATTAAAGAGCCTAGTCTCCCATGGAAGTGAATATCACAGGTGGGGGACTGCCTGAAAGCCCCCAACCAAAAACTCTGGCAGGTTCATATAGGGAGATGACAGTCTTTCAGATAATCTGGGCCAAAGCATGTTCAGATAATTATAACCAGAACTTTGAATTGTACCCAGAAACAAACTGGGGGCCAGTGAAGCTATTTCAACAAGGGAATTATATATTCCTTGTAACACTGCAAGTCTAACAAGAATTACATCTAAAGCCATTTGTTTAAAGCTGTGAGATGAGAACCTGTAGCTCTCCACACACTGCTAAACTCTAACTCCCATCAGCCTCGACTAGCATGACCAGTGGACAAGAAGGATGGAAGTTAGAGTCTAACAACTTCCAGAGCATTGCAAGTATTATTAAGTTAATATTGTTGTGGCGTGCCTTCAAGTCATTTCTGACCAATGGCAACCCTAAGGCAAACCTTTCACGGGTTTTTCTTGGCAAGATTTGTTCAGAGGGGGTCTTCCTCTGGGGCTGAGAAAGCGTGACTTGCCCAAGGTCACCCTCTGGTTTTTCATGGCCGAGTAGGGATTTGAACCTTAGTCACCATAGTCCTAGTCCAGTGCTTAAACCTACTTTAAATACCCCACTGCATTCACAACTCTTGCTCTCAGGGATGCTACATAAATTGCTTCAATATTCATTTACATGCACGGGCCACATACAAACACACACTCTTCCAAGAGCTTTTGAAAAGGCACAAAAGCCAGAGCAAAGGGGATAATCTAAAATATTGAGAAAGGTTTTGAAATTCTCCAGAACTCAGCCTCAGGCTGGACATAGAAACAAAAAAGGAAGGCAGAGAGGGGAGGGGGAAAGGGTTGGGAGGCTCAGAAGCCTATAGTTCGTTAACAGCCTTAAGATGTAGTGCCGGAGGTGTTAGGCAGCCTTAATTGGATAAGTCTCTGCTAGGTACAAAACAGATTTCAGGTTGTAGCTAGGACAAAACATTGGCTCCTCCCTTCCAGGGTCAAAATTATAAAATCCAGCCAACATTTAGATCAAATGTAATAGCTGGCCAGAAACCCCACCCTGGGCTCCAGGAACTAGCATGGCTAACAAAGTGAGTTGTACACTCCCTGGATTTGCCAAGTTCTGAAAGAGGGCTGGTAGGTTACTAACAAAAGGTTCTGAGCCCTTCGACAAGTTACATTTCCCAGGGTCCCTGTGGCATAACACCTGAACAGAACCTCCACATCCAGCAACAGTCTACCTTCATCTACCAAACATCAAGGCCTCCAAAAGGAGGGCACAGTTTTTCCTTTTGTACTTGGGTTTCCATACCTTTCATGGATTAAAACTAGGCTATGTGTGGAGTCAAGCAACCATCAGAGTGTGGTCATGATGGCAAAAAGGTATGAGTGAGGAAAACACACAAGCTAGAAGAAGCTGTAGCACTTTGCTTTTGCCTCAGCCTCCTGGGAAGGGCAAGATTCCAGACCCTCCTCTCCTCTCCCCGCACCTGCCCAGTCAACTGAGTAGAAATTACAGTTGAGCCTCCGTATCCACAGATTTAGTATCCACGGCTTGAAAATATTCTTTAAAAAATAATAATCCAAAAAGCAAACCTTGATTGTGCCATCTTATATGAAGGACACCATTTTGCTATGCCATTGCATATCATGGGACTTGAGTATTCACAGAGTTTGGTATCCACGGATTTAAGTATTCACGGCTTGAAAATATTCTTTAAAAAATAATAATCCAAAAAGCAAACCTTGATTTTGCCATCTTATATAAAGGACACCATTTTGCTATGCCATTGCATATCATGGGACTTGAGTGTTCACGGATTTTGGTATCCACGAAAGGGGGTCCTGGAACCAAACCCCAGTGAATATGAAGGGACAACTGTACTTTTGCACTTTGAATTCCATTTGCAGCAGCGGAAGTAAGCTGAAGACAAAGGGGGTAAGTAAGAGGAAATTGAGAGAAATTGTGACATTTTAAAAGTAGCCAGAAAAGTGGGATAATTGAGGATGAATCGGGACTGTCCCTGCTAAACTGGGAGAGGTAGAGACCATGGGCTTCCCAAAAGAAACTCCATACCTGGGCCTGGAGACCTTTGATCCAGCCCAAGGGGAGGAGGAACCAGTAAGTAATCCCAGAGTAAACATAAATGTTTACTCTGGGATTACTTACTGGTTCCTCCTCTTCCCTCACTCCACACACAACACCCCATCCCCACACTCTGATCCTTTGCTCAGCAACATTTAAGAGTTCAAGGCCTCCCTCCCTGGACACCAGGTTCTGGTTAAAAGAACACAGAGCAACCAGCCTGCAGATATTTTGGCACCCAAAAGAAGAACTATCTCTTTGCATTGAGCCTAGACTGGAACAGCTAAAACGAAGATAAGGGTCCATAAACAAAGCATAATTAGGTTAGCAGAAGTTTTTTTGTGTGTGTGTCTGGCTCTCACGCACCAGCAAAAGCCACAAACCATTCCCACAAAGGGCCTCGCCAATTAATCCAGGACTGGATTTCATACTGTGGAAGGCAAGGAATGCGTAGAGCGAAGGGTTCGTTTGTTTTTTAAAGGCTCTGCAACTCAGGTCCCCACTATCCGAAGGAACATGTCTCCCTAGAAGAGGCTGGCTTGGGTCCAAAGATCTTTCGAATGGCCCTTTTCTATGTCCCACTAACTCCCCAGGTTGATTTGGAGGGAACAAGCGAGAGGGCCTTCTCAGTGGCTGACTTTGGAACTCCTTGCCACGGGAGGCTAGAATGGCTCACCTTAGGCTAGCAAGTAAAAATGTCCTATCCCAGCAGCTTTCGGAAATGACTGCAATGGGATTTTAATGGTGTTTTGCTGCTTTCAAGTCCTTTCGGACTTACAGGGACCTTCAGGCAAACCTGCCGTGAGGTTTTCTTTGTGATTCTTACCAAGAGATGTTTTTGTCATTGCTTTCCTCTGAGGCTGAGAGAGTGGGACTCGCCTACAGTCACCCAGTGGGTTTCCAGGCCTGAGCAGGGGTTCAATCTCTGGTCTCCCAGAGTCCTGGCCCAGCACTCAAATCACTACACCAAACTGGCTCTCTAATAAAGCACTGTACAGGTTGCCCCCTGTTTATAGGATCGGTACCCATGGTTTCACTTACCCGCAATTGGGAGGGAGGAAGAGAAGGTCTCTCTAGGCATCTGGAGGACCACAGAGTTGTGCTAGAGTGGTCTCTCTGGGCATCAGGAGTTTCTCCAGTGCAACTCTATGGTCAACTTCACTTTACCCAAAGTTGACCATAGAGTCACACCAAATGCCTAGAGAGGCATCCTCTCTAGGCAGTTTCTAGGTCCTCTGGCACAATTCTATGGCATAATATGGCCATTTACTATTATAAGCAGTTTTGCATATCTGCGATAAATCTGGGAACATACCTCCCATGTAAATTGGGGGGAGGGGAGAGAACCTGTTCTATTATGTTGATTTTTATATGGTCTTTTATGAAATTTAAATGGTTTTAACTCCATATATTGTCCAATTGTTTTATTTAAATAGCTGTAATGTACTGGTTTTAATAATTTGTAAGCTCCCCTGTACTAGTTTGAATAACTTGTATGCTACTCTGAGTCCAATTACTGAGAAAAAGGAGGGATATAAATGAATGAAATAAATACAGTTGTCTCTTCATATTTGCCAGGGTTTAGTTCCAGGACGCCCCATGGATACCAAAATCCGTGAATACTCAAGTCCCATTATATGCAATGGCAGAGCAAAATGGTGTCCCTGATATAATAAGATAGCAAAATCAAGGTTTGCTTTTTGGTTTATTATTTTTTAAAGAATATTTTCAAGCCGTGAATACTTAAATCCATGGATACCAAATCCATGGATATGGAGGGACAACTGTAAATAGAAGAAAGGCAAGCCCTGGAGAAGTTATCCTCCCATAGAAGAATCTTCAGCTTTCTGAGCCAGAGCAATTCTGGGATATTTGCAAACTATTTGCACATCGAGGCTCCACCCTGCTTGCCAAGGAGGCCCGGACGCCAACACCTAGTACATTATACCTGTTCTGACAAGGCAAGGGCAGTCCCTTCTGACGTCGCCTCCTCGCCTGATGGAGGCAATCCAAGGGGCAAAGGAGGGGACATGAGATCAAAAGTGGCATGGGCAAGTACCCAGACGGAAAACCCACATTCTGCGCCCCTGATCCCGGGTCACACCTCCCACCCACAGGTGATGAGCCAATAGCCAGGTATGTTATGACTCAGCAGGAGAGAAATTGGGAGCCCAGCCCCAGCGGGGTGTGGAAAAAGGACCTGCACACCTTTCCTCCAATGTGTGCTAAAAGTCACAGCTGTTTATAGAGGTCAAGGCCCAAGGTGCAAAAATAGCAGCAGACGGGAGCTACCGAAATAATGATGCTCAGCCCCAACAGCATCAGCAGAGACACACCTGTGTGTCTTGTAACAAGAGTGAAGGAAGTCTGGCCAACTTGTTTGCTCTGACTGCTTTCCGCAACGCTTTGCAAAGTGAGCCTAACGCAATTTCTTATTAGCTGACAAAGATACATTTCTGCAAAATGGCAGCGAATTTTTTTCCCCCGACGGGGTGCAGAGCTGTTCTGGAGACATCTCCCTACACCAC